>VDFB02000003.1:221213760-221313721 GCA_007258455.2 Sequoia sempervirens | reverse complement strand
TTTTCACAAGTTTGGGACTTAGGCGGATTTATCATTAAGACTCCTTCAATTAGGACTTCAATTTGGATCTCAAAAAAAAAAAAAAGCAAAAGGATAAAGGTTTAGGGGATCTATTCTACGCCTAGGAATTTAAGAGACAGTAAAGATTCGGTGAAAGGGCTAACCACACTTTGTTTCACCTCCCTAGGACAACTTACGCAAAGTGGGTGCAATCTTCAAGGGGTGTGAATGATTTTCAAGCCTCGAATGAGACTGAAGTTAGCTCAATTATAAGCTCAAAGTTAACTTACGATCGACGTGCAAATCATCCAATTCAAGAAAGTATGAGCAATACTCACCATTGAATCTATATGATCAACTTCCTGTCCACTTAACTAATACTCAAAAGAAAATTCTACTTAACTTAATTCTAACTTTAATCTATGGCGGAAGAAGATATGCAACCTCGCTTACTATTTGACAATAAAAGTTATTCAAAGCAAATCATGCATAAGAGCTTTTATTATTGAAAATAGTCTCAATGCAACAATCTCATATACTGTCTCCACACAAATGAAAGTGAGAGCATCAGTTTAAATAGAGTTTCAAAAATCAAATGAAGGGCCGAGATTAAAACAATATCGACGGCCAAGATTATTACAACTCAACCCTAATTAGGGTTGCCCAAAATAACATGAGTTATCAATCAGTGAACAATCAGTAAAGTGGCAGTTGAAGCTATTATCAAGGAGAGGCGTCCCTATCTGCTTGGTCAACATTGCACTCGACGAACCTGGACACGACCGCGACAACCTCCTCCATCGTGACGGGCGGCAGCATGCTAATCCGGAATTCCAATCCATCCAAGTCCTCGGCACATTTGGCGAATGTGCTTGCCCAATCCGCCTCCTGCTTCACAAAATCATTCCGGATGGTCAAGAGACTCGCCACTTTCGCGAAGTCTCATCTCAGAATTGGTCCAGTAGCCGAGAAGAAAACCTCCTGAACCTTACGTTTCAACCTCTCCAGCTGCATGTCATTCTCTCGGACAATCTCATATTAAACACCTCTGCAGCTGTCATATAAATTTTCTCCTGGATCTCTTTGAGTTGCTCTTCAACTCTGAGCCCATCTGCCTTCACCTTCTCCAGAATTTCTCTCCGTATAGTCACTGCCCAAAACCAATGGTGAAAATCATACGCCACTCCTGCAGCAATCACCCTTCTTTCAACCAACTCCTCTCTTGGAGTGCCCTTCAGGACCCTAAGGCTTGGAATAAGCCTCTCCTGCATATCTGGAATACATTCCCATGTCTCTGCCATATCAACAAGTCTGGAAAGAAAAGAAGAGGTTTTCCCATAGGCAAGTGCCAGTTTCTCCATGAACGAGGCTGCTTCAGTGCCTTCGCTTATCATCCACTCCTGAGCCTCCTTGGCTGTGACCATCCCCTGTTCTACATCCTTGGCTATTTCCTGTGAGGGATTAAGGAGAGGAGGAGCCACCGCATCACCCTGATTAAGTCGCTGGGTCAGATGCCGTATGTATTCCCTCAGGCATTCAACTTCCCTTTTATACTCTTTTTTCGCCACTTCTTTTTCCAGTCTTGCTTTGACAGTTGAGACGGAATTGTCTAGTTCCTTCACTTCCTGACCTTTTGTGGTTGGGCCAAGATCTATGGTGGTTATGGCGTACTCTTGAGGAGTGATCTCATCCTGTGGCTTGTCCACTGTCGATACTGCGATGTGTATGGAACGACTGCCTGCCTCGTCCCGCCGAATGGTGGAAAATTTCTTGGTCGGCTTCTTAATTGCAACCTGTTCCAACCTTGCCAAGAAATCAGCAATATCATCTTCCTCTTGGGCTTCCTCTGGTGCTTGGATCTTCATTCTTTCTATCAGCCAATTCGGGATGGTAGGCTGCTCAATTCCATCTTCTACCTGAACATCCTCCTCATTTGGAACATCCACGACTTCTGAGAGCGGAAATCATCCCCTCTTCGAAGTCATTATGTCGGACTTCCATCTCATTATCTGAACCTAGTATTTCCGTGCCCATAGGTGATGAGGGCTCCTCGTCATCCAGCTGAATAGGCTCATTGTTCTCTTCTTGAACTGTAGGAGGTACGATGATTTCAACCAAGGATTCATCAATGGTGGCCACCAGCTCGTCAATATTCTGGGACGCTGCAGAACGAGATGGCTCTCCCTTCTGCCTTTTCTGAACCGGTTCTACACTTGGAACTACTTCCTTCCTTTTCTCTCCTATCTCAACCAAATCCTGATGGGATGCGCCAGCATTGGAGGAATACGATTCTGTCTCGCTCAGTAAATCATACGTGAGCGTTATTCTTTTTTGTCTCATCTCCTGGACATGATGGTCAACCCACCACTGAGAGTATTTGGTCACTGGTCTCATCAAGGTTGCCAAGTCTGAGTGCTCGGGCTCTGACCACCTTACGGGAGGAAGAGGTCGACTCTCTTCGAAGCGTGGCTGGATGTAGTTTCCATCGTCCTGCAACTGATCAGACACCCGACAAAGTTCAATTGCCCTCATAAAGTCTGGACCATAATCTCCTTTTGACCTCATATTCATCAGCAGCGTTTGCCCAGAAGTCCTCCAGTTCCACCCTGTGCTTGTACCTTCTCCCATCCACTGTCTGGATGTGATGATGTGGGTCAAAATTGGCCCTGGACTTGTAGGCTGTGAACGGATACACCTGGATTTCCAACCTAGCGCTCTCAGCTACCTGCGCTGACGGACAGGATTCTAACATATTCCTGATGAAAAATGGGAATGTAACAGATGCCTTCTTGGTCGGCCTCTGGATGTTTTGATATTCTTCTAGCTGCCTCAAGACTTCGAGCAGAATCATCCGATTTGTCGGATAAATGGGCAACTTATAGGGATTTCCAGTAAATCCCTGGATCCTGACATATGTAAATTTTGGAAACTGGATGAACCAGGATCCATATTTACTAATCAAACTTTTCGCCTCATGACTCAGCCTTTGATGCACTCCTCCTTGAAGTATTTTGGTAATATGCATTAAGAAGGCATCATGCACCCGCCTGAAATGAGACTTCTCCTTCAGCTGGAGTTGTGGGTAGCAATCATAAGGTCTGAGTTCGTTTTCTCCGCTGCCAACTTTTCCCTTGCAAACTAGTCCTGGATATTTATATGACCTGGCCAATAAGTAGACAACATACGAGCTCATGTGAAAAGACTTAGTCTCCTCCAAATTGACCAACTGCTCATGAAGATTGTTACTTATCATTCGAGACCAATTGAACATTTTTATGCCAGAAGTGATCTCATCTATGAAGTAGTACATCCAGCTCTCGAAAAATGCACCTTGAGGGTTGTCGGCTATTCTATTCAGCATCCAAATGATGTCCCCATAGTCCTCTTTAAAGTCCGTCCGACATGGCCTTTTAGGCATCTTCTTTATTGACGATTTAGGTTTATCCAGCCATGCCTTGTTAACATTTGTGGCGCATAAATATGGCTGACTGTCATACAAATGCTTAGCCTCCTCCTTGGTCTTATAGACAGTACGAGAATGCACTGGGATGCCAAAGGTCTCTTGAATTGCTACTTCGCCCAAGTGTGCCAAAATTCTGCCGTCAGGTGCAATGATCTGCCTCTTCTGAGCATCATAGTTGATAGCACACTCTACCATCAATTTTGCACAATCCATCGCAGGCGGGAATCTAGCTGCCTGAAATATTCCATTTCTCACCATTCTTCTGGCAATTGGTGTTGGAAGTCCATTCTGCCCATACACTCTTTTCTTGAACTCTTCGAAGTCGACATGTCCCAGATCGGTGTCTGCGACATTTTTCCATTTTGAATTAATTTTAGACTCTCGCTGGACACCTTTGCTGGCGAACTTCATTGCTGCCTTCTTGGATGATTCGCCCACCGTGGTCATCAACCTGCAGTCAAAAATATTAACATTAATACGGAGACTTTTTAAAAAAATTATTTTCATGCCTTGGGTTCGAAAATTTTACTTTCAGCTTATTAAATAATTAAATTTCTACGAAAAAGCAAGCTGAAAGTAAATGGGTGAAGTTGAAATTTTAGCCAGATCTTTTGCTAAGATGAAAAAGACAGAAGAAGAATGGCGAATCTATTCAACTAAACATCAAACCTTAGTAAAAGACCCCTGGCTGCAAATCAGATTTAAACTCTGATAATTACTCAAAAAGAAGCAAGTGATGAAGTGCGCCCCTCTTGCACAGAAGAATTCAACTTTCAGCAATTAAATCTTTTCCTTTCTCGAGAAAATTCTTCTTCAGCATAAAATTTCTTCTTCCTCTGGGAGATTCGATCTTGCCTACTGAATAATTGACAGTCTTAGAATTTCGAGAGAGATTTAACTATTCTTCAGCTATGTTTGTGAAAAATGAGTTGCTGAAACTCATTATAATGCTGAAGAACTTGATTTGTTTTAGCAACTGCCTTCTTCTCTCTCGATCTCGATTTGTTTTCCCTTGTTCAAACAGGCAATCGAAAAGAATCCATGTCGAGCTTATCCAGGCAAATCTCTTTGATTCTCAAAAATTCGATTTTGCTTAGATGTTTATCTTTATTTTTTCGAACTTTCAAAAACACATTAAATATTCAATTAAATTCGATTTTCCCAACTTTAAATTCACAACGAATTTAATTTTGCCCATTGGATTTTATCTTTGTTCGGCGCAATTTATTTTCTCCCAACTCTCATCTGGCGAATTTAATTGTCCAAGGCTTTTTAAATTTCTAAGTATTGGAAATAAATTATTAAAATATTAAAATATTTTAATTTATTCCAACCCGTTCGTTTTGGACCCATGGCTATTTTGATTTTCTCTTCATTTTCTTTGGCTAAAAATTTATTTTCAAATTTTATTCCCAATTTCGTCTAGCCAAGTCAAAATTTTAGCCATTTCGTCAATAAATGTTATGCCAAATCCTCATTTTTCCCTGCCATGGCGAACTTTTAATTGCACCGGGCACATTTTCTTCTGCCAAAGTCAAATTTTCTCTTGCGCGGATGAATTTCTCTAGGAAAAGTCTTTGTCTGGATATCTTTATTAGGCGAAATTCCTTGACGCTTGACAAATTTTTATCTTCCTTAGCCAAGGGCGGACTTTCTTGCTTCTTTGCCTTGTGCATTTTTCTCTGTGCACTTAGCCAAGTTTGCAAAATTTTCTCCGGACATCCATACTTAGCTGAATTTTAGTTTCTCTTCTCTTTTCATGCTAGGCACACTTCATTTTTTTCTTTGCCATGTCCTAGGCGGACTTCTTTAAGTCCTTTCCACCTTCCATCAAGACATGGCGGACTTTCCATAGCACTTGCCTTTCATACTTAGCACTTCTCCTCTTGAAAATGTTACAATACTTGGCCAAAATTTCGATTTTCACCTTCTAAGCCTCCATACTTAGGCAATTTTCGGATTTTCCTCTTTTAGGCACCAAACACTTAGTAAAATTTTTAAATTCTCTCCTTCCTTATGCCTAGGCGGACTTCCCAAGCACTTTGCCAAGGTATGGTGGACTTCAAAGGCATCTTTCCTAACCTTTCTAAGTCAAGGCGGACTTTGCAAGCTTCTTGCCAAAGTGAGGGCGGACTTTAGAAGGTCTTAGACATTTTCCTTCAAGGCTGGGCGGACTTTGGATGACCTTTGCCAAGTCTAGGTGGACTTTGCAAGGTCTTATACACTTTCTCCTTAGACATGGTGGACTTTAGAAGAGTGTTGCCATCTTCTCCTTGTGGCTGGGCGGACTTTCCATAGTCCTAGACATTTCTCTCTTTAGGCATGGCGGACTTTAGATGAGTCTTGCCATTTTTCCTTCCATCCCACATTTTAAGGGCCAACTTCTTCACTTTGAACATGGCGAATTTTCCAGACTTAGACAGAATTTTGACATGAATTTTATATTCTTTGGTCCATTTTTGGTGATTTTCCCCTCAGATCTGACTGGTTTTCAATGATTTTTCCAGATTTTCGTGCTTTTGGGGGTGATTTTTCTCAGCTTTTTGACTGATTTTCCATGCTTTTTCTGATTTTTCACTTGATTTTTTTTATTTTCTCTTTGATTTTTCAATGATTTTTTCGATTTTTAGGTTGATTTTTGGATCTAAAGATGGAAAGTTGACTTGTTGACCAGGGTTGACTTTCTAAAAATAGAAAAAGCAAAATCCCTAAAAAATAGGGAACCCCGTTTGGTCCAAAAATGCCAAAAATGAAAAAACGAAAAAGCAAAAAAGCAGATTCCCTAAAAAATAGGAAGTGTCAGAATTGGCCGAAAGCACAGGCGATCCTCGTTTCCCGGGCGTTTTGAGCACTTCCATGGCGTTTATGCACTGATTCAAGCATGGATTATTGATTTGGCTTGGATGACTCTCGAAAAAACTGACTTGAAACTCTCAAAAAGGTGACCTCATGAAACCGTTGCAAGGAGACAAAACCCTAAAAACTAGCAGACTACTGGGGGTCCCCATTTGTGATGGGGCCATGTGTGAAAGGGTCACAACAGGTCTGAAATTATAATTGATAATTTAGTGGAAGCCATGTAGTAGGTTTGACACCTAGGAGGAGATGATTGGGCAATTAACAAAAGAGATTGAGGTAGACCATAAAGAATGGGCAAAGGATATTACTGAGGTGGAAAACAGGGCTGAAGTTGAATCTGTAATTTTAATAAGCCTTGAAATTTTTTTCTCTCACTAGCCAAATTTTAATTGGCATGAATCCACCAAGCTCTGTGTAGAAATGGTTTCTTTAAAATAAATGATGAATAACCTAGATGGAATGAAATATGATATTAATTCATTCTTAGGTTCCATTTCTTGTTTTCCAAAAGGATGTAAAACACACCATAAGGGAGAAAGGTGCATTGGAAGGGACCTCACGGAGCATGTGAAGGAAGTCCTGGCAAGCCCTGCAGATTTCAGTGAAGAAAAGATAGGTAAGAATTGTGAGATGATGGAGAGTTATTGAAAATTGTCGAGTTTGAAGAGCAGGGACAACAAAATATGAGAAGTTGACTGCTAAGAATGTCAAACTGTTGAATGTTCATGACACGAGACTTCAAAGTATTGCATTATTGGAAGCAAATGAAATGAAAATTGTGGTCAAAGTGTTCAGAGTATGGATTGAAGAAACGAAGTGAACAGCAGGGATTCACTTCACCATCAGATCAACCAATGGAATCTTCATAGTGATTGCTATTTATTTGGAAATGTGTAGACTGTTATTTTTAGACTATTTCTTACAATGGAATCAACTTGGTTTAGAGAGTTATTTTTAAATACATCTAGGAGTTATTTTTTATTTTAGCTGAACTTTAGAGGATAAAGCTTTATCCAGTTGATGAGCTTTTTTCATAACTATTTTTAATTTTAATGCGACTTTTATTTTTAGAGCAATTTTATGTTTAGAGACATACATGCAATTGTGTAAAGTTGTACTTTCAAACCCTATATATATGGGTATTGATTTTGAGACAAACTAATGGTAAATTTTTTCAGACTTTGTGGAAAAGTCTATTGTACAAGCCCTCTTTGTGTGTGATGCAATTGTTATGTTTTATGCAATTTTTGTCATTTATATGCTTAGTTCATATCCTCTTGTGTGAGTGATTTCACTTATTGAATACATATTATCAATAATTGCAAGTCTACTGTTGTGCTTATTGTTAATTTGGGTTTTTGTATTTTTGCATATTAATACTAGAGTACTTTGATTTGTGAAGTCTTGTCTTGTGTGTGATATGAATCTTCAATTCAGCTCCTGTGTGCATATATTTTCTAGTGTTTGCAATTCAGCTAGAAAATGTTTGTGTTTGTGTTATAATAATAAGTTACTGGTTTGCAGCTCCTAGAGACAAGATATTGGTCCGGTCTGACCCGAGTTCGAGGTCTGGGTTTGGTCCGGCCTGGGTCCGGACGGGGTCCAGCCCACAGACTATGGGTTCAGCCCTGACGGACCCAGGTCAAACTTGGGAGTATTTCACGCCCAGCTGCAGAAATATGTCTTGTTTGACACTTTTTTAATATTTTTTTGACTTTTTGACATTAAAAAATGCCTCCAACCCTAATTCATGCCTCCTAAAACATCTAATAGGCAAAAACATACTCATTTATCAATTTGTAAATGGAAAAAAAAACTTATTACCTCCATTGCTGAACTTTTTTTCTTGCTTGCACAAGCACAAATAGAGTTGAAGATTGATCGTTGAACGTTTGAAGTTGGTTATTGTGCTATTCCTAAGCACTTGCAAGTGTTCGTTTGTTGCCAAGAAGATTGCAGAGGAAGATTTCTTCAAAAGAGGTTTTTTTGACGTTTTTTGGTTTTTTTTTCTATGTTTTTTTTACAAATGAACTCTTTTGTTTTGATTTCATTCTTCCAGGTATCTATAACACATGTTTAATTTTTGGAAATGAATTAAGTTATTTAGTTTCAATACTTTGAAATTTTGAATAAATGGAATGTGTTGTGCCTTAGGTATTACAATGGCAATCGGTTCTAGCTCCTCAAACTAGTCTCGTTCAAAACAAACCCAAACTCTCCCCTTTGGAAATATGTTGAAATGGTTCAACAACTTCCAGGTGGTGGAGGATATGTTTGGATTTGTAGTCATTGTAAAGTTAAATATTCGAGCTCATACAATCAAGTGGAAGGGAACTTGTGCAAGATCCCTGTACTAGGCATCAAATCTTGTCTAGGTGCAAATAAAAAGGGCATTCCAAATGCCCAAGTATTGGCATATATTGAATAGCAGGAAAGAGCAAACCAAGCAGTAGGCCGTAAATCAAGTCATCCTTTGATAAAGAAAGGATCTCGAGGGATGAAGCCCCCTACATTGCCTTCTCATTTTCCACCTACAAAGAGCCATCCATTTATGTTCATACCTCAAGAGCAAATTGTGCCCTCTACACATAAAAGATCAAAGGGATCGTTGGAAACTTCATTTCAGAATGAGGCTAGAGAGATTGTCGATCAAGGCATAGCGAGATGTGTTTATGTGAATGGATTGGCATTCAACGTTGTTCGCTCACCATATTGGCAAAAAAATGTGAAATCTATTAATGAGGCTTCAAAGGGGTATAAGGGCCTTGGTTTTGAGAAGGTGTGTAGCACCTTATTAGATGAAGAGGTTAAATATGTAGAGGACTCCTTGAAGCCCATAAGGGATTTGTGGATCGAAATTGAGGTGATCATCGTTTTTGATGGATGGAAAGATGCAAAAAATCGCCCATTGATCAATGTTATTGCAGTGTCCCCTAAAGGGGCAATGCTTTTGAGAGAAGTGGATTGTGAAGGAGAGGTGAAGGATGGTGCATTTGTTGCTAACATCCTTTGTCAAGCTATTAATGAAGTGGGCCCTCAAAATGTTGTGCAAGCTGTAATAGACAATGCAAAAAATTGTAGGGCTGCTGGGTTATTGGTTGAGGAGAGGTATTCACACATTGTTTGGACACCTTGTGCTGTCCACTCCCTCAACCTAATGCTACAAAAAATTGGAAATAAAATTGAGTGGATCAAACAGGTGTATGCTGAGGCCGATGACATTCAAATGTTTGTCACCAACCACCCTATGTCACAAGGCATATTTAGAACCTTCTTGAAATTGGAGTTGTTGAAGGTAAGTTAAATAATAAACATATTTCATTTTAGTAATATTTTAAAATTTAAATTTAAATTTTTGTAAACTTAAATTTATTTTATTTTGATTTTCAAATAGGTTGCTGAGACCTATTTTGCCGCCAACACAATTTTGTTGAGACGACTTGTGAAGGCTTGTGAGGCACTCTCTAATATGGTCATCAACCCTAATTGGTCCGTATGGAGGCAATCTAGCACTGAAAGGGCAACTAAGGTTAAGCAAATGATCCTAGATGACAATTAGTGGGATCGTGTTGAGTATCTCCTTAGTTTCATTGAGCCCATATTGAGCATGATCCGATATAGACATGGATAGACCTTGTTTGGGTGAAGTATATGATGGCATTGACTCAATGATTGAGAAGATGAAAACCATCATCAATGCAAAAGAGGAAGATCTTGAAGAAAAGTTATTCAAAGAGCTACACCAAATCATTGTAGAGAGATGGAACAAAATGACCACTCCATTGTATCTTCTTGCTTTTGCATTGAGTCCCAAAAACTATAGTGTTGAGCTACTTTCCGTGTCATCAAGAGTTGCCCCATATAGTGATGCCGAAGTGTCTCAAGGGTACAAGGCAACATTTCATAGACTCTTCACTGATCGTGGCCGATGTGATCTAGTGAGGGCTGAGTTCATGGGTTTTGCATGCTCTAGTGATTGTGGTCTTTATGCTCTTCGAGACAAGTACATGGTGGATGCTCATAGTTGGTGGTACTTCCATGGCCAAGAACATACGTACCTACAACCTCTTGCAATAATTTTTTTTTATCCCAAGTAGGTTTTATAGTCAAAATCATTTATCTTCTAAATTTAAGTTTTATATTTTGTAATTTTAATTTTAATTAGTTAAATTTTGTAACTCTTAAACTATTTAATTTGGTCTTAATAGGTTGCTAGTTCATCTTCATCTGAGAGGAATTGGAGCACATACTCCTTCATCCACTCAATAAAGCACAATAAAATGGCAGAGGACTTGGTGTATGTGCATTCAAACTTGTGTCTCATTACACAAACAAATTTTCTACAAAGGAGGAGACACAAGGAAGTGGGATATCGAGCCAGAGTGTCTTGACTTGGATGCTTCCACAAGCCACTTTGCTGCAATGTTGATGATGACTATGAGCCTGAGGCAGCTAGTGAGCATGAGAGTGCTAGTGTTAGTGCTAGTGCTAGTGCTAGTGTGAGTGCCACTGACGCTATTTGTGGTTCTTCTAATTTACCACTACATGCATCATCTAGTATAGATGGTGATGATATGTTTGATGATCCATATGATATTTGATCAATGATCGATGATGGCTGATTGTAAACACTTGACCTTATTATGTTTGAACTTTAACCTATATCATGACATTCAAGTTTCACTAATAATTTATTAGTTGACTATGAAAGTGGTGGTGTATATTTGCTATGTTATTTGACTATTAATATGGTGGTGTATTTTGAACTTAATTACTTCTGCAAATATGTATATATTTCTGATTTTTATATGTTTTTGTATTAACGAATCCAAAACGAACCCAACCCCCAAAAAAGTTTGCCCAAACCTGCGAACCAAACCCTCGAACCCGAACCCGAACTGGAACCCGAACCCGAACCCGAACCGGTAACTTAGTTATAACAGGATAATTTGTTTGTAGAGACACTAAAGATATGAAATCTCTAGTCTGTGTGTATGTGAATTGATAAGTCTTGGGCCCATACTAGAGAAGCAAAATTAGATGTGGCAAATTGGTTTATTTTCTATTGGATGTAACAACCCCCAAAACTAGCTATTTATGTGAAAATTGAAGTCCAAAATAGTCTTTTAAGGTTTTAGTTATCTTTTTATTTTACAAAGGAGGTTCTCCTTTGAATTTGAAGAAGGGTTCTAACTTACATGCTGTTCCACTTTTGTTGTTCTGAAAATGACAAGTTGAAACACTTAACAAGCTGGTTGATAGCAGTGAAAGATTCCCATAACTATAGAAATAATTCTCTTCACTTAGAACAAATGTAAGAGGTATGCAGTTGACCTCAATGAGTTTGAGAGGAGCCGATGTGAACATGCACTTGGAGCAATCCTCACTCAATTTGGTCACCTAGTAGCTTACTACAATGAAAGAGATTTATGCTATTGTCTAGGCATGTAAGCATTGGATATCAAGAAAGAAGACCATCATCCCTGTGGATCACAAACCTTTGCAGTTCTTTGCAAAATAAGTTGTAGAAGAAGAAACATTCAAAGTAGTATTCAAATCTTTAACACTTCCTGTTGAAAAACATGCAGAAGAAGGGAAATGCCAGTCCATTAGTAGATTGTTTGAGCAAAATTCCAGTTTAAGCTGTTCTCTTTGTGCTTCACACGTGGGCATGAGACCAATACTTGTCCAAAGTTTTACAAATCTGATTTAGATTTTGCAAACATCTATCAGGGATTGCATTAATGTAAGACCATTTGAGATTATCAATTGCAGGATGAACTCTTTTATCATTTGGAACACGTGTGTATTGTATGAGGCAGATTGTCAAAACCTGATATGGTAGTCTCACTTCAATAAGATCCTAGGTTGTTTTGGAATTGAAAAGATTTATGGTTTTGGAAAAAATTATTTTGCCCACATCATAGATCTAATATAAAAATATCAAATTATGGATCTTTTGTATTGCAGCCAAGCTAACTAACAAGAACAAAGGCAAGTAGTGCCATGATCAACATTGGGCACAGTATGCCTTTTAGGTTGGTGACCAATTATGGCTTCATTTGTAGAAGGAAAGACTTGTAGGAAGTTAGTACAAGATCCATCCTCTTGGTTTGCATCCAGTCCAATTTTTAATTGCAGCATTCCAACAAAATGTTCAAGTTGTTGACTTCAAGGTCAAATGCACCATAAATCCAGAGATTTCTTTCCAATAGACCTTCAGTGTAGGTCAGTTGCTGTCCTTGGGAAAATGACATATAGAAGCTTAAATTGCAAGCAACGTTCCACATCTTTTGCACTTGCTGCAATGGGGAACATTGCTTCTCAAGGAAGGGCAATTATTCCAAGAGGATTTGTGGCTTTGATTGACCCATAGTGTGATGTTGGCGACACTTAGCACCATAACTTGACTTCACCACAAGTCTTAGGACATCTCATAGAACACATTGACATACCATGATAGTCACATAAAACACAAATAAATGTGTACATCTGCATTTAAAATGTACTCGACACCAAAACCATGTTGTTCCAACTTGCCACACCTAGGTGATTCAAAAACTTGATCAATAGGTCAAATCATGAAAAACAATCAAGTAAATGAAAAAATTGTGTTTTGTGTGTGCAATTCAAAAAAGTAGTGAATTTTTTATTCACCTAGTGGGTTTTTGTCTATAAAGTTTTTGACACTCTCAAGGTGAACCATGTGTAATCGATAAAGAAAATTCAGGATACTTCTAGCTTTTACTTATGTTTTAGTGTTTAATGGGTATGCATCCCCCTCACCCCCAAAAATCTAGCTATTCCCAAGATGGAGACTTCAGGGAAATGGCCCTTGGGGATGTCATGTCCCCGACCTTTGACTAGTCCCAATTTCAATTCGTGGCGGGAAATGGTGTTTCTTAACACTACATCTGAATTTAATATATTTAAAATATTATTAAATAATATAATAATAATTAATTTTAAATAATAATAATAAATATTATAAAGGATTTGGGTGACCCATTTGGGAAGGCATCGTAAGTTGGTATTTATATTCAAGTACTTGGAGCTGATTATTATGACGGATTGGACAAACGATTCTTTGTAGCTTGGGAGACGAAAACCTCTACAGATCCAGACCAAGGTGGTACGAATCCTCACCTTGTGGTTGTTTGTCCCATCCTCTCCCCATCACCATTGCGAATTCTAATCCATACTCCTGCAATTATAGGTGCGAGCAAGGAACGTTGAAGCGGTTGGGCAAGCGATTAACCCACTTGGTGGCGGAGCCTCAGGCACGCGCCACCCATAAGACTTCCCTGTCTGTGACAACTAGTGGAGGCCCTAAGCATCATTCACGACTGGACTCTTCACCCCCCAAGAGACTGCATAGTAAGAAGGAGGCACCACTTCAGGCGCTGACTAAATCGGCTAAATTGCCCCATACGCGCAACTGAAGGCAACAATTGACTCTCTTAGGCACCACCAATATAAATCGGGCGATTACAACTGGGCGATTGTGGGTAACAGAGCTAAATCGATATCATTAGCTAGTTTGGCATCTTCTTTGAGCAACGATCTGAGTTAACTTTATATTGCTGGGCGGCTTCTGTGAGTTCATTTTTTGTACTTATGTAATGGGCCGAACCAATTTTTTTTGTTTTTTGATAACAGTTACAATGCAACACGCACCTGTTAA
Organism: Sequoia sempervirens; assembly: GCA_007258455.2. Taxonomy (NCBI): domain Eukaryota; kingdom Viridiplantae; phylum Streptophyta; class Pinopsida; order Cupressales; family Cupressaceae; genus Sequoia; species Sequoia sempervirens. The sequence continues at coordinate 221,299,715 of VDFB02000003.1, read as the reverse complement.
GGTTAGCTCCAAAACCAAAACGATGCGAAAAGTAACTCCAACCAAGAATGCGCCCTAAGACTCGATGAGGGAGGAGGGGTGAGCATATGGTCAGAGGATCCCTATGAGATAGCAAAACTGAAAATAACTCTAACCAAAAATGCGCCCTAAGACCCGATGTGGGAGGAGGGGCGAGCATATGGTCAGAGGATCCATGAACTAGGTGACAGCTCAGTCGATTAGCAACATGATGTTATAATGCATTACAGAAAGTAACTAGGCGGCATGCCAGCCTCTTCCACTTTTCAGCAGGCAGTACAAGAAAGTAAATGCATAAATGAAAGACTAAAGCAAGGCCAGTCTCTTCCACAATCATGGGAAATACAAGGTGCTTAGCAAGAAAATAAGAATGCTGACAGTACTATTGTTCAACTTACAATGATGTAGAATGCCTGCCAAGAACACAAGGTTAGGAGTCTAAATGCTGCAATAATGTATAATAACTCTCCAATGCTCAATAAGACTTCCTAGACTCAAACCCAACTCCAAAGACAAAATCCCACAATCTGATATGACTGAACATTGACTGAAAATGTATAACCAGCAACACATAACTTCACTAAAATGCTTATAATTCACTCCATACTCACTCAAATGACATGAAATAAGATGCATAAGCTCTCAAAGATGAAGGTGCCCAAGTAACAACACTAAAACCACTCCCAAAAGACTTATATTTATTTTGCATGAATTCCAATGTTCTCCAAAATGGTACGACCCTCAAGGAAGGGCGATTTTGTGCTATAAAATCAAACACTTGATATAAAAATATGATACTTGGCAAGAAGGGTCGCCCAAATCTGCAAAACACATGCATCCAATACCCACAACCAAATAAAATTTACCCAAAGACTTCTAAGTAAAAACAACTTCCAGCTACAACCCAACCAGCAACTCAAAAATGATCGAAAACTACTAGAAACTCCATGACAATATGCTCAATCTGCTCTCAAGGATTAAGAACAGCCTTATCTTAGCTAGTTGCTATCTTTCAAACAAGAAACTAAGCCAATGCTAGGAGGTATGCTTTCCTCGAAGCTACTCACTCACCATTTCAGCAGCATAACATTAGTGTAGACAAGAGATGATCAAATGAAGAGAAGAGGCCTCCTTTTATAAACTCTGAAAAGCATCTCCAGAAGCCTCTAGAAAGTGCGCCCAAACTAGGAAGTCAAAATATTTTCAAATTTGAAGTTGACTGCAACTCCCTCCAAAAGTGGCGTCCATTTTCAAGAAGGCAAAGCACTTTTTAAAATAAAATATATCTCTCCTCATGTTGGCATCCCATCTCCTGAAGCATTTTTTTGACCTTTAGAAATATTTTAATCACCTCCTGATGAGGCGTCCACCCTTGAAGTCCCCCTTTTAAAACATCTTTAAGTCATGAAGCTAGGCCAAGGGGTTATAATATTAAAATATAACATTATAACATAAAAATAACTTATCTCTCCAGAAAATGCATCAAAAGGCTAAAAACAACAATACCAACTGAACTGACTGAAGAGAAAAGCCCACTGTGCTGAAGCCAACAGGACCACTGCCGAAAATAGAATTTACTAAAAATAGTAAATTCAGAAAGTTGCTTGGAACACCATGCATGCCATACCACTACGAAGTTCTTTGAAAACCCAGAAAGAATCCGCAAACCAAACTCCAAACTCCAAGCAACAACCCCCTAGAAAATAGGAAACCCTAATTTTCGCTTCCGAGTAGCCTATGGGCCTCTGGGATAGGCTAACGGTCAACTACACTGATCACTGTTGAGAAGGGGACATTACAACTAAGGTTAAATCTGAAGATTGATCGCTATAATTGTCATCCTATGTTATCAAATTGATGTTATCAACCAATATTACTATAACTAGCATTAATTTAGTTTGAATGCAGGATTCCTGTGTCATCATTTGTGGCTGTACAAATATCTGAGATTGCTATTTTTCAGTTGTGTTGATATTTAGTATTGCTGTGTATAAATTGTGATTGTGCTTGTCAGCCTATGATTCTTTTCTAATTAGATCTGAGTGTCATCCATCACTATTGCTGGGCGGAATCTGCATTTGGCATCTTTCAGTGGTATTAGAGCCTAGCATCCTGCCAACTTGTGTGCCCTTTCATGGGTGACAGGGATCTGAGGTATCATCTTAGGGAAAAGAAGAAGGCTACCATGGGTGACAAAGAAGACGAAGGTCAGCAGTTTGTCAAGGAATCCAAAGAATTCCAAACCAACATGAGGGAAACTATGGTGGAAATGGTCAAGCTATTGAGAGGTTTGAACTAGCAATTGAGTGCTGGTAGGGCTATGCCTAATGGAGTTGAGGGAAGCACCTCAGGTGTGGTGAAACCAGCAGCCTTTGCAAAAAATTTCAGAGAAAAATTCTTGGAAAAAGAGGCAAAAACGAATTAGAAGTGCCACTCAAGCAAGAGGATGAGATTGCTAGACTACACAATGAATATCATGCTCTAAGTGCTGCCATTCCAAAATAGGAGAAGGTATGAAGATAGGAAAGATATCTAATCGCTTGGGTAAGATCACCATTCCAATTTTTGATGGATCAAGGAGTTTCTCAGCAAGGGCTTGGTTGTAGAAATTAGACACATTTTTCCTTGAATCCAATGTATGAAGAGGAAGCCATCAAATTTGCTACCTTGCATCTTGAGGGTTTGGCCCATGAATGGTGGTATCATAGTATGGTAACGCAAGGGCATGACTCCATCACAACATTGGAAAATTTCAGTCAGAGATTGACATAGAGGTTTGATAGGAAAGATCTAGAAACCCATTTCTGGGAATTAGCACAGTTGAGGCAAGAATGTAAAGTGGAGAATTATGTTGCTGAGTTTGAGAGACTTGTAGTGATGGTTCCCAATGTGACGGAAATAAGACTCATAGTCCTTTTTGTTGAAGGCCTATCCGAACCCCACAATGGATTGGTGAGGGCATTTGATCCTAACTCACTACAAGATGCCATTAGGAGAGCCTTGAACTTGGAAGATTCAGTAGCTAAGGACAAATCATACTCCAACAAGGCACCTCCTATTGTGCCCAAGAAGTTTCCTCAAAGAGACATTCCTCCACCAAGGACGATACCACCCAAGCCTAGCCAATCGAACATACCTAAGAATGAGCTCCAAAGGAGGATGTTATGTTTCACATGTAGGAAACCATGGCAGCTAGGTCATCGTTGTTTGGGGAAGGGCCATATACACTACATTGAGATGGTTTCTGATGAGGATTCTAAGGATGAAGTCGTTGATCCAGTTGGCTGTGATTGAAGATGAGCACGAAACTCAAGAGGACGAGCATCCAGGGGGAACACTTGCAACACTATCAAGGGCACCAAGGTATCATTCATTTTGAGTTAAAGGAATTTTACAGGGGTAGCAAGTGATTGTTTTGATTGACAGTGGGGCTACCCACAATTTTATTGATGAGAGGTTGGTGGCTAAAATGGGATTGAAAATTGAAGATATTGAAGGATTCAATGTCACAGTGGCTGATGGCTACACTCTCCCTTGTAATCAGAGGATTCAACAGTTGAATTTAACTCTTGGCAGTCATAAGATGAGGGATGATTTCTATGTGATTGGCATAGGTGACACGAAGCTGGTCCTAGGAGTGCAATGGCTGCACTCACTCAAAGAGTACACAGAATTATCAAACTGTGGAGTTGAAGTTCAAATCTAATGGGAAGGAGATAGTCCTTCATGGCCTTTCTAATGGAGATCCCATGGTGGTGTCAGCCAAGTGTATGGAGAGGGCTTTGTGTAGAGATCAGGTTGTTTGGGCAGCTGAATTCTTGATTACGGATACGGGGCTTTCCAAGGAAGGGAAAACTTTTCATGTTGACATTCAACCCATCTTGGAGAATCATAGTAAGGTTTTTGATAATATACCTCATGGTTTACCTTCGAAGAGGGGTTTCTAGCATGTGATTGAGCTTGAAGAGGGGGAAAAATCAGTCATCACTACCCCCTACTATCATCCACAATCATATAAGGAAGAAATTGAGAAGACAATTAAGGAGCTACTAGACATGGGGCATATATGTCCAAGTTCCAACCCCTTTGCGTCATCAATGGTGTTGGTCAAGAAGAAAGATGGGACACTAAGGATGTGTATAGACTATAGAGCACTCAACAAGAAGATGATCAAGAACCGCTACCCAATTCCCAAGATCGATGAATCAATAGATGAGCCCCATGGTGTAGTATATTTCTCCAAAATTGAGTTACGATCGGGGCATCATCAAATAAGGATGAGAGAGGAGGATGTGCACAAGATAGCTTTCAGGTGCCATTACGGACATTATGAGTTTTTGGTCATGCCTTTCGGATTGACCAATGCCCTTGCTACCTTCCAGTCATGCATGAATCCGGTATTCATTGTTCAATTGAGAAAATTCGTATTGGTTTTCTTTGATGATATCTTGATCTATAGTAGGACATGGGAGGATCATTTGAAGCATATAGATGAGGTACTTAGCATTCTTGAGCAGCACTCATTCTACGCTAAGGTATCCAAATGTCAATTGAAGTTGATTGAAATTTTGTACTTGGGGCATAAGATTAGTGCTCAAGGGGTGAGTGTTGATGAGGAGAAGATCAAAGCAATCCAGGATTGGCCTAGACCAAGGACCTTGTCTCAATTGAGAGGATTTGTGGGCTTATGCAGGTACTATAGGAGGTTTGTGAAAGGGTTTTCACAACTTGCAGCTCCATTGCCCAATTTGACAAAGAAGGGGGCATTCTCTTGGAGCCCTACAACACAACAAGCTTTTGATAAGCTTAAGGGGGTAATGAGTTCATGTCCTGTTTTGGCTATACCAAAATTTTCACTTCCTTTTGTACTTGAGTGCAATGCTTCAGGAGAGGGTATTGGAGCAGTTTTGATGCAAAATAGACATCCTATAGCATATGAGAGCAGGAAGCTCAAGGATTCAAAGAGGGGCTTCTCTATTTATGACAAGGAGATGCTAGCTATCATGCATGCACTTGCCAAATTCAGACAATACTTGGTGTGTGGGAAGTTTGTAGTCAAAATGGATCATAATAGCCTCAAATTCTTTCTCAATCAGCGTGACTTGAATGATAGGCAGCAAAAATGGGTAAGCAAACTTCAAGCCTATGTTTTTGACATTGAGTATGTGAAGGGTAAAAACAATGTGGTGGCTCATGCACTCTCTAGGAAGCCTTATTTCTGTTCTATTTTTGATATATCTGTTGATTGGAAGGCTGCCATAATAGCTGAATATGACAAAGATTCCTTTGCTACTGACACTTTAGGTGGGAAGTTGCACGATGATAGATACAGGGTGGTTGAAGACCTCATACTTCACAAAGATTGTGTATCTTGTACCAAAATCTAAGGTAAAGGAGAGGATTATGAGGGCTTGTCATGACGCACCTCTTGCTGGTCATCAAAGTTTCTATAAGACATACAAGCAAGTAAGAGAGCGTTTTTCGTGGAAGGGACTAAAGAATGATGTTTTGTAGCATGTTAGGGAGTGTTTGGTGTGCCAACAAAACAAGATTGAGCATGTCTTTCCAGCTAGTTTGTTGCAGCCCTTACCCATTCCAAATAAAAAATGGGAAAGCATCTCCATGGATTTCATTATGGGGCTGCCTAAGGTGCAAGGTAAGGACTATATATATGTGGTGTTTGATAGACTTACAAAATGTGCTCATTTCCATGCCATTCCTTCAAAGTACAAGGCTCCTCAAGTTGCTGATCTGTTTTTTAGAGAGATATTTAGACTTCATGGGCTGCCCAAGAACATTGTGAGTGATAGGGACAACAGGTTTATCAACTTGTTTTGGCAAGAGCTCTTTTGTTTGACTCACACATAATTGACTCCAAGCACTAGCTACCATCCACAAATAGATGGACAAAATGAAATCGTGAATAAGTGGATTGAAGGCTATCTAAGGAACTATGTTACAAGGCAACAAACAACTTGGATTAAGTGGTTACATTTGGGGGAGTTTTGCTACAACATCAAGCATCACATGTCTATTGGTATGTCACCCTTCAAGGCTCTCTACGGATATGATGCTACTTCATTGATGGATTTGATCCTTACAGACAGTAGGGTCCCTAGAGCAAGGGATGTGGTGCAACAAAGTATGGATATCTTGAATGCTCTCAAGGAGAATTTACAATGTGCTCAAAACCAACAAAAGATGTATGCAGATCAACATGGGACATAGAGAGTTTTTGAGGTTGGCGATATGGTTTACTTGAGGTTCTAGCCATATAGACAGTCTATCCTCAAGGGGAGTGGTGCAAAAAAGCTGAAACCAAGGTTTTATGGACCCTATCGGATTGTAAGGAAGATTGGAGAGGTTGCATACAAATTGGAATTGCCCAAGGAGAACAAAATTCACAACATCTTTCATGTGTCATGCCGCAAAAGGGCAATTGGACAGTAGGTCACACCTTCAATAGAGCTGCCCCCGCTTGATGATGAAGGCAAGTTGATACTTGAACCCAAAACAATCTTAGATGTGAGGGAGAAAAGGTTGAGGAACAAGGTAATCCCGGAATACTTGGTGAAATGGAAGAACCTACCAATCGAAGATGCAACATGGGAAGGTGTGGAGATCTTTGAGCATGCAAATTTGAGGTTGCTTGAGGACAAACAACATCTGGGAGGGGAGGAATGTCATGTCCCCGACCCTTGACTAGTGCCAATTTCAATTCTTGGCGGGAAATAGTGTTTCTTAACACTACATCTAAATTTAATATATTTAAAATATTATTAAAATATAATAATAATTATTATTATAAAAGGATTTGGCCGACCCATTTAGGAAGGCACCATAAGTTGGTATTTATATTCAAGTGCTTGGAGCTGCTTATTATGACATATTAGACAAACGATTCTTTGGAAGCCTGGGAGACGAAAACCTCCACAGATCTAGACCAAGGTGGGACGAAATCCTCACCTTGTGGTTGTTTGTCCCGTCCTCTCCCCATCACCATTGCAAATTCTAATCCATACTCTTGCAATTACAGGTGCGAGCAAGGAATGTTGAAGCGGTTGGGCAAGTGATTAACCCGCTTGGTGGCAGAGTCTCATGCTCGCGCCACCCATAAGACTTCCCCGTTTGCGACAACCAGTGGAGGCTGTAATCATCATTTGCGACTAGACTCTTCGCCCCTAGGAGATTGCACAATAGGAGGGAGGCGCCACTTCAGATGTCGACTAAATCGGCTAAATCACCCCATACCCGCAATTAAAGGCAGCGATTGACTCTCTCAGGCACTACCAATATAAATTGGGCGATTACAACTGGGTGGCTGTGGGTAATAGAGCTAAATCAATATCATTAGCTGGTTTGGCATCTTCTCTAAGTAGAGATCTGAGTTAACTTTATATTTCCAGGTGGCTTCTGTGAGTTCATTTTTTGTACTGAGGTTAAATTTGAAGATTGATCACTGTAATTGTCATCCCATGTTATCAAATTGATGTTATCAACCAATATTACTGTAACTAGCATTAATTCAATTCGAATGCAAGATTCCTGTGCCATTATTTGTGGCTGTATAGACATTTGAGTTTGCTATTTTTTTAGTTGTGTTGATATTCAGTATTGCTATGTATAAACTGTGATTGTGCTTGTCAACCTATGATTCTTTTCTAATCAGGTCTGAGTGTCATTCATCACTATTGCTGGGTAGAATCTGCATTTGGCATCTTTCAAGGGATGTTTTGAAGACATCTCCCTCAAAGAGGGGATGTTTTTGGGATGCCCCCTTGTTTTGTGGACTGCAAGGAGACATTGGGACATCCCTGGGACCCTTAGGAGACTTGTTTGCATCCCTTAAATACACTAGAAAGTCCCAACCATCCCCTACATCAAATAGCTGAAAATGAAAATGATAACCACTCTGATTTCCTTTTGCAATCAATTTGTCAGCATCTTCTTGTTCTTTTATAAATCCTGCTATTTGTACAACAGGCAACCCCTTCTTATCTGTGCCCTCACACATATTAATGCCTTTACCACCAGGGCCCATAAAATGAAGTTTCACTCGGTAATAGGAGCTATTATATTGTGCATTTCAAAAATTACACTTCCAAACAAACCCCCCACCTCCAAGAAGTTGTGAAATTCTTGTGGTATGTCTCCATAAAGGAGATCCTTCATCAATTTTGAATTTTTGACTTCCCTCCCCACCCACTGAACTTTGACTACTAGCCATTGTTGCAATCTATAAAAAAAAATGAAAAAAAAAAACATACTTGAAAAACTTCTTCACAAACTTGAAAAAATCCATCAAAAACTTGAAAAAATTCATCAAAAGACTAAAGAATAGGGTTTAAATGCATACCTTAAACACTTAAATCTCCTTTGTGGAAGCTATTTGGCACTCGACAATCGATCTTCTTCGAATACAATCACCTCCCTTCAAAATGCCAAGATGGAGAGAAAATATGGTGAGAGCAAAATGAGAGGTAAAAATGAAATGTATGTGTGTTTGAAGGCCTCATATTGGGCTGTTTTAGGGTTAGGAGGAAAAAAGAAGTTGTTTTTTAATCAAGTTTGGGCCCACTTTTTTTGACTTGGCCCATGGGTTCGCTGGGGTTCGTGTTGGGTGCACACAGGGTGCGCGCCCAACACTGTGGGTTCACATGGGTGTGTGCACCCTAGCGAACCCATAGTACTGGGCATGCACCCTATGCGCACCCAATGCGTACCCGCAAACAAACCCGAACCGTGTGCGTACTCGAATTGGGTTCGGGGCCTACGGGTATGAACCCTGCATCTTAGTGATATTTTAAAGAAAACCTGACATTTTTTTAATAGTCGGGCCATTAACCCTAATTGTGATGGTCTAGGGTCCCATCCACACCCTAAGCACTCACAAAAATTAATTGATTAGGATCCTAACCTCACACCAAATCAATATCAGATTTCAATAACATTCGACTAAGTTGCATGTTACAACAACAAGCTGCAAGAGTGGGAGCATTAGGATAGGAAAAATGAGAGCAGCAACAAGAGTGAGAGCATTAGCCAAGTCTTCATTGTTTGAATGTGAAAATGGTTTGTGCCATGAAGGTTTGTATGGTTTCAAAAGCCTTAATTTGGGCTTGGTAGTAGGGGCTCCGCCCCTCGACCTCATCCTATACTGTGATAGGGAATGTGCTAGGTGTTGATGTTATAGCGGCGGGAGATCTCTTTCTCCCTTAAAATTTGAAAATAAATAAATGATCCAAAGAGGCCAACACAAGTGAAGTGACGTCTCACTTCAAATAATATTTTATATTTTTTTATTTATTCAAAATAAAGCCGACCAAATTAAAGAGACGCATTGCTTTGTGAAGAAGCCGACCTTTCATGAAAAGACGTCTCAACTTGTATATATTCAAGGCACTTCACATTCTCATTTGGTAATTCAATTGTTCAAGACAAGTTCACATTCTTCAAGGAGGAGTTCGCATTCTTACAGCAGATCGCTATTTTGCTTCAAGGAGATCGATATTAAGGAGAATTCATTATTGCTTGTATATTCGCATCTAGAGAGATGCTATCTTCATTGCATCAGATCGGCCTAGTGTGTGGCCAAATTGTAAAGCAGATTTCTGCTCTTTCATTCAATAGATAAGTGATATATTTGTGGCTGGGTTTTTCTTCCTCAAGGAGGGTTTTCCCAGGGTATTTGCTGTGTCTTATTGTTCATTATTCTGTGTTTCTGCTTATTTCATTTCTGATCCTAAAATTAACACTAGGGGCACTGCCCTCATACTCTGCTGGGGGTACTGCCCTGTGACCTTGCTAGGGGTGCTGCCCATAGACCCCCGTCCTCATTCAAGCTGGGGGCTCCACCCCAAGACTCTCACTAGATGCTGTTGCCCTGTCACCCCCAAATCTAGGCCCTATGCTGCCCCCCTCTCCTGAGATTCCATAGAACATAGATTTTTCATGATTTACTTTCTTTTAAAAATGTCTGCTGAAATCTATTAGATATTTGTTTTCATTTTCTGTTTCTATGGAAGATTGCTTGCAAAAATATGCATATTTTTGCATGGGCTTCCAGGTACAGAAAAGGCTGAATAGGGTAGAACTGATATCCATATTCCCATTTAAATATTGGGAATAGTGGCATCCTTCAGTGATGCACCATTTTGACACTCAAAATCAAAAGCAGCATCTGTGATTCTTTCAATTTTCTTAGTTCTAAGTTCTACTGAAGGACACCACTGCTTTTATAAGCTTTATTTCCATTTGAGTACATTTAATACGAATCAAAGTATTACCATCACATGGTGATCCCAGAAGCAAGCTATACAAAGTAAAAATAAAACTGCGAAATCTTATTACATTTAACAAATTACTTACCTGCTTACATAATTTTGTGTGATAGCAATGGAGTTGTTCAGATTAATAACTAAATGCCACCATCCAGTGGGTGCAAAGATAACCTCCCCAGCCCTGCAAATGCATTCAATGGGTCTCTTTTCCTATTGTTTAGTCTCTCCATAGAATCATGAACCACTCAATCATAGAAACTGGTGATGCCACCTTAGCACCATCTGGGGCTTGTGGTGCACAGCTGGAGGGACCACATCAGGAGGGAAAATAATCCATTCTTAGAGTCCTTTATGACTGCATTCCACGCCGAAGTACTGTTAGGGTCTATGTGGAAGGAGGAGTCTGATCTATCTGGACTGAATATCAGCCACATGTAATCAGGCCTCTCCTTCCGCAGCAATGAAAAAATATCCTCTGAAATTTGCCTTATAATTGAAATTTGGACTTTGTTTCTCTTTCCCGAGTTTCTGTGCACTCTATTTGGCATGAAATAAGATTTGCAGTTTTTTTCCATATTTTTTACAAGTATTATAGTGTCTTTTAATTAGCTGTGTTTTTCTTATTTTAAACCTGTGCAATTGAATTTCATTTATACTTCTGGTTTGCCATGCCATTGCTGTGTACATATAATGTATGTACCATGAAGCTCTAACTCTCTTTGTTTATGCCACACAACTCTGAGATTGTCAACCCTATTCTGCAATGGTTCTGCAGTGTTTCCAAAACAATAACAAAACATAGGATTGAGAGAAGACAAATAATTGCATTTTTGGTGAGAACATAAACATCTTGTGGCATACATCCAACCTCTTGGATCTTTTACAAAAATTTAGCATAATACAATCTTGCCCACTTACAATTCTAGCATGATGTCTTTTTTTTATCGAATCTCTTATCGAGTAGCACTCTCATCGAGATTTGCAATCTGTCACTCTTGCATTTGCTTCCATTCATAATACATTTGAATGTGTTGTCTGCCAGGCAAACCTTTGCCCTAGATCAAGTTGTGCCAATGTTGCGCATGCAAAATTCTAGTCATGTTTATTGTAGAATCCTCACAGAGAAAATCATACCAGATGAATTACAATTTTGCTGCTAAGGTCCAGAGAGAAACTGACAAAATGCTGGATGTAGGCATTAATTTCAGTCGAGGAAGGTGACTAGCTGTTGACAATTGCAACAAGAGAAGAAAGAATGAATCATAATCTACATCAACTTAAGAATCTTGAACATAGCCATAAAAGGAACCTTCACCCATTCTGCTTAAAGCCTCCATTACTGAAGTAGCAGGGCGTAAGATATACTTGTTTATGAATGACATTTTTTGTTATAAGTTATAACTAGATAATGATAGCTGAAGACAACAGTATGAAGATCACTTTTATAGTAGAAGATGGAGTCCATGTCAACAATAGAATGTTGTTCAGACTGTACAATGCCCCATTTACATTTCAAAAGACCATCTTGTATACTTTGGGAATTTTAAGGCTGCTACGAACAGCTGATCCATTTGTGGCAACAAGGAGTTGCACCTTTAGGACCTTATTGAGTGCATGAAGCAATTCCAGGCAGTCATTCTATCAGTGAACCCAAAGATTTGTCTGCTCGTGGTTCCCCAAGGTATGCTTCTCAAGAACATTTCTGTAATGTTGGGCTAAAACTGAATCCTTACATAATTAGGGTTGTAATGGAGATGGAGGTTTTGAATGATGTCACAGGTCTCAAATATTTCTTGTACATGTTGGTTATTAATGATCTTTGTAAAGAATTTTTCCCGATTTTCCTGGTCCCTGGCCATGCTTACAAGTAAATGGGTCCCATTCAAGAAGTGGAAGAACTGAAAGAATCATTCAAAGAGTTGAAGGTGCCTCTCATCAGCTCAACAATTCTAGCATATCGAGACTGGGGCAAGGAGTTCCATGCCCACATGGATGCATCAAACTAAGCAATTGGTTCTACCTTGGTACAAGTAGGAACTCATGGGTTGGATCACGCCATGAACTTTGCAAGTTCACTGTTGTCAAACATAGAAGAATTCCAATGTTACTTGTTAGCAACCCTGTTTGTTTACTTTGAGTATAGATTGTTGTATGTAGTGAACAAGTCCATCACTCAAAGACAGATAAGTAGGTGATTGGTGTTGCCAAAAGAATTCACATATAACATACTTATCTAACCTAGCAAGAGTCATATTGGGTTCCTAAGGTTGCATGATGTCTCTTTTAGTTTTAGTAGTCCAGGGTTACACGGGGACGCGTCCCCTGCCCCAAAACCCCCTGTCCCCATCCCCTGCCGTCCCCGGGACAGGGGGACGCAAAGTGGATGTCCCCCTGCCGTCCCCGAAACAACAAAATTCATAGGAAATGCCAGGAAACGTTCCAGCAGTTTGGGGATGGTTCCCCGTCCCTGGTACGGATTGGGGACAATGGAAACATCCCCAATCGTACGAGGGACGACTAGCTGTCCCCTGCAGGCTGAGAGCTTCAAACATTAAAAAACAATAAAAAATTCGATTTTTTTAAAGTTTATTTTTCCTTCCCAATGTCGCACGGGGCCCACCATCTCTTCCAGGATTAATTTAATATTTTTTTTTGGCTTAAGTTTGATGGAGACAAAATATTAACATTTTGTCATTAGTATTACTAAGTCTCATTTTAATTTTTTAATAGTTCTTTAAAATGCAGTAGAGGAGAACTTCTAACATGCCTCATAGAAACCTTTTGCAATCACTTGATTGTTCAATAAATATTATGGTTTTAGAAGAATAGAGATGAATCAGACATAGTATATCAAAAGTTGAGGTAAATACTTCGAAAAGAAAGAAACCTATTGCCTCTATGACTAGACCGTGACAAAAAGACACTACATAAATTTAACACTAATTATTTATGATCCACACTCTATTTTCCCAAGTTACCACTCTTGGTATTGGTTCGTGTTTGGTCAAATTTATTTTTGGGTTTGGGTTCATCCATACGAAAACATATAAAAATCAGAAATATATACATATTTGCAGCAGTAGTTAAGTTCAAAATACCACACATAGCATCATATATTGTATAGTAAACAACACCACCATAAAAATAAAAATATCAAAGTATCAATTAGTCAAACTCGAATGTCATGATATATATTGTAAATTAAAATTAAAAAATAATAATGTCCAAGTGTCAACAATCAGTCATCACCGATCAAGCATTATCATATGGGTTCAAAAATATTGTCACTATTCATATTAGATGATCTAAATACAAGTAAATTAGAAGAACCACAAATAGTTATAGACATCTGGATACATTTTTAAGACATTTGGCTATTGATAGACCATGGTTTTATTGATGTTTGATACTGCTGTGATAAATTTTATAATGCCTTAATGGCATTTCTTATGCTGTTATAGTACTACTCTCACGATTTATTTACATATTGATATTGTTGTTATCAATTATTAATTTATTGACATATCTATCTCTCTTTCCCCCCCTCTCTCTCTCTCTCTAATATATTAATAAATTTTGAAAAAATCATATATATATATATGTATTTTGTCCCCTGCCGTCCCCTAAAAATTGTCCCTTAGGAAACATCCTGGAAACGCGTCCCCTGCCGTCCCCCCGTCCCCATCCCCGAAACACCGTGGAACATAGAGTTTTACAGTTTATGCTTGTTTGTACTGGGTTGGATGAGCACTGGTTCATATCTATTCCTTACTGTTAGCATGGCTCTGACCTTGATTTCTACTTTGAAATTTTATCTAATCCAATACTGTCATAATTCATTGAGAGCTGTAGACTTGCACTCTGCACCTGAAAGTCTATAATACTCTTTTTAAAAATTTTCTGTATTTTCTTTGAAAAATGGTCTGAAGATATCATATTACCTCTCTTTTTTCCTGATAAAAGAAGTTGCTCTTTACTGCAAGTGCAAACCCATCCCTGTAAAATTTTAAGGGTGTTTACTGCAATATGAATCTGGCAGGCACTGCAGGACTTTGGAGAGATAATCACATTGGCAGTTAGTGAGGCACAAAAAAGACGTGGCTTGCATGCGAGCACAGTTTTTCACCGCATCAATATTGAAGCAGCAAATGCTGATCCCTTTTGTGGTATTTTGGGCATGCAATTCTACAATTTTAGTTTGCTTGGTATTTGAACATTTAAAAAGCTTTTGTACAAATTTTAATAATAAATATTTTGTTTTTATTTTGTAGGGTTGTATACTGGTACTTTTGGTCCTTACAGTTCAGAAGTAATTCAGCTAAGGCGCCGTTTTGGTCAATGGCACGATGATAATAATGCAACTCCTAGTAAGGACTCAAAGTTTGAGTATTATGAATACGTGGAAGCTGTGAAGCTAACAGGGAATATGATTATACCAGCTGGACAGGTAAAATGCTTTGACCGATCCATGTTTATCAAATCATTGCTTTGTGGCACAGAGTTTACTGACATTCATGATTCTATTACACAGCTTGCATTCATAAAATATACTTGGATGCTTAACTTTGGAAGTTTATCTCCAGGTTACTTTCCGTGCAAAAATTGGGAAACAATATCTACTTCCTCACCGAGATGTTTACCCAGAGGAGCTCGGAGTGGTATGATTTTGGGTTTGAAGAAATTTAAACTGTTAGATCAGTTTGAATATCACAGCATTTTAGTAAACTGGCAAAATTTAATTTATAAATGAAATTCAGATTGCAAGGTACAAGGGTCAAGAGAGACGAGCACAGTCTGGATTTCGTAACCGTGAGTGGGCTGATGCAGAACTTTTGCTGCTTGATGGGAAGGTGAGTACATTATATTTCCCAGAGAATTGTTTTTATGAAGAAAAGGTCAATCAATTTGATTTAATAGGACAATATTGACTCTTCTTGATGTATTCAGGGTACTGGCTCCACTACTGGCCCGCATCTTGGCTTTCTATTGTCTCTACATGAATACCCCATTCCTGTATGGTTCAAACGGTTAAACCTTCCAGCAGAAGATAGGCAATATGTGTATGCAGATACTACCTGAAAAATGCAAGGAGTATTGATATTTCATATTTGAGGTAATAATGTTTTCCCCAGACTTCTCTTCTAGCTTGTTATTTTTCCATTATTTAAATGTAAATGCAAATCTTTCAATCTTACATTTCCTATTGGGTAAATGACCAGACTGAGAATTTCCTGGAATATCAGTGATATGCCACGTGGCCTCTAGATATCTGTTCATGCTAAATTGGGCTTTGTGTTTCGGTTGAAACTGAAGGGTTTGTTGCCTGAATTTGTATGGAACTTAACGGCTTGAGAAAGGATATTTAAGCTGGAAGGTAAATTTTGTAAACAAAATGCATGTGGACCAAAATGTTCTGTATCTGTTCATCTGTTTTTTAATGGATGGTCCCATTGTAAGAGTTGATACCTGTTGTTTACAATTCTTTTCTATATATGTATTTTTTTGTTGTAAACTTGGCAGACTGCAGATTCAGATTTGCTGTCTTTGTTCTGGCTGTGTATTTCACTGTATCAAAACTGAAGGTCAAATGGAAGATGTAGGGTTCTCCCTGCATTGTGAAAGATGTTTTAAATTACAAGGCAGTGATAAGAATGGCAGCTATTGGTGCACTGCGCCATTATTGGTTATGGTATTATTATTTGATTATCATGATGTAATTTGTCATGCAAAAAATTTCTGAGTTTATTCGGATTGATTCAAAATTGATTCTTATATGGACAGTCATAATTCTACTAGACATAGCTAGGTAAACCTCAGCAGCACACGGACATTCCAATTTAACTGAGTGACAGTGATCACGACTATTTGATCAGTATTTATATTTGCAGATCTTATCCTTGAGTAACGTTACTGGAGATGTGTCAAGTACACACGTGTTTGCTGGGTTGAGATTAGGCTCGTTAACTTTGTTCTTATTGTGGAACAGGTGTAGATATGTACTTAGCGAAAAATGAACTTTTGATTGAATTTATTATACAATAAAGTTGAAATATGGTTTAGAAGAGCTTTGAATTGATTAAATCGGAAATCCTAATCATTTAATTTCTGGTTATGTGGTCACTAATACAGTACCAAAACTAAATAAAATTAATTCTTTATTGTTTTTATTTTAGTTGGAGCTACTTGGCATCTAATCTAATGTAAAGTGTTTATCTACAAGTAGCTGTTATCTGTAATCTAATATGCATCTCATCCTGATGATGGATCGCAGTGTGGTCTGAATGTTGATGGTTAAAAAAGTTTTCATACAGGGTTTTCCAGAAGTGTGCTTTCCTAAATTATTGGACTGTGGAAGCCTCAAATTTCTGTAAGTTGACATGTTTTTATCTTAATGGTTTGAAAGGAGAGTACTAAAGATGTCAGGTTTGTTGGCGACAAATCATGGAGGCCCCACACAATCAGCAACTACAGATGTTCCTAATATAACTCACATAAACAACTTTGACACTACTGTTTACCTCTTGAAATGTAATCGAAATTGCAATATAAAAAAGTTCCTGAACAGTAAAATCGAATAAAAGAAAACAGAGCACACACACAAAAATGAATACATAGATACCAAGTAACACTTGGAGAAAACCCAATTTGGGTGAAAAACTCCAACAAAACTGTGCTTCTAGCACCTCCTTCACTTAGGCATGAAATATAGTGGTTACACTTCCATGAAGCTCATTTTATGGTCCTCAAGTTCCTCCAACCCCCTTTGTCTACCTTCCAACTAGTAAACCCTATGCTCTTCCATTTGCTTACAAAAAGTTAAAACTAAACATAATAGAAGGTCAAAAACTTGAGCCAGGTCATAGGGAATTCATAATTTCAACAGTTATAGTGTTCGCACACCCAACCATGGTGCCAGAATGGAGAAGGGCATGAGAAATGAATTTATTCAATGTTGAAAAATATTCAATTTCCCTTCATTGTCAGTTGGTACAAAGTTGTCATTGCAGACATACAAATTTTCTAGGGTATTATCTCATTCATGGTGGTATACAAAGCAAACACTGTGGTATTCCAACATTCACCATGGTATACATCACAAAAGCTGTGATATTCCACCATTTGTTGTGGTGAATGGTGGCTTTGTGGCCTGTACAAAGCAGCGACTTCACCATTCTTCACTTTGCTCTCATTTCTGATGTTAGCAAATTACACAAAAAGCCTTGAGATGTTTGGGTCATCCCTACTACTGTCCAATGCACTATACCAATTACCACGCATTAAGAATCACTGGTTTTACCTTGGAAGAGTCTCGTAGCCACTTGACAATTTTGTTGACAGCCAAAGTGATCATTCAAGGCCCCTTTCGTCCAATTTGATCTGAGATGATTTTTTGATCATGCCTCTAACCCCAAGAGGCTTTTGGTCCCCTAGAACTTAGAGCATGATCAAATGTGGGAATCTCCTTCCCACATTTTCTTTCAAGACCCATTTGTCCTTGCTAGGTGGTTGCCCTTCAAGATCTATCAACCATGCTTCTTGCTGGCAACACTTTGTCTCCTTTACCTTCTTGTCAATCACAATTCCTTTTTCCACTCCACTTGTTCCTTGGTTGCAAAATCAGTCATGGATGTCAAATTGTTGTCCTCTTCATCCAACATTGAAGTTTTGAACAAGTGCACTTGCTAACATTGATCGTTGAGAATATTTTCATGTATTTAGGCAACTCCAATCTAAAAGCATTTTGATCTACCTCTTCAATGATTTTAAAATTTTAAATGGACCATATCTCAAAGGTTTAAGCTTTTTGGAAGGTCTTTGAAGTCTCTCTTTTCCCAAGTAGACCCACACTTTGTCTCCTACATGCAAATTATGCTCCACTTAATGCTCTGACCATGTCAGTGCTTGTACTTGCCTAAGACTCTCCAAGTTCCTCTTGGGCCCTAGATGTATTTGTCATATTTTTTCTATGAACTTTTGAGCATTCTCAACCTTCGAATCCCCTTTTCCTAGCCCTTCCTTTGATTGGATGAAACATCTGTCAAACAGGCTGTGTCAAGTAGCCAAAACATGCTTTGAATAGAGATAAATCAGTAGAAGAGTGAATGGCCTTGTTGCAAGAGTGTTGCATATACATCAGATGCTCATCCCAATTCTTAGGATACCTTTAGTTACAATCCCAAAGCTGTTGTACCAAAGTTCTATTTACAACCTTTCTTTGTCCCTTAATTTCAAGATGAAAAGTTGTAGAGCTTTTCAACTTTGCGTCCATTCTTTTCCACAATGTGCACCAAAAGTTGCTCAAGAACCACACATCTATATTATATGATTTTCTTGAGGAGATCAAAGTGAATCAACACATGTTTGAAAAACAAATTCATTGCACCACTCTCAGTGCAATCTTGCAAGCCATTAGTACACATATTTTACTAAAACAATACACACAAACAAAAATATGGTTGCGGCCATCCTTGGTTCTTGGAAGACCACCCACGAAGTGGATGGATATCTTGCGGCCTCTTAGGCACATGCAACGGTTGGTAAAATCCAAGCTTTTGGTCATTGGTCTTATTCACACTACAGAAGTAGCAACTCCTAATGAATCTCGTCACATTAGATACAACCAATAAATGTGTTGCTAAAAATGTGCTACAGTCTTTGTTGCTCCAAAGTGTTTTACAACTCATGAAATATGGGCCCCTCTTATGAACAAGAGTCTTCACTCTTTTGGCACACAAAGTCTACTTGCTTGGTAGAGAAGCCCTTGTTGTAAGTAGTAGTCTAGTTAATTAGATTGCTCCTTTTTGCTGGACTTTGTCATTGATGGAGCTTTTTGCATGTGAAGTTTATGGAGGTGTCAGGTATCCCATTCACTTCTGGTGCAACTATGATTGGGGTTGTAAATATTGTAAACATCTGCGATCGATAGGCACAACTGTCATCTTACCCGTGAGGCAGTGCTTTCACTTCTTCACTGCTGAAACTAAGGCATAGAGCTTCTTGTCATAAGTATTGTAGTTGAACACAAACTCTTTGAACAGTTGTGAATGGTGTAGAACCCCTAATAGTTTCCATTAAGTAGTTATCATTTTTCTTATATTAATTTTATTAAGACTATGAACAATTGTCAATAAATGATGAATTAGGAGTTTTGTTTATATCAACATTTGTAATGATATATTATCATGCCTTTTCGATTGATTTGTTACAGCTGAATCTGATTGGCAATTTCTATGCTTTTGATATTTATTGTTGATTATTATATTGTTTATAATGTTTAATATATTATCTAGACCAATGTGTTATTGAATCTTAGTTTTGTAAGGTTGTGTCCTTGATGAGGGAGAGTATCATGGGGGGAGGGATGGGGTGATGCTGCCACATCAACGTAGTGACATAGATAAAAACAGAGATAAGTGCAATAGATTTGTTTGTGGCACTCTTTATTAAGGTCGTTTATGCCAGTCGATTATTATTAGTTCTCGTTTATTAGCATATCTCTATGTGGCATTTTCTTGTTGCATGTTAGTCAAGTTGTTGTTTTGGCTGTTTTTGTTTACACTCTTTGTTGTTGTTTTCCATCAATGTCATTTGGTATCGCTTGGGTCATTTGCTGTCTATATTAGTTGGTGTTGTTTGTTATTGCTATGACTTGTATTCTGTTGATTTGGGGGTTCTATTTATATGTAGATTGTATGTGTGTGTGTGTAGGTGTATCATGTGTTTTAGACCATAGTGCCTTGACCTCATCATAGATACTTAATAACTTGTTAACCAAAGTTCATCTTAAGCTAAACTTCAGAAAGGCAATGATCAATATTCAAATATTTAAATTGGGGTAATGGTAAGACAATGGAGGAAGCCATAGGATTTTTTTTACTGAACTCTCCACTATGCATTTATGAGCATTTACAATCCTTAACTCCTTTGGAGTACTACTAAGAGAAGAAAACATGAGTTTTTATCGTTTTTGAACCCTAGATACAAGGCATTTTTTTGGGGAGTTGGTCGAGGGTGAAGCCACTGCTGGCTGCTCGCTTTGAGAGGCCATATGCACTCAATATCATTGACTGTTTGTGCAAGTGGGAAGTTGTAGAGAGAAAATATTGCAGGGTTAAGATGGCTTTTATTGCTTTTATAGTTAGCAAAAGGAAGAAGAGGGGGTTTCTTGTCATTTTCTTGCATTGGTTCTGGTTTTGCTCTATATTGAAGGAAGTGCTGCAGGTTGGAGACATTCTGTTGCTACTTATTCTTATCCTGTGTTCTCATATTATTTGGGTATGCATCAAATGAAGCTTCAATGTATATTGTATGTGGGTGATACCATTTGATGCTTGCCTTCAATTTTAGTTTGCATATCATATCATGAAAGGCCTTGGCTCTAAGGTCTCAAGTTCATTTTCGAGTATGAATATTGAAAAGGTGTTGAAAATGGTTATGCCTTGGAATATTGATCTAGGCTTTTGCAAGTAAATGTAACAACTTCCAATTGGCTTGTATGTGGTAATCATTCTTTTGTAAACTGAACTTAATCTATTGTAGAGTTTTTTATATTTGAATTCCTATGGGTTTTGTACATTGTAGTAAGTGTCTATAAGTGATTCATGGTGTTTGAATCTGTATTTTGTGCTAATGATAATGTGTTACCGATTCGCTTATAGGCCCCCGTTGCCCGTTCGGGTCCCCGGTTGGGTTCTACCGGTCCGCCTCGCGGAAAATGGACCTCGTGGGTTCGGCTAGGTTCGCCGACCGTGGTCCGCTGTTCGAAAATTTCAAACCCTCAACCCAGAATTTCGCTACATTTTTAACACGTTTTTTGAGTTTTTTAATATTTTTTTGACTTTTTTTTTGACTTTTAAATAGTTTTTTATTCTTTCTAACCCTAATACTTGCCTCAAAAACATGAAATAACTAAAGTGAAACTCATTTTACCAATTTGTGAATGAGAAAAAAGGATTTTTTGCCTCCATTGCTGAACTTACTCTTTTGCTTGCACAAGCTGGAATAGACTTGAAGGCTGATCGTAGATTGTTCAAAGTTGATTGTTGTGCTATTCCTAAGCACTTGCAAGTGTCTATTCGTTGCTAAGAAGATCGTAGAGCAAGATTTCTTCAAAAGAGGTAGGTTTTTTGATTATTTTTTTTACATTTTTTTTCACAAGTGAACTTCAACTCTTTTGTTTTGCTTTTTAATTATTGTTTTGTTTTACTTTTCATTCTTCTAAATGTCTATAACACATCAACATGTTCAATTTTTTCATTTTTTTGAAATTAATTAAGTGATTTTAGTTTCAAATTCAATGAATCAATACCAAAATTTCAATATGTTGTGCCATAGGTATTCACTATTCCGTATTACAATGGCAACCGGTACCTCCTCAGGCTCAATCCATTCTCGTTTCAAAATAAACCCAGCCTCTCCCCTTTGGAAATATGTAGAAATGGTTCAGCAACTTCCAGGTGGTGGAGGATATATTTGGATTTGTAGTCATTGCAATGTTCAATATTCGAGCTCATACAGTCGAGTAAAAGGGCACTTGTGCGGGATCCCTGAATCAGGCATCAAAAATTGTCCAGGTGAAGACAACGCAGGCATTCCAGAACATATAGTGTTGAAATATATTGCTGAGCAAGAAAAGGCAGACCAAAAAACAACCAGTGGTAAAACAAGCCATCCTTTGAAGAAAGGATCTCGATCCACGAAACCCCCTACACCACCTACTTCTATTCCACCTACAGAAAGCCATCCATTTATGAACATCCCTCAAGAGCAAACCGTGCCCTCATCAAATAAAAGATCTAAGGGACCGTTGGAAGCTTCATTTCAGAATGAGGCAAGAGAGATTGCTGATCAAGACATAGCAAGATGTGTCTATGCCAATGGATTGGCATTCAACGTTGTTCGCTCACCATATTGGCAAAAAATGGTGAAATCTATTAATGAGGCTCCAAAGGGGTATAAGGGCCCTGTTTGAGAAGGTGCTGCACCTTATTGGAGAAAGAGGTGAAACATGTAGCGGACTCTTTGAAGCCCATAAGGGATTCGTGGATCGAAACAGGGGTGACCATAGTTTCTGATGGATGGAAAGATGCAAGAAATTGCCCATTGATCAATGTTATTGCTGTGTCCCCTAAAGGGGCAATGTTTTTGAGAGCAGTGGATTGTGAAGGACAGGTGAAAGATGGTCCATTTATTGCTGACATCCTTTGCCAAGCTATTGAAGAAGTGGGCCATCAAAATGTTGTGCAAGTTGTAACCGACAATGCCAAAAATTGTAGGGCTGCTGGGTTATTGGTTGAGGAGAAGTATCCACACATTTTTTGGACACCTTGTGCTGTCCACTCCCTCAATCTAATGCTACAAAAAATTGGATCCAAAATTGAATGGATCAAACAGGTGTATGCGGAGGGCGAAGACATCCAAATGTTTGTCACCAACCACCATATGACGCAAGGAATGTTTAGACAATTCTCTAAATTGGAGTTGTTGAAGGTAAGTTAATTCTCAATATTTTTAAATTTTTGAATTTTCTTTTAATTTTAATTTTTAAATTTTGATTTTGTATATTTAAATTATATTTTAATTTTAATTTTGATTTTCAAACAGGTTGCCGAGACCCGTTTTGCCTCCAACACAATTGTGTTGAGACGACTTATAAAGGTTCGTGAGGCACTATGTGCCATGGTAATCAGCCCTAATTGGGTTGTATGGAGGCAATCTAGCAATGAAAGGGCAAATAGGATCAAGCAAAGGATCCTAGATGATGGTTGGTGGGATCGTGTTGAGTATCTCGTCAGTTTCACCGAGCCCATACTGAGCATGATCCGTTACACTGACTTGGATAGACCTTGTTTGGGTGAGGTATATGATGGTATCGACTCAATGATTGAGAAGATGAGATCCATCATCAATGCAAAAGAGGAAGATCCTGAAGAAAAATTCTTCAAAGAGCTACAGGAAATCATGGTTGATAGATGGAACAAAATGACCACTCCCTTGCATCTTCTCGCTTTTGCATTGAGTCCCAAATATTATAGCCCTGAGATACTTTCTACTTCATCAAGAGTTGCTCCATATAGGGATGGTGAAGTGGCCCAAGGGTACAAGGCAGCAATTCGTAGAATCTTCAGTGATCGTGACCAACGTGATCGAGTGAGGGCTGAGTTTATGGCTTTTGCATGCTCTGGGAGTGTTGCTCAGAATATGGATGCTCTTCGAGACAAGTGTAGGGTGGCTGCTCATAGTTGGTGGTACTTCCATGGGCAAGAATACATGCACCTCCAACCTATTGCAATAAAAGTTTTATCCCAAGTAAGTTTTATAATTTATATTTGTAATTTTAATTTTAATTAATAATTTTGTTTAGTTAATTTTTGTAACTCTTAACTATTTATTAATTTAATTTGGTCTTAATAGGTTGCTAGTTCATCCTCTTCTGAGAGGAATTGGAGCACATACTCCTTCATCCACTCAATAAAACGCAATAGGCTACATTCAAAAAAGGCTGAGGACTTGGTGTATGTGCATTCAAACTTGCGCCTCCTTACACACAAACATAGTTCCTACAAAGAAGGAGACACAAGGAGGTGGGATATTGAGCCAGAGCAGCTTGACTTGGATGCTTCCACAAGTCACTTAGCTGCACTTGATATTGATGATGACTATCAGCCTGAAGCAACTACTGAGCATGAGAGTGCTAGTGTCAGTGCTAGTGGCAGTGCTTGTGCAAGTGCCACTAATGCTCTTTGTGGTTCTACACAAAATGTAGCATCTAATGTTGCTAATGATGCTGCTTTTTTTGATGACCCGTATGATTCAGATTGACATTGTAAACACTTGGCATTTTTAATTTTTTATGTTTGAAGTTTGAACTTTAATTTATAATTCTATATCATGACATTTGACTTTTGAGTATAAAGTGGTGGTGTATTTTTACTATGTTATTTGACTATTAATATGGTGGTGTATTCTGAACTTAAATACTGCTGCAAATATGTATATATTTCTGATTTTATATGTTTTTGTATTATCAACCCAAAACGAACCCAAAACAACCCAAACCCAAAAAATTTTTTCCGAACCGGAACGGGTTCAACCCGAACCCGAACTCCAAACCTAACCGTAACTTAGTGTAATAGCTAAATGTATATTGAATCTTCTTGAAAACCTTTAGTGTTCATGAAGTCTGACTGTAGGTTAAATTGGGGAATTCTTAATTGGTATTTTGCCTTTTAATGCTTGAACATGTAGAGCATGGGTCTGTCCTGAGTCCATCAGTCATATTAGTTGTGACAAACTATAAGCTTCCAATGTTCATAGGGAAAATTTTGTTGTTCTTGCTATATGATTACAGTATTATAGTCTTCGGGCTTTACTACTACTAGTAGTACTATATTCATTTGGGAAAGATTGGCAAGGGTGGTTTGGGCATGGAAGTTATCAAGTTGCTATAACCTTCAACTATTGTCTTGTGTTGAACTCAACACCTTATTATCCTTGTAACCTTTGAATAAGCTCATCTAACCATAAAAGCCTTACTCATACCAGCGAGGGAATGAATACATGTTGGATTCCTTATTTCATTATTATATTCCTACAAACCCTAGTAGCAAATGGGTTAGTTCTTGAGATATCTTACTTTGAGCATTATGATGAAAGATTGACATACAATATTGTAAAGTATTAGGACAATGCACTGTCAGTGGTGATGTTTGATTACCCATGCTATGCTATTATGAAGTATTGACATGTAGGAAAAAACCTTAATCCTTGAAATGTCTTGTCATGACTGTGGCCAGAGAAACTATGGTAAAACTGAATCTGAACTGTGAATGGATGCTTATGATATTTTATTGGGTTTGTATTTTCTCACGATAGTGCTTCCACCTATGGATCATTAAGTAATCTTAAGATTCTTGTTTCGAGGCATTTGAGCTTCTTGTTAAACTTGAAAGGTTGTTGGATTCTCGGTGTTTAAGGTTAGAGTTGGGCTTTACAAGTTGTTTTCTTGGTGATAGAGCTCATGGAAATATATATTAGTGAACTGAGGTTATCCTTTGTATTATCATGATCTTTGAAGAGTGGGTTGAAATTCCTCAAGGTTTTAGGTTTTACTTTTGTTTTTCATGAGTATCATTATGGAGCCTTTTGAAAGTTTATCTTTGTCTAAGACCTTCAGGACTGCATCTTGTTGTGTCTTGATTACTGAACACTTGTAGTGGCATATCATCTGAGTTCCCTGTATTGTTTCGTACCATGCTAGGGCTTCTGTTGGCTTAATATTCTTATGTGTTGAATGATGTTTTTGAAGACTCCATTGACAATGATGCCTTAGATGAATTGATTGTTGCATGACAAAAGAGTTAGGTTTTAATTTTAAAAAAATTATTATATTTTGTTTTCATTCAAATTTTGAATGTGTTGTTTGCAAAGCAAATTGCCATAGGAATTACAATGTCAATGGGTTCTACCTCCGGCTCCATAGCTAAACCAAACCCAAAGTTCAAAACAAATGCAAATTCTCCTCTATGGAAGTATGCTGAAATGATAAGACAAATTCCAGGTGGTGGTGGTTATGTTTGGAAATGCAATGGGTGTGAAGTTACATATTCTAGTTCATACCATAGGGTGAAAGCACATTTGTGTGGCATAAGTGGAAAAGGCATCTCGCCTTGCCTTGGAAAAAATAATGCCCCTATTGCACCTGAGACAGTTGCAAAATACATTATGGAACAAGAAGCAGCAGATCAACGGGAAGTCCAAAAAGGAAATCACCCTTTGTTAAAAAATAAATCAAAGGGAATGCAGCCCCCATCTAATCCCAATCCCAACATTGTGGTAGAAGACCACCCATTTATGGCCATTCCGAATCTTCAAGCTGAAAGTGTACAACCTTTTGCAAACAAAAGAGCCAAGGGACCTTTGGAAGTTGCATTTCAAAATGAGAGTAGAGCCTTTGCCGACCAATGTGTAGCAAGATGCATCTATGCCAATGGATTATCTTTTAATGTTGTTCATTCTCCATATTGGAAAGAGATGTTGAGAGCGGTTAATGAAGCTCCAAAAGGGTACAAGGGCCTGGGTTATGAGAAGGTGCGTAGCACTTTATTGGAAAAGGAGGTTGAGTTGGTTGAAGATGCATTTAAGCCTATAAGAGATTCATGGGTTGAGACAGGTGTGTCCATTGTTTTAGATGGTTGGAAGGACTCAAAAAATCGGCCTTTGATCAATGTCATAGCGGTGTCCCTTAAAGGGGCAATGTTTTTGAAAGCCGTGGATTGTGAGGGGCAAGTAAAAGATGGACAATTTATTGCTAATATTCTTATTGCAGCCATTGAGCAAGTGGGAGCCCGCAACGTTGTTCAAGTTGTAACGGACAACGTGAAGAATTGTAGAGCTGCAGGGTTGTTGGTTGAAGAAAGATATTCACATATCTTTTGGACACCTTGTGCAGTCCATTCACTCAATCTTATCCTGCAAAAGATTGGGAATAAAATTGCATGGATCAAACAATTGTATACTGAGGTTGAGGACATTCAGATGTTCATCACCAACCACCACTTGTCTCAAGGGATCTTTAGAACATTTTCAAATTTGGAGCTATTGAAGGTAAGTGAAGTAATATTTACATTTGTCATTTACTTATTTTCATAATTTGATTTTGCATTTTAATTTAAATTCTTCTTTAAAGTGTATTTTAAAATTTTAATTATTATTTTTAATTTGCAATAGGTTGTAGAGACCCGCTTTGCCTCTAATACAATCCTCTTGAGAGGACTTGTGAAAGTTAGGCATGCACTTTCTAGCATGGTGATCAACACCAATTGGTCTATATAGAGGCAAATCAGCATTGAAAGAGCAACAAGAATTAAGAGCATGATATTAGATGACTCATGGTGGGATCGTGTGGAGTATCTCCTTAGCTTCATTGAGCCCATTTTGAGTATGATTCGCTATACTGACATGGACAAGCCATGCATTGGAGAGGTATATGATGGTATAGACTCAATTCTTGGGAAGATCAAGTGCACCATAAATGCAAGAGAGCAAGACCCTGAAGAGACTTTCTTCAAACAAGTGCAAACAATTGTTGAAGAAAGATGGAACACAATTACAACTCCATTACACCTTCTTGCCTTTGCATTGACTCCAAAATACTACAACAGTCAGCTTCTTTCACAGCCAGGAAGGCTTCCTCCATATAGAGATTTAGAAGTGGCTGAAAGGTACAAGGCAACATTTGTGAGACTCTTCCCTGATCAAGATTTGCGAAGTGTAGTCACGAATGAGTTCACTAATTTTGTGCACTCAAATCATCTAAATGTTGATGCCTCTCATGATAGGTTCTTAAAGGATGCTCATAGTTGGTGGTATTTCCATGGACAATACTTCCAAAATTTGCAGCCCCTTGCAATCAAAATTTTATCACAAGTAAGTTTAATAAATTTTCATATTTTAGTTTTAAAAGTTTCATAATTTCATTTATAATGTTATAATTGTTTACTTTGTCTTCATAGGTTGCTAGTTCATTTGCATTTGAGAGGAATTGGAGCACATATTTTTTCATCCACTCAGTAAAGTGCAATAAATTGCTCTAAAAAAAGCGGAGAACTTATATATGTGCATTCCAACTTGCGTCTCCTTTCACACAAACAACCTAACTACAAGGAACTTGGGGAGATGAAGTTGTGGGATATAGTGCCAGAGGATACTGACTTGGATGCTTGCAGTTCCCACCATATTGCATATGAGGAGTCGAATATCCAACAGGAGCATGGGCACAATACTAGTGCTAGTGATGGTGCCATTGGCACTACTTGTGATTCATCTAGTCTTCCTACTTCATCTAATGTCAATGTTGGCATTGATATGGATGACTAAATGATTTAGAGAATCCATTTGATGATTAAAACTTTAAAAGTGTTGTAATATTGAACTTGAAGTTTGAACAATGAATATTTTATATTTACCATGCATGTTTTAAATGGCATTCAAGTTTATGGTGGTTTTGTTGTTTATATGATGTTAATTGTTATGTGATATTCTAATCCTAATTCATGCTTCTAGGCTGCATATATATATATATATATATATATGTTTTTGTAATTTGTACTAACGAACCCAAAACAAACCAAATCCACCCCCCAAAAAAATTTTCTGAACCGGCGAACCGAACCCCTAAACCCGAACCCAAACCCGAACCGGCTACTTAGCTATTATGAAGTATTGACATGTAGGAGAAAACCTTAATCCTTGAAAAGTCTTGTCGTGACTGTGGCAAGAGAAACTATGGTAAAACTGAATCTAAACTGTGAATGGATACTTATGATAGTTTATTGGGTCTGTATTTTCTCATGATAGTGCCTCCATCTATGGATCATTAAGGAATCTTAAGATTCTTGTTTCAAGGCATTTGAGCTTCTTGTTAAACTTGAAAGGATTGTTGGATTCTTGGTGGTTAAGGTCAGAGTTGGGCTTTACAAGTTGTTTTCTTTGTGATAGAGCTCATGGAAATATATATTATTGAACTAAGGTTATCCTTTGTATTATCATGATCTTTGAAGAGTGGGTTGAAATTCCTTAAGGTTTTACTTTTGTTTTTCATGAGTATCACCATGGAGCCTTTTGAAAGTTTATCTTTGTATTTTCATGAGTATCTTATGTTTTATCATAGAGCTCATGGACATATATATTAGTGAATTGAGGTTATCCTTTGTATTATCATGATCTTTGAAGAGTGGGTTGAAATTCCTTAAGGTTTTGCTTTTGTTTTTCATGAGTATCACCATGGAGCCTTTTGAAAGTTTATCTTTGTCTAAGACCTTCAGGATTGCATCTTGTCATTTCTTGATTATTGAACACTTATAGTGGCATATCATCTGAGTTCCCTCTATTGTTTCATACCATGCTCGGGCTTCTGTTGGCTTAATATTCTTATGTGTTGAATGGTGTTTTTGAAGACTCCATTGACAATGATGCCTTAGATGAATTGATTGTTACATGACTTTGCGGGAGTTCAGGTTTTGTACTCGTTAATTTATTCTTGACTTGTTACTATAATATCCCCTTGAGGATTGCCACTTTAATATTTCTGTTATCATGAGATTGTTTGGGCTGGTTTTGTTAGATATAAAAGATGGCAGTTGTTTTGAGATAGGGTAAGTTTTCTTTGTATGTTTTGGATTGTGTGCTGGGAGTTGTGTGTTTAGTTCACAAAACTGAGTTTAGTGGTATGTTGTAATTTCATTTTATCCTTGGGAGTACTGAACCTGGCCTTTGTGAATAAACCTTGAAATAAACCCTTGACTGGTTCTTATTATGTTCTTTGTGTATTTGAACTATGAAACAAGGATGTAACAGATTGTTGAAGGGATTTATTTGAAAACTTACCTTTATGTTTTATCTACACCAAATTGTAACAAGCATATCATAACACACTTTTGAGGTTTAACTACAGTTGTAACAATCTTGTTGTTCATTGGAACTAGAGGTAACAAGTCTTGCTAAAGAAATCTTGTGATTGTATGTTTTTGAAGTGTCGACTAAACCATAAAATTTGGTCAGCAGTGACCCTACTGTGTTTGAAATAATGAACACAGTGGTTTGAGAGGAACACTTATTGTGGTAAGCTAGTGTTCTTTACATGTCTGTTCAAGAGCACGAGGTAATGAGACTTGTTTCTTCCCACTGTGATAATACTTGATTTGTTGTATTTTGTTTTGGAAACTATCTTGGTCTGTAGCCATAGATCTTCATTTGGAGCTAAGAGTTAGGATGTTCATGATACAATAGGTCGATAACCTTATAAGGCATAGGAAATTATTTTGAACTATGGTTTTCAGAACACCTTTTGAACTATATCATTAGTAATTATGAACCTAAATTGTGGTAAACTCTTATTCAAATGCTTATAAGTGCTAGTAAAAAGTCCTTATGAACATCATTTCAACTATATCATCAATAATTATGAAATCAAATTGTGGTAAACTTGTTAGAATTGGCTATGGAGATAGCTTGCCACGATCTACAGGCCAAATGGAAAGCAAAAAGAGAGAATAACAAAATGACAAGAATAAATTATATTCTTATCAATTATGCAAATATGATTTAATGTTGTGTTGTACAATGTATGAGAGACCCCTTGGTTATATAGCCAAGGTGAGATACAAGATGCCATAAGATTATGACAAGTGTCTTAATCATATGCCATGAGACAACTTATCATTACTACCTAGGTCACATGTGTTACAAGTCAAAAGATAAGATAACTAATGAGAACTAACACCTTCTAAAAATATACCTTCCTAGGACCTAAGTAAACTTAACATGTAAGCAAGTCCCCTAATAATGAATTAACTAGGTACAAGACTTATTTACACCAACAAAACTCTTATTGAAATACTTGTATGTTTTCTAGGAAAAATCCCTTATGATGTTTTAATATTGGGGCTGGAAATATATGCGCAAAGACCCAAGTTGTAATGTGTGGTGTGTCTATTAAATATAGATTTCCAAAGATGATATAAGAGCATTCATGTAAACATGCAATTTTGTGTCACTAGAAGTAAAATAAATGTGCTTGAGAATATGTTTTTGGGGCAATGTGTGGGTTTTTGAAGGCATGTTTGGTTGATTCTTGAGGTCAGAAAAATGTTCCAATTAAATTCAAAAGAAAAGGAAAATATAGTTGCATATATGGTAGTAGCTTATTTCATCTTCAATAGTAGGTTGTTTTTATCTTTGACAAACACTATCATATTTGACATGATGCAACCTAGAAAAAAGAGGCTAATGGAAGGTGAACCAATCTAGTAACTCACCACTCAATCAACACATCCATATGTGATAGAAAAGAAACACCACAAAACTATGGTAAATTTAATAATTGTATGTGGCAGAATAAAACATATCCAAATGTGTCACAAAAGTTTTTGTAATTTATCCCTTCATTATGAGGTCTGTCAACACAACCTTTTCTCAATTCCACCATCTCCCTCAAGGGGTCTTCTTTTTCTTAACCTTGCTCAACATAGTTACATTCCTTTGACTCATTTGATAGAGATCATATTTCCTCTTTTGTTTTCCCTCTCTACTAAAATATAGATCCTTTCATACTCCCCCCACTTGAGTCTCAAAATCGTTGCTCACACTTATAGAGGGATCAATCCACTTCAAGGTTAGGGATATGTTGTTTCCAAAAGTGGATAGACCATCTCTTCAACAAAGAATGAGTGATGACATGTCAATTGTTGATAGTGGATAAACTCTTATTTTGTTTGGGTGTGTTCTTAAAGGTAATCTTTAACAAGATTTAATTACAATTGAAGGTATGCAACATGTGATGAGAAATAAACATGTTCAATACCGATTGTTGAGAAATAAGTGAGATTACAATACAACAACTTTGATTCTCTCATTTGCCTCCACCATGGCAACACTTGTGTACTTCTGAACAACCTCCTTATGCCTCAACTTGTCCTTGTTCTTGCAGAGTAATTTCATTCAATTGTTCCACCAAATTCTACATCTAAGAGGTTGAATTTATAGATTTGTGAAGGCATTTAATGTATCAAACATAGCACCCAAAGATGGCCCTTTATTCCAAACATCCCCAACCTTTGGATCTCCTCAAAATGCTAAAGGACATTGATTTTGGCTCCAATACTTTCCCTCTAGCTTTGGTGACCAAACTTGAGATATAAACATTACATTAAATACAATAAATTATGGAAAAAATAAGTAATACTTCTTGTCTTTTTCCAAGCATCCACTTGGAGAAACCCAACAGTCACTCATTTATCATTTCCTTTATATTTTATTATCCCATTTTAGGTGTTCACATGTGAGGAAAACAATATTAAATATTTATGTCCACAAATCACCATTATCGTTGCTAGTGGACCCATCACTCCTTATGAGTATTACAAACAATGGTGATAATTAATATTATAAAATATTTTCGCAATACACCCTAAACGCCTAGGACACTTTCCAAGGATGTTGGAACCATGAAATATGACATAGGATTCACAAGGTGGATGTGACCTAATCCTAACATTCTCTCATTTGACATCAACATTGTAAATACACTAATGGGAATCATAAACAAGAAAAAATCCATTTAGCCAAACATGTACCATATGAATCTTCACCATGCTCTCAACCTCCAACAAGATACTTGCAAAAGTAACCATGATAACCACCACCAAGCAAATAACTCCTTCGCATCCTCCAACATGCCACCTATGGAAGAAAAAGGAACATGCCAAGGTGAAACATATCAATTGTCACTAAATCCTACACCAATGTTTACATGAACACAAACATCAAATTCAAATGAAAACAAAGGCTCTGAGTAGTTGCCTTAATCATACCAACAAGGGTATACAAAACATATATCAAATTGTAGCTCATCTAAGCTAACCATACCTCAAACAAGGGTATACAAAACATAGATAAAACTCCATGCCATCAACATACCAACCCAAAATTTTCAATCAAGTCTTCATATATCCATCCTCCTATCTCAATGCAACATACCAATGCACAAATGACCACATACAATGCTAACTAACAAAGTCTACATAAACGCTAGAAAATATCATAGATATAAACAGTCTACATCTGAGTCATCCCACTACAACTAATAGGTTGTACACACTTACAAATTACATAACTCGTAGATCCTAATCCAATGAAGCAATTCAAACTTATCATCACATCAGTAACCAACAAACCGAGATATCGAAGAGGATAACTCGACATATATCTAGAAACTTCCATTATATGAATAATGCCAAATTTGAAAATAGATCAAGGCATACAATTCTATCTATAGTACTTCACATAGGGAATGCAGCTAATTCCTCTATTACATACTATTAAGGAAACATACAATGATATGCAAATCATGCAAACAAATACATTGCAATACCTCTCACCATTAGTCTCCATAGCTCTCCCAAGTTCTTCACACTCAACCATGTGGAACCAAACATCCAAGAAGAATACCATGATCAAAGAGAGGACCTACAAATCAAAACATATCCTTGTTCCGAATAACATGTACCAAGCTATGTAATATACGATCTCCTTAACCATTCCCAAACCGAAAGGATATCAACATCTAACATTCAAATCAAATGAAAAACATGGCAACAATAGATGTAAACCTCTCATACCAAAGATAGATCAAACTGACCAATTATTCCCATAACAAAGGGAATATGCCCAAAGCCACAAGCTATTTCCTATACCTCTCCAAATAAGTCCTTAGAACTAGATCCATAACTCAAGACCAAAAAAAGGAGAACAATGGAAATCCATAAACCATGCATCTTTTTTTTAACAAGTCTTCACCTGTCAAGTAGACTAAGAGTGAGATACAAGATTTTCCAATGTACACAACACTAGGAAATGCCAATCTTCTTTTCAGGTCAATAATGGATTCACATCCATAACTAGGTGTAGGCTCCTCGATCTTCCTATTTAAATCCTCATAAAAGAGTAACATCTTAACATATGATCCCATAAATAAGAGATTTTTTAGCTTCATCCAAGTCTCTCTAGTTTCCATGAGCATCCACCAATCAATCCATGCCAACTTCAAATGCAACCCTACAAAATCATGAAGCTCCAAGCAAATGATTAATAGTCAAAACCAAAGAGAACAAATAAGACCATTGTCAAAATTCCAACTGTAGAATCAAGAACATATCATGACATCATGATTTAACATCCCCTCCAAGGAAATCAATGAAAGTAACCATCCATCATCAATTGATGAATCAACATCATTTCCAAAGGCATTTTGATAACCATCTCCTAACTGAAGACATTCCATGGCTCTAACACAATGAAAGAACTCAACCATTAGCTCCCAAAAGGTAAAGTACAACCACAATCCCCAAACCGATAAGATACAATCTCCACACAACCTTTGTAAATAGAACCAAAGATGTCAATAAATTCTCACTGCAATCTAAAGGAAGAATCCAAGAGCTCCTTATGACACCAATGACAATTGTAAAAGACCATCCATCTTCTGATTAAAGATTATCGATGGATCACTACACTGTAACATCTTAGAACCAAAATCTTGAAACAAAGAAGATAAAACACATTATGTAACTACATAAAGCTACTACTGAAAGTAATATCGAGTTATGAATGGAATTATGACCAATATCATTGCCAACACTTTATTGAAAGTGAACAAAACTTCTCATGCACTCTAAACTATTGCTATAGATTCAAATGAACGACTATTCAAGTACTCCCAATAACCATCTCTCACTGCAATAAGCATACCAATGTAATAATGACGACCGAGAATATGGCCTACCAAATAGAATCCACATCAAACAATTTTACAAGATCTACACATATGCAACATCTCAAAGGAGAAATACATAATCAATGCTCTAATCTCAAATAACTGAAAAATAGATTCAACCCCACATTAGTATCATGCAAAATAGAGATATTCTGGTATAACATGTGGATTTCCAAGACTCAAACACCAAAATCAACGCTAGAGTTGATTTTCCAAACAAACCCACATAGGAGTACCCATAGATCAATAAGAGCCCTCCAAGCAACCATGCAAACATGTAACTGTCTTTATCTAGAACACCCTGAGCACAATTTCATTATAGATCTACATACCACATATTTTAGTTAACATGTAAAACATGCAAAAAAATCTCTGTAAATATGAAATCTATTTAACCATCTATAAATTCACATCAAACATGACATTTGAATAATGAAATAAACACATATCTACAAACCCATAGCTAAAATCAAGAGTAAACTGCAACCCAAGTAGAAAAACCAAGTTTTCCAAGAGCTTATAAAATATGAAACATATCAGCTCCAAAACTCACAAAGAGGTTAGTAGCTTATTTTCTAGTGCTTTCATGTAACCAAGGACTAAAACCTTGAAGCCAACATAAGCACTCCATCTTGTAGTCCAAATCAAGGGTGTTTCTCCATGTGACTAGGATGCCTATACCCATGCGACATGAACACCTTCTCACTACACATGACCACAAGGTAAAAGAACAAAACCACCAAACAAAAGGATACAAAAATATTGTCAAATAAGAGCTCCAAGTTACCAAAACATATCCAACTCCATAAAGATCCATAATCATGAGCTTTCCATGCCCAATATAGATCACATTGACAATATCCATGGATTCCAATCTCACAAATCTGAAAAACAAAGTTAAATCATAGAACATTCATTGTTGTTCCAAAATCCTTCCAACAACCTCCAATTCCTTCTATTAAATTCCCAAAAAAAGAAGGAATACCCATAACCTAGTTAATTTTAAGCTCTGATACCAAATGATGAGAAATAAATAGGTTTAATATTGATTGTTGGGAAATTCAATCTCTATCCAAATATTACTTCAAAGGATGAGATACAAAGCTTAGAATACAACAACATGAAAATCTGAAACTTGTATGCAAATCTAAAAATTAAGTTTCCTTAATATGAAAATACCATGATCAGATCCATCTTCTTTATGATGCCAAAAAATAACCAACTTAGCATGCTTATTAACGCTACCTTATGTAAACTTATAACAATAATATATGAATAAGATAGCAATAAGATAGCAACAGTGAGGCACAATCAACAACACAAGCATCACATAACACAAGATTTATATGGAGAAACCCTTGCGGGAAAAAGCTCCACCAAGAAGAGAGGCCAAGCATGCATTATCATCAAATAAATGAGATTACAATACAACTTCCGTTCTCCTCTTTTCCTCCACGATGGAACACCTATGTACTTGTGAACAACCTCATTATGCCTTAACCTATCCTTCTTCCCACGGAGTAATACTACATTCAATGTTCCACTAAATTCTACATCCAAGAGATTGAATTTATAGATTTGTGAAGGCATCTAATGCACCAAACATGGCACCCAAAGATGACCCTTCATTCCAAATGTATCCAACCTTTGGATTACCTCAAAATATGAAAGGACACTAGTTTTGGCTCCAATACTTTCTCTCCAACTTGGGCATCCAAATTGAGAGATAAACATTACATTAAATGCAATAAATGATGAAAAATTAGTGACACATGTTGCCTCGTTCAAAGCACTCACCTGGAGAAACCCAAAAGTCACTCATTTATCATTTCTTTTATCTTTTATTATCCCATTTTAGGCATTAAAATGTGGGGAAAACAATATTAAATATTTGTCCACAAGTCACCTTTACTGCTGCTAGTAGACCTATCACCCCTTATGAGTATATTACAAACAATGGTGAAAATTAATATTATAAAATATTTTCTCAATAGACCCTAAGTGCCTTGGGACACTTTTCAAGGATGTTGGAACCATGAAATATGGTATAGGATTTGTACAAAGTGGATGACACCTAATCCTAACAACATGAAAAAATTAGAGTAGTATCCAAATGTACATTTTGATGACAAATTATGTCACTAGATTAAATACTAACCTATT
This sequence comes from Sequoia sempervirens, assembly GCA_007258455.2. NCBI lineage: Eukaryota > Viridiplantae > Streptophyta > Pinopsida > Cupressales > Cupressaceae > Sequoia > Sequoia sempervirens. The sequence goes on along the minus strand of VDFB02000003.1, from coordinate 221,262,923 downwards.
TCTATGATTTATATCAAGTTGATGAAAATATCATCATGAGGCTATAAGATGCGAGTATGTAGGACATGATTATTTTAAGGTGAAATCTTTCAAGTCTCATGAGAGATGGTTCATGAAATGTATGCACCTCTACTTCCTACTCCTACACTTTTGGTTAAATGTATTGTTCATTTTTAAGTATATGGAGGCTCAAACACTTTTAGGACTAGTATCTTATATTGGGTTACAAAGATGTAATACACCAAAAGAAATAATATATAAAAATAAAAAAAACACATATGATATTAATAATAGGGCATGCTTAATAATCCCTCTTCAAACTTATAAAAATTCCTCTACAATAAGGAAAAAATCATTACAAATGATAAATTTCAATGCATTAAAGTGTTGTGGCACTTCTTAAATTATTATTACATTCACATCAATGAATGTGGTGAGAGAAAATTTTAAGCTAGGAAAACTTGTAACACTTTTCTGCTTAGAGGTTTTAATGAAAATCTATAGTTGGCCAAGGGGACATCTAGTTACAAACAACTACTATAAACTAGCTACTTCTTTGTGATTGGACATGCAAGAATTGAAATCCTAAATCTTGCTTGGTGTTATAATCGTGAAATAGATAAATGACTGACCTTTGATATGTCAGATGAACTCATACTAATAGTACTTTGTTTGGTCATTTTAATCTTCATGGGAAATTGTGTCAAGATTGGATGCCATTAATGATGTGTGGAGAAAAAATTGAGATCCCACAAAATTCACTAAAATGACACCTTGAAGCTAGCGTGAAAATCATTCATGTTAGAAATACAATCATTGTGTTAATGATGGCATGGTGCTCCAATCTTCCATTGGTTCAAATTCTTTTAAATTTGGGCCCTTGAAAAAAAAAATGATTTTATGTGGGAAAACACCTTTGGAGTATTTGCAAAATAAAAGTGGTCATTAATGGTGACTTAAGATGTGCAAGGAGGTAGTGTTGGGAAAGGATGCCATTTAATCGCAATCCTAAACATTTTTTTTTCATGTATCTCCTAAGTCCTTGGAATGCGTTCATCAACACTAGGATTAGGAAGAGATTAATATTTGATAAAATAATCATGTTAATTGACACTTGTAATTAATTATAAATGTTAGGAGCATGTGAGGGTGTCCATTATGAGTTCCTAAATAATAGGGGCACATGGGGCACCCACATGGTAAGTGACACTCACCTTGAGTTTAGTTAACTATTCAAAGTAAGAGATAACACTTCTGAATGCATGTAAAGATCCTAGGAGTTAGGGTTTGATGTTTACATGCATGAAGTTTAGTTTAGTTTAGTTCATATCAATTCAGTTTAGTTTAGTTCAGTTCAAAATCAATTTAGTTTAGTTTAGTTTAGTTTAGTTTAGTTTAGTTATGGTTTAGTTATCTTCAGTTAGTTTTAGTTGAATGCTAGTTGACTTCAGTTAACTTGGAATGCATGGCTAATGACTTGAGTTGAATGACAAATAACAGGGACTACCTCCAGTTAATAGTGGATGACCATTCTTGCATGAATGGTGTTGAGAAATGTTTCAATTAACAAGAAATGACTTGGACCCAACTTGGGCGCCCAAGTTGGCTTGGAATTAACTCCTTTGCATGTTGAGATATTTCAGAAGGCTTAGTTAAGTAGGACCACTTTTAGGCACCTACTTTGACGATGAAGGCTTGAAGATATTTACAGAACATAGGTTGAGTTGCTACTTCAGTTTGGGATGCCCAAATGCATGAAGATGAGGATTTGACATTGTTCTTCACATCATAACTCTATTTGCATGAGATAGGTGTAACTTTTAGGGATAGGGCTTGAGCATTGTAATTGTAAATCATGTTGAGTTTACAAAGTTGATTAAAGCCTATTTATCTCAAGCAAGTTGAAGAGAGTTATTATCAATTTTATTGCAAGTTGTGAAGAAGTTTTGGTGAAGGAAAAAGAGGCATTCTCAAGCAAGAATTGGAGCTATTGTAATCTACTTCAGAGATTGAATAATAGATTAATTCTTGGTCAGGTTTTTTCCTGAAAGGGTTTCTCCATGATACATGCTTGTGTAATCTTTCTAATATCCTGTCTACTTCTATCAACTTCTATCTACATTCTACAAATAGTAAAATGGATTAATCAAGATAATCACCCACAAAGAATCTATAACAAAGGAAAATAAAATTTAGATCAACGATATTAAAGTTTTACAAAGTATTAAGCTAAGAAAACACATCAATTTTCAACATTTGGTACTAGAGCTCAGGTTGGGTAGAGTATTGGGATGCCTTTCTATTAAAAGATTGGAGGTTTATTGGCTTAGTGGGAGCTTTTATTATTTTTGTTATTTGCTGATTTTGGAAATAAATTTGCTACAATGAATTCTCGTTTAGATATTGAAAGTTTAAATGAATCTAACTATGAAATGTGGAAACTAAAAATGGAAGATCTTATTGAAGAAAGAGATCAGTGGTTAACAGTTAATAATGGGACAAAGACACCTACAACTATTTCAGATGGGGATTGGGCTAAGTTAGATAAAAAGGAAAGAGGAACAATTAGATTATGTCTTGTTGATGATGTTCTCTTGAATGTTTCAGATGAAAATACTGTATATAAATTGTGGAAGAGAATAGGGGATATTTTTCAAACTAAGAGTCTCACCAATAAGTTGTATCTGAAAAGGAAGTTGTATTCACTAAAAATGAAAGATGGTGAATCTGTTGCACAACATTTAAATGCTTTCAATTTAATTCTCAGTTAGTTAGCATCTGTAGATGTAAAGCTAGAAGATGAGGACAAATGCATTTTGTTACTTTGTTCTTTACTAGATTCTTGGGAAAATCTAATAGTTGCTTCAGTGGTAGTGGTGCAGATCCTAAGATGGACAATATAATTCCTACTCTCCTATCAGAGGAGATGAGGAGGAAGTCTAAAGAGGAAATCCAAGATTCCTTGTTTGTAAAAGGTAGGCCTGAGAAAAAAGAACCTAAGGGAGACAAGGAAAGGGTAAGTCTAAAGGACGGTCTAAAACCCCTGGTAAGAGAAAGGTAATTTGTTGGAATTGTGGGAAACTAGGACAGGTGAAGGATTGTAAGAACAAGAAAGAAAGCTCTTATTCTTCTACAAAGGAGTCCTCAGATGATAGTAATGATGCATTGGTTATTTCAACTAATATTGTTTGTGATAAATCTTTGCTTCATGTTTCAAAGTAATCTTCATGGAGAGGATGGTAGTCATGATTCCATGTGTAACTTGGTACCATAGTTCAGTGGGAGTTGTTGGAAGTGACATGGATGCATCATTGGTAAGGTTATCTTCACGTGATTAGGGATATGGTTTTTTATTGGTTTAGAGTGGTTATTATTATGTCATGGTTTACTCTTGATATGCATTTAGAGTTTGGCATATTACATGTTCTCTTGAGACCATGATGTATGGTGCATGTGATATCCTAAGAGGAGATGGTTAGATCATGGATGTCATGTCTATGTTCAAGATTGGAGATTTGAAATTGATCTTGTGTAGTTCTCTTAATTATTGGGTACATTAATCATTTGCTTGATTACTTCATGAAAGTGTTGTGTTGCATTTGGAGTTTGGCATGGATTGGTTGGTTATAGGTCCTCATGGATACTTGGAGAAAAAGATGAGGCTTGAGTTCTCCTATGGTTAGAGACATGTGTTGGAATGGATACAAGCAAGAAAATATTTTTTCAACAGAAAAGACCGAGGAGCCCACACCTTGGTTGAATGTGAGTTCAAAACACTCAATGGTTACACATGCCTTCGAAAAGGAAGTTTGGTTATAGAGACTTGGGAAAGGTATTGGTTTTAATTGCAAGTAAATTAAACTTGAATATGATAGTCAGAGTGCTATGTGTTTAGCCAGAAAAATCCTATTTATCATGCTCGTATGTTGATGTTAAGTATCACTTTGTGTGATAAATGGTTGAGAGTGGGAAGGCATTAATTGAGAAAAGTTGGCACTTTAATTAATGTTGCAAATTATCTTATGAAACCAGTTCCTAAAGATAAGTTCTTTTGTATTTAGTCATTTGCTTGGAGCTTCATGATTATGCAGGTTGCATTTGAAGTTACCATGGATTGATTAGTTGGTGCAGGAAGCCCATTGGCCTTGAGTCTTCTACTTGATTTAAAATTATTATTCCTTGTTTAGAATAATTGCAATGTATAATGTGAAGTGGGAGAATGTTGGGAATAGGATACTATTCAATTGTAATCCTAAACATTATTTATTTCATGTATCTCCTAAGTCCTTAGAATGTGTTCATCAACACTAGGATTAGGAAAAGATTAATATTTGATGAAATAATCATGTTAATTGACATTTGTAATTAATTTTGAATGTTAGGAGCATGTTAGGGCATCCATTATGAGTTCCTAAATAATAGGGGAACATGGGGCGCCCACATGTTAGGCGACACTCACCTTGAGTTCAATTAACTATTCGAAGTAAGAGATAACACTTTTGAATGCATGTAAAGATCCTAGGAGTTATGGTTTGATGTTTGCATGCATGAAGTTCAGTTCAATTTAGTTTAGTTTAGTTCAGTTCAAAATTAGTTTAGTTTAGTTATGGTTTTAGTTGACTTCAATTAACTTGGAATGCATGGCTAATGACTTGAGTTGCATGATAGATAATAGGGACTACCTCCAGTTAATAGGGGATGACCATTCTTGCATGAATGGTGTTGAGAAATCTTTCAGTTAACAAGAAATGACTTGGACCCAACTTGGGCGCCCAATTTGGCTTCTTGGAATTAACTCCTTTGCATGTTGAGATATTTCAGAAGGCTTAGTTAAGTGGGACCACTTTTGGGCACCTACTTTGAGGATGAAGCCTTGAAGATATTTACAGAATAGAGGTTGAGTTGCTACTTTAGTTTGGGATGCCCAAATGCATGAAGATGAGGATTTGACATTGTTCTTCACGACATAACTCTATTTGCATGAGATAGGCATAACTTTTAGGGATAGGGCTTGAGCATTGTAATTGTAACTCATGTTGAGTTTACAAAGCTGATTAAAGCCTATTTATCTCAAGCAAGTTGAAGAGAGTTATTATCAGTTTTATTGCAGGTTGTGAAGAAGTTTTGGTGAAGGAAAAAGATGCATTCTCAAGCAAGAATTGAAGCTATTGTAATCTACTTCATAGATTGAATAATAGATTAATTCTTGGTGGAGTTTTTTCCCAAAAGGGTTTCTCCATGGTACATGCTTATGTAATCTTTCTAATATCCTGCGTACTTCTTCTATCAACTTCTGTCTACATTCTACAAATATTAAAATGGATTAATCAAGATAATCACCCACAAATAATTTGTAACAAAGGAAAAGCATATTTAGATCAGCAATATTAAAGTTTTGCAAAGTATTAAGTTAAGAAAACACATCAATTTTCAACAGGTAGGTGGGAGTCAATAGTGCAAAATGCAAGAGTTTAAGGGATTGGGTTTAAGGATAATTCATAACCAATACCATTGTTAAGGAGTCAGGGATTGGGGGTAACAAGGAATTTGTCCCTTAAGACATGTAAATAAGAGTAAGTTTGAACTAGTGATCTTGATGAGATAAATAGTGAAAAGTTTGAGGATCATGGTTTTTAGACACCAAGAAAGGTACATTGGGTAAGGGATGGTCAAAAATTTGGATTCAAAAGACAATTTAGTATAAGAATCAAGGAGTTGGAGTTTATATGGAAAGCATGCTAATATGAAAAAGTACATAACATTGACAAAGGCAATGGAAGTGAAGGTTAAGGGAAAATGATAACAAGAAGGATAATTTTGGAATTCTAACAAGAGGAGTGAAGGTAGAGGATATATGAAAAGTATGCTTAGATGGGAAAATCCAATATCTTGATAGGGAAAAAGGAAAGAGGCAGAGTTGGGAGCTAAGGCATACTAAGAAAGGAAGTTTTGAAACAATGAAATAGGCACAATCCTTAGAAATTTTGAACATATAACCTCCACACATAGAACCTTTTGTGATCTTACTATTGAGCACATGGTGATACTAAGAGGCTAGGTGAACCAGTATCAAACAATCCTTTTATTTTCAAAACTTAACCAATAAAAAATAAAACCATTCAAGTACGATAGAGCAATTAGGAACACAATAAGAACACACAATTTACATGGAAACCCTTTTGAGAGAAAACCACAATACAATATTGCTTACATATATTATAGTTTTAATCTCCTACTTGTAGGGTCCAACTAGATATCAAAGTTTCAAATCTCATTGTGAATTGAGCTCCAACTCAACAAGAGGCTCCAACCTCTACTTAATAGGCTCCAACATATTGGAGGCTCCAATACCCACACACAAACTGAGATCCAACCCAATAATAGGATCCAACCTTAATTAGATAGGATCCAACCTATTGGAGGCTTCAATCCCCACAAATTTGATCCAATACTCCCTTGTAAATTTGATAACCAATCACAAACTTGATCTAATGTCAAATCTAATTCAACTAATGACTTCTCTCCTTTCACAAATCTGATCACACTCGAGTATCAACCTTCCTTTCAAATCTGATCACTGATTATGTCTTCTTTCATTTCACAATTATGATCACAACAATGTCCTCTCTTCTTCCACAAATTTGATTCAAATCATGCACCAATTCCTTTCACAAAACTAATCATAATTATGCCAATATCTTCACACAAATTTTTCCTTATAATCTATTGTAAATTTCCCTTACAATCTATTCTTTTACCTACACTTATTCCTCTCTATAAATTTTCTATAAAATTTTACAAATCTACCTTTACTCTTCACATAGGAGCTGCATATATATTTTAGTATGAATTTGAAATATTTTTCATTTCTACTTGTTTTTCTCTTTTTATATTTGCTTTTAAAACTAAAAAAATATTTATTGAAAAAATTGTTTCTTTTAACTCCCAGTCCTCCATATTTTTATATCTTCAAATTCCCAAAAGATGCCCCTTTTCATAATAGAAATTTCTTTTCAAATAACAATGTCCTTTCAAAAAAATCAATTGCATCTTTTCATTTTTAATTAACTCCTTTTTGAGGTTCTACCTTTTTAAAAATATGAATCACAACTTTTATTCTTTAAAACATATTAATATCATTGTTGCCTTTAAATTATTTCACTACTTTTATCTTGTGGTCAACTCAATATATTTAAATCTGATTTCTTAATATAGGTCGACCTTCCTTTGTCTTGGATGTCAATGATATTACATGCATTATGAAGTCGGCTTGATTTTATTTCATATTGCTTCTTTCAAGGGTGACGACTAGGCTAAGGGAGTTGGTTGTCTTGGAAATTATATTTAATTTGTCATTTAACTTCAGCCTCTATATCATGGGTTGACCAACAAACAATTTTTTCATTATATTTCTTAGTCAACCAAAATTTACCATAATAAAGCACAATGAATATTCTTTTTAAAGTGATCTTTAGCAATCCTTTCAAATCTTCAAGTCCTCCAAATCTTCTAAGTGTTGGATAATATCGTTTGGTCGGTTCATTTCTAAAGTAGGTATATAGGATACTTAGCCATCCTTGCATGTGGATCATGCAATGCAATGCTTGGTGTTGATGATAAGGTTTTAGTGCTCTCGAATCAAATTGAAGTGATCATGCTAAATGATTAATGACATTAATTTACTTTAAACATCAATGACAATCAATTCATCTTTGACTTTATTGTTCAACAATCTCTTTGACAATATCATCTTGTCTTTGACATCAATGACAACATTTCCAACACTCAACAACTTCCAACATATAACAAACACATTGGAAAAAGTGGATAACACTTAAGAAAATTTGACAAATGGAGATCCATTACAAATATTTCTTAGATTGGTTATATGTGGTGGGTAAAATGAGGCCAAAGTGCACAAAAGAGCTAAGAGTCAAACAAAATTGGGCGTCGTTAGATTGAGTCACAACACCTTAAAAAAGAAAATAAATTATGGCAAACAAGAAATGTTTTAGATCCTATCACTTACTAGACAAAAGAACAACTCGTGGCTTGGAGTTGTAACCACTTGTTGAAGAATGAATGAACAACCGAGGAAAATTCAAAATAAAAAACCAAGTGCAATCAAAAGACTATTGTACAAGTCTTGATGCAACAAAATAAAATATTAATGGCCAAGGAATAGTTCAACCACAAGGAAGAAAGCAATATAATATGCACTGTAAATTATAAACCACAAGCCAACAAACATGAAAGTAGTGTACATCTATCACTTGCAAGAAATCATTCCATAAAAGTGTTAGATCAACCCCCAAAATAAGAGAATGTGATAAGTCAATGGAAGAAGAAAAGTCAATTGCTCGAAATAGAAGGAAAACACAATCCTCGATTAGCTGCTAGATGGAAAAAATTGTACTAAATCACGGGAAGATTGTTACAAATCAACTATCTTGTTGAAATCAATAACATTCACATGAAATAAATCAACCCAACATTACCAAGGTTAGATAAAGATAAAAAACATCTTTATTTAGAAAGACTATTGGTGGTAGTTGTAAGAGATCATGACACTCTTTTCTAATCGATTATATTGTACGAGGAAATGATAATCACATTATCCAATCAAACAACATATAACTCAACACTAACATTTGTAGCAAGTATTCATATTCCTTGTTACAATCTATCACCAAGGTAATACACTATAGAAAAATATAAATTACCATGTAGCATACTACAAAGTTCTTTTTGTAGCTCTTATTGTAATTTTTCAAGCAACCCATTTACACAAGAAATTGACTTGTAGCAACTTGTTGGTATGCTAAAGTGTAGACACAAGCTTGAAATATATTGGAAACTAGTATCTTTCTTGTGGAAACCTTGCAAAAAGCAAGTTGGCAAGAAAACCACTAGCCAACAACATCTCAAAAATAAAAATTAAATACATAAACTACTACCATTTTTGGTGATGCATGAATACTCGTGGACTTGGATAACCCTCCAACTACTTCTTGGCATGTACTTGAACCTTCTTCATGTGGTGCAAAGTGCTTATTGTATACACTTATATGTTTACCTTTTTCTTCCACCCTCAACAAATTTGTGACACATCCTAGGGATGTCCTATACACCACTTGGAATGGTTCCTTCCTTGTTGATATATTCACTTTATTGCATGTAGGCTTCAATTTTTCCAACATGGGTTCCTACTGCATATGCTTCCTTCTTACTAGATATTTGAGAAGATTTCCAAGTCTTTGACTAATAACCTTTGTCTATCCATCTATTTGTGAGTGATATGTCAAATTGTGATTGAGTTGTGTGCCTAACTCCTTACGTAGGGTGCACTTGAAATTATTAAGGAATTTTTTTATCATTGTTTGATGTTTTCTTTTCCAACCCATGTAATTAAACTATCTCCTCAAAGAATAAGTTTACTATCCTAGACATGTCATTTGACTTTTGGAAAGCGATGAAATATGTCATTTTAGAAAATCTATCGGTTGCTAGGAAGTTAGAATCATTGCCCCTTTATGTACATGGTAGTTCAAGGATAAACCCATGGATAGTTTATCCCAAGTTTTTTTTGGCATGCATAATGGATTGTATAGCCTAGTGTTTTGTGCCATTCCCTTAACAATTTGGTAGATTTTGTATCTTTCCATGAGCATGTATATTTTTGTGCAATCTCAAACACTAATATCTCTCCTACAACATGTTATATGCCTTATCATGCCAAAATTTCCTCCGAGTCTAACTTTGTATAACTCTCTAATGAGGTTATTCATAATTAAACTTTGTGGGATGCACAACTATTTCATCTCAAATAGTTGTCCCTCTTAAGTGAAATATTCCTCATACATGCTTCTACCTCAAGATTGGGGTTCCATACAAGAACACCATACATTTGGAAAAAAAATGTAAGTGACATTACAAATCCTTCATCCCCTCCTTGCCATTAGTTTAATTTCCATTTCAAATAATAACACTTGCTTATTTCTCAAGGTGTTTGCAACTTTGTTGGTTTTACCTAGGTGCTTCAACAAAAAAAAAAGCCTTACATATATTATTGTCAATTCATGTGACTCTCATGAATGTTTACCTAACTATTGATGAACTTCAACCCTTGGTGGTCTCTATATAGTACTTGAAATCTCTTAGTAGTAAGTAATGCTTCCACTTATGCAAAGCTTGTGCTATGTCATGAAATATTTGGCTATAAACAAAATATTGCTACCTAGCCTCTTTCAAATTTTCACTAAAATAGTTGATTGGGTTATTCTTTTATATCAATAAAATTGATTGTTTCATTGAGTTAATAATTGACTTGGAAGTATTGGAGCTAATAGGGGCACCACTTTCACCTTCTTCAAGAGCACAAAATTACTAGTAGTAGCAAGAATCCACTAGAACCTTCCCTTTTACATGTGATGCATTAAGGGTACACAAATACCACTAAGGTTCTTGATAAAATTTTGGTAGAAGCTTTCCAACATGAGGTAAATTTTGTCTTCCATCATGCTTTTCAATTCTAGCCACTCATCAATTGCATAGAACTTCTTGAAATCCATACATAGTGATCATTGAGATATCATGATTCTCAAGTATTCCAACTTATCCTCCATGAAACAAAGTTTTGTTGAGGTTGATGCAAAAGCCCTTAATCCCCAATTGCACCAACACTTATTGTAAGTGTGCAAGATGCTTGTCCCTCATCTTGTTAGACACCAATATGTCAATGCGATGAATGACCATAAATGTGCCAATAAATGAATTTATAACCTTGTTTATTTTTATCATGAATATTCTTGGGGCATTTGTCAACCCAAATGACATCACTAACCATTAATACAAGAATTCCTTCATTTTGAGCACATTCATCCATTCTTTCCTTAAATACCCTAATTTGATGATATTTACTCTTGAGATCTAACTTTGGAAAATAGTGTGCTCCATTCAAGGAATCCATTATTTCATCTATGTGCACAATGATAACCTATACTTGATTGTGATATTTTTAAATAACATGGAAATCAATGCACATCATCCACTATCCATCCTTCTTCAATGTAAGCACTATAATAATTGTGAAAGGAATTAGAAGTTACCCAATTAGACCTCATTATAGTAGCTCCTAAACTTACTTTTTCAAGTTTCTTATTTTAGAACTCCTTGTGTGGTTCCTTGTTTGAAAAATTGGATCTTACAATTGTATCCATGTAGTGTGAGCTGTTACACATCGATAGTAATTCATCTACACTACATTTAACCCCCACTTTAGTGAGAGGATGTTCCCTATGCTCAAACTCACACTAAAGTAGACAAATATATGTCAAGAGGGGTCCAAGTTTACAAATGTAAGTAAGATAGGATGAAAAAGATCAAGGAGGTGGCCAAGCCCCCAGGATCTAAGATCTCATGAAAAACCAACATAAGAACAAAGGGACAAACACAAGGTGTGTAAGATATAAGCAACAAGACAAGATACACAAATATACAATGTCAAAATTAATGCAAGGAGGAAATAAATATTGACTAGCAAGTTGTATTATGCCACGTCCATCAAATACACTCACAAGGATGTAAAATCACTTATGAAACATATGGCTCCATAGGAAAGCAAGTTGTGTTATGCTCAGTGGCCATGAAAAATATGCTCACAAGGGCTAGTGAAACTTGATGTCCACTAGGTGAGCCCCCAAGAAAGTGAGAAACACACACTAGGTTGGTATGTACCCACAAAGAGGTGGCCGATGGGAGTTTCATGCTAGGTCTGTAGGCTCCCATGTATCAACCATGCCAAATTTATACCTCCTGATAACTTTGATATGGTGCCACAAAAATGGTCACAAGGATAGCAAGCTACATTATGCTAGGCACTCATGAAAAAGGCTCCATTGGAAAGCAAGTTGTGTTATGCTTGGTGGCCTTGATACATGCAATAGGATATTAAAAGGGGTTTTTCTTAGTTCATGAAAGGTCTCACCTCCGGGAACATCGTGCTTAATTTCTCCAAGAGAGGACTAATTGAGGATAAAAGATTCATAACTTAGGGAATGCAATCTATAGCATTACCACTAAGAGGAATGCAATATAGCAAGAAAGGTCACACTCTTGTAGAAAAAAGTATAATATCAACACAAGGAAGAAACATCACATGAATTTAGAAGACCACACTTTGGATAAAAAAAGTTCACACTTCCTAGGAGATGTATGTTATCATCACTAAGAAGGGGGCATGCAAACAATGAATGGGGGACAATATGCTCCTCACTTAAAATGTCAACATAATTTCTATGTTGGTATTTTAAGTAGAAAGAGAGAAAGAGAGGATCCTTGGAAAGAATGCACATCTCCAAAAACTAGTTATCCTTGCCCCCCAATCATAGAGACAAAGACAACCACTGAGAACTATCATGTTGTTGTCAAGAGAAATTTGGTTACACCTAATATTTTACCACCATGAATGGAAATAAGCAAGACACATAAAGCTACTAATGCCACATAGTAATGAGCAACATGATAGGACGAAAATCATTATCAATTAGATAATATAGGTGCATCAACACAAGGAAGATCACCACAATCATTAAGATGTTGAATTTTATCACTCAAAGCTTTATATTCATTAGTAGAATGACCATGAACTATATGATATGCACAAAATGAACTTTTGTTGTAAAATTTCTTTCATGTTCTTGGAGGGAGAGATATCAAGCAAGCTTGGAGAAGCTTTGAAAAGGTACTCTCTTGATCAATGGTAGAAGATGTGGCTTTCTTTTATGACAAAGATATTTCTTTCTTAGTACAAGGTGTCATACATACACAAGACTCTTTAGATTGTGAGATTTTGTACTCTCTCATAAAGGAGGCTATAAAATATAATGAGCCCCAATCATTACTAAGACATGTTTTTGAAGATTTCCTAGAAGTGTTTTGTGTGATGAAATTGATATTAAGCAAAGGTTTCTTTGATGCTTTCATTTCTTTTGAAGGACAATAGCCAAGACCACTAGTTGTTTCTTGTGTGTTAGGATCTATAGGGACACAAATACCTTGCTCTCTAGCACCACATCATTTTCCAAAAGTTCATAATATCTTCCATAAATCTTTTCCATCTCTTTTAGATTTGGTGGTTTCTTGTGATCACACTCTTTATATGTCGATGTGTTACTATTATTTTCCTCTTCTTTTCTAAAAGTTGTGGACTCACATGCTTTTGTTGACTCAAATTGTGTGGATATTATGTAAAATTCTTTCTCTTTTCCTATTTTGTGTAATCTTACATTCTCCCATGAATGTAGGTGTGAAATCCAATGAACCCCAATCATCATCCAATAGCTTCGTGACTTCTTCAATATTCTCTTTTTCTTCCAATTGCACGGGTTCTACTTTTAAAGTTGGTATCAATGTTGTAAGAGGATTGTCATTCTTATTTCAGTTTACAAAAAATTGTGATATGATTATGGGTTGGATTTGATTGTGTAGACTTTTTTGTTGCAAGTGTACTTCACTAGGTGATGTAATGTGGAAAGCACCACATTCATTGCATGAGTCCAAGGTCTACCTAAGAGAAAATTATATGAAAGATCATTGGGCATGACATGGATAGGAGTTTGAAACATAACCCTACCAGCTTTAACAGGTAATATTATCACACCAAGCGATTGTTTTCCCACATTTTCAAAACCATGGATAGATAAAAAAATTTGGTTGAATTTTAGTCTTGTCCACTCCAATTTTATCCAAAAGGTTTACACTACAAAAATTGAGTTCCAAAACATTATCAATGAGAGTACGCTTAATGCCACACTTGTTAATAGGAGGAGCACTAGGCAAGATAGGTTTAGGAAGTGGTTTTGAATTAGGTATGGTTTGTGGTTTCCTATTGTTTCTTGTGTCGTATGTATGAGCAATGGTATTGTAACTCAATTGTTTCGAAACATTGTTACTAGTGAGTTGCCTTGCAAAGTTTAAGATAGCTCCTAGAGGTTGTGGTTGGTGTTGTGGTGGTCCTATGATAAGAATTGGCTTAGGGGATGATTTGGGAGGTCCAATAATTAAAGGACTCTTAGGAGGTCCAATGATTAAAGGACTCTTAGGAGGTCTAATAATCAAGGGAGATCTAATGTCCAAAACCTCAACAAAATTATCCTTATTTTAATGATATCTTAGCAAAGGGGAGTCTAATGTCACCTCATCATGTTCATCTAAGGAAGCCACATTACTATTGTTTGAAATAAATGTATCAATGCTATCATCCTCTTGCACCATGATATCTTCCCTGGTAGGAAAGTTTTTAGGAGAGGAGCAAACTAGATTTTCATGACATTGAATGGTTAGATCTTCTAAAATAACTTCATCACAAGTAGGGGAGATATCAATGGTTGGATTTTATTTCTTATCAATGATTGCATCCTCTTGTTCAATAATATCTTCCCAAGTAGGAGAAGAAAAACAAATAGGATTCACATGGCTCTCAATGATGGGTTCCTCTAACACCTAAGTATATTCTTCACAAATATGAGAGATATTGGGAGAAGAACAAACTTGTTTGTCATGATTTTCCATGATTGAATTCTCTTTCACTAAGTTAGTTTCACACATATGAGAGGGATTAACGAAAAACAAGAAAAGAGGGGAAAGGACGCCATACTCATATGCTTGTAACAACAATTTCCTAGAGTATTCATCAATATTTGAAAATAGAACATGAAGTATGATAACCGAATATTTTTTCAATGAGAACATGATGTAATAATTGTTCTAAAAATTAGAAATGCAACATTTTTTCCCAATTTTCAATGCCTAAACTAAGTGGATGATTAGACCTAATGCATAAAATAGAAATTCCTAAAAACTGCCAAGCTGAAATAGTGGTGTACCAACAGATTTGGGAAGCACAGGGGACCAAAAAAAATGATTAGAAAAGATGGTTTTGATAGGCCCTCAAGCACTCATTCACTTGAGGGCGATGGGTCCTTGTACAAGGTTTTTAAAAATGAAAAATATAATTTCTAGGTAATTATTTGTATTCTTTGTTCCAAGTTAGAAACTGTGATTTTTGTAGTAGATTTTTCTAGATTTTGGTGTCTAAATGCAAGTGCAATTAGTGATAAATAGTGAACAAAGTGACAATTTGTGAAATGCAAATTTGACGAAATTTGTGAATGTAAATGACTGAAAAATACACTAATATACAAGTATTATGCAAAATCAATGTAATATGCATGCATTTTTTTTATAGATTTTTTAGATTTTAAACAATGCAAAATGCCAATTTAAAACTCTATGAGATGCAAAATAATGCAATGCAATAGAAACTATTGCAAATCCTAGATCTAGGGTTTGAATGAACTCCAATTTCATAAAGTTTATAGTGTAAAAATTTTAGGTTCACCAAAATGAAACACCAAAAAAAAGGTTCTTCACTAAAATGACGGGTTTACCAATAATTTACTAATAATAGAAAGGAAAAAATGGGGCAGTAATGAACCTATCTGTCATCTATTTTATTAGGAAATGAGATCCCCTAATAATAGAATTGACTTTTAGCCTTTAAATGAGTCAATTCTATGAAGGATCTTGCAATTTCCTTTATGACAGAAAAAGTGTATAATATGCCTAAACAATTATTTTGGGAGATAAAAATAAAATAATAAATGAACTCAAATCTACAATGTAAGACCCGAATCATATAGATGAAGCATAATGCTAATAAAAACAAAAAACTCCTTATAGATTTGAAGAAGGTAAGATACTAAAATCTTGTCACCAAAACAGTCGCAAGGTGTCCTGAAATGGCGAATGGGTCTTTGTACAAAACCTTTCCTCAATTTTTGGGAGCCTCTAGAGATGGATGTAAGATTCCCTTTTCCATAGGTTTTATTGCAAAAATTTCAGGAATAAATTTGAGATCCAAGTTTCTGTGATCTTGACAACTCTTTGTGACAACTTTGTAACTTTGACAACTTTGACAACTTTTGCAATTTTTCACTTTTGAGATCTTGAATTCCAATTCTTTCTTCAACCTAGATCTACACATACACAAGATGGGGGGAAATTATTTGTTTTTGGTGAATGGAGGTTTGCCTTGGTCAAACTTCGTTGTGGTAATTAAACCTTGAAATGAAACAACAATGAAAGGAAGGAATGATGAATGAAAAATGCTATATTTTAACTCAACAAACCCTTGAATGGAGATCCTTGAAGGACTGGAATCTAACAAATCTCTCTAGGGATTAGACCTTGCATGAAATGACTTGATTGGATGCTTGATTTTGACACTTGATTTGATGCTTGAAACTTGAAACTTACATCACAATGTTAGCTCCAAAAACATGCATGAATAAAAATAACTTTGATATGATGATCTTGATCTTGATTGCTCTTGTAGATGCTTGATAAATCTTCTCTTCAATGCTCTTGACAATAATATTTTCTCATATGAGAGTTGCCTTCTTTTTCCTAATGTTGAACTAATAAAATAACTATGTATTTATAGATGATTTTCTAATTTCCCAACAATTAAACATTATAAGCCGACATTTAAAATTTGAATTTAAGATCATAGAAATACCTCCAAAAACATATTAAAAATTGGGTTCTAAAGCTTAAGGAGGTGAATGGGTCCTAGGCCCTAAGCCTAGAACACACATTTTCCAAGATGCTAAATTAAGTATAGGCATTAATTAATTGTGAGTTCTCCCTTTAGAAAACACAATTAATTAGGCTTATAAATTCATAATTGGGTCAATTAGAGGCCTAATTAAGACCAATTTAATTAAGGGACCCAAACATAATGTGAAAATGTAAAGGTGTACATTTTTCTACACTACAACCTTGCTCTTGGACAATGTTTAGAAATACATGTGGTAATCCACTTTCCTACATTTGAATCAAGTCCCACTAAAGCTTCCGCCCCAACCTTGTATTCTATCTCCATCTTAGTCAAAGATATGCTCACACTTCATGTTCAATGTGACACCACTAGTTTATGTGCTCTCCTTATGTACAAATTTATGCCTTCTTGTGTATTACTTTCTCTTCTTGTCCTTTGTGGTACCACTACTATACACTCAATTGTATATGCCATAATTTATCCTTCACATTGGGTGCTAGATGGTAGGTTTCCTTGATAGAATGGATTGTGAGAAAGAAACTCATCCTAGATTGACATGCACAATGCATTTACAGGCCTAGACACTTTCTTATTGCCATCCTCTGCATGAATAGTGTTAATTAACAGTCTATATTACTCCACATACTCCTTCACAAATGTCTTCCTCTAGCCTAGGTTTTGGAGCTTCTTGTACATAGCCAATGTGTAGTTAATTTGCATAGCAATGAGATCCCACCATGATATCTTGCACTTCTCCCTCTGTCAATGATTCTTCTAGAATAAGTCCCATCACAAGATAGGATTCCCATTCAAGTTTGTGGTAGCATACTTGAATCTCATAAGATTTGTAATTTCTTAAAATTTGAAGTATTTCTTTTGTTGATATAATCCACCAACACTTTTGTATTTAAGATTCCTAAGTATCTTGGGAGACCGAACCTCAACTTACTCCTTGTTTTCATCAAGATGATTAATAAATATTTCCTTTACCATGATGTTCTTCTCAACATCACTTGGATCTACAACATTATCTTATGCATCATGAAATCTTCTCATCATTGTTTATATCTTCCATCACCATCATATCTATTCTCAGTGTGGTTTTGATGACCTCAAACCAAGCTTGAATGGATCTCATAGTATCAACTACATCTACAACATAGGTTACCTAATGGTTTCTTGCACCTACTATTCCTACTATGTGAATCCTCTTCTTTGGTTCACCTACAATGTGACAACACTTAACACAAATGCTTGTTAATGAAATCCTTAATATCTCACCTCTAGAACTCATAATCTTCAATCATATACCAAAATGGTGTAATAGTTACATATGGGTTGAATGAACAATCATTGAATAAACATGAAAATCACATAACAAAAGCTAAAGTAGGAAGAATAATGGAGATTGAACATGAAGACAAAGATTAAATAATAAAAATAATAGAACTATAAAGGGCCATCAATATGTGAAACCAAATCATGCTATGCTACTCCATAAACTTTAGAGAAATATGTGGAGACTTTCTACACTTGATTCAACATAGGATTTTCCCAATAATCAATTTCAATCAATGTTTGACTTCTTCAAATGGAAATTCTAAGCTAGAGAATGCCTACAAATGACTAAGGAACCATAATAATGATGCCACATATACTTAGATCTACACTTGCATGAAGGATTGTTGTGGGTTAATGGAATAAATGGGAACATAGGAGGAAATCCAATAAGTAAGGTGTTTCCAACAATAAGAATACTTAGTTATTTCTTAAAAAAATTGAACTTAACATTCTTTTAACCTTCAAAAATTGGCAAGCAATTAGAAAATCTAATCGTCGTTTTGTAACACAAATGTTTAGATGATATGATGAACCCATTTACATTTTATATGAAGTGATCTCTCCAAGGTATGTGTTAGGAATAGGCTACATTAGTAACACAAATCGGAAGGTTTTATGTGAGATGATATGTGAAAAATAAAGGAAGTTACACCAATGAGCATAGAGTGCACAAGACACCATAACGACCCACACATCAACACAAGGGCATAATTTATTGTTGCATGCAAACAAACTATTACAATGTGAGGCCACAAACATGATAAGCTTTCCTGCGAAGAAATACAAACATATATTTTTGAGTGATGTAATATTACACCAATGCAAGGATGTTCTTGCATTATTATAGTAGTAATTAGGGTAGTTAAGTTCATGTAAATATATGTACTTTTGATTGAGTTAATATATAAACTTCTTGGTACATGTTTCATAAAAGCTTCCAATTGAGTAACTCCTAATATTAACTCTATTTATACTATTCACAAAAGACACTTACTCTGAAGGAAGAAATATAAACATTCAAAGGGGCAGTCTCACTTGACATGCCTAGTGGATTTAGGAGAGCCCTTTCTTTGAATGATATCAATTTATAAAAAAATAAACCTTTATACATAATATTATTGATGAGCAACCATTAGTCCTAATCATGTATGCACAAAAAATATTATTGTAATAAAAAATTTAATGCTACAATAAATGATTACATACATGAAAACCACCCTTAATGCTCATGGTAGGCAAGGGGGAAGTTGAAACCCTGAGTGCTACCCTTATTTATATTAATGTATTTCAACTCTTTGAAATCTATTACCAAAGTTGTCTTTACCTTTTTTCATACTTATAGTCAATGTTTATGCTCTAGGTAAAATGTCATATGTGCATGCTCAATGTGGACATATTTTGTGTAAGAATATCGCACTATTTTATTCTAATGTTTACTAAACTAGAGACAAATCAATAAAACACCTGACGACATGTGTGTCAAACATCCTTTTGACTTGATTATGTTCCATCTTTTGAAAGCTTACAAATCAAAGCATGTGCACTTAATATTTAAATCCAACCTTATTATGTGTTATGTCCTTCGAATACTTGGAGATCAAATTGCACACACACTTGATGAAAATTTGATGTCATCATCATATGGTGCAAAAGGGTGACAAAACATTAGGACTAGATTAACTACTATCATCTCAAAAGGAGCATCCACAATAACTCTCTTGCACTTTTCCCTTATGCAAGTATTCTTACATATCTCACTACTAGCTGAAGTAAGAGCATCTTGGGGATTAAGTGATCAACATAAACCAAAACATATTTATTTTCATTTTGTTTCAGCTCTAACTCTTGGCTTCTTATGTTTAAAGGACCTTCAATTTCAATTTTAAATATACTTTTGTCTCAAATTGACATCATAAGTATGCAGAGGACTCCACTTGCCACATAAGGTGTTCAATTATAATTCAAGGGATTGGAAAGAGGGGTATGTGGAGTTAAATTTGTAGGGAATTATAATTTGCATGTGGTACCCTTGTTTGCATGATTTAATCTTCAATTGTTGTACGCACATGGAGGAGTTCCAACTAGGAGAGAATTTCCCACATCATGTTTGTGTCTTGTATGACATATTTGAATCCTCTTAAAGAATGTTTCCACTCATGATTTATTTGTTTTCGTTCTACTCCTTTAATACATATTTTGACATTGTAATTGGGTACTATGTTGATGAAGGAACCCCTACTTTCTCTCTTTATTCTTCTTGGAAAGTCTTCTCACTTTTTAGCACCACATTAAAAGTAATAGAGAATAAATTTGGATTAACTTCTTCATTGTTTTCATATAGATTTAAGTTGGAGAAAGAGACTTGGAGGTCCCATATGCAAGTTTTGAGAATTTCTTGGGTGAAAACTATGCCCAATTTCTAAAGACTAGTCCTCTATTGTAATTTTGCTATTTAGTAATGAATCTTTTATGCAAATTTTTAATTTTGGATTATTCTAAAAATTTGTAGTACACTCTATCAATTTTATATGGAGAAATAATTTTTAGATTTCCCCATCAAGTCTTGATGTATTCATTACCAATGATAATGAAACAAACATTTTTCTGCACACCATTGTCTCTATTTAATCAACTAATTTTTAGAGTGAATGAGAAATATTTAATTGGTGGTGTAAATAAGCTAATGGGTTGTGGGAATGTTCTTTATCTTTCATAAAATAGGAAACATGAATGTGAAATATCTCCACACCACTATGGAATGAAAAAGATTCATATTCAATGATTAGTTGTAGCATATTGTGTTCTCAATTTTAGACCTTTTGAGTAGGTCTCCTATATCAAATTTTAATGAACTTTTAAGACATTTTTGAACTTGTAAAGGTATGTTGTGGAGTATTTATGCAAGGGAAATGTTTTTTTCTAGCTGATTCCCTATTCTTGATTGCATCATATGATATCGAAGTGGGTCTAGGTCCAGTAGAAAGGTTTGTGTGAATAATGTCTTGTTCAAGCTTTTGGTTTAAGGTTTGGGTTTGTGTGTCTCTTTGTTGGTTATATCATACCTCATAGAAGAAAAAGTGCTACATTGTGGCACATACCTATTAATAGTTGTATGTTAATAAATGAAAATAAATAAAAAATATTAAAAGTCGGAGGTAGAAAAATATATTAAAATAATGTAGAATATGGTATAGAAATCCATCAACACATAGGTTGATTTGATAGAAGACCTTGTGAGGGTCAAGGGAGTATGATGCTCCTATGTTGCATTTAAATCCTTAAGGAAAATTAGGAAAGGGCACAAGTAGAGAAGGATGATAAAGAAATAGGAAGAAGGGCATGGAGAAGGTAGAGACAAAATGGGAAGGTCCATCCTCTATGCTATCCTCACTACCTTCTTGGTGTGATCAATTTGAATTTTAAGGGGGGATTTCGTTTCAAGTAGGATTTCCTTGTGTATGATGAAATGAGGAAGGCAATGGAGCCATAATGAATCACCCTCAATTTTCTCATTCCTATGTGAAAACATGGGGGACACTTACAACAAAGATTCAAGCCTCAAGGTGTCTACCACTAGCTAGAGGATTGGGCCCTAGTCATGATTTTCTTGCTCATCCATCTCATAAAAACTCTTAATTCAATGAAAGTATTGGGAATTCAATGTGGGGGGGAATGATCCACTTGGTCATCCTCCCAAATCTCTATGAGATGGGGCTTCCCCATATCAAGCTACAAGTCTAAATACTAGTGAGATTTGGTGGCTCAGGAGTTAGTTTTGATGGAGTACATGGAGGTGTGGCATCAACATAAAAGATTGAAATTCCTTAAGAGGCAAGAATGTAATTTTTTAGCTTGCTACACATATGACTTAAATTTCCTTTAGCTATGTTATGTGATATGATCACACTTCTATGAGGCATTTTGTCAAATATTTCTCATCCTTTGTGCACGCTTCAACATAGTTAATCCAAATATTATTGAATGTTGGTTGCATTGGGATAGCTTCTAATTTATGAGTTTTTCCATGATATCTAAAGGAGAAAAGAATAAAGAATAGGAAAAATGACCCCTTTTTCTCATTGTAAATTGAGTTGAGACATGGGGTTTTAATTTAGGAAATGCAATAGTGGTGTTAATAGTAGTTGTTAACAAGGTTTGAGAAGGCGGTTGTAAATTCCATATGACATGTTTGGTCATAGAGAAATTGCTATACAAATTGTATACTAATAGTCAACCATGGAATGGAACAATGGAACATCTATACCTACTTGAGTATAGTTTTTTTAGGAAAAAGGTAAAAAACCTATATACTATATTAATAATAATAGTAAGTAAATAGAAAAGTGCCCAAGAGGGCCTAAGTGATTACAAAAATGCCCGATCTCCAAAAGTCTGGTCTGAGAAGCTTGTCATTCCATTAGACTTGTCGGGAGTCGGGAGTCTCAATTCCTTATCGGTGGTCGAGGCTTGGGGATTGAGGATCCCTCATACCCTTTACACTACTTAATCCTCGCAAGCCACAACCTCACATCCCAAATTTTGAACTTCTTATTGCTTCTTTTTTTTAGGGGGTTGAGGATCGAGGATCCCTCATATACTTTACACCATTTAAATAATGCAAACCACAATCAGAAATCCCAAAGCCTAAAACCTAATCAAACTTAGTGAAATTTGAAACCATCTTCTAGCTTCCCTTTTTGAGGGTTGGGGATCAGGGATCCCTCATACCCTTTACTTTGCTTAAACATCACAAGCTGTAATCATAAATCTTGAAGTCCAAAACCTGATTAGACTTAGTGAAGTGTGAATCCTTCTTTTTGCTTCATTTTTCGGTGGTCAGGGATCAGGGATCCCTCATACCCCTTGCAATGCTTAAACATTGCAAGTCACAACCATAAATATCGAAGTTCGAACCCTAATTAGACTTAGTGAAGTGTGAAACCTTCTTTCTGCTTCCTTTTTCGGGAGTCAAGGATCGGGGATCCCTCATACCCATTCCACCACTTAAACATAGCAAGCCATATCCACAAAGCCCGAAGTTTGAAACTCAATCAGACTTAGTGAAATTTGATTAACTCCTTCACTTTTGCGAATGCCCTCAATCTAACCTCTGATCTCTAGAAGTACGATGCCCAATTTAAATCAACTTGCTAACTTCCTTTGCTTGTGACCTTTTCCACATTTTGACTAAAAACATGTTGAAATTGCTAGGTGAAAAACCAAATTGAAAAGCTCGACTTACCTTTAGTCTTGTGAGGGTTCGGGTTTCTCTTCTACCTTCTACCTTCCTTCTCTTCTATGAAAGCCAAATAATTGACCTCCAATCTTCAAAAGTCTGATGCCCAGTTTTGTTCAACTTTCTAAGGCATTTCTCAAGTGTGAGTTAAGTGATATCTCTGATGCCCGATAACTGCACCCATGTGACCATCTTTGAAGAAATTCAGTTGGGCGCCCATATTATTTCTCTGCTTCCCCTGATTTTGATTTCTAGCTATTAGGATCCCATATTTAATTGTGTTGCTATTCTATCCTACTCAATTAGCTCATTTAAATGAGGATGTGCTCTTTTACTACAAGTTTTTTTTGCAATTGAGATCGCCTGATTATCATGCCCCATGTTTGCAAGGAAATCGACCACCTTATTACCCTCACAATATGTATGAGTAATGTGATCTGATTGCAACTAATCTATCAAAATCCATACCTTATGCAGAATATAATTTAGATTCCAACTCCGACTCCTCCTTTCTTTGAATGAATTTACAATTATCAGAGAATCCCCTTTTATATGTAATTTTTGAAATCCAAGATTGATAGTGAGTTGTAGCCCCGGAAACATTGCTTGAGCTTTTGATGTATTATTTGTACTTTGACGGAGTTGAAGGGATTTAGCTATAATGAATCCTGAATGCAAACTCCTACCCCTAAGATTCCTGGATTCCCTCTTGAAGCCCCATCAAAATTCAACTTATGAAAACCTTGAGGAGGTGGTTTCCATTTAATCAAGCTCCTATCCAACTTTGTATTTATGGACTTGTGTAGGATACACTTAAAAGGAAAGATTATATACTCCCAATTCTACAAAATGTTGCTATCCCAATTTGTGAACAATTAATTAACACTCTTGCATTCTTGAACATACACATTGAAAATTTTTGACACTATTTTCTCAATTTTCAAAATAGTATAGCCGATTGAAGAAACTTCTTTCCTGAAGATGTGCTTATTCTTCTCCCCCCAAATGGACCAAATAACTATTGTAGGAATGAATCTCCAAATACTAGAAAATAAAGACGTCTTATATAAGACTGACCAACTTTGGAATAATTCCTAAATAGTTTATGGTAGTAGAAGATACAAATTTATTTTCAGTTTGATGGATTCCCAATAGCTTTGTGCAAATGGGAAATTTAAGAACAAATGATCAGTGTCTTCTAATAATTCATTACATAAGACACATTTAAAAGGGTCCACTATGCCCAATTTTATTAGCCTCTCACTTGCCAACACTCTTCCTTTTAGGAATAACCATGCAAATGTTCCTAATTTGGGAAGCACTCTATCATTTCAACAAAATGAGTATGTTCTTTGAGATAGAAAATGATCAACATTATTAAGTAGATCTTTGTACCCATTCTTTACCTAATAACTTCCATTTTTGCAGGGGCCCATATAATGCTGTCTAGATTGGTTGAAAAGAACACCACTCTATCCTTTAATAAATTTTGAATGGGAACATGAAGTGCATCTAGAACTACAGTGCATGCCAAATCTTTCCAAGATACCTTTCTATATAAGAGTGAATTTTCACCCCATGTGCAATTCCCCTTTTTTCCTTTACCCACCTTAGAAAACCAAGTTCGGAGGCTTAATTCCACCTAAGCCCACTGCTTGCATCACACTTGGTGCCTATTTTGAGCATTGGTGGAGGAATTTGTGTCGGGGACACCCGTGTAGCACGCAAAAATCTACACAACGCACTTATGTCCTTGACAGATTCCCATGTCTGGAGCCCATAGAGGTGTTACACTTCCCAGTGGGAGTTGATTTGTAATGCCCTCCCCGGCTGACCAATCCGAATATGGTCGTTTCTCTTCATCTCTTCTTCATATTCACTCCTTGAACAAGCATTTGGATCCTCTCCCAAGCATTGGGTTCACTCTCCAACACTCTATAGCTCTCTTTGAGCCCTCTCTCAGCTCTCCAAACACTTTACACTTCACATTGGCAATATCAACACTCCACCACTTTAGTAGAGCAAGTGTGGAATAAAACACCATTGCAGCAGAGGCTTGAGTTCCTCTCATTTTCTTCCCCATTAGCCTTGAGAATTCTTGATGGAAGTGGTAAGCTTTCACTCATCTCCTCTATTACTTGGTTGAGTAGCATGCTTTAAGTACTCTTTACTTGCTTTCTACTTTTCTCTATCTATTTGGTTGTCCATGGAGGTGGGAACACCAAAACGAGGTTTGACTGAGGCAGGCCCCTATACAACCACCCAACAATTTTTCTCTCCCTCTTGTGTGTAGGTATTGAAGACATCCATGAGCTAGAAGCTTCAACATTCACACGATTGTAGGTATTTCCTTTCTTCCCCTTATCTTTGTCATCTCTACTTCTTTATTTTAGTTTTATCACTTTCTGTTATTTCCCTATATTCTGTAAGTTGTTAGCAATCGGGTAGAAGCATTCACTTTTCTATTTTTTGAGACATTCTCGTTCTCTAGTTCGTATGAGAAGCCGGTGCTCCTTTGGGATGCCAACGCGCCGCGCTGCCGTCCTTTGGTTGAGAGCTTGACAGTTTGTCCAGAAAATCTCTGTGACCCACTCTTTTGGATTCTGAAACTTCTGATGTCATTCCATTGAGGTCGTATAGGGCACTTCACCTCGTGAGGCTCTCTGAGTGAAGAGAACTCATGAGTAGCGAATCCCCCTATATTACACTTTCTTGTTAACCTATCTACCTCCCCTACATAATATTTTAACTTTTTCCCCCATACACTAATTAAAATGTCCCTTGCAACTTGCAATTCTTGAATATTTTGAAG
Organism: Sequoia sempervirens; assembly: GCA_007258455.2. NCBI lineage: Eukaryota > Viridiplantae > Streptophyta > Pinopsida > Cupressales > Cupressaceae > Sequoia > Sequoia sempervirens. The sequence continues at coordinate 221,236,913 of VDFB02000003.1, read as the reverse complement.
TGGAGGGAACCCATTCCATGAATTCAACTAAAATTTTACCTCTTCCCCATTATGGACTTCCCATGTTAAGTATGAATTGATGAATTTCCTACAAGAGATTAAAAAATTCCACATGGCTAACCCTTCTGGTGGGTTTGAGATTGTAAATATTATTGTTGGATTTTCATAGTCTAAATACTTTGCTTGCATTGACTTACACCATTTTGAATCTTCCTTATGGTACATTTTCCATACCAACTTTGTGTTGAAAGTTAAATTTCTACTTGAAAGATCTTGGATACTTGCTCGTCCTTTCATCTTGTCCACCACCATGTTTTGCAGAGAGATCAATAGTACCTTTTTTTTATCATTCATGTTCCCTTTCCAAAGGAAATATCTGGTAATATTTTCAATTTCTAGCACAATTGATTTTGGAGCTTTAAGAATTGCCAAGAAGTAATTTGGGATGGTTGCTAAGACTATTTTAATCAACATGATGCATCTTGGTAATGATAAACACCTATCCTTCCACACCAAGATCCTTGACTTTAATGTATCTGTGATATCCAAATGTTTTACCTATTCTAAACAACTAAAATGCAATGGAAAAACACAAAGAAACACTTCAAGATTAGCCTAAGAAATTTGTTAATGGAAAGAGAAAAAGCGAAAAATGATGACAAATGGTTATACCTTCTCTTTACAGCTAAAACTCCTTGGTTGGCCCTTGATTTTAAATTGCTTTGTATGCTCCTTGGATGGATCTTGATGTGGCTAAATGCAAGATTAAACTATATGATTGGATGCAAATGCAAATAGATAAAATGGATGGCTAGATGAGTGCACAAAATAACAACATTTAGTTGCAAAATGACTAAGTGTTCTAAATGCCTTAGAGGAGGGGGTATTTATAGGATAATTTGAATTCTTTAGAGATTTCAACGGTTGAGATTTATCCAACAAGGCCAAGATGAAGGACCAAGGTGAGTTGAGAGCTTACAAGCCCTCACATTTTGACATGTGGAATGTGAGATGGATAAGGTGAGATGATGTGTAGGTGATGTATAAGGGAGGTACATGATGTGGAGGAAGGACAAGTACCTTCCAAGTACCTTAGGAGTGAGAAGATTCCTTGGAGGAATAAATGTGAATTAAAAATTCACATGCTTGGGAGAATCTAGTGGATAAGAGAGGGTCTCCAAAAAGGTGGGAGTTTGTCACATGTGACTTGATGTGACAAGTCAAAGATTCTAGAAGATGCATGGGAAAAGGGGATTCTAGGAGGAATAAAGTGAATTCAAAATTCACATTGGGAAGAGAGGAGCCTTGGATGAATAAAAAGGAATTAAAAATTCCTTGGGGGATGGGGAGAGTTGACCAAGGTACTAATTAGGTTTAACTAATTAGTAATTAGAGGATAATTAGGGGTTAATGAGGATTAGAAGCCAACTTGAAAAAGTTGGAGGATGTGACACATCCTAATCAAGGATTAGGCATGTGCACATTCTTAATGAAGAGATTAGGAGATGGATTAGGATTAGATGAAAATGACATGTGAGGAATTAAATAAATGTAAGATTTATTTAATTCATTTGATGAAAAGAGGATTAAGGAGGGTAAGGTATTTCATTATTAATTAAATACCTTAGGGATTTGGAAGAATTAAGGATATTAATTAAATAATAGTAATATTACTTAATTAACTCGGATAAGAGGATGTTTAGATGAAAAGTGATAAATTTGGATAAATTAATTGTCCAAATTTGGATGTCTACAGTATCAATGACTTTCCCCTAGTATGAAATCCTATTAGCCCCTACAAAAAAAGGAATTCCCAAATATGTACAAGGAAGCTTAGCTAGCTAAAACCCCAATGCCTTCACAATTTTTCTCTTTATTGTTTCCTTTGTATTGAATACATAAATCATTATTTTTTCTGCATTAACTTTTTGCCTAGATTCTAATGCATACTTTTCTAAGACCTCTTTAATTTGAGAAGATTCTACCATAGAAGATTTCTCAAATAGAATTGTGTTGTCAACAAAGAGGGAGTGAGTTACTAAAAAGCCTATGTGTGGAATCTCTACCCCATGCCACAATCCTTGGCAATTCCTTTGCTAAATCACTCTACTTAATGAGTCTACCATGATAATGAAGAATAATGGAGATAATGGATCCCATTTCCTTACCCCTTGCATTGTACTAAATAATCCAAAAGGAGAGCCATTAATGATAATTAAAAATTTATCCCCTAACAAACAAGAATGAATCCATTTACACCACTTTTTGTCAAATCCAGATTTTGAGAGAACTTTCGTCAAAAAATTCCAATCCACTCTATCATATGCTTTCATCATGTCCAACTTGAAAATGAAAGTAGGTAAATGGTTTGTGTTAATTGAGTGCAATACTTTTTGAGCAACAATCACCCTTTCAATGGTTTCCCTCCCTGGAACAAATCATCCCTGCTCTTGAGAACTAATAGATGAAATGAGGGGCTGCAACCTTAAATAGATTATTTTTGTAAATATCTTATAAACTATATTGCAAAGTGAGATTGGCCTAAAGTATGCAAAGGTTTTGGGATCCTTAAATTCTGGCAAGATAGCAATATTTGTTACATTGAATTGTTTCAGCATTGTACCCATTCTTCTTGACTCTTCTACAACCAAAAGAAGATCAAAACCCACTACTTCCCAATATTTTTAAAAAAAGTTGGCTATGAAACCATCTGGACCTGATGCTTTATCTAGTGGCAAGGAGAATACTACATTCTTCAATTCTTCTAGTGTAAATGGATTCACCAAACCCTTTTTAATTTCCTCACCAATAATCTTTTGGATCACATCTAATAGCTCCTCTTCATCCTTCAAACTTTGTGAAGTCTTGCTTTGAGGTGCAGAGAGAAGACCAGAAAAGAATTTCACTCCTTCCTCTTGAATATCAAACTCCTTTGGGAGAAACCTCCCTTCCATTGCACTGTTATTGAAAAAATTGTGTTAGTAACCTTTTTGATTTGGGTGGATGAGTGGAAATATTTAGTCTTATGATCTCCCTCCTTCAACCATAACTCTTTGAACTTATTCCTCCAATAAATTTCCTCTCGTGCACTTAACTCTTCTCATTCTTCCTGCAACTTTTTCTGCTTATCAAAAGTTGAAAAATCCAAACCATTCTTTATGATGTGCTCATGGATTTTAGATAATTCCCTAAAAACATCCTCCTTTTACTGGAAAATATTTTTTAAAACCTATATATTTTAGTCTTTAATTTGTTGTTTTACAAATTGCAGCTTTCTACAAAACTAATACATTTTTGTACCCCTCTGATAAGGTGCACTTTCCCACCATTGATGCAATAATGGTAACAAATGCAAGTGTCTCAACCACGCCTTTTCAAATTTGAAAGATGAGTGTTGTTTAAACCCCAAACCCATCCTTGTAATATCCATTGAAATGACATAATGATTAGATCCAAGAAGAGTTAAAATATCTAAAGATAACACATAATCCCTAGTAAACTGGAATTTGGAGTAACAAGAAACATATCTAAATGTTATGCATTTTGTAAGAAATTTTTCCTTTGATTTATCCAGGTATACAAACCTTTTGGAAGTATAATATATTTCAGTGCATTACTCATAATGAAGGACTTAAAGTCATCAATTACTCTTTATGGAGGGAAAATCCCTCCTTTCTTTTCTTCCAATGAGGATATTATATTGAAGTCACCTGCCATCACAACTTTACCGTCACCTATTCCAACTAAGATTTGTGTAATCTCATCCCATAATCTTTTCTTGTCTATCATGGATGTCGAGCCATAGATATTTAATACCGAAAGCTTCAAATCAAAGTTTTGCACCTCCAATAATTGCCAATTGTTATCACTTTTTATTGAAACTACCTTAATGACCTTGGGATTCCATAAAACTACCAGACCCCTAGAGGCACCTTTCCACTCCACAAGCATCTAATTGATGCTTTATTTGAGCTTGTTTGTCAGAAGCATTAATGCCCTTGACATTCCATGAAATTATCTTCATTTCACTCAAGGAGAGCAATAGGATCTCCTTGGGTGCTTGGTCATAGACATAACAATATTTCCATCAAGAGTTTTTTGAATCCATATTGCTATCTCTTCAATTTCTTTGCATTGGACTTTCTGCCTCTCTTACCAAGAGATTTCTAACACTTGTTGGCTTGTCAGAGATTGCGAGAGAGACAAGGTTTGAGAATAATAAAACTCTACCAATTGATCATTCTCACTATTTACCCATGCCACCATGGTGCCAATTGTAGGACCTTGATCTAGTACCAATGATTTTTCCTTCAACTCTACCACCTTGGGCTTTCTCCCTCTTCTCCCCAGGGTTGTAGCATTATCAACCTTTCTTGACATATAAATTGGTTCATGCTCCAACTCATCCCACTTATTCCCAATTTGTAAAGCAAGCAACCCAGTAACTTTTGGTCTTGACCATGCACTTAATTTCACAACTTCATCCTCCTTTGATATTACATCTACTAACTCATCAAATAGGTCTGAACCAATTGAATAAAGCAGCTCTTGAGCTAGTGTTTCCAACTCTTGATCAGATTTTGTAGGAACTAGAGACTTTGATACTTCATTTTGGGTTTCCCCTTCTTAAAAAATGAATGAAGTTTTGTTAGTAGGTTGGATTCCTTCCGCAAACATCAATTTTTTAATAATATCATTGATATGTTGTTGTGAAATTTGTGGAAGATTCAAATTATACAAATGCAAAATCAGTCCCATGCTCTGTTTTAAAAGAGTAAATTACTTTTGTGTTAGGGTAAGCTGGGAGCATGAAGAATTCTTGTTTACACCAGAAACAATAATTTCATGTTCCTTAGTGACCTTCCCTTCTGTATATGCCTTTGACTATTCTTGCCTCACTGCTTCAATATGTAAATTTGATTGTTGCTCCTTAGTTTTTTTAGAGACTACCTTAGACGATGTATTTTCTTGACATACCCTCTCCTACTTCTCTAGAATGTTACATTCCTCCCTTGTTGTACAAATACTATTGTAGTGTTCCAGAGAATGATACTTTGTGTAAGTTTTTTCAGGTGTTTCTACTGTAATATGTTGTGTCCATGATCCATTTTTGACGTTATTTGTATTTGGTAGGCATTGGATTTGTGGCATCTAGCATTATATAGACCCTTACTAGATTTGATGGATTATGAAAAGAAGACTTGTCATGTTTAAGAAAAATCTATATTTGATTTTCCATTATTTCTATTAGTTGCAGTTCTCTGTATTTTAGTGCTAAAGCCAACAACTATATCCATACAAGTCTAAAACTAATGGATAGATCATCTGGCTTAAATTTTGGAGACCAGGGTTGCATATAAAGACCAGATCCCTTAAATACCTAGGACTTAACTTTGTAAATAGAATCTTTATTAGATTTCTCATGAAAGAGTACAATAAAGACACCTTTTCCTTTATCAAGACAAAAAAACCTTTGAAATCCCTACCCATTGATGAAATAGTAAATCTTGTAAAGCATCTAGTTCAAGTGTGAGATTCCAGAACTTACAAATCAAAGCTTTGTTATGAAAATCTTGAACTTGAGGTTGCAACAAATTTCTCGGCAAGGTAGAGAGATGAAGTCATTTTTGTCTGCGAGCACTAGGGTTGCAACGACTCCTTTTACTAGAGGCTCACAGAGCTACAGGGTAGAGGGCCGAAATGTTGGGAAGAAGACAACAACACAACAAATAGGTGAAAATTTTGTGCGAGGTGTGTGTTGTGACGGGATGGGCTTAAGGGAGAATGCTATTGGAAGTCATTCAAGGGGTGATAATTCCCTGTTGGAGCCTCACCTCCAGGTGACAGGGAAGGTAACTGAAGCTTTTAAGGCCAACAAAGTGTTAGTTCTCCTACATGAGGAGCTTGAGGATGAGGTACTGCATAATGTTAAAGTGTTTTTAGAATTAGGACTAATTGGACACTTTAGGGGTTATTGGCCTCATTTGTGTGATCTCCATAAGTGGATTTTTGAACACTGGGAACCCATTGTGGATGGATGTGTTCAAATCTACCTAGCTGTCAGAGGATATTTTATTGTTGCTTTTGAAATTGTGGCTGATAGAAATAAAGTTATGTGTGATTACTTATGGAGTTGGGAGGATAAATTTTCTTTGTCCTTGAAGCCATGGCATCTGGTTTTCAACCTTGCAACAAAGACTTTTGATAAAGTACCTCTATGGGTGAGACTCCCAAACTTTCCTCTCCATTTTTGGTTTGAGTCTTGTTTAGAGGCTATAGGAAATTCTTTAGGGGATTTTTTGATGATTGATGAGGGTTCCTCAAATATTTTGCACTCCACCTATGCCCAAATTTTTGTGGAGATGGAAATATCAAAGACACTCCATAAGAGATCTCAATTAAAACTTCCAAAGGATGTTGGGCACAACCCTTGGATTATGAAGGGATACCATTTTGATGTAGGAGATGCTTCCAGACTAGACACCTTGCTACACAATGTGCAAAGCTCAAATGGTTCAAACCAACTACTTGGTGGCAAGATGTCTCACATAGACATTATGCGGTGGAGAAATAGAGTGGGAGTAAGGAAGAGAAGGGAAAGAACTACTCTCAAGTTGTGGGTAACTTTGAACTGTTTCAGCCAAATAGGGATCTGGATCAACTAGGGGGTCAGGTCATGTTGACATGCCTATTTTAGATTTTGCTAATGTCAGGAGATTTGATGAAGATGTGGCAGAGAAAAACCATCACAGTGCTAAAACTCTAGAGTGTAGGGAGAAATCAGGCTTAATGAGGGCACAAGAAAAAGGGGAGATAAATGGAGATGTAGAAGGCCGGTGTGGGAAAGAAATGGTGGGAGAACATGGAGAAACATGGATGCAACATGCTACATCTAAGAAATGGTAGAAGGAGGCTACAAAGATGGAGGAGGGTTGGCTTGTCGTGAAGGGAAAGAAAAAAAAGAAGAGAATGTTCATGAAACCTTTGATATGGTTCTTCGATCATAGACTAAGGGAGGAACCAAGGGAAAATGCCATGTTTGATTGTTTTGAGTCTCGTATTATGGGGTTTGGTGGTCTGTTGATATGGGCTTTGGAATTTCTATTGGTTTCCTTTCTTTGGGGAGATGGTTCCCCTTGTAACCATCCTTGTTTTAGTGCAGGTTAAATCCTGGTCCTCTCTTGAATAAAATAAAATCCTGTTACCGAACAATTTCATTTTCGGCAAGGTGATCTTCATAATGCCATTTTGATCTGAAAGCAACATTTTTCCACTCCCTAGCCTCTGCTCTTGAACTGGTACCATTGCTTCAGAGTTTACATTTGGGGCAGCCTTTCGCCTCCATTGTAATTTTTTCTTCTTGCATTGAGCTGCCCTTTTTTCTTTTCTTTTTGCAATATTTTTCTTCTTCCTCTATTGATGCAAAAGTGTTGAACCCTTTCCATGACCCTTTGGACCTTTTCCTTGCTCCTCCTTCTCTTGTTGACTATTTTTGCTCTTTTCAACACCTTTTTTTTTCTTGAGTCTCTCTACTTTTTCTATCCCCTGCTTACCTTCGACAAAAGTTCTGCTTACCTTCGACAAAATTTATGCTTTGAAAAGAGTCATCTGATCTTGCCGACACCCTAAGCAACAACTGCTTTGTATTTTTGTTTTATCTGATATCCACTTCACTTTCTTTGTAAAGTATATTTAGAAATCCTAGATTAGCTTCATATTGCCTTCATTGTAGATTTCCCTTTGTGAATGATGAGATCTATCATCTTCACATATATCTAGAACTTCATGTTTGCTTCTATCCAAGCATCTGTGATAGTGAAACGAGACCCAATTTGGCTTTGTAAAATTGTGTCTAATTGCATCAATCCCATGCCTTGCACGATTCTCGATTGTATAGCTAAAGGGTCCATGTGCAAGAGGGATTTGTCTGTTTCAATCATGTGGGTCTCAAGGAGAAGGAATCCTAGGTCCACAAGCATGAGGAATCTTCCTTTTGTAGTCATGAGGGTCACAAATCTTGTCTTTTTCTGAAAAATAGTTGTTATTCTGCCATGTTCGCTCTGAGAGGTAGTTGTTATTCCTCCACAATAACCTCTCTGCCATGTTCCCTCGAGTTGGTCATGAATATTCCCCTAGAGAGAAATGTTAAAAGTTGGTGGGGTCAATATTTTCCCTACTTGACTATTATCCTTATCAAATTTAGAATAAGAATATAAATACTCTCTTTGGAAACTTTGAATGTTGATAAGTAGGAGAGATGGGTTCTTGTGAACCACTACTCATGAAACATGGGTCAATGAGTTTGACTCGTAAAACTATAGGGTTCAATCTTGATAGCAATATCACAACTTTGAATGTTGTTAAGTAAATGAATGTTGTAACTATAAATACTTTTGGAATAATTTTCTATAATAGAAATATTTAAGTCTGAATTATTTACATAATAAATTTTAGTGCATGTGGGATCCTTGACGAGTTTCTATGGAAAAATTTACCCTCGTCCTCTTCAAGACTGGTTATCAATGTTCTATATAAAATTAATACTACTATACCTAAAGACAAGGATGAATATATGTAACCATGTGTATAGATAGGGAATTTGATATCATGCCTAAATATAGTGTGTTGGTTGAAGTGTATGATAGTAGTGAATGCTTAGCTTGCATAATTTTCTAAGCAAGGGATATGAGATAGAATTGTATATGCATAAATATCATCTATTTTTTTGTTTATTCATGATTCATTAAAATGGTGCTTCTAGTCAACATTGGGGTCATTGCATATCTAGCATTATGAAAAGTAAAATTGTATTTGTGAAAGGAAAGGTTTATATTCTAACTATCAAGTATCATGCCTATGTAGTTACACATCTGGAATACTAATGCTATGTGGCAATAACATTGATACTTTACCCCATAACAAGCAATGGAAACATTACATTCATAGTGAAAATATTATTACTAGTGTTACTAAAACCTCACTTCTCATAGGGATTAAAGAAAGTAGTTATTGGGTATCAATGGCTACATGACCATTTCTAGCTTGTCAAATCTTATAGTTTTGTCTACTTGTGACCTCCTCTTGATGTTGTATCAATCTAGTAAGTACAAAAATATTGCATGTATTCCTTGTTGTTCAACAAGTTTAATCTATATTAGAATTAATATTTTGGCATTGTCCATGGGGATGCATACCCCCCAAAATCCCCATATTTTTGAGATAGGGACATCCTCGTGATGTGGATACTTGGAGGGGATGTCCCCCTACTATCCCATCACCACCACTCAATACCCAAGGACATTTTTGAGACGCTCCCTTGAGGAGAGGACATTTTTGGGTTGCTCCCTCGAGGAGGGGGAGGGGACATTTTTAGGATGACCCCTAGTTTAGGGATGGATTGGGAGCTCTAAGATTTACTTGAGACATATAGGGGACTCTAATGTGTCTCCCATCCATCCTAGGGACTTCCAAGCACACCCAATGATAGTAAAATAAATAAAAAACAATATTTTAAAATAAAAATAAAAATGTGTTTTCAGTTTACATTCCACAAAGCCTAACCCTAATGGTCTATGGGCTCCACCCAAAAATTAAGCACTAAAATAAAACTTATAAATAGGAATCTAACTTCTAATCCCCATTTAAAATCACTCCCAAGTTTCAAAATAGTAAGAACTTGGTGTTGCAAAAGGTAAGTGATAGAATTATGAAAATGACACTCGCCATGAAGGTTTTGTTGGTTTTGAAGGCCTTAATTATTCTTGGTGTTAGGTGCTCTGCCCCTTGACCCCATGAGGGATGTTACCCATCAACCCATAGGGGATCTACCCCAAGACCCATATAAGTGGTATTGCCCCTTGACCTCACCAAGGGCCAAGCCCCAAACCCATGTGAGGGGCATTTCCCTTCAACCCTATTAAAGGGTTTTCTCCCAACCTCTACCCTCCATTGCTAATGTTTAAGATACTTAGTGCCATGTTTTTTAATTCTTAGTAGTCTAAACTTTACTTAGTATGCCAAAGTTTCATTTTTAATTATTATTCTTATTCCTTACACATCTTTTTATAGCTAATTTTTTAAGTAATATATGTATTTGCACCACTAGCCCATTGCCTACCACCCCCATGTTGTCATCCCCCTATCAACCCCATATCATCCCCTAAATTAGACCCTTGGTCCCCTCGTCCCCATCCCCTCATCAAGAAACTCTGTGAAACTATGCATTTTGGAAAAAAAATGTGACAAATTTTTTTTGTAAACACGTGATGCTTGTATATTGAAAAAATTCAATGATGGTTGTTCATTTGGATGAGTCTTTATTAAAATTTGTTACATGTTGAGCTAGGTCAACTAATTCATTATGGAATTAGGTACTTAGTAGATTGGTTGTGAGTAATGGTAAGGTAATCCCATAATATTGTGTCCCACTTTTTGGCCAAGATGGACATTTGTATCAACATTTTTAACTAAATCTTCACCTTCTAAGACCTATAGTAGATAAACTATTAAGAATTTGAAGATGATGTGAACTAGTGATTTGTGGCAATTTATGTGTAGATTATAAATATATATTTTTAAATTTTTCTGAAATAAATCATGAATATTTTAACATCTCCTAAATAATAACTAGTTTTAAATAGAAAACAACATTTTCATAAAGTAACGTTTATGTTGTCAAACATAAATTTTTTTCTAGAAAGGATAAAATTCTAATTTTTAAAATATAGATTCTTGACATCAATATCTAGGGCAATGATATTTTTTCATAATTTTTTGTTCATATTTTTTTAATTATTTTTTGAAGCCATTGTAACTATAATTTGGACATAGGTGTATGTTGTCAAATATAACTTGTCTATATATCAAAATCCATTTTTTTTGGTGAAATAAGGACATCAATACCTAGGGAAAAGGTATTTTTTGATTTTTTTACAATAGTTTACTATTTTTCCACCTCTATAGAACAAAGACCTTGATGTTTGGTGAAAAACCTATGTTTAGTAAAAAATAAAAATTAAATACATAATAAATAAAAAATTATCAAAACTGTACTTGTTGGAAAGCTCGTTTTGAGGGCTACGATCTTGCAAAATATTTGGTCAAGTTAAGTACATTTGAAGGTCCAACTTGTGGTTTGAAACTAATTTTTTTGAGGAAATTTTGATGCAGAAGCCAAAGTTGTCTAAAAAACTATTATTAAATTACCTTCGAATGAATGTTATACAATAAAATAATAGTTATGTTAATTTAGCGGCCACCCTTCGAACGAAGGGAAATTTAGCCGACATTTGAAAAGAACATGAATATTCAAATTACTTGTATATATACAAGGTCAATTTTTATGATTTTAATATCAAAAAATAAAGGGAAATTTGCAAGGTGTGTTCAAAAGGTCTTTTTTTGCAAGTGTTTTACAAATTTGGAATGCGGAATTAGAAAATAATTATTAAGATCATATTTTTCAACTTGAAGAAGATGGTAAATCCAAAGAATAGGAAAAATAAGACTACATGATATCATTTCGAAGAAAGGAAACAATAATTGTGTGAAAGGAGGAAAAAGATATTATTCTAAAAAAGCTCAAAACAAAGGTATGTACATTTTATATCATAAATTATGAAATTTAATTTAGGATCAATAAGATCAAATTGTTTTCACAACTTCTTTTACTATGTTCGACACTCATTTAAGATTTCCACTTTGTATGCTTTTTTTAGCCTTGTTTTATCCCTATCTAGCCATGTTTATCCTTGTTCATCTTATATTTGAGTTGCATATCCCCTTATAAATCCCTCCCTAATAATAAAAAAGATGCACATTCACCTTTAGCATGTGTTAAATGTATCTCCTTCTAAAAGATGAATGCCTAATATTTTTGGTGCTTTGAATCTAGAGGAGTCAATTGGTTGGATCATTGAACTTGATGGGTATTTGAGTATAAGGATACTGATGGTTCTCATAAGGTTAAAATGGAACAGACCAAAATAAAGGGCATGCATCCCTTTGGCATACAAAGTTGTAGAGAGACAGGGTGCTCACCAGTGAAGTAAAAATCACTCAATTGAACAAATGGTTTCCAATTTGAAAGATAAATTTCTTATTGGAGACTATAAATTAGAGTTGTTGAAGAGTCTATAGGATCTAAGGGAAATAAAGATGAGTGTAAAGGATTACATTAAAAAAATTACAAATAAACAAATCTAGATAACATGAGATAGATTGAGAAAAGGTAGTTAGATATATAAATGGATTGAGACTCAACATTTAGGATGAGATAAGCATGCAAAGAATGAATTCAATGAAGGCGACATATCAATTTTCCTTAAAAATAGAGGATAAATTATCTAGAAGATATTCAAATAGAGAAAGCAACTTCCCTAGAAAACTCATTCCATAATTATTAAAAAGAACCTTTGTCCATGCAATAGGTTGAGGCCCACCTAGGAAAATGTACATCACTACATCAAGAGATTGTTCTTACCATCACCACCAAGGTGATTGGTAGTAATTAGATAATAGCCATTGGGCCCATAAGAAAATCTAATAAGGTGCATGGAGTCCATTTGTGAGCATAGTGATGTGAATTAAAGAGTGTAGGAATATATAAACAATATGGAGATATGACATCACACAAGGAAAACCCATTGAGGTGTGTAATATTAACCCTAAGGTTATTTGGACTAATTAATTATACTATGAGATTGGAAATACATGGACTAAAACAAGGTCAATATATCATGAACAATATCAACATCAATAATTGAATTCAAACCTTAACCCCACACACACGAAATCCATGTGAAAATGATCTCTAATTAGTTACATACATAGGGCCTAGTAGAACATGGAAGCTCATCAAATTGGGATGTAGAAAATAGTTCCAACATGGGCTCTAGTTGGGAATGAGTACCCCTAGTGGGTACTTCACTTGAATCTAGTTATCTCCAAGTAGACCAAAAATCAAAAGAGGGTGAGGAGTGAGAGGAACCAAATACACCTACATTAACACATGCATATTTACTATTAGAAATATTGGCATTGATGTCAAAGGAAAATGAATGCCACAATGACTTAATGAATGGAATTGAGCATGACTAAATATAACATATTTTAAGGAAAGTATGAGCTTGCTTCCATGACCACCGAAGTGCATATGGACTAACTATGAAAAAATAAAATAACACATGAGATCACTGTAATAAATGGGTGTTGTTATTTAAGATACAATGATACAAATTATATGTTCATCTTTCCTAATTCCAATGAATAAGAATGTTGAAGAAGCAAAATAATATGGTTAGAATGCTCTCATGAAGGATGAAGCCAGTGAACAAGTTGAAATAGAGATTATAAGAAGTGTATAAATACCAACATACTTGATAGGAAAGAAATGTCAAAAAGTTGAATTAGTAGACCCAATTGAACTAAACAGAAAGGGAGTTGTTTGCATGCCCACAACATTGTTTACATAGTCATGTATTTTGAAGCACATCGACTATGCTAAGGAATCTCCACCTTCATTATCAAAACCAACTATGTGAGATTTGGATTACTATATGGATTTGTTATTAGCTGATTATCATATTAAGAAGGTTGACCTGCCTTATGTTAGAGTTTAAATTAATAATTCAAACCATTCTAATAATGTTTGCCACTTCCTATATTAGTGCCAAAATGGGAGATCAAGTTTAAAGTTTAACATAAAATTTTGTTAGAGAGGCTGACCTCCCTCTAAGTGGAGCACTCTCTATCTAATAAGGAAAATGTCTTATTCATATAATTTTTATGAAGTAGTGTGATTAGGATTTAAAGGGAAATATTATGATTAATAAAAGATAATGTTTTAGAATGTTGTGGTTAATTATATGAAGGCAACATTTTTTTTCATTAAGTGCAACAACTCATTATGAAAGGAGTAATAAAAGTTTGGCTAACAAAAGTGCAATGATTAATTTAATAAAGAGTTATGTCTTCCTAATTGGACATCTTTGTGTAGAATCATTAAGCTATAAAAGGTATAAGGAATGTGTGAAAAGTGAGGTGTGAATTTTTTTTTAAATCATATATACACCAGTCGACATATGAGTATGAGTATGAAGATGTAAAAGAAGAAAATATGTATATATAAAATAAATGTATATGTAGATATAAAAGATTATATGTAGATGTAATAGATGAATATATACGGATATAAAAGAGAAGTGTATATGCAAATATAATTGAGGAGAAGAAAACTATCTATATTGAGGTCGGTGCCTCATATTTGTCAGGTTGGTGTCTCATATAATAGGGGTTGGTGCCTCTAGTAGGTTTGTGCCTAAAAAATGGAGAAATTGGAGTTTCTTAGGGGTTGGTGCCTACAAAATTTGTAGAAAGAAGATTAATAAAATCAATGTTTTTGTCATGGTTTTCACCTACAAGGGTATCCACGTAAATTGTGTTGTTATTATTTTATTTTACATGTGTTAATTTTGATTAAATCTTGAAGTGATTAAATAAATTTTATAAGGTAAAAATATATATTTATACTGATTCACCCCCCTCTCAGTATAATCATGTGCTCATCAATTACAAGCTAACAATTATATACAAGGAAAACTTGAAATAAAATATAATTCCTAAGATAAGGACAATAAAACCATTTACATATAGCCCTTGATATATAATCACAAATGAAAACCAAAGATATGTATGGTTGCAAGTAACCTCATTGAAACATGCTTTAGTTGAAATGCTACAATAAACTCTATGACATAAAACCACACAAAAATCACAATATTTTATATCCTCTATCAAAGAGCATTTTGCAGAAGAAATTTTTCTCTTGAGTTAATAGATCACTTCATGTCTATAATGAATCATATGCCAATGAATGAGAGGACCATTGAGGCATAAGGAACAAGGATCACACCACCTATGAGAATCAACAAAATAATCCATCGATAATAGGTATGAGCATGACCTATGCTTATTCACAATTTCACATGTGTATCAAACTCCCAAGGTTGTATATGGTGACTTGCCAATAACCAAATCAAAATCAAAATTGAAGCACCCATTTAAGAGAAGGTTATCACATTTCAAACTTGCAACACTATCATATTTGGAAATTCCATCACATTAATTCAAGTTAAGATAAAATCCCTCAAATTTCATGGTATAAAATAATATGCCTAATAAAAAATATAGTTTGCAAAAGGAAGGAAAAATTTATAATAGCCAAAATTAAAAAAACCTTAAACTCGAGCATGTCATTGAATTGGACCACACCATGTTGATATTCAGACTTATCTAAACATTGAAGCCCACTTAGTTCCTTGTAATAATCTAAGTTCCAATTGAAATACTACATCTTAGGAATAACAAAGTCTTCATAAATAGAAGTACAATCTTCATAAAATTGGAAGGAAATGTACTCAAATATTGACTCATCAAGATCATGGATAATTGGTAGCCTGCAAGCATTCATATTAAAAAAATCGGTGCATTCACCCATTTCTAAATCATAAGCATTCCTTGCACCATCACCATTAAGATCAAAAAATAGAAGCACCACAAGTGAAGAACTATAGTCTTGAAATTTCCTTTCTATTTTAAGTTTATTATTACAACCTACTATAGTAAAATCACTACCACAATCATACATGCAACACTCTTCTTCCTTGTCCTCCTCATACCAAAAAATATCTTGATCCTTTACAAAATAAAGATCTTAAATTATAGCATTCTCAATTGGACCAACATTGGAGCTCACATTATGATGGTTAATCTCATGGAAAAAAGTATCCACATCAAGTTCTAAAGGAGTATAATCATTATAATCACAACTCATAAAAATTAGTATATGTTATCAACAAAAAGAGGGAAATATTGGGGCTCATCACCTAAAGTACTTTGGTCACCACCCTTAACTAGAACATTTCTAGCCATATTTCCATCAAGATACTTATTCACATGGATAAAATACTTGGCTATGATTCACTATCTACATTACCATTTACACTTGTAAGATGGCTTATAGATGTAGAAAATTCAATCTATTCCTCAATTAGACCCACATTTGTAGTAAAGAGACTTATTGGATCATAATATTTTTTGGCATTCAAACATATGCTTGCAACACAACCCTTATAAATGTTATCATTATCATCAATATATATGTAATAAGTAAGCACAATATGAAGATAACCAATCTCATGTTCCTCCTCTTGATCATTTGCATGCATACAATCCGTACTATTAGTCATAAAAATTGATTCACTTGACTAATCATTCATGCATACCATTTCTTTCTCTTCTATAGGGCTTCCATAAAGCATAGGACCACATACCTCAATCACCTCATCACAACAAGTGTCACAATCCTTGAAAGAATCAAAACATGGGAGTATTCCAAGTAAGGAAATACCTTCTTGTTCCTTAGGTCAAACATTTGTAAAAAAATTCCCAACACTATCATCTTTAAGGCTTACTTTTTCTAGCTAAAAATTAGTGCATATAGTGTATTCTTCATTCATGTGGTGGTTGTGAAAAGTAGAACCATATAGATCGACTCTATTGTATTAAATTTTTGAACCCTCTCTTCTATTAAAATCTAAAATATTTTTCCTTTCAAGGAATTTCTTGGCTTTTAAATCATCAAATCATCCTAGTCGAGGGGTCATTGCTTTGCTTGTCTATAAAAATATTTTATCTTGTTATAGACTTTCATAACTAAGGCATTATGATTTAACATATTTGGTGTGATCTTGTGAATGATTATTTTTTGTGTTGACATGTGGCTATGTAAATTTGGCCATACATCAAATTATACTAGTCATTTTTTCATTATTGATAAGGTTGCATGACTCTATGTGAATCAATTTCTTGTCTATGATCGCATTCAAATTATCTCATTACTAATTCATGATGCTCAAAAATATGCTACAAGGTAATGTTGAAGAAATAATTTTAAAATCAATGTTGAACATGAATGTTACAATATAATGTTAATGAAGTTTTTTATAAGGTTGATGCAAAAATTATATTAATGTAAAAAAAGTATGTCATTATCATTTGGTGACTTCAACCTCATAGACTACATAAAGATCAAAGGGTAACCATTTCACATGCCTATAAAATAGTCTAATTCTTAGAATAATGCATGCAAAGTATATTAAAAAATTAACTATAATTTTTAATGAAATTGTAACATTTTGATTTTCTACCCAACTACATGTGAGCACAGTGCATTTATTGTCATTTATTGATTTTTGGTTTGTGAGCTTTCTAGACTCCTCTCTGGTTGTATGCAAGTCATTTAGTCAATTTTTATATGTCTAACTATTGCTTGACTTTAAAAGAACCTTGATTGACATTGTTATTATATATCTAGTAGGCTTGAATTGTAAGGTTAATAACACAACTGACTATTGTGAAGAAAATAATGTGTAGCATTGTATGATTTGTTTGCAGTCTATTCATAAACACAACTTTTCCCATCTTCAAAAGAAAGTAGAGCATTTCAAGTTTTTAAGAAAACATACCAAATATATTGTAGTTCTTAAATAGAGACAAGATAGTGGAAGTCGAAAAGTACATTTTGTTTGAATGATTTTTAATTTAATGATAGGACTAATAATGATGTTCTAATTCTCCATTTTAAAAGACTGAAAAAATCTAACAAGGTCATATATCCAGTCTCTATTTTTAATGTTGTGAAATAGCATATTTATTTCAATGCTCACACATCTCCACTCTGAAGGCCCTCAAATCAAAAAGTTGAGAAATCATTTTTATCATAAATTGTGAAATACTCATTTCTTGTGCTATTAAAGTCATTTTGTCGGCTATAGTAATAAAACTAGTTGCACTTGAATGAAGCTTGTCAAAAAAATATAATATTTCACCTCCACTTTCTTTTGGGTAAACCATTGTTTGACAATAGTATATGTAAAAATGAAGGTTATTTTTACTTTTCATAATATGATTAAGAAATCTTGTGAAGATGGTTTTCCTAGTTTGATATTCTCTGCCAAAGACTGTCAAGTGATATGTTTTGAAGAAATGGCTCATGTAAACCTTGCAAACAATGAATGAATGGTATTGGTATCATAGTCAAAAGTATTGTTGAAATTACAAAGAGCTTGTTTTGTTTTATTGGCTATTACAACAAATGAGAATCTTAGGTATAATTTTATATGAAAAAATTAGTGATGATATTTTAGAAAATAAAAACTTTTCTTTCAAAATAAACAATACTATCAAAATTCTTTGTTTCAAAAGTTCATTTCTATTTATTTTTCTTTAGCATGTTGTGATGGAATCGGGACAATAACCCTAGTATAAATGGACCTTAGGGAACATGAAATAATAGGTCTAACTCTAGAAATAGTAACATTTCAATAGTTAGTCATGGAGTTCAAAGAGGCATTGACACACTATGAGGTGGAAAACCTCTTCGCAGTTTTGGAAATAGATGCCATGATAGAAACACACAAAATTCAATTAATGTGGATGCTCAAAATCCCCAACTTTGGACTATCCTTGACCTTGCCACCTACAAAGAATTTACCATTGTTAATCAATAAACCCTTTATTCCCCCATAATCTTGATCATTATAATCAATTTAAAAATTCCATTATGGATCAATATGCTCACATAGCCTCTCATTCTTTTCACTCAACCCACTTCCATCCTTGTGATGTATTGGATTGTCGAAGATATTACTCGTAATCTTCCAAAGTTTGATCAACCTCCCAATTTGTTTTTTAGTCATGAAAATGATAATCACCCTCTTCTGCCACCTACCCACTATCATTCCATCCCACAACTTGACAATTTGTCCCATCAAATTCTAAGTGTGTTAGATCTTCTTCCACTCCACATCTTGTGACATAGGTACTCAAAAAAGTGAAATTGGAAGTGCATGATGATATTAGGTTTTTGAGTTTCACAAAGTTGCCTCAAATCCCATATGTATATACAAAATATGTTACAAGCACTAATGCTCCACTAATAGATCTTACTTAGGAAGATGAGTAAATTTTGTTTTGAGTGGTGATGGTTGTTTTGATGCAATTTGTAGTGGACAATGATTAGTTTTTCTTTGATGGCATGTATAGTTTAGATATTTGTATTACACATTAAACTTTGGTTTGATGATATATTTCTAGTTCTTATATGATTTTTGCTATTAGTTGAAGTAAAGTGGCATGGTTGGAATGATCTTTGAGGTACTCATGTTTAAGTGGCCTTTTTTAAGTGTTTCATTTATTTTCAATTTATTATGCTAGTACAAAGTAGATAATGATATTTTTTTAGCAAGAAAAGATAGTGGGCACTCACCCATGTCATATGTGGCATTAATATTCCTTTGTATTAGTCATTTATTTTTAAGATTTTCAAATCTTTAAAGGCTAAAATAAAGTTGATATATTATTATTATTATTATAAAGTCCATTATTTCCTATTTTAAGTTGTCGTTAGCTAAAACTAATTCTTATTTGAAAGAAAAAGTGTTTAAGATACTTTATGGTGTAAAAACGAGGAAATTATACATGTATACTTTGCAAAACTTTTATATTATTATCTCCATGCAATACAAATTCTGAGATGATTATTTGATCAACAAAACCTTCTTGTAACACATCCCTTTATGATTAAATATTGTTTTGAAATTATCAGGTATATCTGATTTGAATTTTACCATTCTAATTATTTAAAAATATTTTAAATCTAATCATTTTATTGATTTCTTGCATATCCTAGGCTTGTTTGATTCTATACATACTATCTACTATTGAATACTTCATACACAATGCTTGACAAAGAGGATTAAAATCTTTTTCATAAAGGCAATGATTAAAATTTCATATCACTATTCATGTAGTAAATATTTTATTCAATGGAAGGTTGTAAAATAATTTCTCAATTCAATCAATGCAAATAATTTCAAATTGGCCTCTAGAACTTGTATAATATGTCTAATATGTATCCTTATCTCTTTTGTTTGCATACACTCATACTAAAAGCCTCTCATATGTTGTTTATTCTCAATTGATTTAGGATATGTAGTGTATTTATTTATTCTAAGTGAGATTATATAATGGATTAGTGTTTTCTTGTTTATCGTTGATTTTCAAATATTCATTACAATTGATCTAAAAATATCTTTAATATATTTCAATACATTAGAATAATCATAATGATCATATTGTAGAATTTATACAATATCTTTTTTTTTGACTTATAAAAGAAGTGATCTTCACAATAAGTTGTTATCTTTTAAGCTGATCATATTTTAAGTCTAGATGTCAAAAGATGATCTCAAACAAGCTCCCTAGCTCATAGGTTGCAAATTTTCAAATTCAACAACCCCAAAAGTAAGAGGCACCAATGAAGACCTACCTCCTTTATACTCCTCTTCCACCACACAAGGCACCAACAATACCAAAATAGTCCATAACTTGCAGTCTCCATTTTTTATGTTATGAAATAGCTTATTTATTTCAATGTTTTCACACATCTCCACTACGAAGGCCCTCGAAACAAAAAGTCTAGAAATAATTTTATCACAAATTGTGAAATACTCATTTCTTGTTCTATTATGCATGTTTCTATTAAAGTCATTTTGTTGCCTATAGTAATAAAACTTGTTGCACTTGAATGAAACTTGTCAAAAAAATATATTGTTTCACCTCCATTGTAAAAATGAAGGTTATTTTTACTTTTCATAATATCACTAAGAAATCTTGAGAATATAGTTTTTCTAGTTTGATATTCTCTACCAAAGATTGTCAAGTGATATGTTTTGAAGAAATAGATCATGTAAACCTTGCTAACAATGAATGAATGGCATTGATACCATAGTCAAAAGTATTGTTTCCATTACAAAGAGCTTGCTTTGTTTTATTTTCTATTATAGTAAATGAGAGTCTTAGGTATCGTTTTATATGATTTTTTTATGAGATTTTGGAAAACAAAGACTTCTCTTTCAAAAGAAATAATACTATCAAAATTTATTTCTATTTTTTTTTCCTTAACATGTTGGGATGGAGTCAAGACAATAACCCTAGTAGGAATGGACCTTAGGGAGCATGAAATAATAGGTATAACTCTATGAATAGTAACATTTCAATAGTTAGTCATGGAGTTCAAAGAGGCATTGGCACTCTTAGAGGTGGAAAACCTCTTCACAGTTTAAGAAACAAATGCCATGGTAGAAAAACACAAAATTAAATTCATGTGGATGCTCAAAATCCCCAAATTTGTGCTATCCTTGACCTTGCCACCTACAAAGAATTTAACACCCATTGTTAATCAACAAACCCTCAATTCCACATAATCTTTATCATAATAATCAATTTCAAAATTCCATTATGGATCAACATGCTCACACAACCTCTCATTCTCTTCACTCAACCCACTCCCATCCTTGTGATCTATTGTATTGTCAAACATATTGAAACATAAAATTGTGGTGACTCTAAGATTAGTGTCCATATAACCTAGGGCCATTTCCACATTTTTATAAATTTCATTGAGATGTAAATCACAAGGTGCAAGAGATTGACTTTCAGACCTGAAGGTGAACCAATCAAACCTGGATCTACATTTATTAGGGGATTGGAATTGATTAGAAATATTTTGAAATGATGAAACTAATGATCTTATGTGCGCTAATATTAAAAATGCAAGATCTCGAAGATTGACAATCGAAAATAGTAGTTTACCATTGGATATGGGAAGTGCAAAGGACAACAAATATGCTAAAAAAAACTAGTTAAATTGGTTTTAAGGTGCTTAAAAGGACTCATTCATCCATGGGTGAATGGGTCTTTGTACAAGTGTTTGGATCAACATTCTAGGTCTGGGTATGTGCACCAAGCTGTGACACAAAAATGGCTCTTAAGATGCCACTTTTTTTGAAATCAATAAAGTTTGATGTTCATGAGAAAATGAAGATAGGTATGCTCAAAATTTGAAGATGCACCAAGAACAAGAGTTGAAGTGTTTTGAGTCTAATTTCTAAGCGACTAATTTATTTTAAAAATAATGAAGATTAAGGGTTTCAAAAGCGGGCCAACAGTGGTCCTGTTTTTATCAATACAAATAGCATAACATCTGAGGCCCCCCTTTTTCGTTAACTTTTTTTTAGAATTTCAAAAATCTAAATGGTGAGAAATTAGCTAACACCATGTAGCTTATCCCCATTCTTTCGGTTAATTTTTTAAATGAATATATAATATTTTATGAATTTTGAAGTGGACACATCCTGAAAAGCTGAAATTTGAGCGTGCTCCCTCGTAATTGTTTTTAAAAATAATTGAAAATCAAATTTTTTTCATTATGTGTAGAATGGCGTCTAGTTTATAATTTATTTATTTTTCAAAATTCAATGAATGAGTAAAAATCTATCCTAAAACTAGCACATGTTGGTTTTTGACAAAAAACAAAAGCACTAACAAGAGAATTGATGGATGAAAACCTGTACATAATCAAAATATTAAAAAAATTATATGGTTATATAGGTAAGAGAGAGCCTATTGTCATCACATTTTTCTATAAACTTGCATTGAAAGACATGTAATCCTAATGGGTAGCACAACCAAAAATATGTGAAATTTTGTTACCCTTTCAAAAAATCACATCCTTGGCATTAAATGGTCGTCTAGAACCCTTTGGGTTGGATGCCCAAGGAAAAATTCAACCCTTTGGGTTGTTATTTCCCAATGCAGGTAATTTGGAGCTAGCCAAATGAAGTGCATGAATTTTGGTAATATATTTTTGTGAACTCTTTTGTTTTTTTGCTTTCTCTTTCTCTCTCTTTGCCAAGGAAACTGTATACATGAAATAAACATTTAAGTATAAGTTGAGATTTATATAGTTTTAAGATGTTTGAGAGTGGTTTTAGATCTCTTGGAGTTATAATGATTTGGATCTTATAATTTTTAGACAATCAAATTTTAGTAATTAGGAGGTCAAATTCTAGTATTCAACAAGTTGTATCAACTTTCTCTCTCACACTCATTTTCATCTCTTGTGCTCTATACCTCTATCTCTTACTATCTCCATCCCTTTATTTGACTCTCTATCCCTTTAGCTCAAGAATCTCTCTCTCTCTCTCTCTCTCTCTCTCTCTCTCTCTCTCTCTCTCTCTCTCTCTCTCTCT
>VDFB02000003.1:221036984-221213660 GCA_007258455.2 Sequoia sempervirens | reverse complement strand
GAGAGTAGAGAGGGAAGAAGAGAGTAAGAGAGAAAGAGGGGGGAGGGAGAGAGAGGTAGAGAGAGTGGTAGGGAGTGGAGGGAGAGGTAGGTAGAGAGAGGGAAGGAGAGAGGGAGGGATAGGAGGGAGAAAAGGAGGGAGGAAGAGTAATATGGAGAGAGAGAGAGAGAGGTGAGGAGAGAATGAGAATGAGAGAGATAGAGAGGGAGGTTGAAGGGAGGAAGAGGTAGAAAGGGATAACTGTGAGATAGAGGAAAGGATGGAAAGTGGTGAGATAGAGAGGAGATGGTGAGAGGGAGGAAGAGATAATTATGAGATAGACAGGAGATGGTGAGAGGGAGGAAGAGAGAATTGTGAGATAGAGAGGAGAGAGTGAGAGAGAAAGAGGGAAAATAGAGGGAGAGAGAGGGAGAGGGAGATAGAGGTTTGTGTGTACATGAGAGAGAGAAAGAAAGAGAGAATGGTGAGATAGAGAAAATGAGTGATTGAGAGAGAGGGGAGGGGAGGGAGGGACAAAAGGGAGAGAGATTGAGAGGAGGGATAGAAAGAAGGGGAGGGAGGGTGAGGTAAATAGAGGGAGGGATAAGAGAGATAGAAACTTAGAGAGGGTAGGAGGGAGGGAGGGAGATTTAGGGTGGGAGATAGAGGTTTGTGTGTGTGTGTGTGTGTGAGAGAGAGAGAGAGAGGGGGGGAGGGAGGGAGAGAGAATTGTGAGCTAGAGAGAAAGAGAGGGAAGAAGATGTAGAGAGAGAGGAGAGATAGAGAGGATTGGGGAAGGAGGGAGGGATCTTGGTAAGGAGGAAATAGAGGTGAGAGTGTGTGAGAGAGAGAGTGCGAGAGGAGAGAAAAGGAGGGGAGAGAGGAAGGGGAGAGAGAGATAAAGAGAATAGAGAGAGGGAAGGGGGAGAGATATAGAGAGTAGAGTGGGAGATAGAGGTTTGTGTGTGTGTGTGTGTGCGAGAGAGAGAGAGAGACAAAGAGAGAGAGAGAGAGAGGAGAGAGAGAGAGAGAGAGAGAGAGAGAGAGAGAGAGAGAGAGAGAGTTGTGAGCTAGAGAGAAAGAGGGAAGAAGATGTAGAGAGAGAGGAGAGAGAGAGAGGATTGGGGAAGGAGGGAGGGATCTTGGTAAGGAGGAAATAAAGGTGAGAGTGTGTGAGAGAGAGAGCACGAGAGGAGAGAAAAGGAGGGGAGAGAGGAAGGGGAGAGAGAGATAAAGAGAATAAAGAGGGAAGGGGGAGAGAGATAGAGAGTAGAGAGGGAAGGAGAGACTAAGAGAGAAAGAGGGGGGAGGGAGAGAGAGAGAGGTAGAGAGAGTGGTAGGGAGTGGAGGGAGAGGTAGGTAGAGAGAGAAAAGAGAGAGAGAGAGAGAGAGAAGGAGTGATCTAGGAAGATCTCCATAGTCAAAGAATGCAGAAGGTCGTCATCATTGCCGAAGGTGTCTGAACAACTCACAGGGAGATTTTCGATGCAACTTGAACAGGGTTGAATGGAATTTGTAAATGCGAAATATATGGCTTGTTGAATTAAAGGGACATAAAGGCTAAAATCAAGTTTAATGATTAAATATTCGAAGACATGTATTATTTTCTCTAAAAAAAATAGGAGACTAATGGAAGAGATACGTAATTCTCTTGTTTCCTAGTCTCATGGGAAAGTTGAGATATTTTGGGATGTTGAGATGTTTATGGATGGAGTTGAGATCTTCATGGGGATCTTCCATCATCTTATCCCTTGAATTGTGCCTAGATCCTAATTTAGTGGATCATAAGAGATATTTTCTCCTTGTTTAGGGAAGTTTGGAGTTATCCTCCTTGTTTGGGAAAAACTATATGAATTCCTTATGTGAGCCTCTAAAGGGGGGAAGGAGAAGGAGAGATACTGGTAAGCTCTCAAGAATTGTAGCCTTAATTCAAGGTTCAAAGCTTTGTAGGAGTTTTGAGAGAGCTATGTAAAAGCTTACATAGAAAGGAATTTATCCTTCTGATGTCTAGAGTAAGGTCATTTGTGTGAAGTTCCTTCTTGAATCCTTGGTTAAGGAGAAGGTAGCTTGTATGTAAACACTTGTGAGAAGGTCCCAACATCTTACATAAGAAGGATTAAGTGATTCGTGTTCAAGCGGATCCAGAGACGTAGCCAGAGTCTGGTGAACTTCGTTATCAAACTCCTCTTCCTTGTCTTATCATGTATTGTATCCATTTTTAAGTTCATTAGTTTTATGTATTATTGTTTAAAGGAAATTATATTAATGAACTATTGGCTTTTAATTCACAAACAAATAAAGTCAATAAAAAGGTCCTCATTGTAAACATTTGTATTGAGTAGTACTCACCAAGTTTACAGATCAAGGAGAGAGGGAGGGATAGGAGGGAGGGAGGGAGAGTATATATTTACATTCATATTCATCTTTCCCATCTTCAAGTTTTGGGAAAAGGGTCAAAGACATGACAAATAACTATGTAATATGCAAGTAGTCAAGTGTAGCTATTGATTTCATGTTGATGTAATACTCTAAAGATAATGCAATTTGTGTACAATGTAGCTAATGTGCAATAAATTGAGACAAAACATATGATGCTCTCATTTTATAATCAAGAAAGAAAAAAAAAACTATCTTTAATTTTACTTCCAATTCCCAATTTGTTAGTTGAACATTTTTAGTCTTTTACATTAAGCAAAGACACTCCCTCTAGTTGGAGCTTGATTATCATGATGTAAATATTTCATTCCAAGTAAGCAAAGCTCTATAAAATTCAACAATTCCTTACTTTAAAATGATGAGATATATAATTGTAAATATGCATGATCAAATTTTTTCCATGTAAAGGTGTGTAGTGTAAGTCACCATGGATGTAATGCAACATCAACTCTCTTCCCTGTACACAATATTTCCTATGAATTGCATATTGTTTTAAAAATAACATCTTGGACATGTTACCTATGTCATTCATAAGCATTTTAAATTATGACTAACACTAAAAACCCAATGTAACCTATTTGAATATTTCGATAACCATTCAACATTACTATGTTTGTCTAGTGTTTGTTTATAGAGTATTCATTATCTTTGAAATGAACAAGAATAAAATTCAAACCAAATATTAACTAAGGAAAAGAAATAATAATGTAAATTTAAATCATAAATAGTGAATTGCTTGTAGAATAATTAGAGACTATTCTTAAACCATACTCACTTCAATAGTTAAATATAAATTTTTGTCCAATAAAAGTAGATCAAATATTTACGAGATTTTGTTAATTATAAAATATAAAATTTTGACTTTTGAATAGTATTCTTTAATTAGAATCAAGGCTTAAATTTGATGGTTGACCTTGCTTGTCAACAAATTTTTTAATAACGGTTATCTATTCAAAGGTGCCCTTAAAACATTATGATATACCTTAGTGTAAGTAAAATTATATATAAATCATATATATATATATATATAGATATATATTATATTATAATTCTATATAAATTTTGACAGTTTATCCAAAATCTCTCCTTTCATCTGATACAATCTTCTTAAAATTTTGATTGTATTTTACGACAAAAATCTCTAAATACAATCATACATCCATCAAATTTAAGCCCTGATTACAATAGTGAATAATTACACAAAAAGTAGCATATGAAACAAAAATTAACAAAACAAGAACATGTGTAAATTTATAAGAAAGTTTGAGTGCTCTCTTTCATCGATGTATTGAACAAAGGAACACTTGTTGGATCTCCATCAAATCTTGATTGATGAGCCTTTGTATTGTAACCTTCAACCTTTTCAATTATACGAATCTTGACTCAAATACTTTCATGTTTGAACTAGAAATGTTCTGAGTATTTTAAATTACATTGAGTCTTCATTCAATAGACTTTGTATTTGAAACGACAAAATATTATCCGGGAATGATCTTTGATTCTACGCCTTCCTTGTTTCTTCCACATAAACCACACCTACTCATATACTATTCTTACACATACCCATCTATTATTCTTCCTCGTTTCTTCAACATAAATCACACCTACCATCTACCATTTTTCAAGGAGGTTTTGCATACTCTTTTATCTTTATATAACTCCCTTCTTTCTCTCTACTCTACCAAGTTCTGTACTTTGACTTTGTTAGCACCCATAGTGGGTTGTGTAAGAATGGTAGATTCAAAATATGGACCCATCAATTATAAAAAATAAGCCTTCATTTTCAAATTCAAAAAATATTGGTGGATATAAATTGATCAAATCTAGGTCAAAAATTTGAGTGAAAAGTTATATTTTTGGATTAAATCATATGTAAAAATAAGGAGAATAAGTTCATCAATTTTAGGTAGTTCACCACTTTGATAGAGAAAATTTTTGTTGTGACAAAATCATTTTTGATAAGATGAGCATGCACTTTTCCAAAGTAGAAAAATAGAAACTAAGGATAGGAAAAGAAAATTTTGGTTCAAATTAAAGAAAAAAATCTTAAATAGAAGATAAATGGAAAGAATGAGGGACATATGGGGAGTCACAAGAGGTTGCGAGTAAGATATTTCTCTAGAGATATTGGTTAAACATCATAGTTTTTACACTTAATACCATGTAGGCTTATTTGTTGGATCTTTAGTCATCAATACAGTTGTCTTATAGGCTAGTTCGAATTTGGACACTTACATAACTAACAACAAGCTCCCAAAAAACTAATATACTCCTCAACATCCAAGAACTTCACTATCATGTACACCCCAAATAGTCATATCCTCCACCTCTACTACATTTTGATGTAGTCTTCTAATAAAATATAGTATCAATGCTAAAGAATCCAAGAGTGAAAAGTTCGTCCTATTAAAAATCTACTTCCTCCTCTACACTTAGAATAGTTTGTTAGCACTAAGGATGGGTATCATATATGCACTAGAAAATACAAGGTGGTCATTCTAAGTGACTTATTTTATTAATTCTAATTGATGTAATAAATAACTTTCATAATTTGAACATCTTTCATTTTCAGATTTTGTATATTTCATGTGATGTAATATAAAGGCCCGCTACCTATTGTATATGTGACAAAATTACAATGATTTTTTAAAATATTTTTTGATGAGCACTGACAAAAATGTGAAACAAATAGTGATGTAGGATTTGACGGTATTCATGCCTTTGGTGAAGCCTAGTTAAGATAGAAAAAAATGTAAATTTATATCATGTTAGTGACACAATTGCATCTGAGAAAAATATTGCATCAAGATTAAGGGAGAAATTTTTCAACTTATTTTTGTAATTTGATGGACATATTGTGAAACTAAGTGGGAGTAATGGCGTAGTGGTTGTAGATTCCTTGTAATGATTTTGTAGTATAGAATCTCCATGTTAGATAATAGATGTAGGTAAGTTTACTTTTTGTTATTTGAGAAACATCTCTTTATAAGATTATTTTATATTTCATGAATCAAAAGTTCTATGTTCATTTTCTTACCATTCACGTGCCTTCCATCTTTGTTGTCTGTACCTCTTGCCACTTTATGCCTTCCATCTTTGTTGTCTGCAATTTTATGGTCATCTAAAACCTCATCTAATACTCTTCTTCCTCGTTTCTTCGAGGAGGCTTCGCTTACTTTTTTTAATCTTTATATAAACTCCCCTGTTTCTCTCTGATCTACCAAGTTTGAGTAATTTGACTTCCTCACCAGCGCCCCTTCTTCCATTGCTTTCCTCTGTGCTCACTGTTCAGTTGAATCAGATTCCATGGCTTCCACTTCTCGTCAATCAGAGATTGAGACTGTAAATGCTTTTGATGGGCTTGCTCCACCATCTGCATCTACTTCTGATACATCCTCGTCGTCATTACAGAAGCTGACCTACGATGTTTTTATTAATCATCGAGGACCTGATGTAAAACGTGAGCTGGCCAGAGGTATCTATAATGCCCTCCATGCCATGGGTCTCAAGGTATTTCTTGATTCCCAGGATCTTGAGTTGGGGGATTTCTTCCCTAGAGAACTACAAGAAGCAATGTCTCGTGCTTCTCTTCATGTAGCAATATTTTCTCCCACGTGCACAATCACCTTGG
Source organism: Sequoia sempervirens (assembly GCA_007258455.2). Taxonomy (NCBI): domain Eukaryota; kingdom Viridiplantae; phylum Streptophyta; class Pinopsida; order Cupressales; family Cupressaceae; genus Sequoia; species Sequoia sempervirens. Next base: position 221,207,614 of record VDFB02000003.1, on the reverse strand, counting down.
TGTCTTGCCGAGCTATCCTTTATGCTCAAGACTGGCACACCCATTATTCCTATTTTCTACCGAGTCCAACCTGAAGATCTCCGCCATTTGGTTCATGTGAAAGGAATCTACGCCGATTTCTTTTTGAAGCATCAAGAGAAGGGTAGATATAACATAGACAAGCTTGAGGAGTGGAAGATGGCACTCCACAGTGTCTCCTTTTATATGGGCGAAAGTGTCAATAATAATGAGTAAGCAACACACAATCTCTCTTTCTGTACATCTGTTACCATACCTTCCATTTCATGCAATATTTCTCTATTTTATATGTATTTATCTGTGATTAAATCATCACTGTTTGGTAATGCTTCTTCGTTTTTCTATTTCCAAAACTATGCTTCTATCATTGTTTAGAGAAAAGCAAAGGGTGTTGAAGAATATTGTGAATCGTGTATCAAAAATAATGAAAATAGTACCATTGGAGGTAGCAACACATCCTGTGGGTCTTGAAGAAGCTGTAGCAGATTTCGAAATGACAATTACCGAAGAGAAATCTTATTCTGATGTTCAAATTGTATGAATTTGGGGTATGGGCGAATCTGGGAAAACCACTCTGCAAAAGAATTATATAATCAGAAATGTTCATCTATACAAAAATCCAGTTTTCTTTTTGATATTAGAAATGCTGCTAGTAAAAATAAGTTACATAAAATGCAGATACAACTCCTTCAAAATTTAGAATTCAGATTCAATAATCAGCCACCTTCTAATGTAGAGGAAGGCAAAAAGATTCTCTCTAATTATTTGAGATCTGTTCCTGTATTTATCATTTTGGATGATGTGGATCAGAGGGATCAGCTAGAAGCTTTACTGCCGGAAAAGGGTAGCCTTGCATCTGGGAGTTTGATCATTGTTACAACACGGGACAAGGAAGTCCTCAGGGTTTGGGGTATCTGTTGCATTTATAAAATGAAATCAATGAAACAGTCTCATGCCAGGCAGCCTGTTGTTGGCATGCATTCATACAACCTTCTCCATTATTGGGATTCGAAGATCTTGTTGAAAAATTCATAAGAGCTAGTAATGGGTTGCCTTTGTCTTTAAAGGTATTTGGAGGTAAGCTTTATGGATGCTCTAATAAAGATTTATGGGAAGATGTATTGCATTAAATTTCTAGAATATTGCCCGATGACATTATAAATAGGCTGAGAGTTAGCTATGATGCTCTAGATAAAGAAGAGCAACAAATGTTCTTAGACATTGCCTGTTTCTTCATTGGCAAAGACAAGACGACCGCCATTGCTGTATGGGAAGGATCGGGCTGGAGTGGTCTGTGCGGTTGGGAGAGTCTTGCAAATAAGTGTCTTGTTGAGCTTGTTTATGAAAATGAGATAAGAATGCATGACCACCTAAGAGATTTAGGTAGGGAAATTGCAGGTTCTCTTTCACCTCATCGCCTATGGTCTCCTGATCAGCTTACGGTGATTAACGAACAGTAGGAGGTGAGGTTAATCATTTGTTTTCTATGCTGCCAGAAAATTAGAAATCATGGCATTGAAACTTGTTTATTTTGTTTGTTTGTCAGTTTGTATGTTTACCTCGTTCTATTTTAAGCTGCTTGTGTTTGCTATTCTCTATCCAGATAAGAGGAATAATATTGAATGTAGCAACTAATGACGTCCAGAACTTTTCCAATTCCCTGTTGAGTACAAGCATATGGCTTAGTGGCTTCAGAACAACTAGAAGACCTTGTCCTTATGGATTAAAAGTTTTTGTGGTAGGAGGAGACTTTGGTAACAATTTATACATTGCTAAATTATCAAGAGAGTTGGCATGGCTTAGCTGCACCGGAATTGCTCATAGAAATCTTCCATCATGGATGCCATTGAAAAGTTTAAGAGTTTTAGAACTTTATGACTGCAACAAGATAGTAGGCTTGTGGAATGATAGGGTGCAAGTAAGTATCTTTCCTCTACGGTTCTCTCCAATCTTTATAATTTGAATTAAATATTCTTTGCAGTCTTTATCTTTCCCTTAATTAAATTCAATATTGGCCGTAGGCTCCAGTGCAGTTAAGAATGTTGATTATTTCTGAGTGCCCTAAATTACAAAGAATTCCAAAGTCCATAGGATATCTCGGGAATTTGAAAAAGATATCCCTGTCTGGATGCAATTTGAAGAGTCTGCCAGAGGAATTTTTCCGTCTTCAATCACTGGAGCACCTGCAGTTGCAAGATTGCGAAAGGCTATCATCACTGCCTAGCTGTTTTGGCCATTTGGGAAACCTGCGGCATCTAGATATGAATGGTTGCCAAGCATTGAGAAAGTTGCCAGTTTCTTGCAAGCAGCTCACACTCCTGCAACATCTTGATTTAGATAAGTGTGAGGAGGTCACCTTACAGCCAGACATACTAGAAAGCATGACAAAACTACAGTATTTGAATTTTAATAGTTGCAAACAATTGGAGTTGCTGCCTCGTCATATCACAAATCAGGCTTCCTTGAGTGAGCTCTATTTACGGGGGACCAGGTTAAGGGAGCTCCCAATTAACATCGGTCAACTTTGCAAGTTGAGAGTGATGGAGATAAGTCCAGATGAAAAGTGTTTCCAGATGCAATTTTTACCAGATTCTATGGGAAGTCTTACTCTTTTAGAGCGATTGGTATTAATAAATTTACAAGCGTAATCTTCACCAATATCATTGAAGCAACTGATTAACCTTCAGAGTCTGCATATACGAGTATGCCCAATCAGCGAATTAGATTCTAGGCTGGAGCCATTTACTTCATCGTTGAGCAATCTCAAGGAAATAGATCTGTATAAAACAGGAGTCTTAAAGATTTCAATTTCTGACGACTGCTGTCCCGGCCTTTAAACTCTCAGTCTTCTGTATAATGACCATTTAACGGAGGTCGACACTCTACCAACAGCAGAGGAGGATATCTATGTGGTTAGTTGTAAATTGCTAAGGAACATGCGTGGTATTGGTGGCGTAATAAACCTTTGCACGCTGCAAATAAACAGCTGTCCAGAGTTGGACACCCTTCCAAGTTTTGATAAATTAGTTTCGCTGAAAACATTTAAGAACAGGGCAACAAAGTTGAGACAATACAAAGCTTACAACACCGCACATCATTGGAGGAGCTTATAATAGAAGGTAACTGTTGGGAGGTGTCGGGTATAGAAAGTTGGGAGCACTTGCAAAGACTGAGATTTCTGCAACTCATAGCAAAGAAGAGATCAGTTGTGGAGCGTTGCATTCAAACGATTCAGGTAATAATTGTTTACAGAAATATATAATTCTAATTCTCTTTCTTATCATTATCATGATGAATGTTTGCTTTTCTTTTTGAACAGAAATGGCCAGATGAAGTGATGATATGTACAAAGGCAGTAGCTGGTGCGGGGTCACTTTTAAACTCTCAGCCTTTCCCAATCTCTCTGTCGTCCACTCAGTTGCTAACAAGAAATTCAGCTCTAAAGAAAAAATCCAATTTGACCTCTTCAACGGTTCCTCCGATGGCAATGCCATGATGCTCTGTTTTGTTATAAATTGTTGCTCTCTGCAATATTTCGTTATAGATTATGGCCCTCCGAGGATGCGATTGTGTACTGATCTGGAACTTGCGGACGCGGCCAAATGTACATGGATAGGTGTCTTCACCCAACATTCTAAATGGCTCACTGCACAGAAGATTAGCATCTACGCGTTTGAAGATGATGAAAAGCATAATGAAGTGGAGAAAGGAATGGTTGTGAGGGGTGAACAAGAGAGCGTGCTGGAGGGTTTCCACCGTTTATTGCCGCTTCTATCAAATAATTAAATGGAATTATATTTGTCCTTGTCAGATTGAATAATTTAATCTAAATGCTTGATTAATAGCTTATTTTAAATTTTTTTATGTAAAATATATTTATTTTTTATATAACAGGAGTGTTCCCACGATCCAGCCCACCAGCCTATATCTTGAGTACCTAGTCCCACCTCTTAAGTCTAGGAGCAGAGTCGAGACCAATGGTGAACAAACCTACTATCGAAGCCAACTCTACTATCTGTGTAGACTTTAAATAGAAATTTAAAAGCAGTAATTTTTTTCATAAATAATTTATAAATTACAAATAAATATACATAATTTATAATTATAAAAAATATATTTTTATTATATAAAAATATATAATTTAATTTTTTTTAAACTTAGTTACTTTTATAATAATATAAGATTTTTAAATTTTACTAAGAAATGCATTATATATATTGCTTCTTAATTGTTATAAATTATTTTTTATTATATTTTATTGTAATTGTTTAATACATAGTTTTTTTTTCAATTGATTTTAATTTGGATATTATATTAATTTTTGATTGTTGATTGAATTGATAATATTATTTTATAGTGGTTGATTTATTACAAAAATATATAAGATTGTATATTATTTTTCTTTTATTCAAAAATTTAAAAAAAAAATCAAAATATTTCAGTAACATTACAAGACATTAATTTGTACATTGGTAAAATTATTGGTATGAAATATATGGAATGGTGAAATCTAGATACCCACACTATTACCCATTTAGTCTGTGTTCATTTTGAGAAAATGTCTTGATACATGAGCATGGTGACAGGTGCAATCTTCCATAAAGTTAGCCTCATTTATCTAATCCATTATATAACTCTATATATACAAATTTCTATATTTAGTATTTACCTCATCCATATGTCCAAAAATCCTTGTATTTTCACCTTATCCACTTGATTATCACACCTATGCAAACTTATATGTTAGCCTCATTTATCTAAGTCATTATCTAACTCTATATATACATATTTCTATATTTAGTATTTACCTCATCCATATGTCCAAAAATCCTTGTGTTTTCACCTTATCCACTTGATTATCACACCTATGCAAACTTATATGAACATGCGGTTGTGGTGCACTCTAATTTGACTCATTATTTGTTGCAAGATAGGTTGCAAGGACATCCTTGCATTTACAAATTTGTCCATCTCTAATGAAAATTCAAAATTTGGTTGACTAATCCATTTTAACTTTCCTTCCTAGATCTAACTAAATACATATTGTGTGATTTGATATCATGTGCTAGCATTTAAAGGTATTTATTACAATTAATTTAATCATTGAAGACCTCACGCATTGAAGTGTTATCTCTAGAGCATGTCAAGAGCAATTAATAGTGAAACACTTTGATTTTGTGCACTAAAAAGAGTAACAAACTTGTATCTTCACTATTTGCTTATTTTATTTGATCTTTGTACACTTTTAAAGGGATTGATCTAGGTGAATTTTTTTATGAACTAATGACAACCCATCAAAAGCATTTGAAAATATCACCAATCCTAAAGTTGATAGAAAGAATAGAGAAAATTGATATCAATAATGAACAAAAGAGTCACTTTATAACATTGAGAGATATTGCATATTTCTCTCTATCACATTGGGAGCTATGCATGTTTCCCTTTACTATATTGGAAGGTTTCAACCTTTTACTTTTATATTTGAAAGCATCATACTTCCCTCTATCTCATCTAGGAAATTGAATCTTCCCATTTTGAAGCATTATGCTTCCTCTTTGCATATCATGCCTTTATAGATACATCTTTCTTTTAGGAGCATCTTTCTATATAATGGTTATGATGAAGGTGATGATAAACATTTTGTATTGCTACATAGATGCCTTGGAATGCTACTACAGAGGGTTGACAACAGGGCATGTATATTCATGCAAAGTTAGATTGGATGTACAGAAAGGAAAATATAGCAAATAAGACAAATAGGATTGGACTTGCGAAGGGTGTGGGGCTAGTTATTGCAGCATATTTTGATACAGTTTTGTAAAGGTTATAGGAAAATTCATCACCAACAATTCACTGTGGGAAAATTTATCGCCATAAAAATTCACCGCCAAGTAAAATTCACTGCGAGCAATTCACCGAGGAGAAAATTATCCACCATTAATGTGAACATAAATTTCAAAAGCAATATATATGATTTCATTATAGTTTCTATCATTGTCTATTTCAATTCTCATATATAAGGGTACACATTCAAATTTAAAATCATACCAACTTGTATATAACAACACATAACATCAACATCTACCATTTCCATTTAATTAGAACTCAAATATTTTTAATTTGTTTAATTAATACATATATGCTAGTTTATTTTTTAGTTTAACTCTATTATTATCAATTCATAAATTTTCATCAATCATTAGATTTAGTATTGAAAACAACAAAGAACAATATCACAGCAAAAATCACATCAACTAACTTAGATATATCCACTGGTTTTTTTGTAAATGTTTGAATACATTGTTAACATGATATCATGAAACCTAAAGCTTTGCAATTGAATCTAATAAAGCTTTTCTCTCAGATGAATAATCGAACTTTGTTGTTTTTATGACTATGCATTTAATCCTATGTTCATCATTATAAGTCTCTCTTTTCACTTGAAGTTTAAATATGTATATATTGAAAAAGACCTTTTGTATAATGTGTGCAAACTTAACATCATCTTTTTCTTCATGCTTCAAAATGTTCAATTCTTTTGTTGTAACACCCATAATTTTTTCTACCACTTTTTCAAAAGTTGTAATCCAAGTGAAAGAAGTGTGGTCTTGCACTTTGCATTGAAGTATATATTTATAATCACATTCAGGGAAAATTTTATCACATCTTCCACAATACCACCCACCATTTTCATTAGTGTTTACCTTCTTTTTGCAGTGCCTACAATTTTCAAGGGGCAAGTTGTATAAAAAAAATTGTCTACCTTTATCAAAGATAAGGTAGTTTTTTCACTATCCAATAAAGTTTATTAGAGTTACCAAATTCCTTCCTTCTTTTGGGTTAAGGTTTTGTTGCTATCCGACTTGATCTTTATGGAGCTTCCACAGCACAGCCTTCGGTTCAAATCCACAGAAAACACGTGATGAAATGCTGAAATGGGTTAAATCTTGGCTGTGGCAGACCCAAACTGATGAGGCTGGACTAAATCATCGAACAGATACCCCTCTTTCTAACAACTATGTTGAAGACTACTCCACAACGCATACTCAAAATTACCAAATGAGAAATTTTTTTTTTAAAGAAAAATCAATTTTAAAATCAATATTGCTACAATTCTTGCACTACCGCCAGCAACAACCATTCTGCCATTATTTTTTTTTTGAAAGGTTGCCAATTACGGCACCCTAAAGTCATTGTCATCATTTGAAATAATATTCTCTGCATACCTATCCTGGGTTTAATTAAGTAGCGCTTAATTAAGATTGGAAGCCCTCAGTTCCTTACGCCACTACCATCGTGTAAATTCTGGGTTTTATCATTCGCTTCCTTAATAAGCATGTCTCACAAACTTAGGGCTGAGTCTATTTTCAAAATGGATCTAAAAATTATTGAATTTTGGATTATTAGTTTTTCCCACCTCTTAAACTTTTGGACACCCTAAATCAAGTTCAGCCAAGTTAGGGTAAAATGTTTGTGGAAAGAAAAAGAGAGGTAATTATGGCACAAGGATCCCTATAGTGAACGGTTACAGTAGACTTGGCAACTTTGGTAGCAGGTTAAATATTAACCTCTAGTCTGTAACTATGTGTAAACATATCTCGCCGATTCAAAGTGGAACACAAAGCTCTTTTCTAGGTGAATAAAAATTTGATTATTTTGATCATTATTAATTTGCACATCAGTTGTATCATAAGAGCTAGGGGAGAGGATCCAGTACCTGAGCATGTTTTAATAGTTGTGATAGTAGTTGTTTATAAAATGCCCAATATTTTTATCAATATTAGACCAATAGTTGTGACTTTAAAGTTGTTAGTGTTGATGATAACTACCCATAATTAAACAAAATGTATTCCTTTGATCTAGCAAGCAACCAATCATGTGATTCCACATCAGCACTCAATAAAACATGCTGTGAATGCACAAGTATTGGTCTTACTTTTTTTTGGGGCCTTTTTTGACACCTTGACAAAAAGCATGTTGATATGGCATCATATTTGATGATGTGGCCCTGAAACCTTAGTTATAAGCAGGGGACTTGCCAAGTAAGTTGCTGTAAAAAATTGGGAGTGATTTGAAATTTCCACTTAGGATAATTAGAAGTGTGAAGTTAGGGTGCACAACTAGGTCCTCTCCCCTAAGCTATTGCTTTATTCATTTGTTTATTTTCTGAAAACAGTAACCATTAGTATTATTTGTGAGAACTAAAGTTAAACAGAATTACAATCAGTGACTCACGGAGTTTGATACTAATCAAATTAAATTTAATAATAGTTTGATTAAAATATATGAGTCTGCAAATGGTAATACCATGTGATTGCATCCCACTATTTAGAAACGAAAGAAAACAAGATATTTAAAACAAACATGTGTCACATTTTACTGTAACCACCAGCACTAACGACAGCCAGCAAGGATGTCAATTTAAATGCAAAAGGTTTTTCTTAACACAAAATAAAAATAAAAAATTAATCGCATTAACTTAAGAGAATAATTTGATCTATAATCAATTATACATATGAGAACTATATAATTAGCCGATAGGCTATATTATGTATGGGCTTTTGGCCTGAAACAAGTCTCACACCATAAAACAACTGTGGTTTGCTGCCAATCTCATGGCAGAATATTGTGAATGGTATCTATCTGAATCATATCGGATTTCCATGCATCACGCGTTGAAAACATATATTAACTCACAACTGATATTTTCTTTTATAAAGTTGCAAAAATTATTAGATTTACTCTGTCGTGTAGGGAGATTGGTTTTGCTTTGCTTCATTTTTACGCAGCCGCTGTAGAGAGACAAGTATGTTTAGTTTCATTTTTCCTACAGAGTCTGCAATTTTTTCTTATCACAATCATTAACATCCCCACACAATTTGTGCAAAATCTTTAGGTAAGTCACTTGTGATGGTTTTAGTGAGGGTTTATTTGGAATTTTTATGCTATCCATCTAGTTTATTTGGAATCTTTATGCTAGCCATCTGGTTTTTGGTGTCGTCCCTGAGCAAATTAAAACCCGCCTTGAGGTTTCTCAGGAGCAACAAAGTATCAAGTGCCTTCATTTCTTATCTTTGAATTTCATCTGTATTTGTTTTCCAAATTGAGAGGCAACACAGTGTAAATTTTAAAATGCTACTGGCCCCACTGTTTTATGCTATGAACACAAGACTTCTAGGGCCTATTCTTAGATAACCATAAGACCTATAATATATTACCCAAAGGACAATTTGGCCTATATAACTGGTGGGTTCAGGTGAGACTATTAGGATTTCACCCTTCATAGGCATGCAAAGATTCATACTACAATTGGCTCCAATCCCCAGGCCACCCATATCGCTTTCCAACCATCATGGGCACAGCCAACTAGCGGGTGTCCCCTGTTGAATAGTTCCTCCACTAGCCTAGTAGTTTCCTCGATAGCCAATAAGCATGCGTTCACATTTGTGCACTGAGCCTCGGTAGCTGAAAATGAAAAAATACAGATCAATAGAAAGGGCAATGAAATTTTGTCCAATGAATGTTGCAGAGTACATTTTGAATTAAATTACACCCAATTCATTTCTGCCTAATCATTCCTTAAAGCAGCTAAATCAATAAGAATATGTTCGAGTATAATCAGTTTGTTTCTACTTGGTCTGTGCAAAGTATGCCCTGTTCCAAGGCGTTTAATTTAACAGTAGTAAACTTTCCTAGCAGATTTCACAGCAAATTTTTTTTACAGAATATTACTTGAATTTGTCTCCCTGTTCTTATTTAACAGTTGTGTGGTTGCATCTAATCCAAATGTTTTATCCATTAATAGAATGTCATTAGCTATATAGTTTTAGGCACTCCAACTACAACCACATTCATCACTCTCCTATGGCTCTGCATAGAAACAGAGAAAATGTGCACTAAGATTTGGAGACAAACGAAAAGTATTTTCTCTGAGACCAATATCAGTGATTGATATTCAAATTGTCATGTCTAAATGTGTAGTATAAGACTAAAACTGCCTTCTTAATATGGAATTTGTATGGACCTAAGTTGTTGGTACAACAATTCACCATGCCCCCTACACCCCCCTCCTCCACCGCGTGGATTTCTTTAAGTAATATGCATTGGTGACAAGAATTAACACATTGGTCTCCAAATTTTGCAATCACCTTCATGTCCAGTTCATTGGTTTTTGTCTAATGTTATGTTTTAACTGGTAGAAATTTCTCAATGTCACTATACCTGTTCAAGAGGGATCATTAGAGGATGTGATGGTTAAGGGAACACATATCTAGGCATGAAATTCCTCCATTAGGTTGGCTTAAAACAGTTCCCTTTAGCTGAAAATGTAAATCAGTGCTTCCAAAACTAGTGTGGCTACCTTACAAGTGTTTGAATTTAATGCACCACTGATAACTATTTTATCAACTTTCAGAGATGTTGAAAGCACCCAAGAAGTGATACTTCCTAATGGGATCAAATATGTCGATCTCCATATAGGTGGATGTCCTTCACCCAGAACTGGAGATTTCCAGGTTGTGATCTGTTTGCAAGGGAAAATTAAAAGCACTGGATATGTGTTTGTGGACACATTCTCAGACGCAAGAGCTCTTTGGCCTTTCTATTTGGTATCAGGCCGTATACTAAAGGTATATGTGAGGGGCTTGAGTATGTTATAAAAACAATGAAAATTGGTGGAAAAAGAAGAGTTGTAGTCCCCCCTGAACTTGGATTTGGGAAGACAAGTGCATATTTGGATGGTAATATTTTGATACCACTAGAAGCTACCCTGGAATATATAGTCAAACTTTAGAAAGTTTCAATTCCATCTTCTTCATTTGTAGACAGAAGATTTTTCTGCTTCAAGTCCTTATCCTTCGAAAGAGCTTTGGTAGTATCTATACGGAAATGCTTTTGTATAAACAAAATCATATTTCTACTCCCCCTAAGATGGGATTCGCATTTGATTAATTAATAGGGGTTCATATTTTGTCTCCTATTTTATCATAAGTCTTGTATTTGTACTTATTTTGAATTCTATCTTCTCATTTAATTTCGATTTCATCTTATTCCAAAATCAATTCTAATTTATGTCATTTGTCAAGAGAACTTGATCTATTGACTAGGAAAGTAATCTTAATACACACACACACACACTCACACATATATATATATATGCAATAAAAATACAATTTTTTTACTAAAAAATTATGTTTAAGCTTTGTATCAAACAATTTTCTATTAAAAACTTGTTTTACATATATATTAGCAGCTTGTTTATGCTGGTTTTAATTAAATGTTGCAGCTTGTAATGCAGACTAATAAAGCACGATTTGAATAAATGTTGTATCACATACTTTTCGTTTATACATTGAAGCAGCGGCTATAGGGAGATTGGTTTTGGTTTTTTTAATTTAAAACAAAATTCTGCTGTGAAAGAGTTGTTTCAATTTTTCTTGCAAACTCTGTCCATTTTTCTTCATCGGCATTGTTGACAGATGGCATAATTTGAACAGAATCTTGAGATAAGTCCCTTGCCATGGTTTTCTTATAGTTTTCTATTGGCCCTTCTGGTGCAAGTGCTAGTTTAATAATTGGTATTGTTAGCTAAAAAAACTAAAATAATGCAAATGAAAATTAAAAATATATAACACAAAAATAAATCAATTTTTAATATATTATCATGTTATAAACATTAAAATCAAAATAAACATAAAAAATATAAAATTTTCAATAAATTGCAATGCAGGTGAAAATTATTTAAAAAAAAAATCAAAGTTTTCAAAATATATATTAAAAAGCATTCATGTAGTTAATTTTCAATGAATTGCTGGCAGTGAATTTTCCCACGATGAATTTTTCATAGCAGTGAATTTTCCCACGGTGAATTACTAGCGGTGAATTTTCAATTGATGAATTTTTGTATGCCTTTCGTAAAATCTCAACAACAACAAAAATTGGATATTGAAGCTTGTAATAAATTTCAAAGATTTATTTCTTTGTTCATGGATAGTGGTAACAAACTAGATCTAGCCGATATACATGTTGCGCTTAATGTATGGCTATACAACCATCTATGCACCAATGACTATGATTGAAGACAAAATTAATGCACTTGTGGGAACTAACATGCTTTCGAGACTTCTTCATGTGTGGAAGGAAAAAGCAAAGAAAGTAGTCATCACTGCAATTGACTTATTAGGGTGTGTTTTTATTAAGGCTACTAAAAGGGGGGTTTATTTTCCACTAAGAAAAAAGAGACCAAATGTTAGACTATACTCTAACATTAATGGCTAGAGATGGTGTTGAGAATTTGAAATATTTTGATCTCAAACTTCTTCATAAATAGACTCTTTATTTGAATACATGCACTACTCTTGTTTCTATAGAGCCAAAGTTGATATTTGAAATGAGGAATAATTTTCTAAAGGAAACACTTTGGATTTTTTTTAACCTTGCAAAATGATCCTCCTATTTTGGTTGATCCTCTTATTAACAATATTATTACTTTGTGAAGTATTACTTACAAATAGAGTAAGTAATTCTCAAATAGGACAATCCTTCATGAAGATGACAATTCTAGTGTAAAGAAAAATGATAATGACAAAGAGAATGGATAGTAATAAGATAAATAAGGTATTATGGAAAACAAGGGCATTCAAATTGGGGAGAGAAACCCTAGGTTTATCAACTCTTATGATGTTTCTGAAGGGCACCAACACTTATGGAATGAACAACCAGAGGTCTAGGGGTACACTCTTTATAAGAAGCCACCTAGGACATGACAGTTCCATAATTTCATCTCCATTGGCCTCATGAGACCAAGCAAGAACCCTAAAAATGCTTTTCCCTACACTCCAATAGGGTTTTTTCAAAACCTTTTCTTGCATTTCATGATTCTTAAGAAAGATTAAATAAAGACTACGTTGAATCATTCTGCAAAAGGAAATTTGAACATTTAATTTCTTTTGCCAAACATTATTAAACCAACTAACAAAAAAAATTCTTGAGGCATATTAGCACAATCAACGACAACGATGAAAATGGCGACACAGATAATCTATTTCTCTCTTTGCAAATAGAATTAAACATTTCTTTATTTGGAGCAATAATGATAGAGTCGAGAGGGCCTAAGAGGAACTTACCTTGCCTCCCTCCATTAGTTACGAGTTCCCCTTCATTGCCACTTGGTTTGATGAAGAACTTCACCTCCGCAAAGCAAGGCAAGGGCTCGTCAACAACGTCTCAAAAGGATTTAGTGTAGTTAGTATTGTTATCCACATCCTTATAGATGTTTTCATGGGAGGCGAGGGAGAGGGGGGTTCGTACTCCCCTCCATTAACACACATGCTCGAGACTAAAAGGAAGCAAAGGTACAAAACAACGCTTCCAACACTAATCTATTTGGGGGAGATAGTGCAAATTCATACAAATCATTAAACTGTTATAGTGAATGAAACACATTCAAACATATCTTAAAATAATAATACCATAACACATAGATTGATGTGGGGAAAACATTTCCAGGTAAAAAACCCCACACACCAAAAGTACAGTACTTTGTATTATCAGGATCAAACAATTACAATACAATATCAACACTAAGCTTATCCAAGTGTTCACCAATCTTCAAGAAAAGCAAGGGTATTGTTGGTAGCATAACGGTGTCTCAGAAATTATCAAATTTTAATCTCAATAATCTAAGGCTTTGAATATTTAATAATAATCAACTACACCGAATAGATGGCTTCAACACATGCAATAATCATTGCAAACTTAGAGTGTAAACTTTTAGTTCAAAACTAATGCATGGATCACTTAACGCAATTGGGATCACCGCAACCACTAGAAGAGCACTCAACTTCCACCGCTCATATAGCAATTGCATACATGCAAACATGCATTGTAAAAATATCCTTCATGCGTAATGCTGGCAGTTTCAGTCATCCATCGTTGAATTAGTCATCCACCATTGACATAGGTGTAGAAGTTGAAAAACCAACTTCACAGTTCCCAAGAATCACCTGCAAGCAATCACCTATCACATGCAATAGATATTCAAAACAAAAAGGAAGAGATGTTCTGTAAACTCTCAGAGCAAGGTTGTGCAAACAAAAATCAGCATTATGATATTGAATGAAATTGTCTTACAAATATTACAAAAGCCTTAAAAAGGAAATCATGCAAAAAGCAAGACATGTACAACCCTAATCCTATTTTGAGCAAAAAGACAGCTCAACTAGATAAGGATAATAATTAACCTAGGAAATGAAATATGCCTAAGTAAACTTATGCAAAGTGTAATTAAATATTAATTACACCAACACCCCCCATAAGTGCAACTTAGGGAGAAGCAAATTATTATGCAAGAGATGAGTCCCGACAACAAGGCCTGATCAGGTACTCATTTACAAATGCAATGATGAGGTAAAGAAGGAAAACCCAGTGGGAAAAACGCCCTACAATGAGATGACTGCTACAAAGAAGCACTGGAAGAACACTGTGGAGTAACACTGGAACCGCAATCTGACAAGCAAGGAAAGATACCTTTGTCTACAACTGAAACCAAAATCGGAATCATAATAATGTGATAGCAGACCCGATGCCACGGAACACTAGAAAACTCGCAAACTGGAACAACCCTGGAATCTGTGAAGCAACAATAAATGAGATGATGACAGAATCTGGAAACCGTGTGTCTCGATGCCGATGTCAAACTGTGACTAAAACTCTTCCATGGGAAGGAGTACCATAAAAACTCTGGAACATTAACCATAAAAACATGGCCCTCAAACTGAAAAAGGATCTGAACCAATACGGATCAATAACCATAAACTCTCAATCTGAAGTGTGAACCGATGAATCTGATATGTGTAAGAAAGAGCAAAATGTGGCCAAAAGAAACTTGGAAACCAAATAACCCATACGAGTTGCCAACAAATCAAGATGAAGATGGGGATCAAAGTGCATGCACACTCTAATCATATTATTATGCAAGAAACCCCCTAATGAAACTTTATATCAGTTTATTTATTACAATATCCAATGATTGTAAAAGGAGAGAATGCAAAGCATGCATAAACTACAGAGAAAATGCAAACCTAGTGCATGAAAACAAAAATGAGTGCATGCACAAACCAATGTTCACATCTACCTCCATGATGAAAAAGGATCTCAGATCTACGTAGAGGCCGAAACCAGCTTTCCAATGATATCTCGTTTGCAAAAATCCGACACCATGGCCAAAAGTTATGATTTTTTCAAAAAAACTGAATTTAGTTTGCAGGAAATGGGTTTTCTAGCAAAAAAAAGTTTATTTCTGATTTAATTTCTGCAAAATCCGTTCACAATGAGTGGACAAAAACAGAAACCTAGAAATATTTTGAAGCTAGAAACAAAACCCAGAAATATTTTTTTGATTCAACAAGCAGAAGATGAAAAAAATATTTTTTAAACCTTCAGCCAAGAGAAAAATGACGCACGCCGATTTTTGTGTAGTAGTTTTCTTCAAATCCGTACAAAATATCAAAAATCTAAAAAATACCCAGTTCAGATTTCGACCCTAGCTACAAAACCCAGAAACCATTTTTCCTACAACTGAGTGGAAGCTAGATTTCTGAAGCAAAAATGAAAAATGGCTTTAACCTCTTACACAGAAAAATATGCTATGAGAGTATCTTCAAAACACGAATAGGCAGCAACAGGTCTAGAGCTCTGATACCATGTAGAAGTTGAAAAACCAACTTCACAGTCCCCAAGAATTACCTACAAGCAATCACCTATCACATGCAATAGATATTCAGAACAAAAAGGAAGAGATGTTCTGTAAACTCTCAAAGCAAGGTTGTGCAAGCAAAAATCAGCACTATGAAATTGAATGAAATTGTCTTACAAATATTACAAAAGTCTTAAAAAAGGAAATCATGCAAAAAATAAGACATGCACAACCCTAATCCTATTTTGAGCAAAAAGACAGCTCAACTAGATAAGGATAATAATTAACCTACGAAATGAAATATGCCTAAGTAAACTTATGCAAAGTGTAATCAAATATTAATTACACCAACAATAGGTTGAGACAAATAGTTATCTCAACAATCTCCCACTTGTCAAAGACCTGTCATGAAGTCATCTATAATCAGCTGCTCAGGGCCCCAAGGCCCATGGAAACAACACACCATCTGAACTTCTTTGTGCTCACTGGCTTCGTCAGTGCATCTGCAACATTTCTCAAAGTGTCAATCTTCTCCAATATCACCTTTCCATCTTCCACCATATCACGAAAAAAATGAAAATGAACATCAATGTGCTTTGTTCTGGCATGGAAAGTGGGATTCTTTGCTAAAAAAGTGGCACTCTAACTGTCGCATCAGATAGTAATCTATCCTACATCAAAACCAATATTCGAACACAACCTCTTTAGCCAAATGGCTTCCTTGTAAGCATGAGTAGCTTCCATGTACTCTACTTCTGTCATGGACAAAGCAACTGCAACCTGTTGCTTACTCATCCAACTTATAGCACCACCATTCATCGTGAACACATATCCACTAGTGGATCTTTTGTTGTCAATTTCACCTACCCAATCTAAATCCACATATCCATGAATACTTATAGAATGTTGAGAACTAGTAGGATAACCATGATGACATATGAAATACTCAAAAGTACCCCCCAAATAACTGAGCACTCTCTTTACTGTATCTCAATGTATCCATCCAGAATTAGCCATATACCGACTAAGGAATCCCACTGCTTAGGCAATGTTTGGTCTTGTACAAACCATCGCATGCATTAGACTGCCAACAACTCTCACATATGGTACTCTAGTCATGTCCTCCATCTTAGTAGGAGATTTTAGACAATCCTCCACAGAAAGCTTCATCCCCTGCATCACTGGAACAACTAATTGCCTACAAGTTGCCATGTTGAATCTCTCCAACACTAAATTTACATAGTTGCTTTGGCTTAACCAAAGCTTTCTGCTAGCTCCATCTCTTCTGATCTCCATCCCCAGAATATACCTTGTTGCACCTAGATCCTTCATCTCGAATTGTTAACAACTGAGACTTCAAATCTGAAATCAAACTCATACCGTTCCCAAAAAATAACATATCATCTATGTACAACGCAATTATGAGAATGTGACCATTATCAGATTTGTAACATACACAATGGTCAGATTTAGATCTCAGAAATCTCATAGACAACACAAAAGTGTCAAATTTTTGGTACCACATGAACTAGGAGACTGCTTAAGACCATATTAAAACTTCAACTTGCAAACCATATTGTCTTTACCTTTTACCACGAAATGCTCTGGCTGTGACATATAGATCTCTTCCTTCAAATCACCTTCAAGGAACACTGTCTTCACATCCATTTGTTCCACTTCTAGATCATATGTTGTTGCAAGTGATAACAGGAACCGAATAGATGTCAGCTTCACAACAAGAGAATATCTCGTCGTAGTCAATTCCCTCCACCTGAGAATACCTCTTTGCAACCAACCGCGCCTTATGTTTTTCAACACTACCATCAAGACCACATTTTTTCTTGAACACCCATTTACATCCAACAAGTTTCTGTTAGGTTTAGGCAAAGGTGCCAGATCCCATGTACTATTTTTCTTCAAAGCAGCCATTTCTTCATCCATGGCTTTCATTCACAAATCTATATCACTCATACCCATAGCCTCTCTAACAATCCTAGGCTCATTAGTGTTAGCAATCAAAGCAAAAACAGAACTGGAATCCAACAGTAATCACCAAATCTTTCTGGTGAATAATCAAACCTTTCTAGTGGTCACCTATCACACGTAGACCTCTTGAATTGTTGAAGTTGAGGTTCTACTTCTTTAGAACTTTCAGAGCTGCTAGGGCTCTCCTCATCACCAAGTCCAACAGGGGTACGTAGTTCACTTTTCATTGAAGTAAGTGGAATTTGAACTACCTCCTTCTACTTCTCCTCTTTCTCTAGCTGCAGCTCAACTGTGGAAGGTTTCAACTCCCAAAATATTACACTTTTTTCTATGGAGAACCTTCTCAGCAACTAGATTACAAAGCTCGTACCCCTTCACAATGACACCATAGCCAATGAGGATACACTTAATTTCCTTGTTCTCCAACTTAGACCTCTTTACACTTGGAACATGAGCATAAGCTTTGCAACCAAAAACTCTGAGATGTCTCATCGAAGGCTTCTTACCAGACCATGTCTCCATGGGTGTCTTTTTAGCAAGAGTTGATGTAGGAGATTTGTTGATCAAATAACATGCAGTGGCTACAACTTCATCCCAAATCTTTTGCTCGAGACCAACACCACTTAGCATACTCCTAGCCCTCTCCATCAACATCCTATTCATCCTCTTTGCAACTCCATTTTGTTGTGGGGTGTATAGATTTTTCCTATGTTTCTCAATCATGTGCTCCTTACAAAACCTATCAAATTCTACCGAAAAAAATCTCACGACCATTGTCAATCCTCAAACATTTAATCTTTCTATCAATCTGATTTTCAACCAAAGCCTTAAACTCCTTAAACCAAATAAAGACTTCAGATTTACTTCTAAGGAAATAAAAAAATGTCCTATTGTAATCATCTATGAAAAACACAAAATATACAGATTTTTGTAACGAAGGAGAATTCACAAGACCAAACACATTTGGATGAATATAGTCCAAAACCCCAGAACTTATGAGAATTGGAATAAAAAGAAACACGATTTTGTTTACCATATCCACAATGTTCGTAAAATTCAAGCTCAAGATTACAATCATCAAGGCCTTCAACAAGGCTTTTATTTTTCAGGGCTTTAAGATCCTTCTCACCAATATGACCGAGTCTTTGGTTCCATAACATTGTCTTCTCTGTTGGAAGCTTCATTTACAAAGCATTTGCACCCTTAGGTACCCAAAAAGCATGACTATCAGATGTACAAACAATAGACTTCTTCACTGCTAGATCTGATGGTGAGGATGAAGAATCCAAAGGCCTTTTCTTTGGAATATCAAAAGAACTATTGCACTAAATAGTGCATGCATCCAACTTGTACAGAGTGTCGATCCAAACACCCTTAGCCAACACCATAGATCCTCTTGTTATCTTACATCCTCCATTTGAGAAAACAACCTGCACACCCTCATTACTTAACTTACTCACAGAAAGAAGGTTTCGTACCAAACCCGGGATATGCAGCACACCATCAATCCCCTTCACTCTACCATCAAGGAATCTAATCTTGACTCTTCCACGACCAACAATCTTTAGATGAGAGTCGTCACTCAGATACACCTTCCCACCATCATACTTTTCATACTTTGAGAACCAACCCCTATGCGAGGTCATGTGGAAAGAAGCACCTAAGTCTATTAACCACACATCTTCTGATGCATGAGTTGCCAAGGCTACAACAAAAGCATCTACATCATCCTGAGAGGATTTTTCAGAGTCAAAATTAGAGAAGTTCTTTTTACCTTTCTTTTTCTTTTCCTCCTTACAATCTTTACTTAAATGACTAGGTTTTCTGTAGTTCCAACATTTCACCTTGGACTTTCCAGGAGACTTAGATATCCCTAAAGATTTTGATCTAGACTTCTTGTCATTTTTATTGCTTTTCTCTTTAGGTCTGCCATGAACAACAAGGGCTTCCTTGGCCATCTCAGAAGATTTCCTTTGCATCTCTTTGGACAAGAGCGATGGAACCACATCATCCATTTTGAAATTGGTGGTGGTACTTCCCATATCCATAACTAGGTGATCCCATGAGTTTGGAAAAGAACATAACATAAGCATGCAACAATCCTCATCTTGAATCTTGTCACCAACAAAACTCAACTGAGAAATCAACATGTTAAATACAATCAGTGGATCTGCACTGGATCCTCCATCTTCCATCTTCAAAAAATACAATTTTTTTTGCAGGAATAACTTGTTTACCAAGGATTTAGCCTGATAAATATCTCCAAGCTTCTTCCAAAGAGTTTTTGCAGTCCTCTCTTCATGGGAATTCAGGAGCATAGATTCAGCCCATAGATCTCTATCCATGAGCATATCCTCCATCTTCAACTTCCATAACTCGAAGTTGCTTCCATTAAACTTATCCATCTCGATTCTACTAGATGTGCCTGCCATATTTTTTTCTGCAACAATATTTTGAAATACTTTTGCAAAGACTCCCACTCAAACAAAGATTAGTACAAAAAACCTGCTACCTAACAACGGGACCCAAACTGGCTAGACTCTGATACCAATTGAAAGGAAGCAAAGGTGCAGAACAACGCTTCCAACACTAATCTACATGGGGGAGATAGTGCAAATTCATACAAATCATTAAATTATTATAATGAATGAAACACATTCAAACATATGCATAAAATAATAACACTGCAATGCATAAATTTACGTGGGAAAACCTTTCCAGGTTAAAAACCCCACATGCACCAAAAGTACAGTACTTTATATTACTAGTATCAAACAATTACAATACAAAAACAGAGATAATGTTGGCAGCATAACGGTGTCTCAGAAATTATCAAATTTCAATCTCCTTAATACTCTAAGGCTTTGAATATTTAATAATAATCAACTACAGCGAATAGATGGCTTCAACACATGCAATATTCGTTGCAAACTTAGAGTGTAAACTTTCAATTCAAAACTGATGCATGGATCACTTAACGCAATTGGGATCACCGCAGCCACTAGCGGAGAACTCAACTTCCACTGCTCATACAGCAATTGCATACATGCAAACATGCATTGTAAAAATCTCCTTCGTGCGTAATTCTGGCAGTTTCAGTCATCTGTCGTTGAATCAGTCATCCACCATTGACACAGGTTGAGACAAACAGTTATCACATTATCAGTGGAAGTTTGCATCCTGATGGAAGTCTAGACTAAAACTGTTCAGATCTGGGATCTCAAGATAAAAAATTATCACTTATCTAGAAGAAAGGTACAAATGAATGTATGTGAACTACTGTGGAAGCATTGGGGAGTTAAAACAAAGAGCACTTGGGAGATTTTAAGAACCGGAAAATTAAGGGCTGTCTTGTCCAAAATTGGAAGATAGGATAGCTTGTATGAATGAACACTTGTAGCTTGTATGTTAAGCTGTTTATTATATTCCCATATTTTTAATGTCTTAGGGATGCACATATATAGATTAAGCCAATGAGCTCATTTTTGGGTAACACAATGATGGCGCAAAAGTTATATTTCTATAAAATTCCCTCTATATATTGATTGTTTTTGGATGTTTGAAAATAAGCATTAAGATTGAAAAGGTGTACCAATATGCATGCTATATGTTTAGATAAATGCACTTGTCCAAGCAATTTATTTGTAATGTACATCTTATCATATCATTTTAAATTAGTCAAGATATTAAAGTTGTGCTGGCCTATGCATGCAATGATTAGAGTGGTCATATTTGAAACCACAGTTAGAAACTTCAACAGGAGCTGCAAATGTACTATTACGGTGGCAAATTGCGCTTACACAACCAAGGTTATCCTAGAGCACAGCAAGCAAATTCTGGGTTTTCTGATACATTTTATCAATTTATTTACTGAGAAACGTTCAATAGAATTGAGAAGACAGTCTTAAAATTTTTGTAACGTTAGTTTGAAGATATGTCAAATAATTATTACAAGTATTTCTTTGGTAGTAAATAACTTCTGAGTGAGTCAAGTGGGATGTGCTGAAGTGGACCAATTTTGTTCTTGTGTCTCTTTTGGTTAGAAACAACAAAGACATCCATTCAAGCTAGAGAATAACCACGCCCAAAGCATAACAGAATGCCACATACAATGAAAGCAGTAAAACGCATATAAACAAGGATGAAAAATAAATGAGGTCATATACATGGGAGTACAGAAGCCCTGCAAGAAGCCAAACCTACATGGGGGAGGGTCATGCCTCCCCCACCGCCACTGCACGGCGAAACCCTGGCAACCATCACTTGCTTACGCCTGCCTCAATCTTCGAACGATTCCCTCTTCCAAGTTTTCCTCATGATGGCAGTTCTTACATCATTGTAATTGTCTAAAGAATCACAGAAAGGTAAAAGTTTGTACAATTCTCTGTCATCCAATCTAGCCTCAAAGGATTTTATAGTAACTGCATTTTGAGGCTTCATACTATAGCACAATGGGTTATCATCAATGATAAGTACACTCCTCAAATCTTTCCCAAGAACACTGAGGTCCTTCACTACACAATTCATGGATTTGCATGAATCTCCATAAAAACACCAAGCAATATGATGGTTAGTATCTAATCTGTCCAGAATGCATTCAGTAGTTTCTCTGGGTGATTTAGTAAAAACAATCAGTTCATATTTTTTTTGGGCCAATTTGGACAAGAATTGATCCATCCCACGCCTTTTCAAAACATACTTGCTTACTAGGTTATGGAAATTTTAAAAAAAAAAAATCATGGCCTGGAAGAGTGCAATAGGAGATGCTGCTCTTTATTAAGGTGCCCTCCAAATCTAACATAATGGTTTTCTTTGCCTTTTTGAAGGGAAAAGAAGATTTAGGATTCTGATTTTTGTTCTCTTGGTTGAAAATCATAAGGGCTACATTGAGATGTCTTTTTTTTTGGTTGTTTGGGATAAGCCATATCAAGGCCAAATTTTGGTCATTATAATTCACCCTGTATGGACTATCTGTAGAAATTTCTGCAACTTCTGAGTCACTAGTCTGGAAGCTATCAACTTCTGAGTCGCTAGTTTGGAAGCTATCAATGCTATTAGAACTTTTTGCTACTTCTGAGTCACTATTATGGAAATTATCACGGCTATATTAGAAGTCCCCTGTTCTAGTTCATTATGATTGAGCATGTCAAGCCCATCGATGTAATTCCCACCTTCTAGGTCTTTAAAGCACGCAGTGTAAGAACTATCTCTAGAAGTCTCTGATACTTTTGACTCACTACATTGAATGCTATCATTGCTAACATCGGGTATAGCATTAGAAGACTCTACTTTGTCTTCAATAAGTTGAAAAATATCATTGCTAACTTTGCAATTATATTCCTCATTAAGTTGAAACTTGTTAGAGTCACAGCCATCAAGGCCAACTATATCGGCTTTGGGTTCTTGCTTTATTGATTTAAACTCATCAATTTTGGAAGTCTCTGAATCTATTTTTTCTGACATATCCATATCCATAACCTGGCTACCTTGGGAATTCTCTTGTTCAAAAACATTCATATTATCCCTTTCTGGTTCTATAGACTGAAAATTATTATCAAATAAAACAAAATCATTAGATGTCTTCATTTCTACAGCACTAGTTTGAATCCTATTGAAGCCAACCTCTGATGTTCCCCTTTCTAGTTCACCAAGTTGAACCCTGTCAAGTCCAGCACTAAGAGTTTTCTTTTCTAGTTGTCTACATTGAACCACAGTATCAGAAGTCCGTCTTTGAGGTTCTTTATGTTGAACCCTAACATTACAAGTTCGTTTATGTGGCTCTCTACATCGACCGTTACCAAGACTAAGGCTAGAACTTCTTTCTACTTGTAAAGATTCAACCTTGGCAACACCATTATTAGAATTTCGTCTTTCTCACTATACCTTGTTGGGGCCCATGTTAGAAGTTTGTTTATTTAGTTTTTGAGGATGAACTTTAGCAGTCCCAACAGTAGGAAGACCTCTTTGTGGTTTCCTTCCTTGAACCTTATCAAGGTCAGCATGAGGAGCCCATCTCTGTTGTTCTCTGCTTGGAACATGTTTACCAGCAGCCTTCAATATTACTCCTTTTTTCTCTTTAGATTTAGCCATGTCATAATTACCCTTAGAAGTTTCAGAGGCTGGTTTCTTAGGTTGGAACCTTCGAACACTGAGTTTAGAATATGTTTTCACTTTTTCTTTAGGTTGATTTCTACGAACACCAACTTCAGGAGTCTCTCTTTCTCTATCTCTAGTTTGAGCCATATCAACACTTATTTTTGAAGCCTCACTTTCTTGTTCCCTTAGTGTAACACTTTCTCTTTCTTGTTTCCCTGTTGTGAACCTTTCAATCTCTGAGCAACGTTTTAGGGCTTCTCTTACATCTTTCACATTCTTGTTCTAATGTCTTTCACACTGCACACATCACCCAAGGACTGAACTGCAAGAATCTCCATAAAGACAGTGATCAACGCCTCCATCGATGTTGAATCCTTATAAAATAGCATCTGCACACTCCTTACTGGCTGATATAAAAATTATGATTTCATATTTATAAATATTCAAATAAAAGAAGAGAAGATTGATACCAAACCTCTGCTGCACATAGTAAGTTAATGTTTTCTCATCATTGTGCCGAACAAAAATGGTGAAGTCATATTTTGGAGGACGAGATAAGGTTGCATTGACAAGGGTGTTGCCCAAATCTAACACAATTGTTCTCTCATGCCATTTTGACATTGGTGGGAGAAGAATCTGAGAAGGATCAAATATATTTTGAGATGTATCCAAGTTTTCTGCTTCAAAATTCTGAAAATTGACTTCGAACATATTGGAATGAGTATATTGTTTCTAAACCATGGATAAAAAATTGAGGGACCTCAAATAAAAGTTTAACAAAAGACAAGGTTTTCAGATTCTAGAATTTCTTTATAGTATTGTAGAAACTAGGATTGGAGATAACTATTATATAAATAGTCCAGGCGTAAGAGGTGTGATGCTCCATTGCCAACGTTTCGTCGGCCTGACCTACGTGCCATTCATTCTTGTCTGACCTACGATTTGGATGACCAAAGGTGGGAAGCCATGCCCAACAGATTGGGCATCCCTTTCACTGCATATTTGACTTCTCCTCTTCATTTTTTTCCTGTCTTAGCCCTTCTCTTGTCCCTTCATGTGGATGGTTAATGCAGATTGGGCGATGTCATTCCTCCATTATGGTGTGGAGGACAAACCTCCCTCTTCATCCTTGCTAGGCCCACATGCATGTGCCTTATCTCCTCGTCCATTTTCCTATTTCAAAAAACATTTTTTAATTGCTTTAGTTTTTATTTATTTTTGTTCTGCTCCATCCTTTGAGAGTGGGGGATGTGACATTATACTTGGCCAAATTTTGAATTTTTATCATTTTTGGAAAAACACAAAGAGACATTTTGGTCTAATTGAAAATCTCTCAAATTGGGTATAATTGATGGGAATA
The DNA here is from genome assembly GCA_007258455.2 of Sequoia sempervirens. Taxonomy (NCBI): domain Eukaryota; kingdom Viridiplantae; phylum Streptophyta; class Pinopsida; order Cupressales; family Cupressaceae; genus Sequoia; species Sequoia sempervirens. The sequence continues at coordinate 221,182,460 of VDFB02000003.1, read as the reverse complement.
ACAAGGTAGGGACTTAGGATTTTTTTGTTAATTTTGAGGCCTTTAAATTTGGACATTAACACGATCTAGGGCATGCTTCTATCCCTTTTTACTTATCTTTCCCTTTGACAATCACTACTTTAGACTCAAGTTGGGTTGTTTCAAGACATTTCCTAACCTCTTTTATGAAATCTCTCTACATCTAAGGGTATTGCTTGTAATCTTATGTTTGGTTTAAATGAATCAATCGGTGGGTTTTTTTTTTTGCATTGTACTACACTCTTGAAGGAGTTTATATAGAATTATGCCATGATGTTGGGGTTATTAAGGGTCCTTCTACCTCGTTGAACCTATAGTTGAAATTTCTTCTTCTAATCATCATGTCCATGTGTGTTTCATTAACAAATATAATATTTCTTCTATGGAAATTTTTGGAGATAGAGGTTGTGGAAGATATTGTAAACTATTGTGAGGTTGGTTTGGTTTGTACATCTTTTTTAAATTGGCCCAACCTTACTAATTTGCATGCTTGTGTTTCAAAATATTGACAACCATTGTTAGGTCAAGTATTTTGTTTATTTATAACAATGAATGATTCATATGAAGATATTTAGGCTCTATTGAAAAGTGATATGTGATACTAGGGTTCAAACCTTTTGAGTTTGAAGGCCTGGTATCCATATTTTCATTTGTATATAGCTTCCTTTTCATTAAGCTTAGTGTGGGTTCAACTTCTCAATCTCCCACTTTATTTTTGGCACCTAAAAATTCTTTTCATCATTAGTAACACTTTGGAGCAACTCATTTGCTTAGGCTTGAAAACATTATCCTTGACCACTTATGCTCACCTTCTAATTAATATGGACCTAAAAACTTGTCTACTAGTGAGGAATGTCAACAACTATTTGACAATGAAAATTTAGCTTTATTTTTGTGTCCTTTCTTTTCTCATAGGTATATGGTAGAAGATTGCCCATAAAGAGACCTTATTGTAGTCCATCATTCACCTAGCATAATAGTTTGCACCCTGTCACCATTTAATATGGGCCAACATCCAGTGATGCTTCATGGGAGGGGGATCCCTAGTTAGTGGATTCCCCTCTACTTTTGATTACATGGCCTTCTTAATATATCCCTTTAATTCCCTTCTTGAGCTCCATCAATGCCTCAATCTTCAATATCTCTAGCTTCCTCTCTTCATCAACTTCATACATTTTCGTCTACTTTGTCTCCTTTAGAGTTGATGTAGGGGCTACCTATTCACTCACTTCCACTATTCTTGAATGTGGTGTACATGAAGCCTCCTTCTAGCTTTGCTCCATTTCATTAGTTTAAATGTATATCTTGGAAGGTCCCTCAACTCTTAGGCAAATTAAGGTAGTTTTCAGAAGTTTTCTCTCCTAGATTATTTATAGTGCCCCTATCAAATAAGTTGATCCTACATATGCGAAGGGAATTATAGGAAATTTGTGTTCATGTTTTTGCTATAAATCTTAGAAACGAAGGGTTTGGATCATTCTCGTCAATAGTCTTCTTAGGCTTTAGATTCATCAAATAACAATGATGATGATGCATTTATTTGGTAGGAACTTTTAGAAAATAGGAAGGTTGCTAATAAAAAAATCTTTTGCATTGTTCTTGAAGTCATATGACCATTTGTTTCCATAAAATTAATCTTGGGTCAAGTTGGAGTGGATTTTTGTGGTGATTTTCAAATAATTTTTTGATGTGTCTCTGAGTTGAGATTCCCTTTTAATTTTAATTTGGTGCATATACATTTCTATTTATTATTTGAGAACCTACAAATTTGAGAATAATAAAATCTAAAAGATGATGAGTAATAGTTGGTACACAATTTTTGTTCAAACTCAACCTTTAAATATTAATAGGGTCATGGGAAAATGAGTGAAAAAGTTCGTCACATATACTATTTAGATTACCTAATACATTTTGTGTTTTACTACACATTTATCTTTTGTACTATCATTCTTGTATGAGATTTTTTTTATCATATGACAGACATTGTCAATAGGCTATTAGAGCCATATTTAATACTCTATACACATTTTGAGAATGTATTTAGAAAAATATATGTCTTACCAAATATGTAAATATGTAGATGTTAGTTCTTATGTCTAAATATGGGTCTGTACAGGATTATGGGTGGTTGAACAGTGGTGATACAAAAAACAACGTGACATGAGAAAGTGAAAAACGAGGAATTCACATTTGACTTTTTGGTTGGATTGGAAAAGAGTACACTTTGTTAAGGTAAAACCAAAGCAAAACGAATGTCCATTATTAACAGATATCTGCTTTTAAAAAAATAGATATTCGTTAGTAACAAATATCCAATATGAAAAAAGTCATATTAGCTCGAAACAAATATCTGATATCAATATCAGATATCCATTACTGGTTATATTTTAGATAATATAATATCGCTAATATAATATCAATTTTTCATATGTGTGTGTGTGTATAATTTTTTTTATACGTAAGGAAGTTTCTATTAATATTAAAGGATAAATACAAACGTTTGTATAGTAGGAACCATGGAGTAGCTAAATCAAAATTTTAGACCCACAAGCATCTGAACATCGGCCACACCAACCCCAACACCAAAGAAACTAAACCAGCCCTTTGTGGAAATAGTCGACGTCGGGCATACCAAAAAAGGCCCAAAAAAGACTTCCAACCAAACCCATACAACATTTCATCATGTTAATCGAAGACAAAACCAGTCTGCCACCAAAATAAAACTATTCAAATTGTAATATTTAGACTGAAAACCCTAGACTACGCTACCTTACCACCTGCCCACCAACTAGAAGCCATTCATTTTGGCGAATTGAACAAAATCAGTGACCCAGTTGAAACCATTAACCAGCTCCAGCATTAGCAGCTTCTTAAGGAAACTTACCCCATAGGACACAATTTGACAATGCCTGACTAAAGCCATACCTTTGAGCTCCAGAAGCAAGGGATAGACCTTAATGACTTCTCTAGGGACCTTAACCAAAGGAAGATCACAGGGCTGAGGTGTGCCATGTCCCAAGAGGGTCATTTACAGAATTTCATCCAAGCCACCTAGGAGCTCTTTCTTGAATAGCTTGCAAACAATCACCTTCACTTCTACTTTTGGTGTCCTCACATCAAGAATTGAAGCCAGGAACTTGGAGACAATGTGGGTGTTAACCCAGAATGTCTCTCGGTTCACCAAAAACTCCTTGCCGATAATCATTTTAACTGTCACCACCTCATGAGGATCGATCCTGAGCATGATCCTTTCCAACTGTTGGTCGGTAATCACCTTGAAGGCGGTATGCATGACCTTGCTGTCTAGTTAGATGGGAGTGTCCTACCCTAAGTTCACCACCACCTCTGACGAAATCTCCACTATGAACTTTGATCACTCCACCATGCCTACCAACATAGAGCTTACTAGAAAAATGAAACTAAAAGTTGGCCAAAACCATGCCAACCTATGATCATTTAAGGGCCTTAATCTGCCAAAGTTTGCCACACATACCACACTGTGCAATTGCATCTGTGCCCTCCCATTTTTCCTTGCACTCACCACCTATCCATGATCGTGCAAGATGTCGCATCATGCAATGCCAACTAGGAGATGAACCATAGCAGCCTTTGATCGCTCGTATATCTGACTAATTATGACTTATTACCGCTGATGCTAGAGGCACGAATAGGCATGAAAGCATTTATGATGCATCAAATCGTCACCCTACTCGCTCAATCAACATTCTTGAAAGACACTTACTAAAAGGACTACCCCCCGCCCACTTGGAGTGCCAAGTCATCCTGCCAAGCAAACTGCCAACTTTCCCTACAAGACTCTGACCATTCCACACAGTCCTGTGTGGAAGGGTGCCTGCCCAACCTCCCACAATATATAAAAATATATTTAATATAAATATATGATATAATATATTAATATATATATCATATATTAATTTTAATGTGTATTTTCATATATTAATATACAATATATAATATATATTATATATTAACTTATAATATATTATATAATATATATATATATATATATATTAATATACGTCATATTTTTAAAAATTAAAGTGCTCTCCAAAACAAATATCCATTTTGGAGAGCTATGCATAGCTTTAAACAACGAATATTTGTTTTGGAGAACTGTAGATAGCTTCAAACAACAGATATTTATTTTGTAAAATCATATATTATAATATAAAAATATGTATTAATATTAATATATGATTTATATATATTATGCCAGAGGTATCCCCGCAACCTAACCCAGTGACCCAACCAGCCTTGTCTTGGTCTTACTTTTTGCCAAGTTGAGGTCTGGGAGGGGCGAGTTGAGGTAAGACTAGTCCTCAGGGGATGCACGCAATCACCCCCAAACCACATGCATCAGGTAAGTCCGGGCCTCGAAGTCGAACCCGAAACGTATGGGGAGCAAACCCACAGCCCAAGCCAACTCTACTATTCGTGCAGGTAATATATGATATATATTAATATATATTAATATATAATTTATGTAATATATATAATATATCATATATTAATAAATATATATTAATAAATGTTATATTTTAAAAAGTTAAAGTGCTCTCCAAAATGGATACTCTTACAAACGAATATCTGTTTTGAAGAGCTTTGCATAGCTATAAAAAACGGATATCCATTTTTTTGCAATATAAATAAAAGATTAAAGGTAGCGAATAGTCATTTTAACAATGACTGTTCATGATAGAGAAGCAAGGAACAAATATTAGATACATCATTTTTATTTTTTTCGACACCATTTTCACCTCCCCTTCCCAATTTCAACCCCTCTTTGCAAATTCCCATCGATTTTTCATCACACAGGTATGTTAAAACGTAATTTTTTAGTTATTTTGATTGTTTTATATGATTTTTTAACAAAATATTAGGTTTTTTCTTAAAATTTTAGGAATTAGGTAAGTGCAAAAAAATGGGGGGCCAAAAAGAGGTCTTAAGTGGCCACTTTTTTTTCTGAAATCAGGAAATACTGACCTTGGATGTGAAATTGAGGATAGTTACACTCAAAAAAAATAGATGCAACAAAAAAATAGATCATAGTGCTCTGAGTCTACTTTCTAAACTATTATTTTTTTGAAAATGGTAGAGATTAAGCGGTTCAAAAGAGGAGCCACATAAATTGGTGTTGTTTTTGTTAAAAAAACATAACATAGCGGCTTTTGTGGCTAGGCTCAAAAGGTTAACTTTTTTTTGGTACTTTTAAAATCACTTCAGTGAGAAATTAGCTAATAGCATGTAGTTTATGCCCAATTTTTTTGATAATTTTTTAATGAATATTTGATTTTTTACTAATTTTCAAAGTGGACACTTCTGGAAAAATAGAATTTTGGCCGTGTTACCACTATAAATTTTGAAAACTAATTGAAAATCATTTTTTAATATGTGTAGAATGGAGTCCAGTTTCTAAAAATGCAATTTATTTGAAATTTCGATAACGGTTAATTTATAAAGAAAAAAATAGCAAACACTAGTTTTTGCCAAAAAATAGACACATAAACAAAAGAAATTAAAGATGAAAGGCTTAACATTGTCAAAATGTGAAAAAAATTACATTGTTAGATAGCTAAGAGAGAACTTAACATTACCCAGGTGTTTGATCTATTCAACCTTGAAACACGTGCAAACCTGATGCTTAGTACAAATGTGATTATGTGAAATATTGTAGAATTTGCAAAAAACACATCTTTGGACATTGGGAAGGCACTCAAAGCTTTTGGGTTGGTATTCCAAAGAAAATGCCAAGACTAAGGCTTGGGGATTCTCAAAGTAAGAAATAATGCAAGCACATTATAACGTGCTTGCATTATACTCACATAATTTCATGGTTTTGACATATTTTTTGTGTTTTTGCTTTAGTTTCCTAAGCAAGACATAAAGTGAGCGCATTATAATGTGCTCACATTATGTCTTTCTTTGTGTTAAATGCTAGTCTACTAAATGTATGTATGCATGTATGCTCGTATGAGATGTATGTATGTATGTATGTATCAGTGTATGTATGTATATATGTAGGATTGTATGTGTGCATGATGTATGTATGTCTGCTTATATGTATGTATATGTTTGCTTATATGTATGTATGTATGCATGTATGTATGTATGTATGTATGTATGTATTTAGAGGGAGGGATAATTGTAAGAGAGAGAGAGAGAGAGAGAGTTGTCTAGGTAGGGTGGGAGAGAGAGAGGGAGAGAGAGACCTGAGAGAGGGAGTGGGGTGGGAGGAAGAGACCTGAGAGAGAGGGAGAGAGAGAGAGAGGGAGTGGGAGAGAAGGGGTTGGAGTGAGAGGGACTTATTTAGGTATAGTGGGAGGGATAAAGGGAGAGAGAGAGAGGGGGGGTGGAAGAGAGAGACCTAAGAGAGAGGGAGAGAGCGAGAGAGAGAGAGAGAGAGTTATCTAGGTAGGGTGCCAGAGGAAGAGAACTAAGATATAGGAAGAGAGAGGGATTGGGAGAGATAGAGAGTGAGAGAGAGGGAGTGGGAGAGAGATATCTAGGTACGGTGCTAGAGGGAGAGACCTAAGAAATAGGGAGAGAGAGGGTGTGTGATAGAGAGGGAGAGAGAGAGAGGGAGTGGGAGAGAGATTGAGGGAGTGAGAGAGAGAGACCTGAGAGAGAGGGAGAGGGAGAGGGAGAGAGAGGGTTGGAGTGAGAGGGACTTATCTAGGTAGGGTTAGACAGATAGAGGGAGGGAGAGAGAGAGAGAGTTATCTAGGTAGGGTGTTGGACTCAAGCAACATTGAGAAGGGGAGTGAATCAGTGTTGTGCAATTTTTAACATTATTAATTCATTCTCTCAAGTTTCTAAAACATACAATCAAAAGAAAGATGCATGAACATAGAACAATAAGCCACAACACCATAACACAAGGATTTTTACGTGGAGACATGATTAAGGGAAAAACCACATTGGAGATCAATCCATAAATTTTCAGTACTCAAAATATAAGTGTTTTACAAAATGGGAATGCACTTGCATTCAGGCACACTACCTAGAGCTCACTACTCAAAATCAGGAAGGCTCACTTCCTTACAAAAGATTTGGATTACAACAAAAAGTTGAACTGAGAAGATAACATCTACAAATGCCTGATTGCAGTTCCGGTTAGGCTCATAGATCAGATTCTAGACCTTTTGTTTGATTTTGCACTTCGCTCTGCTTTGCCTTAATTCACTTCACAAAAATCCTCTTCTGCACATATGAAAATTTCTCAACTGCTCTTCTGATATTCGCATACACATCAACACATCGAACTCTCACACATACACACACCAAAATGAATTTACCAATCTCATATATATATCTGCTACCAAGAATTCAGTCGCTATATGTCGGCTTACATAGAATAGAAAATATCTTCCAATTGTCGGCTCAAATCATGAAAAATACTTAATGCGTATCCACCAAAATTGGCCATAGCATAGTTAGGACCCAAAACAAAATCTCCAACACAAAAAATAATTCAAACAATTTCACCTTAAACATCTATAACACCCAACATTCACTTAGTTGGCCTTTATATACTGATGAACAGAAAATCGAGCAACTGGATCTCCTAACTCGTACATTACTCGATGCGGCAAGACAAAACTCGAGAATAACACATTTCATATACCCAATGACTTTCCCTGAGATCCACAGCCAAAACTGATAAGCTGGTAATGCAAATTACTTGACAGATTCAATCTCCAGTCGGATACCCTATTCTTCACTCTATCTTCTGGTATAGTAAGATATTGTAGTGTGGACCAAATCAATGACTTCAGTTTCCATCAATGACAACACTAGAAGCCATATGCCAACATAGGGTGCCAAAGGGAGAGACCTGAGAGAGAGGGGGGTGGGAGGGAGAGACCTAAGAGATAGGGAGAGGGAGGTAGTGAGTGGGAGGGAGATAGAGGAAGTGAGAGAGAGAGAGAGAGGGAGAGGGAGTGGGAGAGAGAGGGTTGGAGTGAGAGGGACTTATCTCAGTAGGGTGGGAGCGGGGGGAGAGAGAGAGAGAGGGGGGTTCTTGAGGGAGAGACGTGAGAGAGAGAGAAGGTGGAAGGAGATAACGAGAGGGAGAGGAGAAGCGTGGGAGACAGGAGGGACTAGAGATAGAGGGAAGGAGAGAGAGAGACTTGAGAGAGGGTGAAGGGTGGGAAGGAGAGACTTGAGAGAGAGGGGTGGGACCTGGGAGAGACATGAGAGAGAGGGAGAGAGAGTCAAAGAGAGGGGATCAGAGTGAGGGAGATGGGAGGGAGAGAGAGAGAGAGAGAGAGAGAGTTATATAGGTAGGGTGCTAGAGGAAGAGAACTGAGAGATAGGGAGAGAGAGAGAGAGAGAGAGAGAGAGAGAGAGAGAGGGAGTGACCTAGGAGACAGTGGGAGTGAGAGAGGTGAGAGAAGGAGAGAGATAGAGGGAGTGAGAGAGAGAGTTATCTAGGTAAGGCGCGAGGAGAGACCCATGAGATAGGGAGTAGAGGGAGTGATAGGAGAGGAGTGGAGAGACAAAGGAGAGAGAGGTGGATTGGGAGAGAGATAGAGGGAGGAGAGAGGATGGGACAGAGGAGAGAGAACAGAGGGAGGAACGAGAGAGGCTATTAAGTGGGAGAGGGACGAGATCTAGGTAGGGTGGAGTGGAGGAGAGAAAGTTCCAGGAGAGGGGGGTGGGAGGGAGATAATTGAGGGAGGGAGATAGAGAGGAGGGAGAGAGAGAGAGAGCGGAGTGATGAGAGAGAGAGAGAGATACTCTGGACAGAGAGGTGAGGGAGACCTGAGAGAGAGGGAGTTGGAGAGAGGGTGTTAGAGAGAGAGGGATTTAGCTAGGTAGGGTGGGAGGGATAGTTGAGAGAGAGGGAGGGAGAGGGAGTTGAAGATAGAGGGATAGGAGAGAGATAGAGGGAGTGAGAGGGGGTGGGAGGGAGAGAGAGAGAGAGTAGGGTGGGAGGGATAGAGGGAGAGAGAGTTGTCTAGGTAGGGTGCCAGAGAGAGACCTAAGAGAGAAAGGGGATGGGAGAGAGATACCTGAGAGATGGGGAGAGAGAGGAAGTGAGAGAGAGAGAGGGAGTGAGTGGGAGAGGGAGGGAGGGAGGGAGGAGCAGAGAGGAGAGAGAGAGAGAGAGAGGAGAGAGAGAGAGAGAGGAGAGAGAGAGAGAGAGAGAGAGAGAGAGAGAGAGAGAGAGAGAGAGAGAGAGAGAGAGAGAGAGAGAGAGAGAGAGAGAGAGAAGCGGAGAGAGAGAGAGAGAGAGAGAGAGAGAGAGAGAGATCCGAGAGGGAGAGGGGTGGGAGCAGAGACCCGAGAGAGAGGGGATAGAGATAGAGGGGGCTGGAGTGAGAGGACTTATCTAGTAGGTGGGAGGACAGAGGATGAGAGAGGGGCTGGAGGAGAGATACTTATCTCGATAGGGTGGGGGAGAGAGAGAGAGAGAGAAAGAGAGCGTCTCAGTTACAGGTAGGGTGCTTAGGGAGAGGCTCTGAGAGAGAGGGGAGTGGGAGGGAGGAGAGCAGTTGAGAGAGGAGAGAGAGAGGGAGGAGATAGAGGGATGGAGAGACATAGAGAAAGTGAGAGAGGGAGAGGGAGTGGGGAGGGAGAGACTTGAAGAGAGAGATAGGGGAGAGGATGGCAGAGAGGGAGTTAGAGAGATAGAGGAGAGAAAAGAGAGTGAGATTAGGGCTTAAGGTTTAAGGGTCGAGGGATTTAGGGGTTTAAGCGTACCTAGGGTTGAGGGTTTAGGGATAGGGTTTAGGTTAAGAGACCTAGATGGCCAAGGAGGAGGGAGGGATAAGGAGAGAGAGAGAGAGAGAGAGAGAGAGAGAGAGAGAGAGAGAGAGGAAACCTTTAGAAAATCAACATTTTTATTTAATGTGAGTGCATTTTGAAGAATTTGAAATATAGCCATTTTGTATAGCAATACAAAACACACTCACATTATAACGTGAGCAAATTTTGGCTTGCTCTAAAACTAGTAAAAATGTTAGCATACTTGTGATCTAGGCCCACATGCTTTGTTATTCTCCTGGTAATGCGCATGTTCCAACAAAAAGAAGCTTTTTGATGCTGTTGGGAAGTGCACATGCAAAATTTTCACATTCTACCACCTTTACATGAACTTTTCCACAACCTTTTTAGGTTTTTCTAACTTAGGAAGGAGGAAATAATAGAATTTTCACATCGAATTTGATATACATCAATTCAAGTCTCAATTTTTATAGTGTTGCAATGTTAATTATGATTGAATTGTAGGAATTTAACATTGTACATTGGTTATTTGTATTATTGTTAGTAATTCTATTCAAGAGTGATATACAATTGAACGTTGAAAATGAAAAAAGCATGTGAAAAACTCAAATTGTTGAGGATTTTGATGCAAGAAGAAACAAAGACTACATAATTAGGTAGAACTCCTCCATTTGAATCTTCGTTTTTCAGGTGTGTGAATTCTTTACACATTTTCTTTACATTTTCCTTAATTTCTTATGTTTCTTTATCATCCCTTATCATACATGCTTAATACAATGCTTTGATTTTGTTAGTATGCATATTCCATGTTCATCATTATTTATTTGTCATTATAAACTTAGCCCCTCTTGGCACATTTTAAACTACACAATTCTTTACACCTGCCATCTACATTTTAAACTACATCTCTTTGAGGCATTTTGTTAAACAATTGACCTACCTTGTGTATGCTTCCACATTTTGTATACACATATATATGAGAGTAGTTATAAGTATGTAATATAATACATCATTTATCAATCATTTTATATGGATGCGCATACCCCTATCCAAAGCTTGCATTTTGGTATAGGCATGGGGGATGTTGGAAAATGCAATGGAATTTGGTTTTACACCTAGAAATTGCATTTGCTTGAAATTTTGTAAAGCCTTTTCAACAAACCATTTTGTGCATATCCTACAATCATTGTAGTCCACAAGGACATATCTCATTGAGGCATTTTTTCAAACAGTTCTACCAAAGCAACTTATTGCCTTGTCTATGCTACCAAATTTTCCATACATGTCTACCAAAGCATTTTATCAACTAGCATACATAAGGCAATCAACTATTTGAAAAAATGCCTTAAAGAAATTTGGTCTCATGGTGACATGCATCACCATGAGACCACATTTCTTTGAGGCTTTTTTTTCAAACAACTGATTTCCTTGTATATGCTACAAAATTTTCCATACATGTCTACCAAAACATTTTGTCAAACAATCCCCCTTTTTTTCAATGATTTGATTGATGTTTGGATACCTTGTTCCAAAGGTAGGATGTTGACAAAAGTTGTGGAATTTGGATTTATACTCAAGCCAATTGTATCTTCTTGAAATTTTATAATGCCTTTTAAAAAATCCGTTTTGTGCATATCTTGCAATCATGGCATTTCATGAGACCACATTTCTTTAAGGAATTCCATCAAAAAATTTATGTGAGCTTTGTCTATGCTAGAAATACTTTTAAAAAATAGCTTTGTCTACTAAGGAAACTGTAACCATAACACTCATGAAAATCCCCCCCTTTTATGTTTTGATAGATGTCATACCCCATTCCAAGGTCTCCATTACAAGGTAGTGAGATCACTAGCTTGTCAATGCAGTAGTAGTGGGTTGTTTGAAAAAATTCCTCATAGAAACAGGGTCTCATGGTGATGTACATCACTATGAGACCCCATTTCTATGAGTCTTTTTTTCAAACAACCAACTACCTTGTCAATGCACTAGTTTTTCAATGCAGTAGCATTAACAAGGTAGTGGGCTATTTGAAAAAATGCGTCATATAAATGGGGTCTAATGGTGATGTACATCACCATGAGATAGCCCACTACTTTTTCAATGCAGTAGCATTGACAAGGTAGTGGGTTGTTTGAAAAAATGCTTCATAGAAATGGGGTGTCACAATGATATACATCACTGTGAGACCCCATTTCTATGAGGCATTTTTTCAAATAGCCCACATCACCGTGAGACCCCAATTCTATGAGGCAATTTTTCAAACAACCGACTACCTTGTAATGGGGACCTTGGAATGGGGTATGGCATCTATCAAAACATAAAAGGGGGGATTTTCATGAGTGTTATGGTTACAGTTTCCTTAGTAGACAAAGCTATTTTTTTTAAGTATTTCTAGCATAGACAAAGCTCACATGAATTTTTTGATGGAATTCCTTAAAGAAATGTGGTCTCATGGAATGTCGTGATTGCAAGATAGGCACAAAATGGAAGCATGGAAAAGGCACGTGTGAATTGTTTGACAAAATGTTTTGGTAGACATGTATGCAAAATGTGGTAGCATTGACAAGGTAGTGAGTGGGCTCACTAGCTTGTCAATGCAGTACAATGGGTTGTTTGAAAAAAATGTCTCATAGAAATGGGGTCTCTCGGTAATGTACTTGAAAAAATGCCTCATAGAAACGGGGTCTAACGGTGATGTATCATGTAGCATTGACAAGGTAGTGGGTTGTTTGAAAAAATGCCTCATAGAAATGGGTCTCACAGTGATATGAGTCATTTTTTCAAACAACCCACTACCTTGTCAATGCTACATCACCGTGAGACCCCATTTCTATGAGGTATTTTTTCAAACAACCCACTGCTAGTGAGCTCACTCACTACCTTGTCTATGCTACTACATTTTGCATACATGTCTACCAAAACATTTTTTTCAAACAATTCACATGCCTTGTCCATGCTTCCATTTTGTGCCTATTTTGAAATCATGGCATTCCACGAGACCACATTTCTTTAAGGAATTCCATCAAAAAATCCATGTGAGCTTTGTCTATGCTAGAAATACTTCAAAAAATAGCTTTGTCTACTAAGGAAATTGCAACCATAACACTCATGAAAATCCCTCCTTTTATGTTTTGATAGATGTCATATCCCATTCCAAGGTCCCCATTACAAGGTAGTGAGCTCACTACCTTGTCAATGCTACCTTGTAACTACCACATTGACAAGGTAGTGGGTTGTTTGAAAAAATGCCTCATAGGAATGGGGTATCATGGTGATGTACATCACCATGAGACCCCAATGCCTATACATCACCATGAGACCCCATTCCTATGAGGCATTTTTTCAAACAACCCACTAACTTGTCTATGCTACCACATTTTGCATACATGTCTACCAAAACATTTTTTCAAACAATTCACATGCCTTGTCCATGCTTCCATTTTGTGTCTATCTTGCAATCATGGCATTCCACAAGACCACATTTCTTTAAGGCATTCCATTAAAAAATTCATGTGAGCTTTGTCTATGCTATAAATACTTTAAAAAAAATAGCTTTGTCTACTAAGGCAATTGCAACCATAAAACTCATGAAACCCCCCCCCCCTTTTATGTTTTGATAGATGTCATACCCCATTCCAAAGGTAGTGAGCTCACTACCTTGTCAATGCTACCTTGTCACTACCGCATTGACAAGGTAGTGGGTTGTTTGAAAAAATGCCTCGTAGATGTATTTCTATGGGGTATTTTTTTAAATATCCCACTACCTTGTTAATGCTACCGCATTGATAGGCTAGTGAGCTCGCTCACTACCTTGTCTATGCTACCACATTTTGCATACATGTCTACCAAAACATTTTTTCAAACAATTCGCATGCCTTGTCCATGCTTCCATTTTGTGCCTATCTTGCAATCATGGCATTCCATGAGACCACATTTCTTTAAGGAATTCCATCAAAAAATTCATGCGATCTTTGTCTATACTAGAAATACTTCAAAAAAATTAGCTTTCCATTTTCCTTGTGTTCTTATTGCACTATTTATTCATCATTGTTGAGTGACATTTACTCTTCTACAAGATGATTGTAAGTATTTTGTATGAAGGATTGAATGACATATATTTCATTTATTTGTATGGATTCATTTTTTAGGAACTAATATTTGTCTCTTTATCATGCTACAGATAAAATTATCCATCATTTCAAGGAAACGATCAGAGATTAAACCAACACAGGAAGAGATAGAAGATAAGAATGCAAAGAAACCAGAATGGATGAGGGAACATTGTGAGAAGAAGAAATTGGAAATGATTGACGAAGACATGCCAATTGAAGAGGAACCTCAACCATCAAGAAGAGATATGGAATTGGTGGCATAAAGGGAACAAATGTGAAGCCTTCGTGCTAAGAGAGATTTGAATACCATAGTTGGAGACACACCCTCTACCGCAAGTGAATATGGAGGAACACCATCTACCGCAAGTGAATATGTAGGGACACCATCTATGTCATCTCAAGTTGAGAGTACATCATCAATCACATTTGAGGAATGAGATATGCCATCCTCAAGGTACATCATCTATTCCATCCTTGATCAAAGGTACACCATCTAGCCCATCGCATTTAAATATTGATGAAATTCCTAATGTTGAGTTGAATTTATCTTTGAGAACACCACCTAAAAATTTTCATAAAAATCCAAAGTTTTTTATTAATATTGATGAGAATATTTTTCAGCCAATGGAAGGTAAGATTCTAAAATGAACTTGTAGAAGATATGCTCATAAGATTTGGAGAGTGTTCTTTGAAAAGTTAAATGAGACCGCAAGATGCCAACTATTTATTGAAATTATACGAAGTATAAAGTATAGGTCCATCATGAAGATTCTTGGGTTGAGAACATCAAATGCTTCAAGTGAAAAAACTATTGTGAAGAATCTAATGGATGCATATGAGAGTATGGGTAAGACCTCATGCTCAAAAGATAGTAATGTCACATGATGTGTCATTACATCAACAATAGTAAGTAATCAAACAAGGAAAGCTTGTCTCATTAGAAAGATGAATCAAGAATTGAGAATCAATAGAAAAACTTTTTCAAGAGTAATTCAAAGGCTACAAAGAATTGAGGACACTGATTCCATTGAATTATGGGCATTTTTAGGGAGACTACCACGAAAAGATAAACTAGTTGTTGAATCATTGATATCACTAATTGAATACTTTTAGAAGAATAACACAAGGATGTCTCTAAATCAAAGGGATGTGGTAAGAAGGGAAATCGGTAATCAAAACTGTGAGCCACATCCAAAGCATTTTTTGGATACGACTCAAACATAGCTTTTTTCATAAATTTCCAGAGGATTATCCTCAAATTAAAAATTCTCAAAGATATTTTGAAATGCTTAAACCTTAATTTTGTAATGGGATAGTATAGGAGGGGTTACAATACTGTAATTTTCTAATCTTGGTTTTTTCTAATGGGGGGATATACAATTTGACATTGTACAGGGTCTGGTGGTGGAAATTGTAGTCGGATTTGCTACTCTTTTTTATATGTATCTTTTGTTCATTCTATATTTAATATAAAAAAAAAATTCTTAAACCTTTTTATGTCAAGATAAATCACACACGCACTACTTGTTGTTGTAGGTTACATATTGAATTTCTAACCATTTTCATGTTTATCGTTCTATATGTTTAGATTTGCATACTAACAATAGTTTGCAGGATTGTGGCATGCATGCCACACCAACATCTTCAAGAGACTTATTATCAAAAAAATTATGTGAAAGAGAGGAAGATTGAATATTCTATAGGAAATTATGCTTGGATGGCACATGTCAGCATTGTGGTGGCTTGCAACGTGTGCCAATATGTGAACATATGGAAAGAACACATGCAGTTGGAAAGGAACTAGCTAGTAAAGTTTGGCAAGTATAAAATAGTGGCCTACAATACAAAAGATGGTAATCGAGCAAAAAGGTGTGATTTGGTTATTCAAAAGATTCCAGTGTATTATTTTATGTTTACATTTCATGACAATATAGTGTATGAGTATGCAAGACATACCCATGGAGCTTGATGGTTGGACTTGCAATTCAAGTTATGCAAGGATACCTTTCCAGTTGGTAGCATTGTTTCAGTGGTCGACTTTGTAGAGATCTACACTCTACAGCTATAGTGTGATGTGCAATCACAATATTACAACTCCACACAAGTTTCTATATTTGTGCACATAACATTCATTTATGCAGTTGATAGTACAAAGGATAACATAAAGGTATTGGGGGAGTACCACTTTTACATTAGTGATGGTCACACACATTCTACAGAGTTCATGCAAGGTTGCTTTCAGTTGTTCTACAGTAATTTGGCTAGGAGGAGCATAGCATACGGTTAGCATATGGATAACTATGCATCACAGTTCAAGAACTCGCAAGGAGAGAGTGAAAGGTAAGGATAGAGAGAAAGGTAAGAAAGAGAGAAGGAGAGAGTGAGATAGAAAGAGGGAGGAGGGAGAGACAAAGAGATATGTAGGTAGAGGAAGGGAGAGGAGAGATAGAGAGTAGAGAGGGAAAGAGGTAGGGAAGGAGACATAGGTGAGTTAGAGAGGGATTGAGAGAGAGTGTGATGGAGGGAGAGGTGGGTATAGAGAGGGAGAGGGGAGATAAAGGCAAGTATAGAGGGAAGGAGAGATAGAGAGGGGAGAGGAGAGGGAGGTAGGGAGAGAGATAGAGGTGTGTGAGAGAGAGAGAATGGTGAGATAGAGAAAAGGATCAATTGAGAGAGAAAGAGGGGGGGAAGGGACAAAAGGGAGAGAGATTTGGAGGAGAGATAAAAAGGGGAGGGAGGGTGAGGTAGAGAGAGGGAGGGAGAGGAGAGATAGAGAGAGGGAGGGAGACTTGGGGAGGGAGATAGAGGTGTGTGTGTGACACCCCAATTCAGTAATTACTATTTACTATTACTATGTAGGGTAAATATGAATGTAATATGGATTCTGGAGATGAATAAATTGTTCTTGTACTTTATTATCAATGTGTTATATGTGAATGTTATCTCATGGAAAAGTACTACATATATGTGAATGGATAGTTATTGAATTGATATTCTAACTTTGGAGATGTTTTTTATGTATATTGCATATGTTATGAACAATTGACTGTTGTGTGCATGTGTTAGTGGTTGCAAGTATATGTTCAATTCCTCCAAGTGGAGGGGAAGTATCACTCAGAAGAAGATCTTGGTCAGGTAACCTGTAACAAAACTATCTGAGCATATACACACACAACAGTAGAATAATTGAGTTGATTCAGTTTGTGGGAAGAGGGTAAGTCATCCTTAGTTGATGTGTTTGCATAAGTAAAATTCTTGATTCTACTTAAATGCATTATGGGTGATGTTTATCTATTTGAGCTTTAGATTTATTTCTTGTACTATTATGATTATATTGATAAGAAGAAAACACGTGGAGTATGTGTACATATATGCATATATATGTCAATGGGATCTAACAACATGTATATGCACATGTATAGATGTACCACACATAAACGTTTACCAATACAATGGTAATTGTGAATAACTATATGTGAATTGAATGTGAACATTTATATATGTATAGTATGAACATTTATATATGTATAGTATATACACATATCCATATGTATATATGTATTGATACACGTGTATGTTTGGCGAATGGACATGCCCATACGAATGTGTCGATATAGGTATACATACGTATACAATCGATATATTGTGTTTAATTTCTTGCTTATACTTATTTGTATATCGAATGTATACTTGCTTGGTGGTGAAAGGTATATATAAAAGTATATATTGACATATATATATGAATATACATATACATATATACACATATATATTGGTATTAATATATATATATATGTATATGTAGTAATATATATATATATATATATATTTAATATATTAACTATTGCTTGGGAATCGACTATCATTCACCATGATAGAGGCCAATTATAAGTTGCTTATGATTGTGCTTTGAGAAGTTGATTTTTACTCTTGTTGTCATGCTTTATGGAACACACATACTTCATTATAGCTTGTTGCATTATGTTGATGCATGGTGTAGACTTAGTCGATGCCTATGGTAAGATCATCTTTGACTTGGTAAAACTTAAAGTGTCATGTATTTGAGCTTGAACCAACATTTGTTACACTATAAGTTATAGGTCCACGACTTTGTCAAAGTGAATAAATATTTTAAATCGATTCACACCCAAACATAGTCGATGAAAGCATGATGTTGCAAATCTGTTATTGAATGTTTCTAATTGAATGGAAACCACACCAACTTTGAGAATAGTGTGGAAGCTCTAGCGCCACCTTTGATTCCTTATACCTGTAGATGTCTATTGTTGGAGATAATTTGAATTATCCATGTGTAGATTTGAATAAGTCTATATTTGTTGTCGATCAAGCAAGGTCGATTTGTAGATGTTTTTGTTGAATATGAGATTTTGTATTTTCCACCTTTTTGTTGTGATTTGTGTGTTGCTATGCATGCTTTCTGCTATTAGAACTCATTCCTAAACTATAGGTTGAGTAGTTACCAAATAGCTCTATAAATAGTGGTGCTTGATCACTTGTTGAGAATGCATATTGCTACAAGTTTTTACTTTGTATTTTATCAATTTTATTTGAGAGAGAGAGAGAAGATTCTATTATATTGAGAGAGAGTTGCTATTTGAGAGAAGTATGCCATCAACTTGAGTATTAGAAGTTAATTGTGGCATCTCTTGAGAAGCTATAATTAGTCTAGTTTTTGTTTGCAGAGGTTGTATTGCTGTCAATTTATTGGATAAGTAATAACAGGCATGAGGATATTCTCCTTTGTTATTTTATTTATGAAAGATTGTTCTCTATGAATGTTTGAATTGTTTTTAATGAGAAATTTCATTTAGGGAAACTAGACTAGCTTTGAAAAGGAAATAGAATTTGTTATACTATTTTTTATGATGTTCCTGTATGTACTCCATAATAGGAGATTGATGTTTATCATAGCTATTATTTACTAGATATGATTGAACATGAGTGGCATATGTGTTACACTTAGCTAAGTTATTGATTTAACTATAAAAGCTTTATGTTACTCCTAGGATTGTTTATCTAGTATGGGAGGGAGCTTGTAACCTTACTTGTTAAGTGGGTTTATTCCAAGTATGTTAAAATGGTGACAGGTTATCTCTGGGATGATAGACTATCCATTCAAGAAAATACCTTTGCATAGTTTAAGATGGCCTTAATTCAAATCGGCCCTAAGTAGTGTATGTGATAGATGACCTTCATTCGAAGTATTGAATGAGAACACTTTAGAAAAAGCAGTGTGACTGCCTTTGGCTCCACTATCAGTTCACTGTGATCCAATATTACATGCTAGTTCCAGATTGTGGGATTACAAGTTCTAGTTATGTAGGACACAACACTATGCTCAGTTGGTTGTCATTATTCAATTACTCTACCAATCTCTTTTTCAAAGGGAAGGGCCATCTATTGAATGATAGATGTATGGGGAACTGCATTAAGAGTCTGTGGTTGGCAGAAAAATAATTGAGTGATGTTTCTCCTCCATAGCAGGTGATAGAAGAACCAAGATTTGAAAGGAAGCATCCTGGACTGTCTTATAGCTATTTGTTCCAAAGCTCATTGAGCTATGTATGTAAATGTATGCATTCTTGTAAGATTGTAACTTGTGAAACTATTGTAATGAAATGGAATACTTATTGTATTATGTTATGCATCTTTGTTCATGTATTCCCAATAAAGAAAATATTTTTTTTATTGCAATGGCTTGTTATATAGTTTATTTACTTGCAAGGTGAAAACTTAGGAATTTTTACTTCATTGAATGGTTAGCGTTTTACAGTGTGTGAGAGAGATAGAGAGATAGAGAGTGGTGAGATAGAGAGGAGAGAGTGAGAGAGAAAGAGGGGGGAGAGAGGGAGAGAGAATGAGAGAGAGAGGTAGGTAGAGGGAGGGAGAGGAGAGATGGAGAGTAGAGAGGGAAATAGGTAGGGATGGAGGCATAGGTGAGATATAGAGTGATGGAGGGAGAGGTAGGTAAAGAGAGGGAGAGGCGAGATAAAGTTAAGTAGAGAGGGAAGGAGATGTAGATAGAGAGAAGTAGAGAGGGGAGGGAGGGAGAGAGAGGTAGGGAGGAGATAGAGAGAGAGAGGAAGGTAGAGAGAGAGGGGAGAGGAGAGAGAGTAGAGAGGGAAGGAGAGGGAGGGAGGGGAGAGAGAGAGAGAGAGGGTGGGAGAGAGAAATGATACAACTTGTTGACTACTAAAGTTGACCTCCTGATTACTGAAATTTGATATGTTCATTACTAAAATTTGACCAAGTCTGAAAAATTATAAGATCTTCCAAAAACTAGAATTTGCATTATAACTCCAAGAGATCCAAAACCACTCTCAAACATCTTGAAACTATATACATGAAATATAACTTAAAGTAAAGAAAGTAAATGACCATATGTAAATTTTTATTTCATGTATATAGTCTCCCTGGTAGAGAAAGAGAAAAAGAAAGAGTTCACAAAAATGCTTTGCAAAAATTAGGACTTAAAGAGGACGGTGAATGAGTCTTGGCCTATAAGTCTAGAGGACACACATGCTCCAATGTGATTTAATTATTGATTGCATTAATTAAATTTTAGTTCCCCTTTCGAAAAATGATAGAAATAAGGATTTTAAATGCATAATTTGGTAAATTAGAATCTTAATTAATTCCAATGAATTAAGGGACCCAAACATAGTGTGAAATTGTAAAGGTATATAATTTCCTACGCTACATCTAGCCCCCACTTTAGTCAGAGTATGAACTTACGCTCAGACTCACACTAAAGTAGACAAATATGCATCAAGAGGGGTCCAAGTGTACAAATATTGGAAAGATAGGATGAAAAAGATCAAGGATGTGGCCAAGACCCCAAGATCGAAGATCCCATGGAAAATCAACATAAGGACAAAGGGACACAAGATGTGTAAGATACATGCAGCAAGTCAAGATACACAAGCATACAATGTCAAATCTAATGTAAAAATAAAAAGTAAAAAGGATGGACTAGCAAGTTGTGTTATGCCACGTCTAGAAAATATGCTCACAAGGGCTAGTGCAATCCGGTATACACTAGGTGAGCCCCAAAGGAAAAATGAGAAACACACACTAGGTCTACAAGGTTTGTACCCATTAAAAGGGGTGGCAAATGGGACAGGTACATCAGGTCTATAGGTGTGTTCCCATATGTCAACCATACCAAAATTTATACTCCCTGATAACTTTGATAAGGTACCACAAAATGATCAATGTGTTATGCCAATGCTACACTAAGTCCAACTCCTATGAACAAAAGTGAAGCCAAAACTGTCAAAATTTCAATGCCAAAATGAAATAATGCCAATGTATGCCCCCACTTTAAAGAAATTGCTAAACACCATCTTGTGAGCAATTACTTTAAAGTAGAAAATGATAAATGCCAATTAATAAAAAATGGGCCATGAGAGCTTATTTGGAAATCTTTATGCCAATGATATGTTTCCAAATAAAGTCGTGCCATGAAAAAGGAAGTTTCACCCACATGCAATCCAAAAAGATAATACATAAGGGATCCACGGATTTGGGGTCAGTGCATGTCTTTGCTATAGTGATATAATAGAGTTTGGAATCGTCATCACTCCCCAAATACTCATGGAACAATGAACACAAAGGAGGAATGACATATAGAGAGCGAAAAAAAAAATCTTTTGGGTCAACATGGAAGAGACTTGGATGTATCAACACCTTACATCATCCCTAAAAGGAAAACACAAGAAAAAATAAAAGGCAATTTTTATGATAGATAAAATAATGTAGATACAAATAGAAGAATGTCACGAAAAATTTCCTTCTTTTCTATCCTTGCACCAATGGAGTAACAAGGGTCATCCAAAGAAAACTCACAAACATAAAGACTTGCCAAGCAACACAATATAGGGTATCACATTGCATACATGCAATCACAAAGAACATAGAAAGAAAAACAAAGAAAGTATGTCACATTTGAGCCAACCTATAGCAGGTCGTCTTCATCCCAATCTTGTTCATCATATATGGAAGGTGGATAACTAGACAAAGGGGCAACAATAAGTGCCATATTAGGACAAGGCTACCTAACCCCTTGCCCCCAAGTTTAAGGGAAAAATGTGAGCTAAAAAATGGATGATGATATGTTGCTCCTTGTAAAAGGAAATATGATTGCATAAATCCAAGTTTATAACCTCTTGTATGGTAATGAATATGCTATGATACTACAACTACCACATGGAAAGGAGCAGCAACTAATGCTATTTGTTAGCTGAATGGCAATAACCAAGGCCTCTAGTTGTTTCTTGTGTGTTAGGCTTTGTAGGAACACAGATACTTTGTTCTTTAATACCACATCCTTTTCCATTATAGCCAAGTTGTTTCAAAAGTTTGTAACCCATTCCATAAAGTGATTTCATTTCTTTTGAAGGAGGTTTTTCATGATCACTTTTGTCATATGTAGATGTATAAAAAAAAATTCTTCTTCTTTGCTAAAAGTTGTGGACTTACATGGTTTTGACTCAGATTATGTTGATATTATGGCAGTTTCTTTCTCTTTTTCTTGATTTGTGTGTGATCTTGTATTCTCCCATGAATGTAGGTGTAAAATCTAATAAACCCCAAGGATCATCCGATGGTTTTGTGATTGATCAAAAGCACTTCTCTTTCTATTATTCTTGCAATAGTTCCACTTTTTTAGTTGGTGTCAATGTTGTAAGAGGATTTGTCATTCTTGGTTCAATTTGTAAACAACTCTTAGGTTCAAGATTGGCTTTTATCATGTGGACCTTGTTTTTGTAAGTGTACTTCATTAGATGATGAAGCATTGATGGGACTCCATTCATTTCATGAATCCATGGCCTACCCAAGAGAAGATTATACAAGAGATCAGGGGGCATGCCATGGATAGGAGTTTGCAATGTAAACCTACAAGCTTTAACAAGTAATGTTATCACACCAAGCTGTTGTTTTCCCACATTATCAAAACCATGAATAGACAACTCATATGGTTGAATTTTAGTATTGTCCACTCCAAGTTTATCCAAAAGGTTTGCACTACAAAGATTAAGTGTCGAATCATTATCAATGAGAGTACGCTTGATGCCAATGTTGTTATTGCTAGCCACTATCATCAAAGCATAATTTTATTTATGTATTTCCAATGGAGGTAATTCACTTTGATGAAAGAAAATGTCCAAATTAGGTGCATTCATATTATCAATCAAAGCTGCCACATCATTTGGTTGTGTACTAAGAGGGATAATAACTTGTTGTAAAGCATTTTGAAGCATGCTATGGTAAATAGGTGATTCTTGAATCAAATCCCACAAGGATATCTTAGTAGGAGTGTTGTGAAGTTGTTCAACAAGATCATACTCCTTTCCAGTATGCGAAGGTAAACGAGGAGCACTAGGAAAAATGGGTTGAGGAAGTGATATTGATGTAGGAATGGTTTTTGATTGACTATTATTCCTTGTGTTATATGTATGAGCAACAGTACTATAACTTAGTTGTTGTGAAACACTGTTACTAGTGAGTTGCCTTGCAAATTTAAGATATGTAAAATATTTTGGTGGTGTTGAGGTGGTCATATGATAAGAAGTGGCTTAGGAGATGATTTGGGAGGTCCAATGATTAGAGGAATCTTAAGAGGTTCGAAAGGAATCTTAGGTGGCCCAATGATTAGAGGGCTCTTAGGAGGTCCAAAAGGTGTTTTTGGAGGTCCAATAATCAAGGGAGATCTAGTGGTCAATTGTGTGTTCATAACCTCAACGAATTTGACTTATTTTTTATGATCTTCTATCAAGGGGGGATCTATGGTTTCCTTATCCTTTTCCTCTATACTATATTTCAAAAGAAATGTATCAATGACATCATCTTCTTTTGGCACACTATCTTCCCAAGTGGGAGAATCATTGGGAGAGGGAAAAACAAGATTCTCATGATTCTCAATGATTGTATCTTCTAACACCAAGATACCTTTGTCACAAGCATGAGAGGTATCAGGAGAAGGACAATTATGATTGTCATGGTTTTCAACGATTGCATCCTCTTTCACTAAAACATTCTCACAAATGGGAGAGATGTTGGGAGATGAATGGAGACTAGGTAAAGTGATGTTAAGGAATGTGTCAATGATCTCATCCACCTATGTTGTAATATCCTACCAAGTAGGATAAGTAAGGGAAGAGGGATAAACAAGATTCTCATGACGTTGGACAATTGGATCTTCTAACACCAAGATACCTTCATCACAAGTAGGATAGGTATCGAGAGAAGAAAAACTATGATTGTCATGATTTTCTATGATTGAATCCTCTTGTATCAAATCATCTTCAAAAATGGGAGAGATATTAGGGGTTGAGTTAAGGATAGGCAAGGTTATATTAATAAATGTGTCAATGATTTCATTTTGTTGCACTAAGGTATTCTCATAATTAAGGAAAATACTTGAAGAATGACTAACATACTTGTGAATGACCTTATTTTGTTTCCCTAGATTGTACTCATAACTAGGAAGATTGTACTTATGCAAGCCATGCTTAACCATGTCAAAACCACGTCTTTCAAAAGGAAACACGCTGCTACTCTATTTGCAATGAATTGTAACAACCTAGAATTATGAATTTGTGAAAACTAATCTATCCCAATTATGCAATGCTACACAAATAATTGTCCTATAGATCTGATGATTTTCAATACTAAAATGCAACAATTTTTCATGAATTTGCAATACATCAAGAAAAATGACAAGTTTTCTTGCACATGCAATAACATTTTTTTAGAATTTCAAAACTGACTTTTGCAAGTTGGAACCAACTGATAATATAGAGGTAGAACAATGTGCAAAAGTTGTTTGAGACACCTATACAAGGACAGGTTCACCCTAGGGTGAATGGGTCCTTGTACAAGGTTCAAAAAACTGAAAATTTGAATTTTTATGTTGTTTGATGTTTATTTCTCCAATTGCAAACAGGTTAACCAATGATTGTTTTTCCAGTTTTTGCTCAATTTAAGACAATGTAATTCATCTTGATGCAAGTTTGAAACAAAGGTGAAAATGTGTTTACAAGTTTTTAATGTAAATTTCAGATGTAAAATGTAATGCTTGACTGATTATAAGATGCAAGATTCTGAAAATAATGATTGGATGCAAATTTGAAACAAAACTATGCAATTTGTTCACTTAATTTTGGATTAAAATGAAAGATGCAATGAACAATTTCATATTTTTAACCACTTAATGAATGCAAGTAAAATGAAAATTTGATCTAAAGAAGACAAACAAATTCTAATGCAAGCTATGATCCAAGATGAATGCAAAAATTTTTGAACCTTTTATGACTCTTTACACTGAAAAGATGAAACCCTAAATGAATGATACAAAAAAAAACTACCCAAAACCTAGATCTAGGGTTTGAAAGGACTTCCAATTTTAGAAAGTTTATAGTTTAAGAATGTTAGGTTCACCAAAATGAAACATAAAAATGTGGTGACTCTAAGATTAGTGTCCATAACCTAGGGCCACTTCCACATTTTTATAAATTTTATTGAGATGTAGATCACAAGGTGCAAGAGATTCACTATAATACCTTAAGGTAAGCCAATTAGACCCTAGATCTACAATTATTGGGCGATTGGAATTCATTATAAATATTTTGAAATGATGAAACTAATGATCTTATATGCTCTAATATTAAAAATGCAAGATCTTGAAGACTGACAATCGGAAACAGTAGTTTACTAGTGCATATGGGAAGTAAAAAGGACAACAAATATGCTCCAAAAAATTGGTCTGAAGGTGCCTAAAAGGACTCATTCACCCATGGGTGAATGGGTCTTTGTATAGATGTCCAGATCAACTTTTTGGGTCTTCTAGTGCAAGATCTAATCTTTCGTTTGGCATAGGTCCCACTGTCAGAAAGATGAAAATAAAGTCTATAACTTAGTTTATGTGGCTTGACAATAATGATGACAACTTGTGCAATAATGCAAAATTGTTCTTCAAGACCTATTCAATTCTTCTTCAACCTGTAATCTACACATACACAAAGAGAAAAAATATTTTGTTTGAATGGGGGTTTGCCTTAGTCAAACACCAAGTTTGGTAATTAAACCTTGATAGAAAGATAAATGACAATGGAGAAGTAAATGATGAATGAACAATGCTTGTTACAACTCACCAACCCTTAAATGGCTTACCTTAGAGGACTGAAGACAAACACATCTCTCCAAGGAATTTGATTTTTCTTTTCTTGATGGATTTGGATACTTGAAATGCTTGGATGCTTTAGGATCAACAATGCATATTGGCCTTCACAAGATGACATGAACACACATAACGTTGAACATGATGTTAAGACCTTGAAAGCTGCAACAAATGACTAATAAGTCTGCTCTTGAATGCTCTTGACAATAATATTTTCTCATATGAAGTCTTGATTGTGTGTCTTATATTTGAATTGATAAAAAGACTATGTATTTATAGGTGTTTATCTAATTTCCCAAAAATTACATTCCAAAAGCTGACAATTGTAACTTGAATTTGATTCACTAAAATACCACCAAAAACATATTCAAAAAATGGGTCTTAGGACTAAAGGGGACTCGTTCGCCCTTGGGTGAATGGGTCTTGGCCTATAACTACAAGACACACATGCTCCAATGTGATTTAATTATTGACTGCACTAATTAAATGTTGATTCCCCTTTCGAAAAGTGATAAAAATAAGGCTTTGAATGCATAATTTGGCAAGTTAGAAGCTTAATTAAGTCCAATAAATTAAGGGACCCAAACATTATGAAATTGTAAAGGTATACCATTTCCTACACTATAGATATCACTCGTGATCTTGCAAAGTTTGATCAACCTCCCAATTTGTCTTTCAGTCATAAAAATGCTAATCACTCTCTTCCTCCACCTATCCACTATCATCCCATCCCACCACTTTACAATTTTCCCCATCAACTTCTAAGTGTGTTAGATCTTCTTTTACTCCATGTCTTGTGACGTAGGTACTCACAAAAGTGAAATTGGAAGTGGATGATGGTATTGGGGTTTTGAGTTTCAAAAAGTTGCCTCAAATTTCATGTGTATACAAAATGTGTTACAAGCACTGATGCTCCACTAATAGATCTTACTTAGGAAGATGAGTAAATTTTTTTTTGAGTTTGATGGTTATTTTGATGCAATTTTTATTGGACAATGATAAATTTTTCTTTGACCGCATGTATAGTTTAGATATTTGCTACACATTAAACTTTTGTTTGATGATATTTTGACCAATCACATATTTCTATTTCTTATATGTTATTTTAATTAATTCAAGTAATGTGGCATGGTTGGAATGATCTTTGAGGTACTCATGTTTAAGTGGCATTTTTAAGTATTTCATTCATTTTCAATTTATTATGCTAGTACAAAGTAGATAATGATAATTTTTAGCAAGTAAAGATAGTGGTCCCCCACCCATGTCATATGTGGCATTAATATTCCTTTCTGTTAGTCATTTATTTTTAATAGTTTCAAATCTTAAAAGGCTAAAATAAAGTTGATATATTATTATTATTATAAAGTCTATTATTGGTATTTTAAGTTGTGGTCAAAATATTAAAATTTTATAATAGCCATTTATTTTTAATAGTTTCAAATCTTAAAAGGCTAAAATAAAGTTGATATATTATTATTATTATAAAGTCTATTATTTGGTATTTTAAGTTGTGGTCTTACAACTAATTCTTATTTGAAAGAAAAAATGTTTTAGAGACTTTATGATGTAAAAGTGAGGAAATAAACATGTATACTTTGCAAAAAAAAAATATTATTATATCCCTGCAATACAAATTATGAGATGATTATTTGATCAACAAAATCTTCTTGTAACACATCCCTTGATGATTAAATATTGTTTTGAAATTATCAGGTATATCTAATCTAAATTTTACCATTCTAATTATTAAAAAAATATTTTAAATCTATTCATTTTATTGATTTCTTGCATATCCTAGGGTTGTTTGATTTTATGCATACTACTATTGAATGCTTCATACAAAATGCTTGACAAAGAGGATTAAAATCTTTTTCTAAAGGCAATGATTCAAATTGCATCACTCTTCATTATTCAATGGCAAGCTATAAAATATTTGATCAATTCAATCAATGCAAAAAAAATCAAATTGGCCTCTAGAACTTGTATAATATGTGTAATATGTATCCTTATCTCTTTTGTTTATATGCACTCATACTAAAAGCCTCGCATATGTTGTTTATTCTTAATTGATTTAGGGATATGTAGTGTATTTATTTATTCTAAGTGAAATTATATAATGAATTAGTGTTTTCTTGATTATCGTTGATTTTCAAATATTCATTACAATTGATCTAAAAATATCTTTAATACATGTCGATACATTGGAATAATCATAATGATCAAATTGTAGAATTTATACAATATCTTTGTTTTGACTTATAAAAGAAGTGATCTTCGCAATAATTCATTATCTTTTAAGTTGATCATATTTTAAGTTTAGATGTCAAAAGATGATTTCAAACAAGCTCCCTAGCTAAAAGGTTATAACTTTTCAAATTCAACACCCCCAAGAGTAAGGGGCACCAATGAAGACCTACCTACTTTATACTCCTCTTCCACCACACAAAGCACCAACAATACCAAAATCGTCCATAACTTGTAGTCTCCCTTTTTTATGTTGTGAAATAGCATATTTATTTCAATGCTTTCGCACATCTCCACTATGAAGGCCCTCGAAACAAAAAGTTGAGAAATCATTTTTATCACAAATTGTGAAATACTCATTTCTTGTTCTATTATATGTTGCTATTAAAGCCATTTTGTTGACTATAGTAATAAAACTTGGTGCACTTGAATGAAACCTTTAAAAAAAAAAAAAAATTCACCTCCATTTTCTTTTGGGTAAACCCTTGTTTGACAATAGCATATGTAAAAATGAAGGTTATTTTTACTTTTCTAAATATGACTAAGAAATCTTGTGACGATGGTTTTTGTAGTTTGACATTCTCTACCAAAGATTGTCAAGTGATATTTTTTGAAGAAATGGTTCATGTAAACCTTGCAAACAACGAATGAATGGTATTGATACCATATTCAAAAGTATTGTTGGCATTACAAAGAGCTTGCTTTGTTTTATTGGCTATTACATTAAATGAGACTCTTAGGTATCATTTCATATTAAAAAAATTGTGATGAGATTTTGGAAAACAAAGACTTTTCTTTCAAAAGAAATAATACTATCAAAATTCTTGGTTTCAAAAGTTCATTTCCATTTTTTTTCCTTAGCATGTTGGGATGGAATCAGGACAATAACCCTAGCAGGAATGGACCTCAGGGAGGATGAAATAATAGGTCTAACTCTAGGAGTAATAACATTTCAATAGTTAGCCATGGAGTTCAAAGAGGCAGTTACACACTATAAGGTGGAAAACCTCTTCACAATTTAGGAATAGATGCCATGGTAGAAACATACAAAATTCAACTCATGTGGATGCTCAAAATCCCCAACTTTTGGCCTATCCTTGAACTTGCCACCTACAGAGAATTTAACACCCATTGTTAATCAACAAACCCTCAATTCCCCCCTAATCTTGATCATAATAATCAATTTCAAAATTCCATTGTGGGTCAGCATGCTCACATAGCCTCTCATTCTCATCACTCTCCCATCCTTGTGATCTATTGGATTGTCAAAGATATCACTCGTGATCTTCCACAGTTTAATCAACCTCCCAATTTGTCTTTTAGTCATGAAAATGCTAATCACCTTCTTCCTCCACCTTTCCACTAGCATCCCATCCCAACACTTTACAATTTTCCCCATTAACTTCAAGTGTGTTAGATCTTCTGCTCCACATCTTGTGACATAGGTACTCAAAAAAGTGAAATTGCAAGTGCATGATGATATTGGAGTTTTGAGTTTCACAAAGTTGCCTCAAACCCCATATGTATATACACTAGCACTTGCACCGGAGGGGGTGCAAGGGTTACGCCGATAGAAAAATATAGAGAAGTAAGAAGGGGAGAGACATGCAAATTATCATTAGCAAAGGTAACAATGTTAGACATTAGAAGATAGTAGTAGGTAAATATACAATGTGATTATACAATGTTTGAATCTCAGTAATAGATTGAGAACACGAATCATTACATTTTTTTTTGGAATAGATGGATATATTGCATGATGTTTGCTTCAATAGTGTTGTTGTTGTAGGAGTGTACATGGAATGTAGTGTTGGGTGCATGGAATAAACGAATTGGCCAATGGAAATGCAAGGTATGGAAAGGATGGCTGGGGGTGTTATTTGGAGTGTGTGAGGGTATCTGGAGAATACTTGTATAATGGTGGTGCAGTGAATGATTATGATCCATATCAAGAAATTTACCATAAGCAGGTGTAAGGTGTAGATCGAATGTCAATCAAGATCAGGAGGATTCAGAATGTGGGGGGTGATGGGTAAACATGGATTTGGTAGGTGGTACATGGATGAATTGATTTAATTTGGATAAGGTGGATGGAGTGTTGGATCTATTGTGGATGGAGTAAGATGCGTGTACCTCTTTTGCCACATGTAGGTGTTGTTTTTTTTTTTGCAATCTCATTGAGATGTAGACATCTCGATTAGGGAGCCATAAGAGTCCTTATGATAAAGTGTTGTTGTCAACGCATGGTTATTCTGAGATTTGGATATCATGGATGTCCCAACTTATGATGGTGTGCATTAGCGGTTGATGGTTTGGATTTTCTTTTTCCAAACTTGGGAGGCAAGCAATGGTAGGTGGATTTGGTGATTTGTTTGGGCCAAAATGTGTGCATATGTCTTTTTTGGTTGCTATTGAAGCTTTTCTATGCACCATTGGACTTTATTTGATGGAAGTGCTTCCCTTCTTGATTTTTTCCCCATAGTTTCTTTTACTGATGGAGATTGGTAGGGATGTTTTTGTGTTGTATTTTATGGTATCCATCTGCATATTATTTGTCCATTTTTTTATTTATTTGTCCCTTTATTTTTTTTGGTGGATGGGATGATGTGCGAATCACGGTTGAAGGTATGAAGTGTGGTAGCATTGATAGCGGCTTTATCATAAGGACTCTACAGTCTCCCAAATGTTGACTCTTCTTTTTTGTGGAACAGCTACATGTACATTTAGGAGTGAGCATCTCATGGGTGGATGGAAGAGTAGGTGGTATATGTATATGGTTTATTGGATGTTTGGATTCTTGATGTTGATTTTGCGTGGTCTTGCTTGAAATATGCTTTGGTTCATGTTCTTGATATGGATCAATTTGGTTGTATGGATTGTATGCAAAGGGGTTTGTTGTATTTTCATGGAGGCATGGGAAGTGGCTCAATATTGTATTGAATGTGATACAGTCTCTGTATGTCTTAAAAATGACCAATACTTTGGGAGGATTCGCCAGCTTGGAGCAACCAGTTGTAGGAGTATACAAAGCTGGAACATCCACTTGCATGTGATTGCAAATGCGCCAGCTTGGAGCAACCATTTGTAGGAGTATACGAAGTTAGAACATCCACCTGCATGTGATTGCAAATGCTTGGTAAGTATAGAAATAATAGTTTCTATGTATATCAATATGGTGAGGTGAAGATAAAGAAAAAACAAATATAGCTTTCTTGAGGGACTGGGGTGTTAATGTATGTGTACCTGTACTCATCATAAAGAGAGAAGATGTAGTCGGAGCTCTTCTTTTTTCCCGATAATTGTGAATGGATTATTCTTCATTCTTGAGTATCGATCAAAGGTAAATGGTGGGTCGATCCTAAGTCCGTGTATTGATTTAACTCTAGATATAGCTGTAAAAGTTAATCCTTGTGTTTCTTTTTTGCCTATATCGATTGTTGCTCTTTCGATTGTCATTCCTTGGGATTTATGTATTGTAATCGCCCATGCACTGCAAAGTGGTAATTGCCTCTGAGCACCTAGTGATATGGGTGATATAGGAATAGTTTTTGGGGCATGGATGCTCCAAGGTGGGCCATTGTAAGTATCAAATTTTACTACCACATATAATGGTAAATCTGGTGGTTTGGAGCTTTCGGTGTATACAATATCTACAACCTGTCCAAGAGAACCATTTACAAGGCCTGCTTGAGTCCATAGGTTTGTAGTTAGCATGATGCGTTGGCCTTTACAAAGTAGGAGTTCATGGGGAAGCTTGTCAACATCATTGTCAATCTTTGATGGTAGGGTTGTTTTTATTGCAATACTAAGTGCAATAGGAAGATTTAATAGCTGTAACATTTTTTTGTTGTGTGTTCCAACCAAGTCATTGGTCGGGAATAAGTGCATTGCTAGGTCGAAAGACTTGTTTTCCTTGTGTGATAACTCTTTGTTTGTGCGACGCATTATTAGCTCCCAATCTTGTTCACTCGGTTCTGCATTACGGATGTTTTGTAGAGTTCTTCAAAAGACAATTTGAGCTTGTGTGTCCCCATGTTGTTGAAATATTTTTTCTAGTGTGATAACAATAGTGAATTGTTCCCAAAGGGCTTTTGCATCTGTGTGGGAAACATATATAGGTTTATCCATTACAGGAGGTAGCTGTGCAAAGTCGCCTACAAGAATGATAGATCTTCCACCAAAGCATAAGTGTTGGTGGTGGGGGAAAGCCTCGCGTAGCCTAGTATCATTTTTTGAGAATAATTTTGGGCCTAGAAAGCTTAGTTCATCAACTAGGAGGTATTTTATGTGTCTCATGCTATGTTGGAACATTGCAAGTGACTGACCCTTCAATGGATGCATTTCTTTGATTGGAATCTTCAAGGCAGAATGTATAGTTGAAGCATGTATGTTGAATGTTGTGATTCCTGTAGGAGCAACAACAAGGAGAGGGCTATGTTCTTGTGGCACTAAATTGGAAAGGGAGTGTTTAATGCAATGAATAAGATAGGATTTTCCTGTTCCTGCCATGCCTTGTATGATCATGTAAAATGGTTTTTCTATTTCATAAGAATTGTAGTGGTCCAAAACAAGTGTCAAAGCGAGTTGTTGTTTGGGAGAGAGTGGATATGGGAGGTTGCTAAACTCAAAGGGTGTTGGGCTGTCATGTTGGTCCACCTTGTTTGTGCATATGAAATGCTCTGCAGTTTCATGTAACGGTTGAGGTATTGTACAGGCATTCCGGTTGTGGCAAGTGTCAAAGTCATGTCTTCCAAGCATATCGAGGGAATTAAAATTCCCGCTAGTACCAAGACCCAATTGTGTTAAGAACTCCCATTCATTCAATTGAATTGTATTGCCTATATTGTTTTGATCTTCTGGCTCCTCTTCCTCTTCTTGACTTACTTGTTCATCAACTATACGGTCAACATGCCACACACAATATTTGCGTAAATTCATCTCCTTCCAATTTGCAACAATTTTCTCTTTCTCGATACCAATGTCTGCTTCAATGTTGCGAAAGTGCTTGTAAAGAAGTAGTTCACTCCAACAAAATGTTTTGAAATGTTCTGAATCCTCCTTTGGAATAGCAGTAAATCAAGGGAAGACACTGATAATTTCCTTATGTTTCCTTTCTTTCCACTTGTACTCTTTGCGACTTGATGAGAATGAGAATGTTCGTGCAGATTCAAGTAGTGTTACTTTATCCATTTGAAGAGGACGTGTGTATTTATGGATGTAGGTCAGCTCCAATGCATTTTCGTTTCGGTTTGTTTGGATTCAGTTGAAAACTTTTCTACCAACATTAAGCACCATAAAATCACGATTACAAACAAGGGGCAACTTTTGCAACATATGGCACGTTTCTTGTGCACCTATATCACGATCAGCAATAATTTCGGACATGAATTTTTTGTATGCTGTAAGTGCCTTGTCTTGGGGTGCTTGCTTTTGACATATGTGTGTCAACATATCAAGGCAGCTCTCAGATTTTATTTTTGCCTTCGCGGCATATTTTGCAATGTACTTTAGAACTAGTGTTTTTGAAAGCACGGGCTGACAATCCATATTGGCCCTCCATATGGAAAGCATTTCTAGACTATGTATATTCAATCTATCATCATTACGTGCAGGGCAATAGTTTTTTTTCCCAACTTCGTCACTACACAATGAAGAGTTGGCACATTCAGGCCAGGGTGCACTATAGCGACACTCCATGTTGTTCCCTTTCTTGCGAAGGCAAGTTGATTCAGAACACTTGGTGTGTCTCTGGACACGGTTAAGTAACTCTTCATAGTCAGTAAGTGTGTTTGTAGCAAAGATTTCGGGTGTTGTTAGTAAGCATGGATCGTCTTGCGAAGATCGATGGAATGTGTTGCTTCTATCTCCCAGATTTCGAGGATTCCAAGCACTGACATATCTATCAAAGAATGATTTTGCTATGTCTACATCTGTATGATTGCTCCAGTTAAGAGTATGCATGTTTGGTGCACCCTCAATCCAAAGGAAGCCATGTACATGTGAAGACCCTCGATGTTGCCACTCATATCTATACCAGTAGTTTGTTGCACAATATAGTTTCTCTAAGATTTCTTCACGAAACACTGTGAATCTTTGATGCAAGTATAAGGAAGTGGTATGTGGGTTCATAACAATGTTATCTATACGATCTTTATTGTTTAGTGATGTTTGGGTTGCCCCCTTTGTAAATAGTTGATGTAAATCATGCCATTTGGTGTCTGCAGCACTTAAGGTGAAGAATAGTGTTGGGGAGCCTATTTGGTTGATCATGTTTGACAATTCACCACGAGACTTATTCCAATATGCTCATGTCCCTCTAAGGGATGATCCGTAATGCATCAGTTGTTTGGCTAGTTTAGTGTCAGGAAATGTTTGTATATGGAGGCGAAGGCTGTCTATGGTAGTTGGTATGCAGTCCTCAGCATTTTTCTTGACAAAAATGGAGGCAACACCTTGGATTCGGTGACGCATCAATAGATTCAAGACAAAATATCTAAACCTTGGGTGCCTTCCAAATCTATTATCATGGAACCTCATTAGGTGCAACACATATTCATGCATTTCAATTTATCTATAGCGAGGTTGTAAATGTAATGCATTGCCATTGGGAAACAAAGAAGGAAAAGCCATGTCTAGAAGTCCTTCAGTATTGTATTCATTAACTGGCGATGACTCAAGTGTTGGCCAATCTATAATGGTGTGATTGTGATCTCTAACTTGCAATGTTTCTTTTATGATTTCTAGTTCACGACGTTTATTTGGTAGCCTAGGCATGAAGGATGAGGAGCAAGTGAATTCAGTGTTGGGTGAGTCCGCATTAAATTTGGAAGCACTAATTGGAGCAACAATATTGTGATCGTCAGCATTAATGTTATGAAGCATAGTGGAAATGTCTGTATTTGTATCGGGGAGCTCCTGAAGGGATGCAAAATCCACCTCGACATCTTTGTAATATGGGTCATTTGTGATTTTATATTTCAGTGCAGCCCACACACGATGCCTACTTACATAGCAGTCATAATGGTCACCTCTTGTATTGGTTCTTCGAACCACCAACACATCCAAGTTTTCTATTTTATGTGGCAAGTATTTTGCTATGGTGTTGATATCATGTGGGAAACAAATTGTGTGGCCACTATATTTGCATTGGCCTCCACGAGCATGTGTTACTTGTATTATTGGATTGACTCGTGCTATTAACATTTCTTCAACTTGTGTTAGTGTTCGTAGCTCATATGGCTGTACTCCTAGGTCCATTAAATTAGTTGCTAAGAAACGATGTCTACCTATCTCACGGAAGCATCTAAAACAAACTGGACCGGTTTGTGTTGTGTTGGTACGGATTCCTGGGTAGCATTCATGGCAAATTGTGCAAGTTGGTAAGTTGGATAGTTTATCTAGTTTTGAACGAAATCTTTTTGAAGCGTCTATAAAGTTTTGTTTAGAATGCGGTAAGCTTGTGGATTGATTTTTCCGTGTGTGGATTGTTTCGTGTGTGCATGCTGACAAACCTATGTTGAAAGTGTGTTCGTTTTGGGATACACATTCGTATGGGTCAATGTTGTGTTGGTTTGACTGAAAGGAAGGTGGTGTATTGGCTTCTATTGCTTGTTTTCCTATGCGTTCAAAATGACGGCGAATGTTGATTTCTTCTTTATGTTGCATGTAGTAGTTATGAGTTCTTTTACGGGATTGTATGCTTTTAGGGTAGAGGTCGCCATCTGTAAAGGAAATATGAACTACAATTATCAAATGAACAATTACAAAAACATACAAAATTGAAGAAGGTAAACATTAATGTTGATGAGTTCTTCGATCACTATATTCTATGAAAAGTTGTTGAGATACAATTGGTATGCTATATACATGAGTAATTTGGTGGAAGAAACATATCACAGTATTTTCATATTTTTCATAACATCAATATATTCAATATACATGTGATTTTGAAATTCCATGTATGGAATGAAAATTCTAGAAAGTATACTATATAAGGTGTTACAAAATTTCATATACATTATATGAGTGCTTGAGGTACATCTAAACACTAGCAATATGAGACATAGTAGTGATTTCACTCAACATGAGAAAATTCTCTGCAACAAAATCTAGCTTGTCGACCTTTGTGATTGTTGATTTGACCCGTCCTTGAGCAACACTTGAATCATAGGAATTTGTGATTGTGAAGATAAATTGCTTGAATAACACTCCTTTCACTATGGTTTCAGCTTCAATTTCTGTTCCAGAATTGAATTGTAGCATGTATAAATTATCTGCAGAGATTCCAAGGAGTTTGGTAGCTGGTTCTTCAAAAGCAATAGCCCATAATATTCCTGTATGATCTGCGAGCTTTAGCTGGAGTATGTATCTATAGGTACATTTAGGAGTAGTAGCTTTGCACTTGGAACAATACCATGTCTGATCATCATTCTGGACAACTTTCTTTTTACATTGTCTTCCATCTAAGTCAAGGGGGCAAGATGGATAGCATAATGAATTTGTTTTTATGTATTGCACTGATGCTTTTAGAGTGCATTGGAAAGTTTTTTTCACACTGGTAGTTTGCTCTTCAATATCAGCAATTGATTTCCTCATAAGCACGAGAGGTGCATCCAATGGTTGTGTATTCAATGGAGTGACATTAGCCCCATTCTGTTCAAACCATGATTTGAGTTGTTCGGCCTCCTCTATTCTTGGGTTTACAAATAGGTGGGTGCTTGCCAACGTGCTTATGACCTTGCCATTATACTCAGTGACACGGCCATTTTTTATTGCAAGTACAGACACATGTTTTAAGTGATAGCTCTCCTGCAGTTGCTTGCCTTCCTTTTCAGTTGTTGGACCCCATAAAGTAATATTAATGGTAGATGAAGAGGTATCTATCAATTTGATGCTCCTTCGAAGAACTTCAGTCCCATCCCTCCTCCTTATGGTTGAGCTTGGGTCCACACATATGACTATTCCAATAACATCAACAAGGATATTATTGTTCAATTCTAAAATGTCCTTAAAGGGTGTGAAGGAGAACTTATGTTTGGGAATTGCAAGGTCATCTTCTGAGTGAGAAATTTTGGATTCCTCGACTAAAAGAATTTCAAGCTGGCTATTCAGTTTGTTGTACAACCTATTAGCTGACTTAATAGTCCCACCAGATATTGTATATACTTCTCCAAAATGTACATTCATGTAATGAAGGTTTGCAACTTCATTAAAGCATGTTATTCATATTTCAGTGCACTCACAATCAACAATATCAAAAGAGAAGACCTGCCCTTGTCCCTTCTGTGTGTTGTAGTGGTGCATCTATTTTTTCATGGTAACATGACCCTTTATAAGCCACCTTGTCTGAAATGGATTCAATTTTCTAATAGGCGTAATATTGGACAGGGAGTCTTTCTTTTGTAGGGAAGACGCTAACCCAAACAGTGCCCTTTGAGTAGGTGGCTTTGTCACCATAGGAATGTTACTCATGCTTGTAGATGGAGTAGTTGAGTTTGTAGAAGTTACTTTCTGGACTTGCTCTTCAAACAGGTAGGCAGGTTGACCAATGATGTCATGTTGCAAACATGTGATTTCTAATTTGGAGATGACTATCCACCTATAAAGATAAAACAAGTCAGTATTTTGAGTACAATCAAATGTGGTAGAGCGGATAAAAAATGCTAGGCTACAAGTTGGTAGTTGTGAATTTTATAGATATGCATGCAAATAGCGTGGCTCACCTTGAATTGCAAAGAACAGGGCAACTGTATCCTATCAATTTGAGTATAGATCCTTTCTGGAGTTCTTTAGAAGCTATGCATTGGTTGTACTTTGTTGGAAGTGTTGCCTTCTGCTTATGTACCCCATCGGATAGATCCACTCTATATCGATCAACCAGTTTGAGTGCATGGCCAAACGGTGCAATTTCTAATGCTTGTAGATGGGGTTGCAAGTTTAGGTTACCATTATTCATCAGCTTGATTGCATCCTTAGTCAAGGAATATTTTGTCAGGAGAGGTGGTTGTGGTACTATAACATTGTTATCAAGGCTTGTAGGTGTGGCTTGTACTTGTTGGGTTTGCTGTTCAAAGAGGTTGGTGGGCTCGCCAATGATATCTTGCAACCCACATATGATTTCTAATTCCGATATGATGATCCACCTATGAGTGTAAAATGAAGAAGTATTATCAATAGGATGATATGTAAAATAATGGAGTTCATGAAAGATAATCTAAAAGTTTTGATTTTGCATATTGTAGCAAATTACTAAAATATGATGGCTCACCTTGAATTGCAAAGAACAGGGCAGCTATATTTCATGAGTTTAACTATAGAGCCCTTTTGTAGTTCTTTAGAATCTATGTGGTGGTTGTACTGTTTTGGAAGTGTAGCCTTCTGATTATGCACCCCATCAGAGAGTTGTAGTATATAGCGATTGGTTGGTTCAGGCCCATGTCCAAACATTGAAATATCTATTGCTTGTAGATGGGGTTGTATGTCTACGTTTCCATCATGGATCATCTTAATTGCGTTCTCAGTCAAAGAAAACATTGTGGCAAGAGAGCGAACTAGTCCTTGCAAAAGTAAATTGTAGGTGGCAGCTATTACTTACTTTCAATGATGTATAAAAAGCATACTTTGTGAAGTGTGAAATTAATATGTTGTATACCCAACAAAATATACTTAACTAATTCGATAATATTTCAGAAAGCAACAATGTTGTTGAATGCGACCATACAAGTAGTAGTTTAAATAAAAGTTTGTATAGAAGTTACATAGAGTAAAAGTAAATTTAGAATAATACCTGTAAATGTGATTTTGAATAGGTATGTATGTCAAAATAGTGGCCTTTGGAAGTTAGCTTGCTGCACTTGTAAGGAAAACAAAAAGGGAGAGTGTAGTGAGCAAAAAATTTAGTTCACGCTATTAAGTAATCTAACTAAATTGGATGCACTCTAAATGTTTAGATTTGCATTCTATGCTAAAGGAATAAGAGGAAACGTGATTTCTAACAAATGAGTATAAAAGTAGTGCATTAATAGCAAGGGATAAACAACGAATGAGAATACAATAAGATTAAAGAGAGCTACTTGGTTCATAAATGTTTTAACCTATTATTGGAGAGCACTAATTTTATGTGTATTGTGTTCTGGTTGAGGATACATCTATCATGTATGTTAATATAGTATACTAGAAATGTGAAATATGTTAAAAGAATGGAAGTGAGTACAATATTATTGTTCTACTAAGTGATCAAATTTTAAGGAATGTAGGTGAAAAGATGAGACAATTATTGAAGGACAGATATAGCATTTGTTGGCGATATATATTTGTTGGAGTGAACACAATGGTTAGACTACGCTTAGTTGAAGTCAAATGAGGAAAGGTTTGCAACACATTATATGCAAACTACTATTCTTAATTATATGCAATTGAACATGGCATTTTTTTTTTGGAATTTCGACATATGGGTCAAGTAAAGATATACAAAACAAAAGCAAAAGTCAAGAACCAAGATGCAAAATGATAGCGAGAGAACAATGTATACATATTTTCGAAGCAAAAAATGTGTTACATGGTATTGTAGTAGGTGACATATTGGATCTTTTTATTGCGAGGAGAAGTGCCTTGTTCATAGTATATTGGAGCTTACATTTCTTTAAGGGAGTTACAAAATATCCAACTATCCATAAGTTGGTAAAAGTTGAAGTTATATTGTTATATCAACTGCTATATCCACATTTATAGAGATAATGTATCTTAGGGATGGTTCAAGTAATTTTGGAACGCTTCTTTAATGTAGATAGAGCCACCTTGTCCGTAGAACTCATCCGCTTTCATTTCACGAAGGAAAGTACAAAATGAACTCAACTTCTCACAAGTTGAATGGAACTCATGTACTGTTACTTCCATTGACTGAATGTCCAAATCTTGGACACTTTGCATGTTTTGAACAGTGGCCTTTGCTTGTTGTAGCAAGTCCAGGCAACTAACTGTAATGTCATTTGCAAAATCTTGTATCTGACTTGTAGAGTTTTGATTTCCATTGATTGACGGTGTCGAATTGGCTGACAACATTGGGCCACTGGAACTACTGGAGATGTCAATAATATCCATTGCTATTTAATTGACGATGTTGAGTTGTATCTTACAACCTATGCTACAATAATATATGTTTTGTGTCAATGTTTAACCCTATGCTCCAATAATATATGTGTTTTTTGAGTGGTAATTTATCATTTTTTACAATTCTACTTATGAATAATAATTATTGCTAATATTATTTTTAAAAAGACAATTATATTTATTAAATTATAATATTCTTAAAATGTAACTATATATCTACATATTTAAAAGTTAAATAATAATACTATTGAAATTTACATATATGTATATATAATTTATATATTACATAAACTACACTATAATAAGTTTTCAAATAAATTTAGAAATAAATAAATTTAAAACATTTATGTATATAACTTATTATTTATATATAAGATTTACTATATATTACAAATTGGTAATCTTTACATGTGCAACACTATTCGGGATCAAATATCAAGCAATAACTATACAAACAGCTAAATATCCAATTGATAACTATTTGATACTAATGGATATTATATTGTAAATAAATCATTAACTATAACTTTTCCATACTAAAGAATACCACATTAAATAATAATAATAAGTAACTTAATTGTAATTGTTCAATATCAATTGATCGTTGATAAATTTAATTGGCCAATACTAATAAATATCACAAAGAAA
Source organism: Sequoia sempervirens (assembly GCA_007258455.2). Classification (NCBI taxonomy): domain Eukaryota; kingdom Viridiplantae; phylum Streptophyta; class Pinopsida; order Cupressales; family Cupressaceae; genus Sequoia; species Sequoia sempervirens. The sequence goes on along the minus strand of VDFB02000003.1, from coordinate 221,141,378 downwards.
ATATACTAGCACCTATTTTATTTCATTAAATCTAAAACACAATATTTTACAATTTAAATTGCACTTCTATAATAAACAGTTACAATTTTAACAACTTCCGTATAATAAACATTATTGATGAAATCCAATTAAGGAAATTTGCAATTTTGTTTGGCTGCAAAATTAAACTTTAATTGACCAATACTAATAAATATCACAAAAAAAATAACTATATTTCTATAAATGAATTCGCACTCCACATAACTAGTTAATAGATTAATACTTTTAGTCAGAAATATATATTTTTTGTTCTATAGAAAATGGACAAAGATGGGCTGCATTATTCTTAGTATATTCTAGAATAGTGAAATGATGATAGTTAAGTCTGTTTGATTCATGTAAGAGAGCTTAGCAATTTGGGTACCATCCAATAATACTAAAACTCCGTTAAAAACTCATTACAAGCCAGGGAAGAGTGAGGAAGTTGTATAAACGGTGGCTGTTGGATTGATCAAGTGGGGAGTTGTGAACATACAATGTATAATTTATGCATCGATGGTGGAGGAATAAAGAAATCAATTTTCTCTTCTTTTCTATAGGAAATGGCAGATCACACAGATAATAGTGTATGTGGAGGGAAATGGGACATTGTGAAAGAGATTTCAGAATAACTGGCTTAGAAAGAAACTTGGTTGGCTAGATAAGATAGATTATGAAGATTTGATGTGACAGTTGTTGGATTTCCAACAGATTTTGCAATCATAATCTCGGGTGAACAAGACTTTAGAGTTTCAATAGTTATAGTATTTCTTGGTGATTGGAGTGTTCCTCCACTCTCTAATAAATTGTATTATTTAGGAATATAATTTTGATATTTGTACAGTTCAGCAAGAGGTGATTACAAACTAAAAACTGTTGATTGAAATTTGCTAATAGTTTAGATGCTAATGGAAATAGAGAATTCTTGTCGAACATAAAAATATGGCCATGCAAGAAAGGAATCATATAATACATGTGGTTATCTCAGATGCCACTGCAATGCATTTTTTTTCACTAGTTTATCTGTGTGATATGATAATATGATATCAAAAAAATATAATTTTAAATATTTCAAACATGTGGATCTGAATGAGATGGTTCAGCAACATTATGTAATTTATAAAAAAAATCAAGCATCCATAGATCACAAATAATATATATATGAATTACATCACATACCCCTAAAGTATGCATTGAATTACACAAATGTACTTGTAGCAACAGTTGCTTATAAAGTAAATTAGCAAGTGAAGTAAATGTAGGGAAACAAAGGCTAGTAGAATTAATGTCAACAAATATGGGCACATATAACCGAACCATTATTTTAACAATAAAAATTAACATTACATATAAATCTACTAAAAAATAGATCTTAAAAAATATATAATCTAAATGAATATATATTGCTAGAAATATTTACAGAATATATAAAATATAACAATACAAATATTGTACCAAGATTTAAAAAATATTTACAGATTTACAAAACATTTTAAGGACGGTTAAATGACATATCTCTTCCTTATCATGCTAAAACTCTAAACCCCACCCAAAAACTCCAAACTCATGTTCTAAATAAATATTTGGCAATCAGGTAGTATATAACAGGAAAAGCACACTATAGTAAATTGTGAGCAATTTCAGTGTCTGGAGTCAAGTGAATGTATGCATATAAGTCAGGCAAAGAAACTAAAACCACATTCAGCAAATTATAGCAGAAAATCGATAATGTTCAAATGGCTTAAAGAACTATTTTTATCAAAAAAATCTGAATCTAATACTAAAATTAGTCTTAGACCTAAGAAGCAAAAGATCCCAAGATGACATATGGTAAAATAATAATCCTCTGATGAATGTTCCATGTAAGGAGAAAGCTGCTTAACTCAAATAGAGTGGACCACTTAACAACACAACAGTGTTAAGGCAGACACTATAACGAAGCGGCTATGATAGAATGGACTATAAAGAGTTGGAAACCGCGTGGTCAACAAAGGGCTATTTGGCATTCAACAACAAATGTTGGAGGATCCAACATAAAAACGCATTTCTTAGCCAAAGAATTGGAAAAAATGGACATTTATAGGGAAGTATTTTTATGCATTTAACTTTATCTCTAAAAGAATGGCTGTTGAACTTAGCCATACCCTATGAAAAAGAAAAAAACCAGCATTCAGAGATGAATGTTACTGTAACAACTATTCAAAGTCGATCATCTCTGTAGATTTCAAAATAGTAAATTTCTAAATGAAAAATATGTAAATGGAACATCATCATTCTATTTCAAGTAGCTTCCAATCGGGAAAAAAATAAGAGAAAAATTAAAGGCATTGGAGTTTTGAAAATTTCTGATCACCTTCCTACGCTGAGCTGGGAACTAGAATAATGTTGGATGTGTCTAATGATTATGGATCACTCTTCCAATGACGGTGGCTACAACATTGATGCTTTTCCATACGTCTACACAACTTTGGAAACTGAGACTATCATATGTTACAATCACTACTGTTAAATTTAACTGTTTGTAGAGGTAGTAAAGGGTCAGAAAGAGGGTCTATGGCATAAGCAACGCCTAAAGAAGCATGTGTGCAGATCAGGAAAACTGTTCAATATAGAAGAGAATAAATATCAGATGGGGAGAGGATATGACTGTTTTGCACATAATGTGGAGGAGGAAAGAGATCAATTTCTTAATATATTATCTGCAAGCAGAGTTAGAAACTATTGTATGACTTCCCAATGTGAGACCAAGTTAGTATGCAATATAGTGGACTGCAAAAGCTTGCGAAAAAGGTAACGTATTTGATGATGTATTGTGTTCTTGAAGGAGTAATTGTGGATTATATCTGTAAATCCATGTCCCCGCACAGTTAAGTTAAAAAAAAATCACTTTGCAAAATGCACCCTCCTCCCACCGCCTCTTTTGTCTGTGCTCTCAAAAACCCAATGAAATCCTTTAGAAATTGCGCAAAGTAAGCATATCCAATCCTTGCAACAAGAAATGCGTGGTAGGGAAGTGGGCTCGCAACTGAGGCAAACAGAAGGTCGCTTAGACAGGAAACTGAGAAGAAGACTTTAGCGCAGGAGAATAATGAATAGCAGGAGGAAAATGTTAAGCAAGCATATGGCGTTGCATTATGGATTGATTCTAAACGCAGAACAGCTGAGAACCAATTTTTTTTTTAGAGAATACCTATCGTTCTACCAAATTTGCAGTAGTGAACTATGGAAGATGAATAGTAATAAGCGATAAACTACAATAGAAGCTACATATTACCGTGGATTGATAAATTTCGTTGTCTGAGATCTCGTCTGCCCTCTGCTTTGCGTAGTCTGCTGCAGTGTTGGTGAGAAATGTCTACTTTTGCTTCCAATGATAAGTCTCATTCAAAGCATGTTCATTCTTCTTGTAGGGATAATCCGCCGCCAGATATTTGCCGACATCATTAAATGAAGAGGATTGAAATTAGTAATGTGGGTAGGATTTTTATTACCAGCTAGAGGTTGATTGATAGATAAGATGTGGATTACCAGCTGGAAGTTGATATTTACAATTCTCGAGAATTCAAATCTGACAATAAATGTAGACAGCGGTAGGATGTGGATTACCAGCTGGAGGTGGGTTATTCTGCAGTTCAATGAATTTCCAACGATGGACTAGAGACTTCCAAGGATGGACTTCCACTATATCTCCCTACAGCCACACTTGAATCTCACAATAAATCCGCTATAAACTTTCTGCCCGCTGAAGCGGCCACACGTAGCAATGTCAGATCGCTATGCTCGATTATGGTTTCTACTCTTTCCCCAAAATTTAGATACTCAATGACTTTAGGATTATCATGGTCGCTTCCTTCAACCACTTTATACAAAAGGCCTTGACTTCTAGGATGTCTTCATTTATTTGACAAAATTCGAAACAGAGGTATGCGTGTCCTTTCATAACTGCAACATGGAAAGCCATTTCACCTCCCACCAAACCATTAAACTTTGGCCTGAAACCATGGTAGTCTCAGAGCGTGAGACTTGTTTCAGGCCAAAACCTCATCCATAATATAGCCTATCGGCTAAAAATGTGTTACAAGCACTAATGCTCCACTAATAAATCTTACATAGGAAGATGAGTAAAAATTTGTTTTAAGTGGTGACGGTTATTTTGATGCAATTTTTAGTGGACAATGGTTAGTTTTTCTTCAATTGCATGTATAGTTTAGATGTTTGCTACACATTAAACTTTGGTTTGATGATACATTTCTAGTTCTTATGATTTTTGCTATTAGTTGAAATAATGTGGCATGGTTGGAATGATCTTCGAGATACTCATGTTTAAGTGGCATTTTCCAACTGTTTCATTTCTTTTCAATTTATTATGCTAGTACAAAGTAGTTAATGATATTTTTTAGCATGTAAAGATAGTGGGCACCCACCCATGTCAGATGTGACATTAATATTCATTTCTATTAGTCATCTATTTGTAAGATTTTCAAATCTTAAAAGGCTAAAATAAAGTTGATATATCATTATTATAAAGTCTATTATTTGGTATTTTACGTTGTGGTCAGTTACAACTAATTCTTATTTGAAAGAAAAAATGTTTAAGAGACTTATGATATAAAAAAGAGGAAATATACATATATACTTTACAAAACTTTTATATTATTATCTCCATCTAATACAAATTTTGAGATGATTATTTGATCAATGAAATCTTCTTGTAACACATCCCTTGATGATTATATATTGTTTTGAAATTATTAGGTGTATCTAATTTGAATTTTACCATTCTAATTATTAAAAAATATTTTAAATCTAATCATTTTATTGATTTCTTGCATATCCTAGGCTTGCTTGATTCTATACATACTATTTGTTATTGAATACTTCATACAAAATGCTTGACAAAGAGGATTAAAATCTTTTTCATAAAGACAATGATTCAAATTTCATCACTTTTCATGTAGTAAATATTTTATTCCATGGAAGGTTATAAAATATTTTATCAATTCAATCAAATCAAATAATTTCAAATTGGCCTCTAGAACTTGTATAATATGTCTAATATATATCCTTATCTCTTTTAATTTACATGCACTCATACTAAAAAGCCTTTCATATGTTGTTTATTCTCAATTGATTTAGGGATATGTAGTGTATTTATTTATTCTAAGTGAGATTATATAATGGATTAGTGTTTTCTTGTTTATCGTTGATTTTCAAATATTCATTACAATTGATCTAAAAATATATTTAATATATATTGATACATTGCAATAATCATAATGATAATATTGTAGAATTTATACAATATCTTTGTTTTGACTTGTAAAAGAAGAGATCTTCGCAACAAGTCAATGTTTTAAGTTGATCATATTTTAAGTTTAGATGTCAAAAGATTATCTCAAACAAGCTCCTTGACTCAAAAGGTTGCAACTTTTCAAATTCAACACCCCCAAGAGTAAGGGGCGCCAATGAAGACCTACCTCCTTTATACTCCTCTTCCACCACACAAAGCACCAACAATACCAAAATCGTCCATAACTTGCACCATACCCACTTCATGATAGCAAGGAGTGGACCCATCTCTAATCTCCTTTACCCCACCACACAAAAGTCTCATCATGCAACCATGCTAGAAGTAGTGCTTGTTTTGTGCATAACCACCATGGATGGAATCAAAAAAACTATTTGAAAGTTGGAATTAGGGCACCCTACAAACAAAGGAACAATCACAATAGTGGCATGCCTTACCTCACAAACATTTTGTTGAGCCTCCAACCAAAACATCAATCAATCTTAATGTTGCCTTCTTATTTGAAGATTTGTTCCATTCATTTTCATCCTTCAAATATTTATTCCTTTCATCTTCATCTTCCCCTTCAACACCTCATGAATTGTCGTCAAAGCTAGCAATGGTGGGAACTCTCAAATTTCTACAAATCAAATTACCCCTCTCCAACATTTTTAAATCCATAATTTTTGATATACAAACATGTTAAGCTCTTAATTAATGAAATAATGCTCCAAGTTCTTTTGATCAAATGTATTATTAAATTGATTGCTTTTGTTTATAATGCTAAGTATTTTTTTACTCATGCATTTATAATCTTTATGGATCATGTAATTATTTCATATTCTCGCCTTCGATCTTCAATATTGTCACAGGGATATCTCATTTTCATTTAAAAGATGAAACTGTAGAACTATAAAATGTACTACTTTTTCTTTTTATCTCGATCCTTACCATCTATCAATAATGAGTTAATATAAGAATTTCATCGGTGTTCTGAAAGCTGCGATCAACTAAATACTGAGTATTATAGGAGAGACCCATGCCAGGTTTGGTAGATGATATAAATAAGGTCATGGAGGTGGAAACAGAAGTTCAAAACCACAAAATTTACAATATGCTTTCGATGTGCTAGGATGGAAGGTTCTAGAATATGATCCCTAGAATGAGCATATCATGAGAGAAAAAGTCCACGACGAAACCCAGTATTAGTATCTTGGCGAGGAGGAGATCGTGGGAACTTCTGTAGGAAGGGGATCAGTTACCACTGAAATTTTGATTGGAAGTGGGAAAACAGTACCCTTCATTATTTTTAATAGTAAGTATAATGCCAATTTAAGTTTGCACGACCATAGTTTGAAAAGAATTTATAAACGTAGCTTCCATTAATAAGAATGTCATGGGCACCTTCTAGGCTGCTCAATTTTCTCATCTTTTCCTTTAAATATATGTCCTTTAACCATCAATGGAAACAATTTAGGGCTCCTATATCAACTGACCTATATGTCGGATCAGAGAAGTGTGAATTTGGTCTAACATAACCATTTAAAACATGAATCTACTTTTAATGATTACAAGTACAGTTGGTAAAAAATAAATTTAGCAATGTTCAACTAAAGCAACAATAACAATTAAAGAACGGGTACAGAAGAGTGAAGAATAATCAATGCGTTTTAATAGAGATTCACAACACAAATAAGTATATTGTCGGAAGTACACATTCATCCTGGGACCACAAGGAGATTTTGTACTTTTCTGTGTCAATGGCATGGAAGTAAATGTGCCTAAAATCCTTGACAGGTACATCATGATTGAAGTGGTATGCAATATAAACATGAAGAATTGTTGATTAATTACTTAAAATAACAGATAACCTCTAGCACTAACGACAGCAAAACAATGGAAAGTTGAAGGAATCTAAAATTCGAACTCTTAACATGAGTCTTGTGTTCTTTTACTCGTGGAAGCCTCTCAGATACAATATACCAGGAATTGAACGACTTGCAATCTAAATCTAATCAAGATGGTCAGGAATATGAGGATGTAAGAGACTAATTTGTTAAAAACACTAAAAAACTGAATTCCAGCTCCGAAGGATTAAGATTTATTTTAGTCTTAAACTAAGCATTAAATGCGATGATTAAGAAGAAAATCACCATACAAATCAATTCGGAAGGTGAGATGTCACAAGAAGGGGTTAAACTTAACTAGACAGAATGGATCTTTCTCAACATCTGAACCAGGCCTAAACATGACTGCATAGATGTTACTGTCATGTTTTTATAAAACGAGGTACCAGCCTCTTGATCGTACCCTTCGCATCAAATCTGTGTTAGAAGTACACTGGACCTTCATAGGCATCTTTAATTTGTCTAAGGTCAATTCATGATTTTTAAGAAAATGTACAGAACTTAATAGCTGGTTTGACTGTTTCAGTTTCAGCTCTTAAGGGAATTTTAAACCTAATATATTTTGCTAACTAGAAATGCTGCATGAAGAAATTACTCCCACTGTTTCATAGCTTAATGCACTACTAATGTACTGTCAATCTTTTGTTTTTGCCTCCGCAGGATGCCAGTACCAGTCTCTTACTGCAACCCTCAGACAAGAATATAAAAGGAAACAATAGTTTTCCCTTAGACTGGCATACATACCCACGGGATTACATGAACATCCAGGATCCAAAGGCCAAGACAAACACAATAAAAATCTTTTGTTAACAGAATTAATGTTGATGCAAGTTTCATAGATCTTGTTTAAGCTGCCCTTTAATCCAGCTTCTCAAAATACAATTTGGCACTCCTATCTCAATGCAGGATTAAGCTTAGAAAATACCGTTTACATCTTTGTCATGTTTGATTGCCCCAAGCAGGATAACAGAATTTGTGATCATAAGACATAAAAGGAAGGCAACATGCACAGAGAACACTGCCATTTGTGTCATTTCTAGATTACCATTGACATGGAATACCGGCAGAAATGAGAAAAATCATTTTTCAGTCCAAAAATCACTAAAATAGGTAAACAGGACCCAAGATGTTATACTTGTGACACATTCAATTTTTACAGATAATGACACTCTAAAAGAGCTAAACTGCACAAACCCTAATAAGCATCTCTCAATCAGAAAGAAAAATAAATTAACAGTGCAATTTAGTGGAGTACCTTTCTGTTTCTGGGTGCAAGTCCCAGCAGTGAATATTTATGTTATGTGAAGGTTCATTTAACTAGTTTCAATACGACGCTATTTACCCTGTGAGAATAACCTGGTTCAATGATTGCCAATGGATCGTTAAATGAATGACTCAAAATCAAATACCCATGCCAAACAGAATGATGTCTAAGTAAACTCATGATATTATCTCATTCTCACGATAAATGCATTGTTTTCTTCCTGCTTGTTTAAGGTAAATTCGTTGTACAGAAACTGATTTGCTTGCCTATAGATAGAGCTGTTGAAGCCACCATAATCATCTCTCCCCACAAGGAGACCATAAACAATATGTTAATGTGGATGTCTTCGTCCTTCATTTAGAGAAGGCACTGAACAATATTCTTATACTATTTCTCATGTCACGGAAATTGTTAACATCTCAGAATGCATAGATAATTGTCATTCTCATCAAGAAGCAAACTTGGAAAGCAGGGAATGTTTTGAGTGAGCATTTTCAAGAAATAATTTGCATGCATCCTTTTCTCCTTATTTGCTCAAGTTCAATTTGTCACACCAGAAACTGATTTGCTCAGATACACAGTTGGAGCCAGTAGAGCCATAAGAAGAGAACTTTTTGATACAATTTTCCACACCAATAAAACTGTAGACATCATCTTCAAACACCGGATGTAGTTGCCTTAGTTGATCTAAAGAGAGCTCTGATAGTTGGCATCCTTTTGTAAGGCTTAGTGCTACAGCTTTTCCCACAATATCGTGAGATGTTCGGAAGGCTATACCCTGCAAATATTATGCATGATATAATAAACCATATAGATAGTTAGCCCTGGAACAACATGAGCAATTCCTCTGAGGAATGCTCAAGAGTATGATTGACTTGATCTACTAAAGCAAGTTAAAAGTTGTTTTGTTCATAAGAAAACTAGGAGAAATAGAAATGCTATTAAAGACCTTTAAACGCAGTAAAATGGATTAAAATAAAATGACACATGCTATTTGCAGATGAGCATTCCTTATAATAAAATCTAAGAAGAAAGTAAGGAAAAAGTTATATAACCTTGTTTACAAGGTAATCAGCCATTGTTGTAGCATCAAGATGTCCAGCAGGTAGAGATCTAGAGATGCGCTCCCGATTGAAAGTAATATTTTGTGCAAATTCAGTTGTGACCTCAAGCATTGCTACAATAGTTTCCACACTATCAAATAAAGGCTCCTTATCCTCCTGTTACAATGTATATCCATAAAATGTCAAAGATGCGAAGAAGATTATCCTACAATGGCAATTGTGCTAAGAAAATTTAAAATTTGCAGTCCCCTTTTCTATTGATTCCTTCCCTCATAACTATGTACAGAGACTCAAGCATGCCCCATTAATATTAATCATGTAAAATCTTATGCTACTAATCGTATGTAATGTCCCTGAATTTGTGGTGCCTTGCATAAATTAGAAAAAATAATTCTTTATGGCTCAATTATATTTATTTGGCTTGGAGGACTTGGGAATTAACTTCCCATAATTTATTATTATTTTATGTGCTGCCAAAATATTTTTATAATTTTTCTACGAGGCTAGGTGACCTTTTTAAGAGGTTAGAATGGAAAAAAATAAAAAATAAAAATTAAATCGAAATTGGGCACCCAAATTGGGTCGGCCAAATTGGAGGGAAAAGGTGAAGATAGAAATACAAGTTCTTTGGAGGCATTTCATATCATATTGGAATTCTTATTTCTATTATTTTGGACTGCACTTTTGAGTAGCTTATTCCAAGGACGAAAACTCTTGAGAATAAAGGGTGAGTTGGACGAAAACCCAATCTCATCTTGGGAAGGCTTCATAACGGAAGTCTACTTGCACTTCATGGCAGGATTTCAAGTTTTGGAGCAGAATTAGATCGTAATTTGGAACAGATTTCATATCAATTTGGAGCAGAATTTTGGATCAGATTTGAGCACCATTTTGAAGTTGTTTTCATGCATGTTTGAGCACCACCATAGAAGGAACAAATTCAGATTTCTAAGTCAGATTTGGAGCAGCATTGTTGTGGCAATTTTGTGAGCATATTGCATTAGGGTTTTGCCATAATTTGAAGCACCACTTTGGAGCATATTTGAGCACCCACCTTTGGAGGGAAATTTTGCATATTTGAAGGAGCAAACCCTAAGCGCTTGCCAAGGAGGAATTCGCCCATCTAGGGTTTGACATTTGAAGACTATTTTACATATATTTGGTATGTACAATCATAGCTTTAGATCTGATTAGTAGAGCAGAAATCTAGGCATATATTTGGCATGTTTGAGCCAATGAATTCATTGTAAAATCAGTCCAGATTATTCAGTTTTGTAGCAGCCGACTTCTTTAATCAGAAATCAAATTTATTGGGCCTATGTTTGGCATTTGGATGGTTGATTTTCATGGCTGCTATCATAATTGATGTTATCTACATGTTTGGCATAGTTTTATGGATGTTTGGTATATGTTTATTAGATGCCTATAAGTGTTTATCATTCTGAAAATAAAAATCAGAATTCAGTCCTATGGTTTGAGCAAAAAACTAAATCAGAAAGGTGTAGAAATATAAATCAGAAATCTAGGGCATAAATCGGAAATTTTAGGGCAGATCCCATGGGGATATTACAGTGGTATCAGAACTTTGATCCTGCCAGCCTGGAGGGTTTCATATGCAATCACCAATTCAGTTTTATTATCATAGAAGAACAGGGCAGCAAGCTACAATGGGAGAGGGAAGTCCAAGAAGGAACAATCAGCAATGGGAGAACTTTTTGCATACTCTTGCCCAGCAACAACAGCAGGTGTTGCAAACTTTTCAACAACAGATAGTGGTTGCAATTAGAAAATTGAGGAAAGCGAAAGAAAAATCAGAAGTTATCATTGAGGAAAGTTTAGAGAAGGAAGAAGAAGTGCTTGTTTATGACTTGCAGCCTACAAGTAATTATGAGAACAAAAATCAGTCAAAGACATGTTCAAGAGTTCTCTTCAGCCCTATGAGGACAAGGATACAGGAGATTCACTTATTGAAGCTACAAATGAAGAGCACATGAAGATTGAAGAAGGTATTGCCACCAAGATTGTCAAACCAACCATGGTAGATCAGCTACATGAAGGTATGGGTTCTTTAATTGAGCCTAGCATTGCCTCGTCACCTTTCCATCATTTTGGCAAGGAATCAAATTGTCTTTTGGATGTCCTTAAGTTGGATGTTCCGCATACATATGTGAGCAATTCAGAAATTTCAGTATGTAGTGAACAAAGTGAATTGTATAAGATTGATTTAACCTTGCAAAATATGGAGGATCACTTGTGGTTAAGGAGGTTATAGCTGTGCATACTCTTTCTAGATTAGCCAATGAGGAAGATCATGATGTAGAAGACTCTACTAATTATTTTGATGGAGATCCTTTGATAGAGCATGATGATGACCTAGTTTCCACACATGTATGTAATGAAGAAGAGGCCATGAAGAAAGCTGATTTGGAGGTGCACATTTATTAAGACCAAACACAAATTTTGCATGGAGGTGATGGGTTTCATCAATCACGTCACTTGGAAGGACAATTGAAGGTAAGTGAAGGTCAGATTGTGGCAGCCCTAGCTCATTTTGATCATGTTCATAAGATGATGGCAGGTTTGTGTTGGAAGGCTCTAGGGAATCATGTAGATTTTGAAGGAGGTATATCTCTTGATGACTTGCACGAACTCAAGGAGGTGTTGGTGGTAGTGAAGTCAAACTACCTACACTTACTTGCTGACAAAGATTATCTCCTCACACTTGGTGAGATATACTTGGATGCTTTGAGAAGAAAAGAGGACAAGGACAAGCTCACCCTTGAGCTTGAGGATGCAGGGAATTCTTTGGAGCACTCAATGAGCTCTTCAAGAATCAGAAAATCATGAGGATAAGCTTTGTTGGAAGATGACAAAGGGTGGAGACATAGAGGATGGATATAGAGGATGGATATAGAGGATCCCATGATGAAGTCATGAAAATAAAGGAGATCTATACACATGAAGATTTAGCTTGCAACCATGGAACAGAGGCTATGGCACAACACTTGATTTTCCATTGAAGACATCTCTTGGACCAGCACTTTGTTGGCATAACAACTAACACCTCTGGAGTGCAAGTTGGTACAGACAGCTATGCACACTACGCAATGAGTACTCTTCAAATTAGGAGGGGAAGCTCCCTCATTGTGCTTGGAAAAAGTGCTTGAAAAGGGAAATAAACTAAACTATATCCTATCTTTTTGTCTCAGCAGTAAGAGGTACAAGGCTTTCACGAAAACTCTATACGTTGCAGCTAAGTATTTTCTGGTTTCGCAAGACTTAACTACAACACACAAAACTAAGTAACTTTAACTATCCAATCCCCTCAAGAATTCAGAGCATGAGGAAACGGAGCGAAAATGATTATCTGATGATAAACAGAGTACAGACTCACAACGTGAAGGCAAGGTGGCACATCTATCAACTCAATCTGAACAAGTTTATTGCACACAAAACATGAAAGATAGCCAACTAGGACAATAAATTGCACAGGCGAGACACGCATACAATCTACGATCAAACTAGCCACTATATCTAACTAAGGCAAGAATTCACCATCATAATTGCACGAAACCCAAGTGGCATAACAATTCATCATAACAATAAATACTCATGAACAGATACAAAATGAGCAATATTGAAGGCAAAGTAGGCACAGCATATATTTCTCTTTCGTGCAAAATTTATGTACAAATGAGCAAAGCTCTTATTTATAGACATCGAAAGGTGTAGTGAACCCTAAAATCACCTTGAGTCAACTACAGTCTTGCAATGCATGCAAGATTTATTTGTAAACCCTAATAAAGCAAACTATACAGTTAACTGGAAAACTACCATCAGTTAACCAGTACAAATTAATCTAAGTGGATAATGTGCAAGCATGCACGTCCTTATTGAAAGCAAGTTAATTGGAACACTACCATCAATTAACGTAAACCCTAAATACAACTCCAAGTGAATAAAGATAATCCCAGAATAGATATGCATGAGATGAGACAGTGAGTTAACTTGAAAAGGTAACACCAAGTTTAACTCCTGTGTGTAATGTCTATCCTGAGAGGTGGGAACTGAAGTCTACTAGCCATGATCTCGAGCAACCAATCCCTTAATGAGATTGTTAACTGCATCACTGTTTGGAGCTTTAATACTCTGTAGAAGTATGCTATGTCTATGCAGCATGTCCTCACCAACTGTGATCTAGGACTGAAGTTCACCTCTGCTCCTAATTGCTTCATCGAACAGCGCTAACATGACTGTAAGTTGATTAATCTTATAGCCAACAGTCTCCCCACTGAAAATAGTATGAATGAGTGCTTGGAGCTCTAACTGTACATCAGTAAGCTCAACATATGCACCACCCTCAATCTGATACCGGCACGGTAAGCAAGACACTAAGGTTCTCACAAACCGGAGTGCACTAGTAACGTGCTCTCTACTCTCAGCCAACTCTGATGCCATTGTTTCCTCTATCTATTCCTTGAAAACTAACTGTGTTTTCCAAGAGTAGATAGCCTCTTTATCCTCTACATCTGTGACTGATTCATATGCCACACTCAGGTGAGCAATCATAATCTCGTCCCGGGGTCTACTAATCGCCATGTCTCGCCCCTCATTCTAGAGACATAGACGGAGCTCTCTTGCATTGTACCGCAACTAATATAGCTCTGTAACCATAGAACGGCCTCTAGCAACAAACTCCTCCCATTCCTCCAAACACTTGTCGTATGCGACCAAGTGATTAAGCTAGCCCTGTTCTACTAGAGGCTCAAGCATTGGTGGGAGTGTGGCGATAACATCTAACCTGTGTACAAGGCTAGAAATGTACTGATGAAGTCTGATTTCAGCCTTGAGGGCTGCCTTGTCTTCTCTGTCTTTCAGCATTATATCCCTGGCACTATCTGTAGCAACTTGTAGGAGATCAACCTAAGTTTGGCGAGTGCTACAACCAAGGTTGACTGTGATAACCTCGAAGTCCTGAGATTCCAACTCTTCCAAACTCTTCCCCTCTGGAGGTATAGCAGTCTCAACAATGATCTCCATATCAACATTCCTCTCCACGTGGACCATGTTCTTGATCCTCTTGTTTGGCACATTATGGTAAACATGATCAAAATCTGAATGATTAAGGACATAGGATGGCTGCCTCCTCTTCCTTCCCAATTGAGTTTCAGTCCAAGACTAGTCTCGGCTAATGCTACTGGAAGGATCTGTACTAGCAACAGGAGGCTCTGACGAGAGTGAATATGTAGAGGAGCTGCTGCGAGATGGGGAGTCTAAATCCAATTCGATATGAATCGAGATTGGTGACTACTCAGGAATTGGTGTAGGAACTTTAGTCTGAACCTCAGGCACTGGTGGACTCTGAACTGGCTCTGTGACAAGATATCTGACACGCTCTGTGTGTGTATCAATGGCAAGCGCCTTGCCTTTTGAATTGTTTGGCACTTGACTTTTCTTGGGAGCGTTACTACTCTTCTTCTGTTTGGGTTTTGACGAGGAAGGTAGCGAAGGATCCACCATCGACAGCTTTGCTCTAGGCACATTTACCCTCTTGGTCTTCTTGCTGTTGAGGTAAAGTATACTGTTTTGGATAACTCTACTTGACCTCTCCTTAACTGACGTGTACTCCTTGGCATACCAATCAACTGCTGGCAGTGGTTGTGTGTCAACCTGCTCTTTGAAAAATTGAAGGACTTCTCCCTCATCATCTGATAAACCTCCCACATCTTCTGCCAAGAATACAAAAATTTGTGAGAGAGAAGTGGTTGTAGCTACGTTTGTGGACCTCGAAGTCGTCCACGCAATTTGCCCAATAGTCTTCCATAGAAGGCTTATGATATGCGTGACCACCAAGGCGTGTTGTGTAATGACCCCAAGGATCATAGGCACGTACCTCAACAAGATACTTGAGATGATATCTCTCTAGCTCCTGTCCTGTAGCTTTGGCATCAATTGTTGTTTTGCACCAATATATTCCAAATTGAAAGGGAAAATTGGTAGCTGGTTTATGCTTGTGGTGCAAATGACGATGAACATCATGTAACTGCCTCAAGAACTCCATAAATACTATTCTATCCGAAGGATAGCATGGAAGAATGACTGGATTTCCTGTAAATCCATATACTCGGATATAGGTGTATGTCAAGAACTAAATGAACCAGTCTACCCAACCATCCATTGTTGCTCTAGCAATTGCTGAGATATGAATGTGCAACTCCCAGTCCAAATTTCTCACTGTATAAGTCAGGAAAGCCTTGTGAACATGCTTGAAGTGACGTTCAGCCTTAGTGAACTCAAGTTGATCGTAATAGTGATAGACTTTATGAACACTGAGAATGCCAATGGTGTTTAACCCTCGGAACTAACCCTGATAGGCAATCAAGTACACGAGGTAAGAACACATGTGAAACTCGTGGGCAACTAGGAAACCAGTGATTTGCTTATGGGTAACATCAATGATGAAGGATGCCCAATCATAATGCTCCTTCCCAGATATGATGCAACCAATGATGTAATACATCCAGGGCTGGAAAACATTTGCATGTGAATGACCTAAGACACCATTCAAGAGTGTGATTAGAATCGCATACTCATCCTTGTACTCACCACGACCCACATTGTTCAGCAATTTGTTCTTTGCTTGCTTCAACCATCGTTCTGCCATCCTGCTTTGGCACTTGTCTACATCAGTGTTGAATGCATGCTCACATTGCTCCATAGAAATGACCAAACTGTTCGGGTGCTGAGGGATACCAAAACTTCTTTCAACGTCCAGAGGCTTGAGACTACAAATGACTCGTCCATCTACTGACACTATCTCACGAGTAGCAGAGTTGCAATGCTTAATACAAGACATCACGAACTCAACACAATGAGCGGAGATAGGTATGGAAGCGGCATCAAGTAACCCGAACTGCTGAATGTTCTAAATAATCGAATCTCTAATCTTGACTAGGTCTAAGAATGCCTCTGGCATAACTTTGTAGAGATTCGTCTCGACTGTCCCGATGAAGTCATGAGTTAGGACTGATTTGGTCCTGTATTCGAGCTGAGTGTATTGCATTTTGAAAAACTCACCCGTTGATTGTGAACTTGACTATATTTTGGCAAAAAATTTGAGATATGGGTTTTGTACAAAAAAAGATTCTAAGACAACCCAGAACGTCAGAAATGCGAAAATATGACTTCTACTCGACCATGCAAGGAATTTTCAGTTGAGAAAATTGGAAACTCGAGAACTGATGCTCTGGAGTTAAAAATTCCTGAAAATTCAAGCACATGAATTTAACTCGAGGAAGCTATATAGAATTGCTCCAAATGATTTAATTTGCCAAAATTTGCCAACTTCAGGAACATGTGAATTGAAATCTGAGAGAATTTGGAGAATCTGAGAGGAGAAAAGACGTTTTTTAAGTGTCTTTCTTTGTCAAAATCGCCACTTGTTTCTCAAATTTGCTGATGATCTGTGAACTTGCACCTGCAAAAGGAATTGTTTGATGAAATCACCACTAAAAACTAATAAAATCACCCAATCTCTAGAGAAAATTGCCTTTGCCTTGAAGAAATACGAATTTTGAGCTGGATGATGAATTAAATGATAGGCGCCATGTTTATATAGAGTAAATTCGCACCATAATGTTGACTGCAAGATTTAAAACCCTCGACTGAAATAGAATGTTTTTGATTGGACCCCCTTCAATTACACTGATACTGTCTTGAAGTCTAGAATAAAATAATAATAAAAATATTCATCATGCAATTTTGAAATCCCAGCACAAAGAGGCGCCCATTTGAGAAAATCGCTATTTAATGCCTTGACATGCAAAATAAATATTTAATATTATTTTATTCAGTTGACAAACCACGTTAAGCTCTTGGACTCATCCGACGAACTTCACTGATTTCGAAAAGTCCTCATTTGTCCTTATAGGCGTCCATTTGCTCAAGATATGACATTTTTTACTAACTCCCTACTTTGTAGCTGACTACAAAGTGACAACTGACCATATTCAACAATGATTTCCAGGTGACCAGATGACGCTGAGACTGAGCAGGGATATTCATTGCAAAGCCTGCAGAACAAGGATTGAATGTCTGCTAGGAGTCATCACTGCTAAAATCAACGTTTAATACCTCAAAAAATTAGGCGCCTTTGATTAAATTGATTTTACGACACCAGACTTAGCCATTTCTCCATTCTGCCATCTGACGCTTCAAACAGCTGCTGACGATGAACAATGAACCCTGCTGACTAGATGATAGGCTCACTGCATGACTAGAAGTATTCCACATCCAACGACTGTATGTAAGGCACCTGAGCACTGTATTAAGGACCCCAAAAGCAAGGGCGCCCCTAGCCTGAAAAGGCTCAAACACCATTTTGTCAGAAGTACAACTCTCAACCAGATGCCCTACTTTGACCTCTGATATTGGGAGCTGGGGTGACCTGATTCGAGCATTGTCTATCTCAACGCGTAGCTAGGACCTACAACAGATGTCTCTGGAGGTGATGAAGCAAGAAAACTGCTTCCAAGACCTCAAAAAGAAGGGCGCCTTTCCCAAGATGAAATATACGACCAGACTTGGCCATTTTTCAAGCTGTCTTTGTTTTTCAGTATTCTGCAAAGACCTCGCACGTACGAGCGTTTGCCAAATCCTAAAGGCTAACAGTTGGGCTCATTGGATAGCTAGAGTAATTGCACACAAGTCCCGTGAAGCCTTCAAAAGCTAATAACCTCATCTAACAGGCCTAAAGGTTGGGTGCCCCTGGCCTACAGAGGCTACAATGTATGTTTCATGTTTCTCCACCCGCTGATTTACGTGCCTGGTAGAATCTCTGCCACGATCTCTCAAAATATTGGATTGATAGGCTGACTGGTGCGCTGTGAAGCTAGACTAGATTAGCAAAGATCTCAGGAAGACCTCATCTGCAAACTCATCCATCTCAGGGGTCATCTTGAAGGGCGCAATTTTACCATTAGAGAACTTTTTGTGATGTGAAGCCTCCTTGTAACCTCATCTTCTGATCTTGACTGTCGGAGCTCTGGGTCTTGGATGTCTGCATTCGATAGCTCGTCAAATAGCCAGACTAGTCGTGAAGAGATTAAATGCATCGGAGAATGCTAGAATCTAGACCCTCTTGAAGAAGGGCGCCCCTAGGCTACAGGGGCACAAAAAGCTGAAAACTAATCAACTTTTGCAAACTGCAATCTCCTATACCTCAGCTTCTGATGTCAGTTACCGGAGTTGTAGACCTCGGATAACCTCGCAGGATAGCTTGACGGATAACTGGGCTAATTCTAAAGAGATTGACTGCGTTTATGAGCACATGCCACAAAATTTGGGCCTTCAAAGAGAAGGGTGCCCCTGAACTACAGGGGCACATATTTGCTTCTGCCTAAGACATCCTCATAAATTTGACCACTAAAATCTTCGTCTTGCCCACTGAAATGACCATGCAAAAGTAAAATCTCGTCATGAAATGCTCCTCCATCGTGAAATGCCACATTCTGAATCCCGATTCAGGTTCTGATCAACAGATACTGCTTTTGACTGACACAACATTGACCAAAGTTCATGCTTGATATTGCCCAAAAACTGTATTTGACATCATTTTAGCAAGGTTTAGACTCTTTTAAGCAAAATGCCTTGATGAAGCAAAAAAAATTGGTTTGGGTACAACACACTTGACGATGGACAATTAACAAGGGATGAAGACTTGTTTGAGTCCCTTGAAAGCACTACAAAGAGGTATGATGAAGGTTCTGATTTTCTGTTTTATGACAGCAGTCATATTTCCTTGCATAACCATGAAACAGTAGCTATATCACATGAGGGGAATGGTGTTGAGGGATCTCCCAATGTTGGCACTCAAGATGTGTGTCAAATAAAAGGAATGTATTGTGGATTCAAGCCACAAAGGTTCTAATTTTGCATACCATGCTATGGAAAATGTCAAGAAGACACAAGATATGTGTGAAGGGTGGTTGCAAAAAGCTAAGAGAGCAAAGATGTTGGCTGCCCAAATAAAACAGCACTTGCAAGAGATCAAGAAACGTTGTAACCAGCTAGATCAAGCAAAGAGGCAAAGGTTGTCACACCTTAGATCTCTATTTCTTCCAAGGGAAGAATGCATAGTGGTGGAGCAAGCAAAAGAAAGCAAACAAGAAGAGTATGCAAATTTTGGGTGTACAAGTGGAAAGGTATAATTCAAAAAAAATTGTTCATATACCTGATTTGCATCATGAGTTGCCTTTGTTTGAGGGCCCCTTGAAGGCCTAAACCTAGAGGACGTTAGAGTAGTTGACAATACACTTAGTGGGTCAACCACTAGTGTCAAAATGTTCACATGAAGACGGAGTCATAAGTGATTTAGTTTGTGGTGATTCATTGGTCTTTCTTGGAAAAGACAAAGAGTTGGTTGGTGACGAGGTGCAACTCTATCATCTTATTGATTCTTTGGTAGTGTTGGAAGCTGCCCTATTCCGGAGATTGGTGATGCATGTAATGGAGACACTTGCATTTATGTGGCATACTTTTGGGTTGCAGCTAGCTTATGAGCCTAAATATGGAAACATTGCTACGATTTGTGATTTTGAGGCACTAATGTTTGCATTGCAGCTGGACTATGGTGTTGGGCATGGAGGTGAGCATGTTTGCATTGGTGTTCCAGCCCCAGTTCGGGAGAACCTACTCCCTACATTGACAAGAGAAGGTTGTTCTCCTTTATGGCACATGGATTTCTTGCATAATTCTTGGAGGACAGCGGCTGTTCGAGAGTTTAGAGGAGACTAGCATCATCTCCTCACCATTGGAGAGTGGCATACAGTTGATACTCTATCATCCTATGACCTTGACGGTGTTATTTGCATCCACATAGGAGTCGAAGGGTGGCTTTGTGTTGTTGGCACCTTGAGATATTTCCATTTCATCATGCTTGATGGATGTAGGGACATGGTGATTTGGGATCTGTAATGTCCCCTTATAGGTTTCCCATATATTTGCTTTTAACCTTCTAAATTAAGATAGCCAAATAGGCTTAACACCAGGATTCTAATGATAAATTTCAAGCACACTTCAAGGCTGTCACCTACTTGATTATTAGACTAGTAATTATTGATAACAATTGGTGATATGCTGATCAGAATCAACAATTAACTGATATAAACTCTGATATACCATTTGTGTTGATGACTGCTTTATAGATGGAAAACAAACATTAAATGTATTCGCTATGTCTGATTGTTCAATTCAGATTTATGCATATACAAAATGAGTAATCGAATGCCTATTATTGGTCGCTATTTCTGGTATCCATCTGTTTCTAATGCAAGTTTGATACTTCTTGGCTATGTATCTGATGTATTGCACTAACTATACAGCCCTTGTAGATGATCGAGTGGCTCTCTAAGAGTGCCCAGGTCTGCAAATAGAAGTGTGTATTAGTCAAGTCTTTGTCTATAATGATAGGGGTTCAAGGCCCCAAAGAACTCTGTTATTAATGTTCAATCCCCCATTCGGTGAGTATTCCCCCTTCCTTTTATAGTCTGCTTGGTCAATAGTTGCAATTATTTGATTTCCAAGGGATGTGTCCTTTTGTAACCATCGCTCCCTTGCTCCCTTAATTGTGGCTTATGATTATTTCAGTGGTTGCTTGCTTAAGTCTTTATTGTTTGTTTATTTAATTGACGGGTCTGTCTTATTCCTTACTATGCTGACTCATTACTTTAGTTCCCTTTTGAATCTCTTTGTCTTATGTGGGACGGTGATGGATAAGGGAATAATTACGATTATATTATTTGCAATGCTTCAGATTGTAATAAGGTGCCATGAACCTGCATATATCAGCCAATATCAAATCCTGCTTCTCACTCAAGTCGTGATGACCCTAGCCACAATATCTATCAACAAGATAGCGGCAAGCGATAGTAGGATCGGACCCGTCCAAGTAATGTTTTGAAGCATCTGATCAATATCGATCACAGGTAGGATGGCCACGAAATGACCTCGATCACCTGCCAATGATTATAGGAGTCACCAAGGATCGTATGTGACTGCCACTGTCAACAAATAAGTATATCAATTGAATGTTCTACTGTAAGTGGGACAATTTTAGAGCCCGACAATCCTCAGATGGCAGTGCTAATATTAAACCATCGCCTCAATAAACTATATTATCTAAAGCAACTTTATCATACTTTATCATTATCAACTGCAAACTCAAATTCTGAATAATAAGGAATCATAAGGTGGCTGCTACATTTGTATAATGTTGTGAATAAGACAAACTTATATAGCTGACGATTTTAACCCATTATCCCTAAATATATTTTTCATTTAAAATATTATGGTCTCTGTTTATAATCATAATCATAATTTGTATTCAATAACTTTAATATTATTATATATATTATATGTTTCATACTCTTATAAATTGGTTTTGTGGGTTTATCTTAATTATATATATATATATTTTTAGTACTTATTATAATGATTATGATATTTAATTTATTAGTATTTATATTCTAATATTTATAATACAACAATTACAATTATAATTATATCAAATGGTTAATATTCTTAATATGTATTTCGTATCTTAGTGCCACGATTTCGGGGACATGACAAGTTCCAGGTGGTGGCATGCTTGGCACATCACTTCATTGGGACCCTGATGAGTTGCTTCACAACTCATGGAGTGATGATGATGAATCTAATAGAGTGGAGCATCGGAAGCTTGAAGACTTGTGGTCATGTTTTAGAGTTCACATTCTTCATATTCTTCTTGGGGGAGGCAGCCACAGGATGAGGAGTTATATGATCACGGGACATTTGAGGGGATGAAGATACTTGTCATTTGATAGTATTTTGTAGGATGCAAATTTGTCATTGCTTGAGGACACACAATCTTGGGAAGGGAGGACTGTAATGTCCCTGAATTTGTGGTTTGAGCCTTGCATAATTAGAAAAAATATTTCTTTAATCTTTATGGCTCAATTATTTTTATTTGGCTTGGAGGACTTGGGAATTAACTTCCCACAATTTATTATTATTTTATGTGGCGCCAAAATATTTTTATAATTTTTCTATTATTATTGGAGGGAAAAGGTTGTTAGTTTTATGATCAGATGTAATGCACAGAAAATTAATTCAAAATCAGCACAAAGACACAGCAGATACCCTAGGAAAACCCTCCACTTAAGGGAAGAAAAACCCAGCAACAATATATCACTTATATATTGAATAATAACACAAATAGACTCCTTTACAAGAGGCCAATATGAAGGCCAGAAGATGCACCACAAACTGATGCAAACTCAGATACAACCAGATGTAATTCACTGATTAGAAAACTCAGCCTCCAATGAACAACAATCTGCCCTTCTACAGAAATCGCAATCTCTCCTCTATATAATTCACACTTGAACTCTAATGAATGATTATGATATAATGAACTGAATGAATGAATGCAATGGATCAATGTGTATATATACAAGAGGAAGAGAGACGCATCACTTCAAGTTGATCATGTCGGCCTTCCATAGAAAGACATGACTCTAAGTCTTCACAAGTTGGCTTCTAGAAATCGTGACCCTTCATGAATAGATGTCGGCCTCAATAAATAAAACATTTCTTTATTAAATTTGAGCCTCTTCATAATCGTGCCTTTTAATAAATCGAAGTCTCTTATAAATTAAATAGCCCCTTGGCTATAATTTAATTTATCACATGTAGTAAAGGAGATCACTGGAAGAAGACCACGATGCTGTCATAAACAAAGGTGAAGATACAAATACAAGTTCTTTGGAGGCATTTCATATCATATTGGAATTCTTATTTCTATTGTTTTGGACTGCACTTTTGAGCAGCTTATTCCAAGGACGAAAACCCTTGAGAATAAAGGGTGAGTTGGACGAAAACCCAATCTCATCTTGGGAAGGCTTCATACCGGAAGTCTACTTGTACTCATTGGAGTATTTCGAGTTTTGGAGCAGAATTTGCATAACATTTTTGGAGCAGAATTAGATCATAATTTGGAGCAGAGTTCATATCATTTTGGAGCAGAATTTTGGATAAGATTTGAAAACCATTTTGAAGTTGTTTTCATGCATGTTGGAGCACCACCATAGAAGGAACAAATTCAGATTTCTAAGTCAGATTTGGAGCAGCATTGTTGCGGCAATTTTGTGAGCATATTGCATTAGGGTTTTGCCCTAATTTGGAGCACCACTTTGGAGCAGATCTGAGTGCCCACCTTTGGAGGGCAATTTTGCATATTTGGAGCAGCAAACCCTAAGTGCTCGCCAAGGAGCAATTCGCTCATCTAGGGTTTGACATTTGAAGACTATTTTGCATATATTTGGTATGTACAATCATAGCTTTAGATCTGATTTGTAGAGCAGAAATCTAGGCATATATTTGGCATATTTGTGTTGATGTTTTTAGCAGCGTCGGGCTGCTTCTTCCAGCGATCTCCTTATATGAAATAAATTAAATTGTAGCCTACAGCTATTTAATTTATTAAGATTCAAAAAGGCACGATTATTGAAAAGACATTTCTATTTGTTAAAGCAAACACATTATAATGAAGAGGCACGATTATCTTCAAGGCCGACCTTGATACGATTTAGGAGGCGCGAATTTCAAAGAGGCCGACTTCTTTAGTGGAGGTGTGATCTTTCAAGCAGGTCGACATGATGATTGAAGAGACATGACCTCTCCCCCTATATTGTATATATACTCAATGGGAAATTCATTGTTCATCATTGATTTTTCTTGTCATTCATCCTTCATCAAGTGCGAGATCTTCAAGGCAGTTCGATATTGATATAGTCTGAGTTTTGCTTCAGCGATTTGTCTTCTTGTATTGGCTGTGTTGCATCACCCATTAATGCTTGTATTTGGCCTTCATATCGGCCTCGTGTAAAGGAGACTTTCATTTTATGAGATTCAATATATAAGTGATATATTGTTGTTGGGTTTTTCCTCCCTCAAATGGAGGGTTTTCCCAAGGTATCTGTTGTGTTATTGTGTTCAATTTGAATTAAATTTTTGTGTTCTTAATCTGATCTTAAAATTAACATGGTATCAGAGTGGGTTTGTGTGAGGATCCGATCAGATTTCATTGATTATTCAGAAGCAGCAAATCATCTATAGAAGGATATAGATTGCAAGAGGCAGGTTTTATTGAGCCGACAGCCCAACAGGAGTTCAATGGCTTTTGTCTCTCCATTCTATATTGCCATCAATAGGGAACAAGTCCGAAGTGTGGAGCATGCGGGGCATTAATCATAGGCGTTTAACCCTAAATCATCTTTGAGCAAAGGCAAAGGGTCTGGCCTGCAATTATTTGTATCTATTAGCACTTATTACTGATGTGTATACAAATGTGTCTCAGATCGACATATCTTTGTCAGTGGTTTTTTTATTCTTAGTGAGCTCTATGGTCATTAATTTCTAAGAGATTGTTGATTCTATATTCCATTGTGCGGTTGAACTGTGATTGGTTCTAGCAATATTCTTATATGCTAAATCTAGCCATCCTCTATGAAGTTGAGCCGCAAGGTTGTGTTTAGAATTTGAGCAGTTCAATGACGGAGGTATCTGCTCATTCTCAGTGACATTTTGAAGATAGCATCCAGAGCCTACATTCTTCATTTGCATCGCTTCATCTAGGGCTTGCAAGACATCCAGATTCCTTATTTTGGTCGAGCACCATATCCATTCTTAGTGCAAACTCCTCTTCTTGAATACAGCTCGCGATCTCAGAGCCTTGTGATTACTTAACTTTGCTGTCCAGAGATCTCATTGGTGTCATCATTTGATGTAATTGATCTACAGGGAGTTATCAAGTATATCGCTGAATATTGAGAGTATCAAGTATGTTGATACAGTAAAGGAATGAACCTGTATTGTTCTTGGCCTTCTATCTGTTTCACATCTTTTGAGCTCAAATATTATTTTGTTAGCATAGGTTCATCTTGTTGTCCCTGGATACATTTCTGGCATTAAGGAAAAGTCACCTTGACCCATGATTGCTAAGGGTGATGATCAGTTGATCTATGTTTCATTGGAAGGTTGATGTAATCCTAAGCAATTGGGGTGGTCATTCTGGGTCTCAACCTTGAGACTTCTAGAATGAGAAGTTTATGAAGTCTATCCCTGACCTTAAGTGCAAGATCAGTAATGATCAATTGATGGACTGCAAGGAATTCAAATCTAGCAAGAGATAAGTATTTGTCTTTTGTTGTTGTTTATATTTTTTGTGAAACTCAGTCTGCTAAATTGTGTAGATCTGATAAAGTTTATAAGTGATGACCTTATTCATCTCTAACACTCTAGGTGTTGCTAGTAAGCATGTTGCATAATCTAGTGGATTGTAGTTGGAAACGAAGTGCATCATAAAATTTGAATGGTCAAAGGCCATGTTCAAATTTAACCTTGCCAGGGGCCTGTGTTCAAACCGTGAAGGTTGTGGACAAATTTGGGCACAAGAGTGGCGTATCTTACTGTGATCATTAACTGTATCCATCAAAATATTTAGAGATAAGTATTCTTTGTTTGTTGAGTTATATCATTTATTTGGATCTTGTAAAGAGAGATAGTGGCTTTTCTTGAAATATGTTCACTAGCATTTGAAGATCTCATTTATTGCAAGTTATTTCATGCTGGCTATGAAAGATTTCTGTGTGTGACCCTGAAATAAAAAAAGAATTGCATTCTCAATGGTGATTAGTTGGTCACATCGTTATCGTCCTCTGATGCATGAACTGTGATAGAGCCTTTAACTCTGGAGAGAGTTGGTTCTACATGCTAACTGCATAATGCATTCAAGAAATATGTGGTTGTGAAGATTATATTTTATTGTGCTGAGTTTAGCACTCTCAAGAGAAGTAAAAGATAGAAGAAAGGGTTATATCAAAATTAAATAAAGATAAGTTTCTTTATCCCTTCATTCTGATCTTTTGATATATTTCTCTTTAGGTTGATTTATTTATTTATGTTTTAACATTTTTCATAAATTCTTATGTATTCATACTATAACTTGGAATAGTAAACCTTGTATGATTCTAGCCTTGATAATTCTTTGGATAGTTGTAAACTGTTAGTAATCTCTCACCAAAATGCTTTCAAGATAGTTCTAAGAGCAAGAAGGTGATGAGAGATTGCTTGAGGCATCTTGTGAGGAAGTCATGCCAACCAAAGAAATGATCAAGCATGAAGTCACAACTTGCAGCCATGGGACTGAGTTGGTGGCTAGAGGGAGTTCACTTCCAAAAGTCTTCTTTGCAATCTCTGAAGTAGGGATCAAGAGAGAGTGTTGTAACTCACTAAGAAGAAGTGAAGATTACTATATTGCAAGGCTAGGTGCTAAAACCTTAGAGGATCCCTTTAGCTGCTGAGATCATAATTGCTCAAGACTGTCTTCTGGATTTGTCATTGGTAGCTCCACAAACCTATTCAAAATAGTGTGATCTCGGATGAGGACGAGGAGGACTATCTTGAACTCTCTACAGTACCAGAGGTGTGCACTGGAAAACATTTATCTAAGGCAAGTGTTGCAGGCAATCTTGGACGAAGAGATCAGAAGGTTGATGCAAGTGCTTGAAGATTTAGAGGGAGCCTACTGAACCTGAAGAAGATGGTAATCTAGTTGATCTTGGTTCTTTATCTTGATTTATGAGATCCAATTTTCAGAACCTTAAGAAGGCTGCAACTAGTTCAGATTTAGTGGATCCTACTATGTATAGACAGTTGATTGGATCGTTGATGTATCTACACTAGAACAGATTGCAGGCAAATTCATCTAAGTTGCAGCGAAGCTTATCCAAAGATACTTGCGTGGCATAGTTGGATATGGGCTGAGGTATTCTTCAAGTGTGGATTTTGAAGCTGCATGGTTATGCTAACTCTGATTGGGCAGGGTGTGTCATCGATCGAAAGAGCGCCTCTAGATGTTTTCTCAATTTGGGGTTTGTGATAATATCCTGGTGCAACAAGAAGCAG
This sequence comes from Sequoia sempervirens, assembly GCA_007258455.2. Taxonomy (NCBI): domain Eukaryota; kingdom Viridiplantae; phylum Streptophyta; class Pinopsida; order Cupressales; family Cupressaceae; genus Sequoia; species Sequoia sempervirens. The sequence continues at coordinate 221,113,832 of VDFB02000003.1, read as the reverse complement.
TCATCTGTAGCATTGAGTATAGCAGAGGCAGAGTATATTGTAGCTTGTGTGGCAACACTGGAAGCAGTATGGCTTCATAAGCTCCTTGCAAGATTGTTTGGACAATCAATGGAGCCTACTATCATTCATTGTGATAACCAGAGTTATGTGAAGCCTTTTGCCATTCTTGTGTTCCATGACAGAACTAAGCATGTGGAGATCAAATACCTATATCAGAGATAAGGTATTGAGGAAAGCAATATAGTTAAGGTATATCAGCACTGATGAGCAGACGGCAGACATTCTCACCAAGCCTCTCTCCAGGATAAAGTTTGTGTACTTTCCAAATAAGCTTGGTATGGTGAAGAATACAGCCCCAACTGAGAAGGAGCCTCAGTATCAGTGATCCTCTGTAATGAGTTCTTCTCTGTGAGAGAAGCTCGAGGTGAAATCCCTTGGTAACGAGTTCTTCTCTGTGAGAGAAGTTTGAGGTGAAATCCCTTGATTAATGAGTTCTTCTCTGTAAGAGAAGTTCGAGGTGAAATCCCTTGATTCCACCCTCTGGGAGAGCCATGGTGGATGTCATGTGTGTGACTTCATGACAGCATCATGTGAGAGAGTCTATGATGATTTTCTTGTACTTGTGTTTTCACCCTCTGGGAGCGCCATGGTGAAAGTCATGTTGAGGTGACAACATCACACAAGTGATGAACACTTGTACATACCATACATGGTTGTAGCCATTATGGTTGATATCATGTTGAGGTGATATCTGATATCACGATGAGATGGTATTCTTCTTTTCCACTTATGATTGTAGCCATTGTGGTAGACATCACGATGAGGTGATATGTCTTATGCAGCTGGAAGTATCATCCCTAGCTGAGAGGGAGTGTTGATGTTTTTAGCAGTGTCGCGCTGCTTCTTCCAGCGATCTCCTTATATGAAATAATTAAATTGTAGCCTATAGCTATTTAATTTATTAAGATTCAAAGAGGCACGATTATTGAAAAGACATTTCTATTCGTTAAAGCAAACACATTATAATGAAGAGGAACGATTATCTTCAAGGCCAACCTTGATATGATTTAGGAGGGGGCGCGAATTTCAAAGAGGCCAACTTCTTTAGTGGAGATGTGATCTTTCAAGCAGGCCGACATGATGATTTGAAGAGACATGACCTCTCCCCCTATATTGTATATATACTCAATGGGAAATTCATTGTTCATCATTGATTTTTCTTGTCATTCATCCTTCATCAAGTGCGAGATCTTCAAGGCAGTTCGATATTGATATAGTTTGAGTTTTACTTCAGCGATTTGTCTTCTTGTATTGGCTGTGTTGCATCATCCATTGATGCTTGTATTTGGCCTTCATATCTGCCTCTTGTAAAGGAGACTTTCATTTTGTGAGATTCAATATATAAGTGATATATTGTTGCTGGGTTTTTTCTCCCTCAAGTGGAGGGTTTTCCCAGGGTATCTGCTGTGTTATTGTGTTCAATTTGAATTAATTTTCTGTGTTTTTAATCTGATCTTAAAATTAAGAGTTTAAGCCCATGAATTCATTGTAAAATCAGTCCAGATTAGTCAGTTTTTTAGCAGCAGACTTCTTTAATCAGAAATCAGATTTATCAGACCTATGTTTGGCATTTGGATGGTTGATTATCATGGCTGCTATCATAATTGATGTTATCTACATGTTTGGCACAGTTTTATGGATGTTTGGTATATGTTTATTGGATGCCTATAAGTGTATCATTCTGAAAATAAAATTCAGAATTCAGTCCTGGGGTTTGAGCAGAAAACTAAATCAGAAAGGTGCAGAAATATAAATCAAAAATCTAGGGCATAGATCAGAAATTTTACGGCAGATCCCATTGGGGATATTACATTGCATCCATAAAAAGATCTAGAGATTCCCATTTAGTTTTTGGCTGCCTTACAAATCCCAGATGAGGAATGAGAAACAGAACACAGGAACTATACAAAGAATATCCAAAAGATAAAACGCCATTTAAACATTTTAGGGCCAGTAAGACAGAAAAACACTGTTGTGTGCACATAAAAACCATGAACAATGCCATGCAATACAACAATGCAGAAATGCCAAAAAATAATCATGTTTGGAAGGTGGTGTCTGAAAAACTGCAAATTGTTGACAAAAAGAGCTAAATAAAATGTAAAATGATTTATTAAACAAAAAATTAAGTAGTTAAAACTTATGACTCATGACCATTAGTATCATTGCTTGTAAGTTGCAATGAATCTAAATGTCGGTATGCACAAATCCTAGCAAAATGCAACCCCCTAACAATGGAGGATATTAGATAATATTATCATTATGCCTAGAGAGCTCAAGCTTGCAGTTGCTTTATCCTTTGTGCATCTGCACAACAAGGGTAACAGTGAACACCACTTTGAGTTCATAAGGAAAAAATATAGGAAGTGGAAAAACTAACCTGTAGATCACGGTTGTAGGCTTGTGGCAATCCTTTGCAAAGTACCAACAAAGTAGTCAAATCCCCAATCACTCTAGCAGATTTCCCACGGACAAGCTCCATAGGATCTGGATTTTTCTTCTGAGGCATTATACTGCTCCCTGTAGAGACTGCATCACTTGGAATAAGAAAGCCAAACTCCTCAGATGCCCAGAGAACCCACTCCTCACCTAGGCGGGATAGATGGACAGCAATAATAGAATTGGCTGAAAGAAATTCTAATAAAAAATCCCGATCAGACACTGCATCAACACTGCATAATTCCATTTCAAGTCACAGGTCATTCGCAAAACTAGACTATTAAATAAATGTTCAAATAAACTGAATAAAAACAGAAGCAAAGGCTCATACTGCCTCAATTGCAAACTGTGGGTCAAGAATATATGCATCCTAGATTCTGGAATATTAAAAACCACAAAAGAACGATACAGTATATCCTATATTACAAACATTAAATTTCTAACAACCATTTGCAATCCATAGAACAACATGCATTATCTCACAAATACTACCTTGATTTCATTAAGGAACATAGAAAGAAATGCTGCTATCAAATCAATGCTGTCAATACAGTTGATGTATTAACACCACTCAATAATGGTCCCAAAAGAGACCAGGGATAGGTCATTAAATGAACATAAGAATACACCCAAAGGTCATCTCAGTATCCATATTGCTTCAACATTTGGAGGATAATTACTACATTACTCATCTTCTTGCTCACAAAATGTGAAAACCATCAACAGCTCCGTCACTGTAGAAAACATGTCAAAAAAATTTTGATGTGCCATTAACTTACCCAACCAATTGCTAAAAAGAAATGACTTCAAGTCTTTAATTCCTCAAAATCCTTTTGTCAAGGATCTTTTGCTGTAATCTGAACTAAATAGAAAGATCGCTTATAAAGTTAACATGAGCATAAGCCTACTAGTACCTTGGGTGATTGGTGTCAAACCCAGCAGTTGCACGGAAGACAATCCACAAACTAAAAGACAGACCTATTTAATTAATCCATGAATAAGATTCAGCTTTGTGTTGTAGGACATATGGAGTCCAGCATGCTGACATGCAATTTGCAGTATTATTCACACAAGGTACTGAGTTTGGAAGCTGCAAAGCGAAGAGAGCATTAACTTATGTAATTCAAAAGAAATGGGCTGAACGTTGTGTAAGCTGTGAATTTGGTCGCAAGAGGTGCAATTATGCCTTGGGTAGGTGCAAACCCAACACTAAGCTGCTTGTGCTTAGATCATTTACCCCTTGTCTAAATGTGATAGTCTCCATTACACGGGTAGCCAGTTGCAGAAACTTAACATGAAGCTGCGAAAAATTATACCACTTTCCTTGATCTGTATATTATCCCTTCTTTGTAACTCAAGAATAGTTCAGTATCTTAGCAAGTGTAATAACCCACCCTGATCTGGGTTATTTGAATTTCGCCAACAATACAGATAACATAGAATTTTGCAAGAGAACAATTCCTAACAAATGCAAGAAGCAAATAACCAGAATTTTTATTAATGCTTCAAGAAATACATAAAATCCATATCCGGAATCAACAGCATAAATTGCAGAACGTTGATCAGCAGCTGTGAGTATCAACAATCTTCAACCCTATACCCTGTAAACTCTATAAACCCCTAAATGATGATCTCCAAAACTCTGATGAAGCTCTGTAATAATCTCTATGTGAGACTATATCTCAGAATGCCCTTGGGTGATCTTCCACACCTGTAGACATTGTCCTATTTGAGGGTTATCATCCTCAAAACAACTTGAAATGCCATGCCTGCAAGCCCTGTTACTCAGCTCTCTTCAATTTGCAAATAATAACTTGGATAATGAAAATGATCTTCTTCTTTGCTTTTTATCCTTCTCGAAACCCTACGCCGTAATCTTGGCCTTTTGCACATTAAATTTAATATTTGCTTTTTCGAAAGATGTGCCTTTTAAATTAAAATCATAAAGTAACTTAAAATATAATCTTTTAAAATTAAAGTTACTTTATCCCCTTATTACGCCATATTATAAAATACTTTATCAAAATTACTTTATAACATTAAATTACAAAGTCACTTTAATAATATAACATTAATAAAGTAATTCAACTTTAGTAATTTAATTAAAGTGCCCACTCTCGACCAAGACTGACAATAAACCCCTAAGAGTGCCTCCGACACAAAACCTCTCTACAGGCGTAAAACCACTAAACCTGGTATAACTTGCTATAAATAGCAAGTATAAATGATAAGCCTTGAATTGCCTTCGAAAGGCCCACCAACCAATTGGATCACTAAGCCGAATATGCAAGAATGAATACGCAAGCTTGCTGAAAACCCTAAATCCCCTCAAAGGGTCCCCTAAACGTCTCACTAGCCTACAGGAACCAGATAGTAGGTAACCACTACAAAGATACAGATCCCAAAAAAAAGGGGACACTAAAGCAAGTGTGAATTAAAACAGTGTTAATTAGTTCATCCTTCTCTGTTGGACTAAAGTTTGTAGGATCTGAATATGATAAATTTTGGATTATGAAAGGCTCAGGAAAAGGTGGTCTATATAGTTTGAGTAGCTCAACACTGAACATAGGATGCATGCCCAAGTATGGAGGAAGATCTAGGATGAATCCATTCTCAACAAAGGTGCCAAGTAACGTGTAAGTATCATAAAGCAATGGTTCAAGCTTGTGGTGAGGAGCTTAGAATTGCTCTTTCTACAAGGGCAACTAAACTTTGTCACTAATTTAGAAAGCTTGTGGTGTCTAATGTGAATCATAATGTTCTTTGTGCCATTTGTTGTTGGAATCAAAAATATTTGAACCTGGTGACTGAATGTGCTCAAGGGTTTCTCCACTTTGTCCAAATCCTAGCCTTCACACCACTTTCTAGAACTATTGGAGTGCAACAAGCATGGAGGAAGATCTAGGATGAATCCATTCTCAGCAAAGGTACCAAGTAACGTGTAAGTATCATAAAGCAATGGTCCAAGCTTGTGGTGAGGAGCTTGGAATTGCTCTTTCTGCAAGGGCAACTAAACTTTGTCACTAATTTAGAAAGCTTGTGGTGTCTAATGTGAATCATAATGTTCTTTGTGCCATTTGTTGTTGGAATCAAAAATATTTGAACCCGGTGACTGAATGTGTCTCAAGGGTTTCTCCACTTTGTCCAAATCCTAGCCTTCACACCACTTTCTAGAATATTGGAGTGCAACAAGCATGGAGGAAGATCTAGGATGAATCCATTCTCAGCAAAGGTGCCAAGTAACATGTAAGTATCACAAAGCAGTGGTTCAAGCTTGTGGTGAGGAGCTTGGAATTGCTCTTTCTGCAGGGGCAAATAAACTTTGTCGCTAATTTAGAAAGCTTGTGGTGTCTAATGTGAATCATAATGTTATTTGTGCCATTTGTTGTTGGAATCAAAAATATTTGAACCTGGTGACTAAATGTGCTCAAGGGTTTCTCCACTTTGTCCAAATCCTGGCCTTCACACCACTTTCTAGAACTATTGGAGTGCAACAAGCAATGTCAAGAGGTGCTTCAGGTTGGAACACATAGCATGTCCAGAATAGCCCATGCCATGTAGAATTGTAAATAGCCCTTTTGCAATAATGTTGAATGCATGCTAAAGTTATCATCCCAAGTGCAAGGATAAGCCTCATTATACATTCCTAGCAATAAGACAAGTATGCAATTGGTCACTTCTATCTAATCATCAGTTTGAGGATGAAATGTTGTTAACCCATAAAGCTTGCCATAAATGACTAACCAAATTAGATACACGACCATATGCAATGGAAAGGGGAACCCCAAATTGTATTTAAATGTGCAAGAAATGCATTTGGTTGTCTCAAGTGTGCTTGATTATCTTCTAGCTAGATGGCATGATCACCATTTTTTTAAAATGGCCATTAAAAAAAACCACAAAATCATATTGATGTTTAGTCATCAACCGGCCAGATAAGAAACCCATACTAATATATTCCCATTGTTTGGATGGAACTGGAAGTGTATATATCCAAATTTGTGTCTATCTAGCTCATCTATTCTCCAAGAAACAAAAGACACAATCCGAACCTCAATTTCTTTTTGCATGCATGGCCAATAGAAATGTTGTTGGGAGTGTGCCCAATGTTTTGGTGACTCCAACATTGACTAGTAGACTTATAGTAGTGTGCCTCTCAAATGAGCATTGCTCGTGTGGATAAGGGAATACAAGCATGCACAAGATTGTAAGAAGCCTATTCTATAGATACAAGTGTTCAATGTATTGCCCTTGGAAAAAGAGTGTTGTATGTGGGTGCAAATTCTGGATCTGCAATGTACTATGAAACTCAATCCACAATGTTAAGGCTCAAGGTTGTTGGTCACCTTTAATAAGCACAAGCTTATACTGAGAGGGGGGTTGAATCAATATAAGACTATCTTCTCAGTTTTTCAAATCAACAACCACAATAACTTTAAATGCACAATATCAATTAATAAGAACATGAGGATCACAAGATTTATGTGGAAACCCTTTTGGGAGAAAACCATAGCAAAATATTGGTTATATAAAATTCTCGTACAAACTTTGTAGTCACCAACCTATTGGAGACACCAATCCCCAACACTTGAGCACAATTTCAATATGTGGCACCAATCTCTTTCAATACGAGGCACCAACCTCTCCAATGTGAGGCACCAACCTCAAACTAAGGCACCAACCTCTTGATAGACAAAGTATTGTTCTTTTTGATAATCCTCCTTCAAAAATCTGCCTTTGAATAATCTTCAATTATTTTCTCTTCACACAAATCTGCTGATGTATATATGATTTATCAATTTGTCTTCCACACACACTCTTCTACACAATCTACAAACTTTGTTTAAACCTTCACCAAAAGAGGCGACTTCATTAAGGGATACATCTCATTACAAAGGAGGCAACTCTTTCATTATTTTATACCTTTTCCATGCACCATTTCATAGCAAACTTGGGTGTTCCATAAGGGGTCGGCCCCTATAAATAATAAATTTATTTAAATTTAATTTCAAAAAAATAGGCACCACTATGAGGGAGGTCGGCACAAATTTTAAAATAATTTAATTTAATTTTTGTTTTAACTCATAAGGAGGGTGCCAACCATGAGGAGATCGATCAGCATAAGGATGAAATTAATTTTTATTTTATTGCAGCCTTGTGAGGATAGAAACTGCCCTTGGGATGATGCGATTTAGTGGCCTTTCACCATTGCAATTTCTTCTTCTTGGACATCAATGACAATAATTCTAACAACCTCAAGCACTCAATTGCTTTGTTACCTTTCTTCCTAGATGGAATTGCTTATAGGAATGTCATCAACTCCATATGCCTTGCATTCTCTAGCATATTTGTATATGAGTAAACTGAAGAGGATTGAGATCAGATTGAATGACGACTTCCATACCTAAGAGATATATTTTCATTCTACACATCTTTCTCATAGACAGAGTATCTTTGAATGGTGTTGCTAAATGTTTCTAAATAATATGCAATAAGATGCTCATGTTGAGTGGCTACAACACCAAGCATGAAATCAAACATATCAGTATCAATTTTGAAGAGTTGGTTGATGTGAGACATTGTAGGATGGGTGCAAAGCAGATTCTCACTTTGAGTTCTTCAAATGATTGATATTGTGCAAGTTTCAACTAAAAAGCTGACTTAGCTCATGTGATTTGGTTCCAAAATTAGGAGATGTACAAAAATCCCAATACAAATTATGAACAGAAATTTTCAAGTCTAAGATTGTAGTTCTGTGTTGCTATGAGGAGTTGGCCAATCTTCAATGACCTTGATCTTTGTAAAATTCACATGAATACCTCATGGTCAATGTTGTAGCCCACATATCAACCCTGAGTTACACCAAAGCTATGCTTGCCTGAGTTTGTTTGCAACATGTGCGTGCAAAGTGTGACATGAACCTTGTGAACATGCACAATGTGCTCTTCCCAAGTCTTGCTATAGATGGAAATTTCATAGAAGTATACAATGACAAAGGTGTGGGTGAAGGGCCACAAGCTATCATTCATGAGCCACATGAAGGTTGTAGGTGTGCTGACATTACCAACTGCTTAGAGAAGCCTCCCTTTCTTTTGATTGTAATCTTCTAAATTTCGTCTTAGTGATAACTGGATCTAAGATCAATCATTGTGAAGGATTGTGCACCTAAAAGCTGGTCCAAAAGATCATCAATGTGAAATACAAGAGACTTGCTTATCACAATAACTTTATTGAGTACATGATAATCAATTCATAGCCATAACAAACTATCCTTAGGTTTGAGGATGATCAAACTACCACAAGATAAAGAACTTAGTTGAATCTTCCCTTGGTCATAAGATCTTGAGTTTCTCTATGAATCTCATCATTCTCCCAAACTAATCAGAAATAGAGAGGGTTGTTTGAAAATATGGACCCTATGGGATTAATTTGGTGTTGATAGAGCAATGTGTATGAATAATTTTGGACACTTCAAGATATCTCTATAATTTAGTTAATATAGTCCCTTTTTCTATTATTTGGAGGTTATCAAACTAATTATCAAGCTACTAGAAATGCCCTTGGTTTTGACAACATAAAACCAGCATGGATAGGTACAAGTATCCTTCCTATGACCCTTTGACCAAAGACCATCCCCACATAGTTCTATATCCTAGACAAAGATAACCAACTATAGCATGTTATAGGGTAAAACTTGGATCCCTGATATGAGTTATTCCTTCCACCTTATTTCAAAAGATTGCATTCCTTTGCCTTGGAAAGATTTATGTTCCTAAGGGTGATACCAACCCTTTTGACTTATAGGAAAAGAACCGAAGTCAATACTAATTATAGTTTCCATCCACCAAAGTCAATACCCTTCCCCCTCTTAAGGAAGTCATCATAGCACAAGGAACTGCCTTAAAAAACTAAAAACTCTAAAGTGCCACAAGGTGAGAACCCTAAAGTGCATTCCACTATTGTCTCAATTGTTTACACTAGAGACTACCTTTTAGATATTCAAGTTATTGGAGGACGATGAGCCCTTGATCTTGCCTTTCAATGCTCGTACTATAGGGAATTTTACTCCAAAAGGGGTTGTTTCCCTTCTCATTATCACTAGCAATGATGTTCTCAAATTTGCATGATCAAGATATCTCAAATTGAGGAGTCTCCCTCATATAAGCTTGACAACTCTATCTTTTTTGATGACCTTTGGGAACTCCTTTTGACGGGGTTAAATGCTACTTAGACATGTAGGTGGTAGTTATACTCACATCATCCATTGGGAAGGTTATGCCTTTTACTCTCAAACACTATTTCTTTTAAACCAACAATATTCCTAAGTATTAACCCCTTTCTCTATCTCATGGTGGCCAAAAGATTATGGGTGAAAAAATATTGAGGCTTAGGAGAGTTGTTAACCAAGCTTTTCAAGTCTATCAAAGCCAATTCAAATGTATTCAGCCTTATAGTGCTGATGTCCTCATGTTTACCAAGGACTTTCACTCCTCCATTGTGTTCATTCCATGAGAGAAAACTCAATTAACCTATGTAGCTTCTTACTCATTTATTTTCTCTCATAACCAATCCTTGAAATTGTAATTCAATGTTTATTTGAAGGCTAAGCCTCTCTAGATATCCCTAATGTTTTGTCTTATATTGAGAGAGAAATGGGCCCCTAACTTTAGACTTTGCAAACTATGATGAGGCCATTTTTTATTTCCTTTACAACCATGATGTGCTTAACTTTTCTCATAGCCATCCTTGTGATTACTCTAAAAATGAATATGAAGTCTTGGGATCTATGCTAACTCTTTAGACCTTCCTCTTGCCCCTCCTCAAATCAAAGAAGGGCATGTTTCTCTTGTGGAAGAGACCATTAGCATTGAAATTAGTATTGGAGAGAAACATTGCATCCTCAAATTTGGTTCTGCCTTTTCCCATGACAAAGTTCAAGTCTATAAAGACCTCATTACTAAGTTTTGCGTTTGCTTTGCCCAAGAGTAGTTTGAAATGTTTGGCCTTAACCAATTTGTAGTCATCCATAACTTGGTCACTAGGATGAATGCTAAACCAATCAAACAAAAGTTGAGATCTATCAATACACAAAAGCTCTCATGGTCAAAGAGGAGTTGCTAAACCCCTCAATGTTGGATTATTAAGTATGTGGACCATTCCATGTGGATATCCAGCATTATCCTTGCTCTAAAACATAATGGGAGAATTAGGATATGCATTGTCTTAACGGATATCAACAAGGCTCGTCATAAAGATGACTTTCCCTTGTCTTCCATTGGCATTATTGTTGGTGCTACCACAAGCTACAAGATATCCTCCTTGATCTATGGATTCTATGTTTATAACCAATTTGTTGTTTTTAAAGATCAAAGTAAAACCTATTTAACTTCATTATGATGTACCTCTCCCATATTGTCAAGCCATTCAATCTAAACAATGCACATGCAACTTTTTAAAGAACTATGTCCCATATCTTTCATGAAGTTATCCACGACTTTCAAGTCCTCTATGGATGATTCGCTTGGTAAGTCGAAGAAAAAAGTTGAAATCCTATGATGATAACTTGCTTGATAAGTCCAAGAAAAGTGTTGATCATCGTTGGAAAGCTCCAAGGCTTCATTTCTAGTTGTGGCATAGACCTTGATCCCACCAAGATCAAGACTATTCTAGGAATGCTTTCTCCTAAGAATGACCATTGAAATCAACCTTTCCTTGGCAATCAGAGCCATTTTAAGGCTTTATCCTTGACCGAGCTTATATTCTCCACTAATCAATAAATTACTTAAGATAAAGCACCACCTAGTATAGACCCAACATTGCCAAAATGCCTATGACTCAATTAAGAGGTTTTTCTCTCTCCTCCTACTTTGATTCTACCCAAGCCTAATCATCCTCTCATCCTCTATTTGTGGGCCATTGATGACTCTATTGCCTACAATCTAGCTCAAGAGGGCAATGATATCAAAGAGAAAGTAGTTTACTTTATCAATTGCACACAAATTGACTGTGAAAAGAATTATTCCAAGCTCAAAAGGAGTTCCTTATCATGACATTTGCCACAAAAAAACCTTGGGCACTATGTGCTAAATCAAGAGAGTTATGTCATTATCAAATCCAATCCCATGTGAACTAATAGTTGGTCACTTCATTTAGCCTACTAAGTGAATTGGAGTTGAGCCTCCTCATCTAATAATAAGGGCCAAAGTGACTAGTTAGTTGATTTACCTATTTAAGAATTTGAGCTTGTGGATGAAGATTTTCTTGATGACAACATTCTCTTTCTTAAAATTTCCACTATTTCTCAATCTCCTTGGTACACATACATTGAACAGTATCTTATTGACCATTCCTATACTTTGGGAGCCACCTCTCAATAGAGGTGGCATATCTGAGTCCTTACATCCAAGTATGTTATACTTGGTTAACATGTTTTATAGCATGAATTTGACGATCTTTTGCTTGGATGCATAGACAAGTCTAAATCCCGAAAGGTCTTTGTGAGTGTCATAGTGGGGTTTGTGGGGGTTAATTTGGTGGTCATGCGACCACCAAGAAGATTCTTTGCTTATGATATTTTTGGCTCACTCTTAAGCATGATACCATCAAATTTGTGAGGAAGTGTTCTCAGTATCAAATGTTTTCCCATGCCATCCTTATCATAGCAAAGGAGCTTCGACCCATAGTTATATCCCTTCGCCCTTTTCTAATTGGAATCTTGATCTTCCAAGAAAGCTTTCTACTACCTTTTTGGATGGCCATCAAATCATTTCTGCTATGGCACTTCACCGAGTGGATGGAGCCCATGCCTTTGACAACAGCCATTGGGTTTTTCATAGAAAAGCTTATCCTAAATCAGATCATCATTCACTTCAACATCCCCCGAGTCATTTTCGCTAACAATGGTTCTTGTTTCAAGAATCCTAAGATGTGAGGATCATGCACTGGTTTTTTTTACTTCCCATCACTCACCATCTCTTTATTACCCTCAAGTAAATGGATAAGCTGAAGCAACAAACAAGACTGTCAAGTCCATTTTTGTAATGTCCCTTTTGGAGGCGAGCACGAAAAATATGGTGAAAAAATAATATTTTATTATTTTTGATTTTGGTGCTCAAGGAGGAGGTTAAATAATATTTACTATGATTTTTGGTGAAGGCAAAATATTTTTATAATTTTTCTATGAGGCTGTGCAACCCTTTTTGGGGGTTAAAAATAAAATAAAATTATTTTAAAAAAATAAACTTCAAATTTTGGGGCCCAAATTTGGTCGGTCGAATTGAAAGGAAAAGGGGAAGTTTGATATAAATACAAGTTCATTGGAAGGCATTTCATCATCAAGCATATTATCTTATTCCTTTTTGGTCTGCAATTTATTTGCATCATATTCCAATGACGAAAACCCTTGTGGATATAAGGTGAATTGGACGAAAACCTAATTCAACTTGGGAAGGGTTCATAATGGAGGTCTACTTGCACTTCATTGGAGATATTCATGGAACGAAAGAGCAAATTGTAAATCAGATTTTAGATCAGACTTCGGACAGCAGATTTGTGGTGTTTGTGCTGTATTGGAGCTAGGGTTTTGGCTCTAGATTGGAGCACCACATTGTAGGAGAAGGGCTACTTGCATTGGAGGGCGAATTTGGGCATTTTGTGGAGTTCTAGGGTTTGATTTTTGCATCAGATTAGAGCAGACCTGTTAGCCATCTTGGAGCAGCCTTAGATCATCATCATTGAGCAGAATTTAACATCTTTGGAGCAACATTCAGAGCATACTTGTGCACACCCTTTTTGGTAGGGTTTGGAGGCATTATCATTCATATTTTGCATCTTAACATAGCTGGAATAGTTCGCCCAGCTAGGGCACATTTGGAGCAGCATTTTCTATGCATTTGGTATGTGTTTAGGACTGATTTGTAGCAGCAAACTTCTGGAATAATTCTGGGCATGTCTGGGCCCATTTTTGTGATGTAATTGCAAGGACAATATTTCTGATTTTGTAGCAACAGTTTGGACAATTTGGAAATCAGACTTCTATCATGTTTTGATGATCATTCTATTGGTGTTCATTGCTGGTTATATCCGTGATTGATAAGATAGATATATTTGCTCATTTGTTGAAGTATTTGGAAGCATAATTGTTCTCTGTTCATGCTTGTTGAAATCAGAAAATTCATATCACAACCTAAGGTTTTGAGCAGAAAATTAAAGTGCAGAAAATTAGGGCAGGATTCTGAGTTTGCAAATCAGATTTTTAGGGGAAATCCTATGTGGGATATTTCAATTTTGTTCAAGATTGTTAGGGATAATAAACATGATTGGCACATATAGCTTTACCTTGCTCTATAGGCTTATAGGACCAATATTTGTACAACCAAAAGGGAAACCTCTTATTCCTTGTTCTTCAGTTGTAGAGAAATCCTACTACTAAAGGTTGTGCTACTTAGTCTTAGAGTCTCTTTATGAGATTTGCTAGACATCCTCTAATATTGAGCTTAAGACCAAAGATGAAATGGGATTTAGAGCTTTATAGTTCCATTAACCTTACCTAGATTGTATTAGTCATCAATATGAGAAGAAAGTCCATATCTTCCCTATAGATGTGGATGACCTTGTGTTTCAAATGGATAGTTATAAAATTGTCCCTTAATCACTAAGAACTTTGGTAACGAATCCTTTCCTTAATGCACGTTGGAGGGTGAGAGGATTTTGGTGAACCACTATACAATTTACAACTCAAAAAATATTGAATGTAGCCAAAGCCTTTCATCTGTCCACTTCATGCTTCATTTGACCTTATATCATTTTGCAGCTGTTCATAACTTGGCCTAAACTTGTCTTGTTGTAAAACTACCAAACACTTGATTTTCCTGTAAATTTTAATGATCAGATTATATGCACAGAAAATTAATTCAAATCAGATGCAAAGACACAGCAGATACCCTGGGAAAACCCTTGATAGAGACAGGGTTGGAATTGAGTCCCTCACTGGCTCAATGCTCCGGGTCACAACTTGATAACCCCCTTGGTGTTATTTCATCCACCACACAACCTATAGGTCCTCTGCTATTGAGGCACCCCTGGTTCACTTACCAACCCTGCTATCATTACAAATTTGCTGCTACCAAGCAATTCTGGTGCTTTTTCTCACATTCTCCATCTAGCCCTTAATGCTCTTAAAGACTAGCTGATCTCCAAATGTTTACAAATCTTGTTGCAGGGGTGTGATATCTCTCTCATGGCTTCAAAACTATCCTACTGTGTTTCTTGTTCCATCTCAGGTCTTCTTTCTTCTATCGCTGCCCCAAAACCTAGGCTAGGGTTTTAGGAGGGCTAGTAGCCCATGAGCCCCTATTAGGTCTCTTAGCCCGAGGTTTTAGGCTATTGCTCCTTCCTGCTCGGTGAACACCATAAACTCAAAGAAAGAACCCTGGCTCAATTTTGGAGCTCTTCAAGATTTTTGGGGTTTCAAACCTTCTCAGGCCGTACACAGGGTTACCCTGATTTTAAAAGATTTAGGGCTTTTTATAGCCTTTCTTGGTCACACAGTGGACTCTTTCCTCCTTCCAGCCACCAAATGGATTGGTGATGACCCCTGGATCTTGTCTGACCTTGGTTATGGTCTCCTGCAATCATTTCGCACCTTAGTTGTTAAAGAGTTGACACCCCTGCTGCATTAAGACTTGTCTCTGATTGTCTTTTCCAAACCGGGCATCACAAGCTCGCCTAGGAAAAGCCTTGTAGCATGCTATTTGAACTTCTACTGACTCCTACCCCTAAAATATTTACACTAATGGAGTTTAGCCACCTTCC
This sequence comes from Sequoia sempervirens, assembly GCA_007258455.2. Classification (NCBI taxonomy): domain Eukaryota; kingdom Viridiplantae; phylum Streptophyta; class Pinopsida; order Cupressales; family Cupressaceae; genus Sequoia; species Sequoia sempervirens. The sequence goes on along the minus strand of VDFB02000003.1, from coordinate 221,098,520 downwards.
CAATGTCTCCATACTTCTTGGTACGGTGGGAGTGCGGGCTAAATCTCCATTTTCAACACATTTACCAGTCAAAACAGCAACAACAAAACACACAGAAATTTATAAATGAATGAAAGCGATGGAAAGAACTATCTAATGTGCCAAAACAGTGATTAAAGAGCTTCCTCTACATGCTATCCAACTCACAAATCACCCTGTCCAATACATCTAACTACGGTCACGCCAATAAGAACAGGAAAACAGATTTCTCCACAGCAACCCTCCTCTTGAGGGAGAAAAACCCAGCAACAATATATCACTTATATATTGAATTGTCACAAAATGATCTCCTTACAAGAGGCTGATATGCAGGCCCAAAAATATGCACCAAAGAGTGATGCAAAACAGAACTAAAATGCTGATAGAACTCTGCCTCAAACAATATATTCTCCTACAGAATTCGCTTTCCCTTCTTGTTTATTTGCACTTAGACTTCAATGTATATATTAGAACTTAACTTGAAACTTAATGTCAAAACAATGAGATGCGGTGCGAATATATACACAAGTGATAGGTCGTCACCTTTCAAGAAAGTCGGCCTCCTCATAAATCAATGTGCCTCTTGAATTCATGCCTCATTATGAAGAGAATGTCGGCCTTGAAGAAATGACGATTTTTCAATAACAAATTTTGAATCTCATTTAATGAAAGACATGCCTTTTCAAAATGTCTTATGTCGGCCAAAGGAAAGAATATAAATTAATTTAAATAGCCGTTAGGCTATATTTCAATTATCTTCATATTCGAATGTGGAAGAAGCAGCCCGTCACTGCTAGAACATTAACATTTCCTAGTAAACCATCACTTGTGTCCCTTGTTTTGCAACCTCCAATAGAGCTCTCCCTTGAATCACAACTTGAGCACTAGATTGACTATGATCCTTAACATGCATTCCTTGAATATACTCAAGAACATAAGTATTTTGCTTTTTGGCCTAATATGGGAACTCGCACAAGGCAAACCTGCCCTTAGTTTTGCCTTTCACATCTACCAAGTACCTAAACTAAATCCTAACAATTCAGCCAGATGGAATATTTATAATCATACAAGCCTAGTGGAAAAATTCTAGCATCCTACACACTTGCCTTAATATTCAATAATAAGCCCTCATATTTGATAGGTTACATAGGGCTAGAATTACAAGACAAATACCTTAAAACAAGAAACAAAACAATGCTTGTTTGTTGTTATCTTTGATGATCACATCACTAGTTGTGCAAGGCCAAGGTGAGCGTATAAGAACTGAACTTTTCTTGACCAGCCTCGTCCTTAGTTATGAGCCTCAAATCTTACAAGTTACATAGAGCCAAGTTTGGTTGGTCCCACAAATTTTTGGCTTGGAATTTTTATCTCCTTTACTAGAAAGCTATTTTGGGCAAACTCGAATTGCTTAAGAATCCTCATCTTACCCAAGTTTCACCTAGCGAGACATCTCATGACCTAAGTGTTGACCATACCCATAAAGCTTGATACTTTAGTACACATGACCTTGCTTGGCAAACTTGTTTCCTGCAAGATAAATGTTAGATCATAAATGATCCTTACGTCTAATACATACATTCACAAGAGCCACACATATCTATATCCATATTAAACAATCCATGAATAACACAATCACAAAATGACTTCATGGTTTTTTTTTTTTAATAAACTAAAGCTAGTGGAGGCAATTCCCAAACATGGGTCCTACACTTGGACCAACAAGAGATTGGGCTACTGAATGTTTCAACAGATTTTTATACAATACTTGGTTGCTCTCTTCTCCCATATTTGAATCAATGATTATGCCAACCTTCATGTCAGATTAACATACCATCTCTCTAATTATCTCAGAGGATCATCTTCCAAGTAGGTGTCTATTAAAATTTAAGAAAATGTAGTTTTGAGACAACATTTTCCTAGAACAAGTTAAAACTAAATGGTGGAAGGAAACAAGAGTCCAAAAAGGATCAAAAATGTTCACATTTGCCAAAAAACTGAAAAAATTTTGAAGAAAAAGAACTTGTAAAGAAAGATTTGTAACTCTTGAACTCAAAGGTTATAACACATGGGATGTTTCCAAAGGATATCTAAAACAAAAGGAACTTCTAGCTCAATATGAAAAAATTTTAATAAGGGAAGAGATGTTATAGAAATCAAAGTCTAGGAAGACATGGCTTGAAGAGGGAGATTAGAATACAAAATTATTTCGCAACTCAAGAAAGGAAAGGAGACTCCTAAACAAAATATACCCCATAATGGCTAGTTATGGTAGTCTCTTGATGGATCGAAAGGACATTTAATTGGAAATTTCATATTTTTTCAATGGCATATTGAGCTGCCTAAATGCCTCAAACCTAATGAATTAGGAGGATCTCGTAAGATACATCCCTAGCATCATAACAGATGAGCAAAACGAAGATTTGATGGGGCCAACCATGGAGGAGGAATAAAGCTGACCATATCTCAATTAAATCTAAACAAACCCCTAAGTCCCAACAGCTTTCCCACAAATTTTTACCAAAAAATGTTGGGAGATTACAAGGAATGATATATGGTCAGTGATTTAAGCCTTAAGAAAGTCACCTAAAGAACTAAGAGATTTTACTAACACGTCCATAGTGATGATTCCCAAAAAATCCTCAAACTACTTTTTCAACAAATTCAAGCCCATTTCCTTGTGTAACAAACTACCTACAAGATCATATCAAAGGTCATGGCTAACAAATTAAAAGTACTCCCCCTTGACATCATATCCGAAGAATGAAGAGGCTTCATTCTTGGGAGATCGATAACAAACAATATCCTTATCAAATGAAATATTACCTTTAGTTGTATCAACCAATTCAAAAAAGTATGGTTGTAAAACTAAATATTAGCAAAACTTATGACAAGGTAAACTAGTGCTTTTTGGTGAAGGTTTTAGTAAAATATGGCTTTTATTTAGAGTGGAGAGAATAGATAGACAATTGCATCTAAGGGCCAAGATTGTCTATCTTGGTGAATGCTAGTCTAGCAAGGTTTTCTTTTTAATTGACCAAAGGGCTCTGTCAAGGAGACCATCTTTCCCCCTTTGTCCTTGTGATACTTGTAAAGGCTTTGAGAAGATCAATTAAACAAGCTAGAGAAGTGAGCAAGTAGAATGGTATTTAGATTGTCAAGGTCTAAGTGCAATTATACAATCCTACATTGGACTTCTAGCTATGATGAAGCACCCATAAGGAAGAAAACACTAGACAAATACATAGCAACTATGGGACAAATCATTAATCAAGACAAGTCAACTATCTTTTTCTTCAACATTATAGGTGCAATAAAAAGACAAATTGTTATTATTCTAGGGTTTGGGATAAGAAAATTATTAGGCAAATATATAGGGCTCCTTTGTTCAATGGTGTTTTGAGAACCGCTCTTTAGGATGATATCGTACTCTTGCAAAGCTAAAATGGACACATAGAAAGGAAGGTGGCTAACTCTGGTTGGTTGCATCACTATGCTAAAAGTTGTAATAGTTGTTATTCATATATATATGATGGCTTGCATTCAAATGCCAAAGAAGACAATAAGGGTTCTTGAAAAAATGAGGAAGTTTAGGCAGCAAGGGACTAGAGAAAAGAAGCAAATATATTTGGTTGTAATGGTAGTGTAGGGATGCATATTGTAGGACAACAAAGCAAAGCATTGGATGCAAAATTGCTATGGAAAATGTTTGAGAATCCTTCCTCAAAATGGATTAAAACACTTCAAAAGAAATACTTGGACTTAGACAAGCCCTCCAGAATATTGGCAATGACTAACTCCCTCCTTCCCCTAGGAGCTCTCACATGTGGAACTTCATGATGACATGCAAGCTTCTTATCATGAAGCACCTCACTTATGAAATATATAATGGAGGGCTTGCCAATTTTCTAGAGGACTTCTAGAATGGTTTTCCCCACATAGCAAAGAACGAAGAGCTACTTGAAGCACAAAATATACTATCTCAAGTAGGAAGCATTGAGGTTTGAAATTATTTGCAAAAGGATACAAAACAAGATGAGATGAGTGGAAATGGAAAACATTGGTAGACAAAGGAATACCTAATCAACAAATTCTTATTTTAATAGAAGGACTAAAAAAGAGGAAGGTGTTTATTGATGAAAAAGAAGACAATATTCAATGGGCGTGAGCAAAGATTGGAATATACTCTATCAAGCTAGGATATGTGGTCACCTCATATCTGCAAGATAAATTGGACAAGCCTACAGCTATAAGTTGGAGCACACTATGTCTGCCCAATGCCAAGGCTTTTGCATTAGAAACATCACATAAGCACATTCTCATGAGAGACAGAGTAAAGGCTATTAGAAATTGAAGGTCCTTCAAGATGTGCCCTATGTTTGAACGTGAAAGAGTTTATGCCCACGTGTTCATCAATTACCCCTTTGTTAAGAGGTGTTGGAGATGGACATACACACGATTGGGATGGTCAAGAGCTTTCCCAAACAGCATAATGGAGTTCTTTAGAGGATGGCCAACCATACAAATGAAATCTTGCTTCTCTTGCATATGGATCATCGAAGCTTCAATGGTTATATAGCATATACAGAAGGGATGCACTATAACAATTTTCTCAAAACAATCCCTTCTAGAGGCATCATTTCTATTGAAAGTGGAGATTTCCACCAATGGGTTGTAATGACTAGAGTAAGAAAACAATTACAAAAGAACAATTATTTCACAAATTGGTACAACACATTAAAAATTTGTGATCTCTCACTCCTATACCGAGTTGTTCTTCCTAAGAGATTTTGTCTTCAAAAAGCTTGAGATTTTCAAACTCTCCAGTCTTCAGCAAACCCTTATCAAATAATTTTTTCAACAATGAATGAAAAAATGAAATGAACTCCAAAATGCCCTTTTATACTTCACCACAAATTCAATTTTAAATTTCATTTCATTCAATTTACTTTTAATTTCTTTTAATTTTGGTTCACAACTTAATAATATAAATTATACTTTAAAAGTCACTTATATCTCCCTTTTAAAAAAATAGCACTTTAACTTATATTGTAAAGTAGACTTTAAAAATCACTTATATCCCCTTTCAATATTACATCCTTTTAATTTATTAATAACGTATAAAGTTAAATTATTTAATTTAACTTTAATATTTGACGTTATCAATATTTAATGCATAAGTCCAATATTAACCAATATAACTCCATGATATAATTGCACCATCATGCCGAATATAGAAACTCTGCTAGCTGACCATACCATTGACTTACTATAAATAGTAAGTATGAGCAACACATCCAAGTGACTTACTAAAAATAGTAAGTGTGGGTCAAAGTGTCTAGAATGGCCTTCAGAAGGCACACCACAAATAAACTAGGACACTGAGCTGAAGAATACTAAAATAAGCACCAAAGGGTCTACTGAAGAGCCATAGATCACCCTCAAAGGGGTCCCTTGAATACCTGTTAGCCTGCGAAGACTAGTTGGTAGGGTAACCACTACCTAGGAAAAGGGGACATAACATTTAATCGCTGCTTTATGACTTTGGTTCCCCACATATATATATATATATATATATATAATTGTTAATATTTATTTTGTTATATTTGATAACTATAATTATAATATTATCTTATGATAATTATAATTATAATAATATTAAATTGCTAATATTTCTTTTTATATTTTTAATATGTATTTTGTTATTTATTTTATTTATTTATTTGTGTTTCAATGCTTTATATCTTAGTGTTACAATTTTAGGGGCATGACATATTTATGAGCTAGCTTGTAAGGTTTAGCATTTGCTTCATTTTGCTATCGAAATTAACAAATAAAACACATCTCTCCATCCTTCCTTTCAATCTCCTTAATCCTCACAATTGAACTTAGTCCTCCTTCCATACAAAGTTATGAAAATATATTTGAATTTTTAATCCCATAATAGCATTCTTCTTAGTGTTGAGTTTTTTTAGCTCAAATAGGAACTTCCGCACAGGTTCACTTTGAACATGTAGGGGAAAATTCAAGTGATTTGAGTTAGTCTATCTTGTATTTCACTCTAGTGATTAAAGTGAAATTACTTTTTTAGTTAATTTAGTCTATTTAAGTGCAGATAAGCACTAATGATTTAAACTTATCTTCCAAGTCATCCACTGCATGAGATAAGATTGCTATTTTGGAAGTTTAATTTTTATACTGAACTAATATAAAGATAGGAGCAAGATAGAAGACTGTAAGAGTTTAATTCAGATTGTCTTTTGAAGGACTGAAAGACTAAGTTGATTTCCATGCAACAGAGTTATATCAGTTGTGGAGGTTTCCATGTGCTATTTTTGAAGGAATGAAAAACAGGTTATGAAGAATAATTATCAATGTATGCTTCCATTGTCATTTCAGCAGTTTGAATTTCAATGATTTGTGTGATTAATTCAATGTTTCCAAAGCATTAGATAATTAGTCATCATGATTGAATTTTTTAACATTTAGCACTTCTGAATGTTAATTTTAAACAATCTTTTTCTATATTCTTATGTGTGTTAATTATTTGCAACCATATTTGTAGCTTTATTATGTAATTATGAAGATGCATCTAATATTTGCTTTAACAAGTGTATTGTTCTTATTTCAATAACAAAAGTTCCATGTCTATGTACAATTTCTGACACAAAAACATGGAAATATTCTTTTTTTTTCTAAGTAGAATCATGGTTAAAAGATAAAATTACTTGTGATGCATAAAAGTGAGTAAATTAAAAACCAAAGCAGCAAGTGTATCAAGTATAGTGGTAGACTTCTTTTTTAAAACCAAGCAAGAAATGTGTATAAAGGTAACTATACAACATACCTGTTTCTCAAGGGTGCAGTAAATCCTAGTGACCTTGAAGTTGCAAACCTATCAATTGGAAGCCCAGTACCAGCCAGGGCACAAGCCCCTAACGGAGAAAAGTTCAAGCGAGTTTTGCAATCAGCCAAACGGCCAGAGTCACGTTCAAGCTGAAGACAGCAATTTTATGAAAGCAAGTCAGAATTACCACTCTTAAATTCAAAAAAAGCATTACAACATTTATCATTGACCAGATAAAGCACCTCACATTCATGAAAATAAAATTAAAATGGTTAAGTATGCTTTGCAAAGTTTTCAAGATTCAGCTTATAGCTGCATATGTAAATTGAGCATTCAAATCAGAAGAACTGGAGAAAGATCTCCATGGCAAAGAGATCAAATTAAAATGCCTAATGGTGTGGGACCCTGCCTTCAATTACAGAGACTAAACAATAATTTAAGATAGTAAGTCCTCTGGAAAATTATCCTAATACAAGAATGTAATTCAGTCTTAAGTTACAGTTTCAAGTTTGGGTTCGGGTTCGGGTTCGGGTTCAGGTTCACAGGTTCAGTCAAAAAAAAATTTGGGGTTGGGTCCATTTTGAGTTCATCCATAAAAAAACATATAAAAATCAAAAAATATATACATATTTACAACAGTAATTAAGTTCAAAATACCACACATAGCATCATATATTGTATACATAAACACAACCACCATAAAAATAAAAAACATTAAGAATGTCAATTAGTCAAAACTCAAATGTCATGATATATATTATATCTTAAAATTACGACCTCCAAAACCACACAAACCTTCATGGCGAACATCATTTTAGGGTTAAGGGGGGCGAATTGGGCTTTTCTAAGTTCAAAAGAGAAGTCAAACAAATTTTAAAAAGGCCCAAAGACGGCTCGGGTCTGCTTGGATTTGGCAAGGCTGGACCCATAGATTGTGGGCCGGACCTTGTCCGAACCCACAGGGGACCGAACCCAAACCCCGAACTCGAGTTGAACCGGATCAGGACCCAAGGGTTCCCCTAGGCGAACTGGTAACATAGATTCACAGAAGTGTTCTAGAAAAAGAAAGAAATGTTGAGAACATGTCTAGGAGATCCAAAGCTGACATCATAACAAGTTAAGGAAAAGATATAAGATTGAATGAAAAACAGTGGTCGTTGGGGCCTAGATACCCTTCCCAAATCTTCTAGAGATGGCAACAGGATATACCTCCACCCCAACCCCTACTTGTGCCCCCCGCTACCTTTAATGAAATGGGACATCAACTTAATTTTTGCTGAAATTTGGCATGGAAAGGTGCCCCCCGCACCAGTACCATTTAAACAGCCAAAAACAATTGTGGAATGCTTCCAATGAGCTTGTTGTGACAGAGGTCAAACCTTTTCAAATGGAATAGACAGGAGATTGAGAAATCCATATTGCTTTCCAAATTTAGCTCACTTACTGGAATTTATCACATGTGATTCCAATCCATTGGCATGGCAATTGGGAAGATTTGTTCCTTAGACAAATTCTAGTTGAGACAAAATGCATTCACAAATATAATAATAAAAATCAACTCCTCAACACCCATTTTGCTATACAAAAGCAACAACGAAGAGAAGAATGCATCACTGGTTACAAGCAAGGAATAAAAAAGCCATTAACTAAAGTTTAGAACCTGTTGAATGAAAAGCAAACTTGTGATCTTATCTTATTGGTGGGTGATTAAAGGTTTATTTGAATACATTATCTTATCTTATCTTCCAAACATGAAAAAGCACATTAGAGGCCTTGAGTGCATGTGCATGCTCCATCACTTGAGTGACAAAACAACATAAAAATAAGGACAAAGTGCCTAAGACCCCTAAAGCATGTGCCTAAGGAGAGTATTGTAAGTTTTGAACATAAGAAAAGTGAATTAGGTGATTAATGCATGTTCTTAGAAGTGTATGAGGACAAGTATCAGTTTGAAAATAAAAGACAAAAATGCATGGCTGTGTGCCTTTGCTTGGGAGAATGCAAGTTTTAAGTCAAAAAGCACTAAAGCTCCTCAAGTGCCAAAAATTGCACCTATGCATGTGACCTTATCATTGTTGAGCAAGGGTTTTGTTGGTTGTAAGGAAGGATACCATTGGAGTAAATTACCTGGCATCTTGTTGATCATTAGCAGTAGATCCTTAAAGTTTCATTGCAGTTTTCAGAGGATCAGCAACTGTGTGCATTCTTCCAGCACCTACAGCAGTCATCGAGGGAAACCATGTCCCTCACTCTTCATCCAACACATTTCAAGTTTGATAATTTGTCTCGTAAAATATTTTCATTATTCATAAAGTCAAGGGTGTAGAACACTGAATTTCACAAGTTCCTGAGGAAGGGATCAAATTCAAGTAACCAAGATGATTTGATGAGCAGTTGATTCCAAGTTTATTCAAAGGATCTACATGTTGGAATCACTACACAGAGCCAACCATCAAACTAGCTACTTTTGCTCCATACTACTTTTAGCCACAACTATTTTTAGTCATCACTATTTTTGGGAGAGTTATTTTGAGATTATGTTCTATGAAGATCTATTCAGAGACATCCTATTTTTAGATGGTGTTCTAGAAGGTCTATTTATAGTGATATATGTTTTTATAAAAATCTATTTCAAGATTTTTTAATTACAGTCATTGTATTTGGAGAAAATTTTGTATTAAAAGCTTGCTTGGATTGCAAGCAAACTATTCTTAACATAGAAACTACAGTTGCTTTTTGTTTATTTATCATGCAAAATATTGGAACTCTTATAAGTGCTATTGGCACCTAGATTTTGGGAATGGTAATTTTACACCTAATTTCTGCTAAGATTAATCTTCAGGCCTTTGTGTGACTTTGTGTGTGCGTTGTTTAAGTAAATCAAATTGCTTTTATTGAAACTTGCAGGCTTTGCATTGAGATTTCATCAAAGAGCTGATTGTATCTTTCTATCCGATTCCCTTCATTTTGTTTGCTTAACCTTTTTGTGTATAATCCAATTCTGCCTTTTGTGTTGCTCTCACATTTTCTAGTGTCTTCTTGTTGTGATCTTTTCACACATCGCCCCATTGCAAATGGGGACCCTTTGTTTTTGCTTTTTGGGTTTTTGCCTTGGCATCGCAACTACTAATTACCATGTTTCTTTTACAATAAGGAGTTTGACTTTTTGAAGGGTCACCCAAGCCAAGTAGAGAATTTGAGCCCAAATCAGTGCACAAACATCATCAAAATGCTTAAAAGGCTTGGAGGACGAGGATCACCTGTCATTTGAGTCAATTCTGACACCTCCTACTGTTTGGGGATTTTCACTCTGGCCCCTTATTTTTTAGGTACTTCATTTTTGGCACTTTTGACCTATTTTGGACCTCCTATTATTTAGGGATTTATTTTTGGAAAGTTCCTATTTTGGGAAGGTTTCTATTCTTGGAAAGTGCCCGGGTCATGGTTTCAACAATGTCATCTTCAAAAGACCCCGAAATGGAAAAAAGTTTTTTAATTTCAAAAGAGCCAGAAGAAAGCCAAAAAATCACCTAAGTATTGGTCATGGCATGAGCTTATGTCAAGTCCACCCAAGCTAGAATGAAGAGGATGTCTCAACACTGAGTCAAGTCTGCCCTCCAATGGAGAATCACGGCACAAGCAATGGACAAGTCCGCCCAAGCTTGAACAAGAGGAATGGCATGGACATTGGGCAAGTCCACCATAGGAAGACGAGGGAATGGCATGAACATGGGTAAAGTCCTGTTGACGTGGTTTTTGAGACCGCACCAACACAGAATAAAGTCTCCCAACGGACGCTCTATCCTCTCTTGAACAAAGTATTCAGCATGCTAAGATTGCAAGTAAGATCATGCTTTCAACTCCAAGGTTCCTTGAGTGCGAATAGGCTCAGTTTGGCTCGATGTGATATTGCTGGTATGTCAAGGGGACTTACACAATTGTTCGACGTCTAACAACAAACAGTAGACTAAGGGCTTTCGTGTGATTCAAATGATTTGCTGTGAGCGCAAGTTTCCTAATTCTAACCGGAAATGAACCGAATTTAAAAGGGTGTAGGGCCTAAGAAGTTTATGTTCTATTCTAAATGCAGATATGTGGAGCTTCATTTCAATAGACTTCAACCAGATTTCACCTAGCCTCCGTCGGACAGCCTCAGCAAAATCGGTGCAATCTTCAAGGGAAATAGCAAAAGATGTTCAAATTATGACTTAACATGCATACACCATCACAACGACGCATATAAGCATATAAATCACAACTGAAGTTAAACTCAAGGTAATGTCCAGTTGACCACACAAGGCGAACTTATCATCAACAAGCCGCTAGTGGTATGGAATAAAGCGAAGCTATCTTAGTAAAACACCACACACCAAAGTAAGCTACTTGCATGAAATTAAGCTACTTGGATACGAAAGGAAGAAGAGACCTTGCTAGCAATTCATGACAAGACGAATTCCATCATCAATGAAAAGATCTATTATCATAAAATGTGTTACACAACAATCTCCTCAAAAGTTTTCAAAGGGAAAACTTTCTCTCTTCTCCAAATTATGCAAAAATGCTCTACAATGCTACACTATCTAATTCTAATGCTAATACTCTCTCAATGTCTACTATTCCAATGTCTAATCTAATTTAACTAATGGATTACAAATGAGGGGGACTCCCCCTTTATATAGCTAGCCAAGTCCCAAAAGACGGCTAGGGTTACAATCAATAGAGTGGCCAGAATCGTGCCACCTCAGCCCTAAATAATATTGCCCTAAAACCGCCACAAGGAGAGTGGGTAATAAATGCGCCATAATGTCCACCATCATCCTTCTAGAAGATTCCATTTGTAGACGCGTTCACACTGTTCTCGATCTTCTTTCTTGGCGTTGTTCTTTGATTTCTTCCACTTGAGGGTTTTCATCTTCGTCACTTCGAGTTATACTAAGTCTTTAACACTTAGCCATTTTCTTGCAAATTTTCCTCCTTCGAGATTGAGACTTGTAATTTTATCTTCCTCCGAAGGTTGTGATATCATCTTGCTTCATCACTTCAGGTCATCGCTTGATCTGGCCTCAACATTTCTCCTGCAAAACAAGCGAGGAGAAGAGGATTAGAACACTTCATAATGTAATTTCAACCTACTTACCGAGATTTTCGCGTTCCTCGCCTCCACTAGCAAACTTTTGCCATCTTCATAATTCCTCATGCCTTAGAGAAATTTTAAAATCATCTTAGGCGCCTAGCATACTTAGAAGAATTTTAAAATTACGCCTTAACAATTTATTTCCATCATCTTAAAATATTTTCCAACACACACCACTTCACCACGCCTTAGCAAATTTTCTAACACCTTATGACTCCCACCACCTTGGCGCATGTAGCACACTTGAGAGGAATATTCAAATCCACGCCTAGCATTCATCAAGCTTTCACCACGCCTAGAAGAGAATTTTCACCCACCTTTTACCTTATTTACTACCTTTATTCACCTTTCACATCTCAACTTTGGGCGCATTTGAGACATAGAGGAGGATGGGCGCATTTTGCATATACTGAGGGATGAAACATTTTCCAACACCCTTGGTATTTTGTCTTCACATGGCAGCTTTTGGGCGCATTTTGCCCATGTAGGAGGACGAAACTTGTTGACTGGTTGACTTTCTTGGTTTTGGGCGCATTTTACATGCCTAGGAGGATGAAAATCTGCGACGCCACCTCCCTTGGAATATTCCCCTTTTTGTTTTTGTCTTTACTTGCCCTTATTTGGGCGCATTTCATGCATGAATGAGGATAAAGTTTGAAACGCCCCTTTGACCTTGTTGACTCCTTCCTTAGCTTGAGCGCATTTCTCATGGTGAGCTGGAAAAAAAATAAAAATAAAAAATTTTATACTTAGAAATTTTCCTTGACTTGCTTATGAGGTGGGCGCAAATAGCATGGTGAGGTGGATGAGATTCTAACGCCTTAGACTTCTTGTTGGGCGCATTTGCTACATGAGAAGGATGGGCGCAAATGGAGGGTGGTGGAGGATATCTCCATGCCTTAGAAATTTTTTTCTCATCAACCTCTTAGAGTGGGCGCATTTGGGCTAGGGAGCAGGATGAAGTTTTAACTTAGAATTTTTTAGCATGCAAACTCTCAAGGTAGGCGCATTTTGCCTAGGCAGGTGGATGAAGTTCTTGACTTTCCTTGACTTTTTGCAACTTGGGCGCATTTTGCCCTCTGAGAAGGACGATCTTCATACTTAGAATTTTTTTTTTTGACCTCCAGCTGAGATGGGCGCATTTTCAAGGAAGTGAAGGATGAAGTTCCAGACTTAGCCATTTTTCTCGTCCTTGCCAGCTTCTCATACCCTGCTATTTATAGTAAACCTTCCCATTTTTGCACTTCTGAAGATTGGATCAACTTGAAATTTTGAACGTAGCATCCTCATAGCTCTGTTGTCCTGTCGACACTGCCATTTTCAATTACCCTGCTATTTTTAGCCTGTTTCTGAAGGTGGCTTACTATAAATAGTAAGCTCATGTTTTTGATAGCTCCCAAGCTCTGATCGAGTTGAAATTTGAATGAGGCGATCCTCACCACGGACCTGTTGGCATCTGACGCATGCACCTGATTTACTATTTTTAGCCAGTTTCCAAATTGACTTACTATAAATAGTAAGTGCTCCGTTTGACCTGAAATTTCAACAGCAGATAGCCTGAAGGACGCTGATCGCGGTGGTTTACACCGGATTTAAGATTCGAGTTTTACGCTATTTTAGGCTCCGGCTGGAAACCCTAATTCGCCTTGCATATAAATGAACCGTTTTTCCTTCGCTGCACCGCTTCGCGGATTCCTCACTGAGGCGCTACCGGGACACACCGCTAAATAGCAAGTTCACTGAGTGAGTATCTTCGTTTGCATGTCACACCATCGCGAAGCTCTCGAAAAACCCATCAGGAATCACCCGACATGCAAAAGAAACTTCGACATGCAAACCCTAAAAATAGCCTCGGAAGGCTGAACTCTGAAAGTAGTCGTCTCGTCTTGCATGTTATATCATCGCGAAGGTATTGAAAAACCCAGAAGGAATATGCCAACATGCAAAGAAAATCTCTGCATCTGCACCCTGAAATTCATCCCGGAAGCTGGACTACTAAAAATAGTAAGTCGTTTGTTTTCGTTCAAATTTTGCATGCAAGTAGCCTGATATGCTCTGAATGCGGTGTGACAGTTGAAAATTCAAAAATGCTGACAAATTGCCCTGAATTTCACACTTACTAAAAATAGTAAGTACCTCAGAATCTGATAAAAACTTGTTGAGAGCCTGCTTGAAACACACTGACAACAATGTTAAGTCCAATTTTCAATTTATTGACTTTATTTGACCTCAGACTGACCAGAAACGATGAAACCCTAATTTTCAGACTTGGCCAAATTCATGTTGAAGCTTGCAGACGGGAACGTCCCCAGGAAGCAGACCATAGAAAAGAGACAGACGGAGAGAGAGACACACACACAAAAACCAAAGCCAAAATGACCAGAATGGAGCAAAAATTAGGGGTCCCCATCTTGAATGGGGCGATGTGTGAAAAGGTCACAACAAGTCCGCCCAAGAGAAGTGGCTCAATACCTTGCCAAGTCCACCCAAGCTAAAGAGAAGATGGCTTGATCATAAGCCAAGTCTGTCTGCTCAAGGGAAGATGTCTTGATCATAAGCCAAGTCCGCCCCAAGCTAGAATGTGGCATGGCTTGATCATAAGCCAAGTCCACCCAAGAGATGAAGACATGGCACAAAGTAGTGGAAAGTTCGCCCTACCATGGCAAGTAGTTGGTGAAGTCCGCCCAGCTTGGAATAAGGCAGAAAATTAAAAATTTGGCTAAGTATGGATGCCTTTGAGGGGGAAAACTTGAAAAATTTGGCTAAGTATAGGTGTCTTGCCTATGTAATGTTACCTTAGGGAGAAAATTTTCATGAAATTGACTAAGTATTTGATGCCTCGGAAAATGAAATTTGAATTTTGGCTAAGTGTAAAAGGAAAATACATGTGGAAAAGAAGTTCCAAGTCCGCCATGCTGCCCTTGCCTCTTGCAAAGACAACTCCAAAGTCCGCCCAAGCTATGTCAAACATGAAGTCCGCCTAGAGAAGTGTCCAAGATAGTCCAAAGTCCGCCCTCAAGCATGATGGAAAATTTATAAGGCATGAAGTGCCTAGAGGGGAGATGAGAATAGCATGAAGAATGTGAAGTCCACTTGGAAGGAGAGATGGATATGTCAAGGCACCAAGAAAGTCCGCCATGTTAAAGGAGTTTGTCAAACAAGCCTCCAAGTCCGCCCTAGCATTTGGAATGAAAGTCAAGAAGTCCGCCATAAGAAGATGAGCAACATGAAGAGAAATTCTTGAAGTCCACCATAAGGATAGCACAGAACAAGCAAAGTCCAATCTTGGCACTACGGGAAAGTGGCAAAGACAAGGCAAAGTTCGCCTTGCACAATGGCAAACAATTGATAAAGTCCGACTTTTCCTAAGGAAAGAATGTCCAAAGCAGCTCAAAGTCCGACTTTGCTTAAAGAAGGCATGCCCTAACATTCAAGCACAATGGAAAGCATGATGCAAAGTCCAACTTTGGCATAAAGAGTGGATGGCAAGACTAAAGTAAGCTCCGCTCAAGGAGGGAAATTCAAAAAATTGACCAAGTGTTGGAAGGAAAACAGGAAGAATGAAGAGGAATAAAGAGGAAAAGAAAAGAGGAAGTGAATAAAATCCTCATTTAGGGATGGAATCCATCCTACATAGCACAAGCCAAATTCAGAATTGAAGGCAAGTCCACAAGCAAAGTTCATTAGCGCATCAAGATGGCCAAAATCTTGGCTAAAGGTTGAATAGTCCACACAAAGGTATTACAAAATGAACTTGACTAGCCAAAATTTGGCTAAGTATGGGAAATACTTCACAGAGAAAATTCCAATTTTCTCCATCATGGCGATAGCACAAGGGAGTTCCTCTCCAAATTCAAAGCACTTGAAGGAATTTCAGAGCAATTCGAAAAGAAAGACTTAATAACTTCAAGTCTAAACATGTGCTCCAAGGCGAGACTTCCAATACAGGTGAGAAGAAGCCAAAGTCGCAAAAGGAATCCAAGATCAAAGCTAGGAAGAAACAGCATAAAGGACAGAGTCATCGACAAGGAAAATATTCTAAGGCAAGCTCATGGAACAAGACCAAAGTGACCAAGGAAGACATCCAACACGCTAGGGTGGTGCATCATCATCTTCCAACCAATCAAATTATTCCAAATCAACATGCAACAACTTTCTATTTTACTATTGGTTCATATTTAGCAAAAAGGACAAGTGTCCTCGAATGTAATTTTCTCATTGGTCGAGGAGTAGTTAGTTGCAACAAACCCTAATTAGGGTTTTATTCTGTAATCTCGACCATTGATCTTAAATCAATCTTGGCCATTGAATTGTAATTGGGGAGCCTATAAATTGAGCTCACCCCTCATTTGTAAAGCATGGGATCATGTTGCAAAACATGTTGAGATAAGTAATTGTTGTGTACGAATGCCAAAGTAATAAGTAATGCATGCATTGTTTTGATGGTGGTTACTTCTCTTATTTTGGAGTTGGCATGGTTCTTATCCCTCATGATAGTTTAGATTTTATCTCATGTACGTTAGACAAATGCGAGATTTGATAAGTATTGATTTATGGTGAAACTTTTGCTCATACTTTCTTTGAATGGATAATTTCCTTTCAATGAGTAAAGTTAGACTGAGCTTACTTTGTGGATGCTTAACTTCTGTCTGGGTAAATATTGTTCAATTTGATGGTAGTTATTCATGACATGAAAATTATAAGCACATTCCCTTGAAGATTGCACCCACTTTGTGTAGTTGTCGTTGAGCGTGGTGAAGCAAAGCGTGGTTATTGGTTTCACCAAGTGAATACCGTCTCTTGAATTCTTAGGGAGTAGATTAGAACTTCTCAACCCTTGTCTCCTTTTCAGTTTGTTTGAAAGACCCAAACAATAGAGCTTCGTTGTCTAGACCTTCATTGTGAATTGAACGAGCCTAGCATAAGTCCCTTTGTGTTACCAGCATATCACAACAACCATTGAGCTTATCCACACGTCAAGACTTGACATAAGGAACCTTGGAATTGCCATATGATCTTCTCGCAATCTTAGCATACGCGGTGGTTTTTCAAGAGAGGATAGGGTGTCTTTGGGCATTTTATTCTGATGTTTGGTGTGTCACAAAACATGCATCAACACTTCTTTTAGCTCGAGAGTGCAAGCATTTGTGAGCTATTGTAGCTGTATACTTTGAAGAAAAGATATAAAAACATCTTGTCTTGAGTAAAGTGCCAATAACCCTTATGCCCTTGCCTGAGAACTAGAAAGATATGCAAGTTCTTTAGTCTGTATGCCATTTGTGCTCAAAAAATCTATCCATTTTAGTACTAAAGAAATCTCATGCCTCTCATACCTCTAGACCAGATTTCGAGCAACTTCAGGAGACCATTTCCCTGATCCAACTAAGCAATCGGAGTTGTTCCTTCAGCGTGAATATCTTAAGGAAGAAACAATAGCACATCAAAAACCATCAAGAAACAGGTAAATGAACATAATTCATGGATTCAAGTGGTTAAGGGTACTAAGAAACCCCCTCCAATTATTGCAATTGCTATCCAAGCCAAACTTGATGATGAAAAAGCTCAACTTGATAAAGCTCTTAACATACAAATCCAAGAACTTCCCAAATTAGTTGAAACCAGTGTACCACGGGGACGCGTTTCCCCCAAAATATGACCCGTTTCGGAAACGGGGACGTCCCGGGGACGGGGGGACGGGTACTTGGCGTCCCCCGCCGTCCCGCCACCGCCACCAGAGCGCCGCCGGAGACGGGGAGACGTCTCCAAGGAAACTTGGAGACGTGTAGACGTCTCCAAGTCTCCTGGGGAGACGTCTAGGCGTTTCTCGGGAGGCTGGGAAACGCCTAGCCGTCTCCCGTCTTGAGACGCGTCAATGGACACATAAATCAAATTTTAACTTAAATTTTTAGTTTATATTTATTTTCTTGTTGCCCTAAGTTGGCGTGGGCCCCACCCCTTCCTCTAAAACAACACAAAACAATGAAAACATTAAGATTTGATCATTTCAATCACATTCAAAGACTGATTTTTTTTTGCAGCCAGCTGAAGAAGAAGAAAAACAGTGAAGAAGTCTGATTGAAGGGGTGAAAATAAAGATTGCAAGTGTGATAGGAGTGAGAAGGAGCAAGAAGAAGAGGAGGAAGACGATTCTACTTCATTTTGGAGAGATTTTTCAAGCACAAGGTAGGGTTTTTGAAGTTTTTTTCAAATTTCTTGTTGTTTTTCAAGTTTTTGTTTTAAAATTTATTTTCTTAGTTTAAACTTTAAACTTGTTTTCTTTTTTTCTTATTCATCTCAAAGACTCAAAATCAGATTTGATGTTGAATCTTGAGAGCAAAATGATGAAGATGATTGAATCATTCATCATTTTGCCCTCAAGATTCAACATCAATTTTTTTATTTTAAAATTTTAATATTAAAGTTTAAAGTTAAACTGTTAAAGTGTAAACAGCTTGCTTTTTTAAATTTTTTTTCCTCAGATCCTTTCTATTTCTCAAATACTATTAGTTATTAGTTATTACTTATTTATATTGCTTATAGAGCTTGCTTTTTTTTCCTCATATCCTTTCTATTTCTCAAATCCTTTTTATTTTCTAATTTCTATTTGCAAACTGCAAAGTAAAATTTCAAATTTGTTAACTTATTTCAATTTTCAATGTTCATTGTTTCAATTTGTTAAAGTAGGCTGATTTTATTTTAATTTTGTGAAATGCAGTGTCACTTTCACGATGAGCACCGAAGACATGAGTGGGGATGACATGGAAATTCACTCTCATAGTGAACATGATTCAGATTTTGAACCTGAGAATGAGGGGGATGACCATGGGGCTGATCCTGCAGCCCAATCTAGTTCCATAGCGAGTGCAGCAGCTAGTACAGGTTGCCCTTCAGAAACTTTGGCAGAGTTTGCTAGGGGTCATTTTGATCCGAAGTCTCCTCTGAAACAGTTTGCTACAAGCATACAAAGCACATCAAGTTCAGGTGGGGGAACAAGGAAGTGGAAGTGCAACATTTGTCATATGGAATGGTTTGGTAGCATCACTCGAGTGAATGCACACTTTCTTTTTTGGACAGGAAAAGGTGTGGAGCCTTGTAAGTTTTTGAAGGAGGCTAAAAATATAAAATATAGAATGGAGTTTAACAAGCTTTGGGGCATTCCAGAGGACACAAATATTTCAGTCCCTACTACTTTGACTGGTAGGGCAGCCCTTCAGCAAATCCAGCATGCATCAGTGCCACATACTTTTCAGACGGGAGGAATGATGTTTGGAACTTCATCCACTTCCACTTCTAGTGTCGCTAGGGGGACAGCCACAGGGAAACGCAAGTTGCAGACATCACAAAGTAACCCCATAGCTAATATGTTTAATGTGCAGTTGAGAGATGAGATAGATGAATCCATTGGCAAGTTCTTTTTTGCCAATGGAATTCCATTTCATGTTACACGGTCTCCTTATTATAGGGAGATGATGGCTATGGTGGCTAAGGGAGGAACATCATATGTGCCACCAGGTGAGACAAAAATGAGGACCTCGATCTTGGATAAGTGCTATTCCAAGATCAATATTTTGATGGAGAAGATGAAGGCATGTTGGGTGGCATCTGGGTGCAGTATAGTTATGGATGGGTGGACGGACATTAGCCATCGTCCACTCATCAACATCATGGTCACATGTGCAGAGGGCCCATACTTCCTTAGAGCAGTTGATTGTACAGGGCATCGCAAAGATGCTGATTTTCAGTTTCATCTCCTCAGGGAGGCTATTGAGGAGGTTGGGCCACAAAATGTGGTCCAAGTAATCACAGATGCAGCCCATGTGTGTAAAGCAGCAGGGAAACTCATTGAGGCAGCCTATAGACATATTTGGTGGACCCCATGTTGTGTGCATGCCATGAACAATGCACTCAAGGACATGGGGAAGATTGATTGGATTAGAGGAGTGGTCACTGATGCGAGAGATGTGCAGATGTTTATCTGCAACCACCACACTTCCCATGCACTCTTCAGGACCTTCGCGAAGAAGGAGTTCTTGAAACCGGTGGAGACCCGATATGCATCATATTTCATTCTCTTGGAGAGAATGATTGAGTTGCAAGAGGCATTGCAAGTCATGGTTATGACTAATGAGTGGAATAGGTGGGCCGAGGCCAAGACAGCACAGGGGAGAAGGGTGAAGGAGATAGTGAAGAGTGATGTGTTTTGGACTGATGCGAAATACATTGTCTCCATCATTTCTCCAGTATTCCAGGTTATCAGATATGGGGATGGGGATGCACCTAACCTTGGAGAGGTGTATGAGTGCATTGACTCTATGCTTGACCAGATGAGGGCTGCTGTGCAAGTGAAGGACCCCTCTCTAGCATTCTACAATGAGCACATCCGGCCAATCATTCAGCGCAGATGGGACAAGTTGAACACTCCTTTGCATATGGCTGCCTTTGCCTTGAATCCTAAGTGGTACATGGCTAGACCGGGTAGAGTGACACCGATTCGGGATGATGAGGTGAAGGCGGGTTTCTTTAGGTGCATAGAGAAGATGTATGATTCTACAGATGCCAGCACAATTCGCACTGAGTGGACCAGATTTGCCACTCTTAGAGGCTATTCAGATGCAGCAAAGGTGGATATAGTTTCTATGGCACAGGAGGACCCACTTTTGTGGTGGAATTGTCATGGTTCGAAATCTTTGACCACCACTCTAGCTATTCGTCTGCTATCCCAGGTTTCCAGTTCTTCAGCTGCTGAGAGGAACTGGTCTACATATAGCTTCATCCACTCTCTTAAGAGGAACAGACTTACCTCTAAGAGAGCAGAGAAGCTTGTGGCTGTACACAGTGCTTTGCGTCTCATGGACCGCAAGACAATTGTGTACAAGGAGAGTCCAGCGGCACGATGGGATGTGGAGCCAGAGGAGCCTTCACAGATTGATGAGGATGATCCTACCACTTCAGATGCAGGGCTGGTTGGTGTGAGCTTGAGGGATCTTGACCATGTGGAGTCCAGCAGTTCCAGTGATGGGGAGTTTGGAGATGATTAGAGGCCTCCATTCACTACATTTTGAGTTTCGACATTTTGGCATTTTGTCTTTTCAGTTTTCATTTTGTAATGCTACTTATTGTAATGAACTAATGATGAATCATGTAATCAATTAATCATCTTTATAGACTTTGTCATATCATCAACGTTATTCATATTTGGGCCTTTGGCGATATAATAGAAATCTCCAATTTGACAATTCCATTTGGTAAATTTTATTTAGCAATTAGCATTCAAATATCTTTGTATTTAGATTTAGTATTTCAAATTTTGCCATGTTATAAATTTACTAATTTCCTATAGTTTCATTTGAAATGTAATTCTTATACTGCTATACTATTATACATCTTTTCAAAACTAGTTTTTCAAGTACTATAAGTATATGTTTAACTATATCAGCGCCACCCCCCCGCCGCCGTCCCCCCGCCGTCTCCCCGCCGTCCCCAAACTAAGGCCCTTTGTCCCCCCGTCTCCGAAACGCGTTTCCCCGTCCCCCCGTTTCCCCGTCCCCCAGGCCCGTGGAACACTGGTTGAAACCCTACAAGATGGTCACACCTTTCTACAGGGTTCTCTTGATTTGAAAGATGTTCACTTGGACAAAGCTTGGTTGACTCCAAATAACACTTGTGCAATCCAATTTTGGTCTAGTAAAGACTATTTACAAGCCCTCGAAACAAAAAAAACAGCTCCTCTCCTTCACAAAAATTTGTGGCTACTGATCTTACATGACTTCAGGTGGAAGAGCTTCAAAAGGCTCATGCTCTAGTTGTTGCTATAAGAAAGGAGATCAAATGAGTCATCGTTAGGGACTGCACAGCTATTATTTGTGACTCCACACCTCAGGGGCAGTTGTGTCCTAGACCATCTACATTACAGTGTTCTTGGTTCTCGGTGGTGATGACATCTCCATTGCTATAGGAATTGAAATGGCTCTGTATGGTCTTCTCCAAGTACCTTTCCAGATGTTATTGCTTCTCAAGATATTATGATCCTTACTGAGACTCACGAGAACTCCAAGAGGGCTTTGCCCCTAGTTATAGGTTGTGTTTGGGCCCCTAACTTCCAATGCAAAACTCACAGATCAAAGGGAGTTTGTGGTACTGGTGGGTGTCTTGCTTCTTCCACAACTTCTAATCCAAATTTTTGCGGTTGGCCTCTAATGTACATTCCAAATGCATGTGGTTCCAGGTTTGGTGGGGCTCATCCTCCCTTTCAGATGTTTTCATTGTTGCATGCTACTTCCCACCTGCCTTGTCTAATTATGCTATGCACATTGACGGAGATCATTAACTTGATCTCTATCCAGTGGTTTCCCACTATTTCCCCTTGGGTGAGGTTATCCTTCTTGGAAACTTCAATGGTTGCACTAGGACTTGCCAAATGCCCGTGCATGATCTTTTTGATGATAAGCTTTGTCTTTGAGAGTTGGATGCAAATAAGTATAGCTTATTGAGGACTTCACATGACAAGAACAATCATGTCACTACATATGGCGGCCACTTTCTCCAATGTTTCTTAACTATTTCTCACATTTTCTTGATTTTCATAAGTTTACTTTTTGCCCTCCATTACAATGATGCTAGTGTTGTTGATCATGTTCTCACTAACAAATCTTTCACCTTTCATATTGAACACCTTTGTGTCTCCCCTCGACCCCCATAGTTGACCATGTCCTTTTAACCTTCACATTGCATGGTACCATCCTCCCTTCCTCGACCTCCCCTCTCCACCCCCCAACTCCCCCTCCCCACCAAGTTAATAATGCATTCCACACCATGATCCATTTTAATGATACTACTCCCTTGACCATGCTGCCTAACTTTCCCTTCTTATGTCAACTTCTACTTCCTTCCAACTTCTACAACTTTTGCCTAATAGCCATGCATCAGAGACTTCAATTTATCCTTTTCCATGACCCTCTCCCCATTTGCACCACCCTTGGTGAGTATCCTTGTCTCCTTCACTTTAAGAAACATGAATTTATTGTTTTGAGGGTGGATAAACTCCTTGCTTCCTACCATCACAACCCTAAGATGTTCTAGAACACTCCCCTCCCAAGGAACTCCAGTGTTGTTCACATCACCTTGTTTGATTGGGTCTCCTCTAATAATTTTCATTATGATGCCCCTAACAAACATACCACTAGAGTCCTCTCCCCTATCCCCTCACCCCCCATCACCTACCACTTGTTCTCTACAAGTTGTGTTTGAAGAGCTATTTTGAAATTTTGTTGATTGTGAAGGATTCAAAGTTGTGTTTCTCATGTATGGTGTGGAATAATTTGCTTTCCTAGTTTCACAACTTTTCAATGAGGTTGTTCATTCTGGGTTCCATGCCACTTGGTCACAAAATATTATCATCCAATTCCAAATAACTACAGGACTATTGTGATTAGACATGCTTTTTGCAAAACTTTATCACAGTTTTGGACAGGTTGCTATTACAAGTGCTAGAAAACAAGAAATTGATAGCTAGGGGCAAGACTGACTTCATAAGGGATTTCCAGACTACTAACCATGTCTTCACATTTGACGCTATCATTGAGGAGCCTTGCTATCAATCTTCTATAGCCTTTTGTTGCTTCGTGGACTTTAAGAAGGCATTTGACTCTATTCTGCAGCATCTATTGTTTGAGAAAATGAGGCACATTGGTATTTCTAAGACCCTCATTTCTGCCATCATGTAGCTCTATGAGACGGATGTTGGGTGTTTTCGTACTCCTAATGACCTATCTAACTTTGTCAAGAGTCCTATTAGAGTTAGCAGGGTTGCCCTCTTTCACAAACCCTCTTTGGTATCTAATGATGAGCTAGATTTTCCTATTCTTCCAAGCTATTAGCGTTTCTCTAGACCAACTCCCTTCCTTTAGGTACTATTTATGCACTACTCATCATTTCCTTCCAAGGAAAGAGGTGCTTAATCAATCCAACAACAAATACATTTAATGTTGGTACATGTAGGTCACTTGGACCTCCCTCTAACCTCTCTTAGCCCCAAACTAGCTTTTTATCTCGACCATTGCTTACAAGTTGATGAGGTCATTGTTTGGCCACCTATCTTCAACATCATTGGTCTCATAGTTTAAAGATTCCCCTTGGCTAGTTGTAGGTGTTTTCCCATCATGTGTTGAGATGAACCATTATATTTCATAGAGTCAAAGACTACACTGTCTTTGGTCTATTCAAGAGATAGTATATGACGGGCATTTTATTTTCCAATGCCTAGTCTACTATGAAATCATTGGACAATACTATTGTTTACACAAAGATTCTAGTGGCTCTCTTTTCTCTTTCTTCCATTGCCTTGATCAAAGGAGCTTGGCCTTTTTTCTTCATACAATCTCCAAGTTCAAGCATAGATCTCTTTGTGGTGATCCCAAATTGATTACTTCTTTCCTTTTGGTCGTCACCATTGTTGGTGGAATTAAGCGCACTTTTGATACTTCTAATTCACAAACAAACAAGTATAAACCAATCAGGCATTGCTCATTTTTGCATCTACTACAACAAGGCTCCCTAACATCACGACTCACTCTAGTGATGGTGGCTCTATCACATCCTGACGTCAAGGACCCTCTCTCACCTCCCTTCCATAATGCAAATCTCAACGACAAGCTCACATTACTAATTTTTTCCTACTACTAGCAATTTTTCAACCTTAAATGTTGGGGAGTTCTACACAACAACTAGCTCCTAAGATTGTCAAACCTGCCACCTTAGCTCTAGACTTGCCTCATCAAGCAATCTTAGACTTTGCATTGGCACTCCCATTGTGACTAATGACATGTTTCATTCACTCCTCCACCCCATCTCAAAACACAAAACCTAGGAGGATTTCAATTGCCCACCTAGATATTTTTCTTCTATTTATTACTCTTCAAGCTCTTCATTCTGTTTCTTTTACTATTGTACTTGCTTCGGATTATGTCTTTAGGTTTGCCCCATTTGCGTATGCTTAATGTCTAGTGCATTCTTTTTCCCTAGTCCTTGGCTATTCTACTTGCTATATGTTCCAATCTGTAATGTCCCCAATTTTCGGCCCTCTTAAGGAATAATCATTATTTTAATTATTTAATGTTACTAAGCAAAAAGTGCAAAGTCAAAAGAATAATATTAAATAATTATATTAAAAGGTTAAAAGTGACATGCTTTAATAATAAATTAATAAAGTCACTTTATTAATATATCTTCAAAAAAAGTGACTTAAGCATCAAAAAGTCACATCAAGGGATCACATCAAAATGTCACATCAAGGAGTCACATCAAAATGTCACATCAAAGGTCACATCAAGGAGTCATATCAAGAGATCACATCAAGGAGTCACATCGAGGAATATTAAAATATTCTTCTAAAAGCTTGCTAAACACTTTTTTTAGGTCTTTCTAGAAGGTCAAGAAGTTCTATATAAAGGAGAGTTGAGAGCTCATTTGGTATGCTGGGTTGGAGAGAAAATTGTTAATGAATTTTAGTCTCATTGAGAGATTGGCTTTTTAGGGGCTTTGAGGACGAAATCCCACTTGACTTACAATCTCTTCACTGTTGCAATATACAATCAAGAGATATAATGGTGTTTTCAGCCAGGAAACACATTGGTGCTTAACAGAGATCGACTGAAGGCTGAAGTTGCAAATCTGCTTGTCTGAGAAGCAAAGTAATTTATGCAATAGCTGATGTATTATTGCATGTTTTTGAATTATTGCAATAGTTGGTTTATTATTGCAAGGGTTTGAATAATTGCAATAGCTGATGTATTATTGCAATTCTGAATAAGGATTTGAATTATTGCAATAGCTGATTTATTATTGCAATAAGGGTTTTTGAATAATGCAATAGCTGATTTATTATTGCATTTATTGGCGAGGGTTTCTAAAGGGGTGAATTTGAGATCATTGTTCAGATTTATGAAGAGGGTTTGAATTGAAATTCATCCTGCTGCTACAGTGACACTACAGTACCATAAACAATGACCAAATCAGAGGAGATTGATTGCTTTCAGTTGGAAGTTTGTCAAGGGTTTTGAGGTTTGATAATTTTCTATTCTTTGCTGAGACTATTGCTTCATCGTTGGAGTTATTTCTGAGTGTTCTGCCTCCTACAAGTTGCTGCTATCTATTTTACAGACCTTGTGGATTAAATCAGGTTCCTTATACATTATATTTGCTTAATTTGTGTTATTTCAGACCTGCAAACGATTCTATAAGTCTGGTTTCTGTTTCAAAAGACCTGGAATGTATTGTTGCAACTGTTAGGGTCTGTTATTTGTCTGATCTGCTCATTATGGTGTGGTCTGGAATGTGTAATCTGCTGGTATAAACCTACTGAAAAGTTTGTAATGGTCTGCAATGTAATTCTGGTCGTTGTTATCATGCTGGTCTGCCATATAATTCTGGGTGGATTTAGTGTCTTGTAAACTCAGATTAGAATCTCTGTTAGTTCTGCCATGAATGGTGTCTTACTGCTGCAATGCTATAGTGGATTGTCATGAACTGTCGATGAAAGGGTTTTCAATGATATTTCTGAGTGTTTGAAGCCTGAAAACGCTAAGCAACAAATATATGTAATGCCTATATGAGTTCATGAACTGCTGTTAGTGTATTACAGTCCTATTGATGCTCAGAGAATACAAATCAGACTGTATTTTGGCTTCTGATAATTACTATGTAATACCATTATTGTCATGGGAGTCTTTAGTGATGAGTTTGTCATTCTAGTGCTGTTGAAGAGTGCCATGTTATGAAATGTATAAGTCAATTAAGACTTTTGGGTGAAGTTCTATATCAGATTCAGTCTTTGCATTTGCTTACCAATTTGTTCTTTAATACTTCACACTTGTAAGTCACCAAGAAGCACTAGTTTTCAGTCACTGTATTCTCAACTTTCAATTGTTTTGGAGCTGATGTTCATTATACTGCAAAATACAGTGATGTGTTATGCCTTGCAAATGAATATATGTTAAAATCCACCATATTTATTATGGCAAATTGCTCAGAAAGCATTATCAGTTTATGTCTACTTAATTGACAAATGAAATATGTCATATTAAGTGTATGGAAAAAATATCGTTCAATTTGGCAAGGGTGTACATTACACAATCCCATCAATCTATCTTTGATAATCAATGGACATTAACATACTTTCTTTCTTTTCTAAGTTTCCAACAAACCATTTGTTGTGTATTGATGTGACAACTCACAACCATTCTAAGTTTCTATAGACCAATAAAAATACTTGATTATTTTGCTGCTTCTTTATCCCATCATGCTAGTCGACTACAACAATCCAAGCTTTTTCAACTACATTTTAGGAAATCCAATAGAACTTTATCTTGACTTTAAATTTCAAAATTAATTTGCCCCTCACTCTTATCATTCTCTAGCTATTACTAGTTTTCCATAGCATTGCAGACTTTTCCTAAAAAAGCACAGCGATGCTGCTTTCTACATTTGTTTTGTTTTGGGGATCAGTCTGCTACAAACCTGTCTTCTTTCAGATTTGTTTTTTCTTTTTCATTTTCTATTCTATGATTTGTGTGCTTCTATTCACGCACCTATTCATCCTTCATATCCACACCCTTACATCCATTCAAACCAATGTTTCTAGCCAAGAGCGTAGCCATTGTGCTATGTCTTTAAGAGATCATTCTTCCCCACAAAGGCTTAAGGAACCTTCCCCTCCTCATAGGAATGATATGGGGCCTAGGAGGTACCTAGAGGTACAACAGCAAAAATCTTTTGGGGAAAAAATCGTACAAAATTGTAGAACAAGAGTTAAAAATTATTGTTTTTGAAATTGAAAGGCATTTCCATAGCATAGAGATATAGAGAGCAAATAAAATAAAGATTTTAACTAATGAATTGTAAAAAATAGATTTTTGTCGTTTATATTCATATTGTGGATTACATTCATTGCATTGCACATCTTTCAAACTCAAAGCACTACTTCACATTGCATAACTAATAACTAGATGCTGATAGATGACAAAATTTCAATTACAATATAGGTTTTTACAAAGTCAACCTAAGCAGTTATGCAATTATTTCACATTGCATAACTAATAACTAGGAGCAGCTGCCAATCGCATTTGCTTGTCATGGAATTCCATGGGACCACATTTCTTTGAGGCATTTTTTCAAATAGTTCACTGCCTTGTCTATGCTACCACATTTTTTATACATGTCTACCAAAGCATTTTATCAAACAGTTCACTGCCTTGCTGCTATGGCTAAAAGCCTAAAACAGGTGCTTTCAAACAAGCTATGGATGCTTGGGAAAAATCTATCAAAGCATAATAGCAAGCAATAGCATAGACAAGGCAATGAACTATTTGAAAAAATGCCTCAAAGAAATGTAGTCTCATAGTGATGGAATGCCATGACAATCCATAGCAATTTGTTTGTCATGGCCTTCCATCACCATGAGACCACATTTATTTAAGGCATTTTTTCGAACAGTTCACTTCCTTGTCTATGCTACCACATTTTTCATACATGTATACCAAAGCATTTTATCAAATAGTTCACTGCCTTGCTGCTATGGCTAAAAGCCTAAAACAGGTGCTTTCAAACAAGCTATGGATGCTTGGAAAAAATCTACCAAAGCATAATAGTAAGCAATAGCATAGACAAGGCAGTGAACCGTTTGAAAAAATGCCTCAAAGAAATGTGGTCTCATGGTGATGGCATGCCATGACAAGCCATAGACAAGGAAGTGAACTGTTTTGAAAAAATGCCTCAAAGAAATGCGGTCTCACGGTGATGGAATGTGAAATGCCTCAAAGAAATGTGGTCTCATGGTGATGGCATGCCATGACAAGCCATAGACAAGGAAGTGAACTAATTTGAAAAAATGCCTCAAAGAAATGTGGTCTCACGGTGATGGAATGATGTCACATTCCATCACCATGAGACCACATTTCTTTGAGGCATTTTTTCAAACAAATCACTGTCTTGTCTATGCTACCACATTTTTCATACATGTCTACCAAAGCATTTTATCAAACAGTTCACTGCCTTGCTGCAATTGCAAAAAGTCTAAAACAGGTGCTTTTGAACAAGATACGGATGCCTAGAAAAAATCTATCAAAGTATAATAGTAAGCAATAGCATAGACAAAGCAGTAAACTATTTGAAAAAATGCCTCAAAGAAATGTGGTCTCATGGTGATGGAATGCAGAAATGTGCCATTTTTTCAAACAGTTCACTGCTTTGTCTATGCTACCACACTTTTTATGGCATTCCATCACCGTGAGATCACATTTCTTTGAGGCATTTTTTCAAATAGTTCACTACCTTGTCTATGCTACCACATTTTTCATATGTGTCTACCAAAGCATTTTCTCAAACAGTTCACTGCCTTGCTGCTATTGCTAAAAGCCTAAAATAGGTATTAAAATAATATTCTTTATTTATTTATTAATGCTCAACTATGTAAAATATTGTAAAATATCTAGATAAGATCGTCTCTGTTGTCCGAGATCTTATCTGAAGTTTCTTTTAGAAACTTACAGCTTTTTCTTGAGATAAGATCGTGTTCGATCTTATCCTTGTACATCTTGTAAATTATTTATTGAGCACATTGCTCACTGTTAATACATCGAATATTTTACCAATTACCTATGTAATATGGTATCAGAGCCCAGGCGAATAAATTTTTTCGAAAAAAATTATAATTTCTTTTTGAAATTATTTTGTTTAAAAAAATTTCGAAATAATTTCTGAAAATTTTGAGCAATCTTGGGCACCAAAATTTTTCTAAGAAATTTTTTTCGTGTGTGGCTCCTCTAGGAATGAGATTCGAGGGTTTGAAATTTTTGCAGCTCGATTTGAAGTTCTTTTGCAGAATTTTGTTCATCGTGACGCGATTTATTTTTCTGATCGCGTTTTTGGTCGTGACGTTATGAAGTCGCGATTTTTGGTCTACCTGATCGTGTTTTTTGAAGAATTTTGTTGTGTATTCATGGTCTCTCTCAGCCGCGATTTGTTTTCCTGAAGAATGCGTCTACTGCTCGTAGTTTAGGTGTTGCAGTGGGTGTTGAAGCGCACGACCTCGAGAAAGTTTTTTTTTTTTTCGAGCTCCTTTAGATGCATTTTTTGTAAACGCGATTTTCTGAGGTGTTCTGGCCGCATTTTCTCATTTTTTGTCATGCATTTTTCACCTAAATATGCACGCATCTATTCAATCTTCAAGGCGCGATCTTTGACCTTGTCCACACTCAAATTCTTCCAGGACGCGAAGTTTTGAAGACGCGATTTTCTGAACGTGTATCTGCATTTTTTGAGGCTAGGATTATTCACTATTGGGCGCAATTTTTTTTTTCATATTTTTGGGCATCCTTTTGACTGTTCGTGGCCTTCCTGGTGTCTTGAGATTTTTTTTCTGCAAAAATTTGATCCATTAATGGCAGCCTAGGGCATCCTGCACTTTCGGCTAGGGCTTTTACCCTTCATATCAAGTCGGAAAAATTTTCTAATTGTAGATTCTTGGTGGGTTTTTCAAGAGCTCAACTGGGTTGGTCTCTGAATTTTTTGGGTGCCTCAATTTTTGTGCCTCAAATTTTGTGCCATTTGTACATTGTACTTTATGTAGTCTATACCTAAATCTACCTCTATTTTTTCATTGGAATTTGTGCCTCGAGTTTCGTGCATCAACCTCTTCTCAGTACCTCGTTTTTCGTGCCTTGAAAAACGTGAAGATGGCCAGTTTAAATAATTTGATGTTGGAGGGCAGTCAAAGATTTAATGGCAAAAATTACAACACCTGGAAGCAGCGGATGATGACAATCTTTGAATACCGCTGCATTGATCAGATGATCCTTGGCAATGCTACTCGTCCCACAACGGTAGGTAAGGATCAGGAGAAGTTTGATGAGCAGAATCGTGAAGCAGTAATGCTTATTAAGCTTTCAATTACTGATGATCAGCTCCCTCAAATTCCACTTGGAAAATTAGCTAAGGAGATCTGGGTTTGCATGAAACTTCCGACAAAAGCCGTGCGTTTATCTTGAAGAATATGCTATTTTCTATCATGATGGATGAGAAGACAACTCTGCAAGCGCACCTGAATAAAATCCAGGAGATCGGAGATCAATTGGAGGTGATTGGTCGGAAGATGGAGGAGGAAGACATGGTTGTGATCACCCTGAAGAGTCTACCAAAGTCCTATGAACAATTCATAGAGACTCTCAACATTATGTCTGCTAATGTTGATCTCAAGTTTCCAAATCTATGCACTATCCTCTTGCAGCAAGATCGTTGGAGACAGCAGTTCGGTAGCAGTGAATCATCATCCTCCACAGAGCAGGCTTTTGCAGCTAAAACCCAGTCTAAGCAAAAAGGGAAAGGTCAGCCTTCACAGCAGAGAGGCTCAAGTCAAACCTCCACCAACCCAAAGAAGAAAAATGTTCAGTGTAACTACTGTCATAAATTTGGCCACATCAAGAAAGATTGTCGTGCTTGTTTGGCTTCTAAGCAAAAGAAGCAGGGAGGGTCTCAGCAGAAAGCGAATGTCGCTGAGCACTCTGAGCAGAAGGAATCTGCCTTTTATGCACTCATGGCAAAAAGGCCAGCAGACCATGTCAAAACCTCTGCTTGGTACATAGATTTTGGTGCCTCACGTCATTTCTCACATAGGCGTGACTGGTTCACAGACTTTTCCCCTTGCACTGACTCGGTGATTTTTGGAGGAGACGAGGAATACACAGTTGTCGGCACAGGCACTGTTCAGGTTCAGTCTGGCGGGAGGGGTCTCATATTCCTCAACGTGTATTATGTACTTGATATCGAGCTCAATCTTCTCTCAGTCAATCAAATAATGTAGCATTCTCCCCAGATGGATGTGGTGTTCAGCTCGCACAAATGTTCGATTGTAGATCGCGAGACTCGCACAACGGTGGCCGTTGGGATAGAGGATCATGGCCTTTACAAGCTTGTGGACACCGGTGATTCTCCGGAGTTAGCCTTGGCAGCCAGAAATTCAGCTGTCACCAGTCTTTGGCACCAGCGGTACGGGCACTTGAATGTGCACTATCTCTCTCAACTTGCTCGGGAGGGTCTTGTAGATGGCTTACCTGATATTCAGACTCAGCATCAGGGCGTTTGTGGTGCTTGTCAGGCTGGGAAGCAGCATCGCACATCGTTCAAGGATGGCGACTCTTGGCGAGCTTCTAAGGTACTTCAATTAGTTCATGCTGATATTTGTGGGCCTATGTCTACTTCTTCTGTAACTGGTTGCAAGTACTTTCTACTCTTTGTTGATGATTATAGTAGGAAAATGTGGGTGTACTTTCTTAAGCAGAAATCAGAAGTTTTTAATGTATTTCAAAAGTTTAAGGCCTTGGTAGAAAAAGAATGCATTTCTTATATCATAACTCTTAGGTCAGATAATGGGGGGGAATTCTGTTCTAGTGCATTCTCCAACTTCTGTGATACTCATGTGATAAAACGTCAGTTGACCACACCCTACACTCCTTAGCAAAATGGTGTTGTAGAGCGGCGCAATCGTACAATTGTTGAGATGGCTCACTCCATGTTGCAACACAGGAGTGTTCCTACCAAGTTTTGGGCAGAAGCAGTCAATACTTCAGTCTATCTCCTTAATCGATCACCCACTCATGCTATTAAGGGGAAGACTCCTGAGGAAGTTTGGAATAGTCGCAAACCCAAGATCAGTCATTTGAACGTTTTCGGCTCTCTTGCATATGTTTAGATTCCAGAGGCCAAGCGCTCTAAGCTAGATTCCAAGAGCCAGAAACTAATGTTCACAAGGTATAGTGATAGCCACAAGGCATACAGGCTAATTGATATAGACACTGATCGTCTTATCTTCAGCCGAGATGTTGTCTGATGAGGAACGAGGACCATTTCATTTTTCCTCACCTGTTCAGCATTCAAAGGATCAGCCTCTACAGGCTCCTGATGTGGGTGTCTGACTTCCGTTAGGTTCACCTAATGGGAGGGATGACGAAGACCTAGTCTTTGATGATGCTCAACCTGAGTTTCCTCCAGATGATAATCCCCCTGTTGAACCTATTCCAGATCCAGCTCCTCCTGTTACCTCTGATGTTGGCACTTCTACTCCCCGGCCGAAATGGTGGGCTAAGACTATCAATGATCTTCGTGTTGATGAGCTCATTGAGGGTAGATCCTCTAGAAACAAGAGCAAACAACAATCTACAGTGAATTTTGCTCTCATGGCTAACATCCACAGTGTTTATGAGCCTTAGACATATTCAGAGGCAAAAGGGATACCTGAGTGGGAAAAGGCGATGGAATCTGAATACCAGAGTCTTCAAAAGAATCACACTTGGGTCCTTTCTGATCTTCCTCCAGGGAAGAAGCCCATTAGCTGCAAATGGGTGTACAAGGTGAAGTACAAAGCTGACGAACCCTTGACAAATACAAAGCTTGTCTGGTTGCACGAGGGTTCTCATAGAAAGAAGGCATTGACTATGAGGAGACCTTTGCTCCTACAGCCAAAATGAGTACCATATGGCTCGTCCTTGCCTTAGCAGCCCAATTTGGTTGGAAGGTTCATCAGATGGATGTGAAGAGTGCTTTCCTCAACGGTGAGTTGAAGGAGGAAGTATACATGACGCAACCTCCAGGTTTCAAAGTTGCTGGTCAAGAACAAAAGGTGTGCAGATTGGTCAAAGAACTCTACGGCCTAAAGCAGGCTCCTCGGGCTTGGTACATAAAAATTGATAAGTATCTTACAGATCATGGCTTTCAGAAGAGTCCATCTAACTCAAACCTATATGTCAAGAATACTGATAATGAGATCTTGATTGTTGTTGTCTATGTGGATGACTTGATCATTACTGGCAGTTCGGCACATTTGCTCGCTGAGATCAAACAGGATTTGTGCAAAACTTTTGGCATGACAGACTTGGGCCTCCTACATTATTGTTTAGGTGTTGAGGTTTGGCAGACAAAGAGCAACATTTTCATCTCCCAGTCCAAGTATGCTCGAAGTCTTCTGGATAAGTTCTGAATGCAGGATTGCAAACCTGCCTCCACACCCATGGAAAAAGGGCTTAAGTTGTCAGCTAAGTCCGATTCACCTTTAGTAGATGAAACATTGTTCAGGCAACTAGTGGGCAGCCTCATCTATCTCGCTGCCACTAGACCTAACTTGAGTTTTGCAGTGAGCTACATATCACGCTTCATGACAGCCCCCAAGGCTAATCATTGGGTAGCAGCAAAGTGTGTGCTGCGTTATGTGAAGGGCACTAGTGATTTTGGACTCTTGTACACTCGAAGTCATGATCCTAAACTCAGTGGGTTCACAGATTCAAATTGGGCAGGTTCAGTTGATGACAGGAAATCAACATCTGGGTATGTGTTCAGTTTGGGATCCGGTGCAGTCACATGGACTAGTAAGAAGCAGCAAGCAGTGGCTCTCTCCTCAACAAAAACAGAGTATCAGGGAGCAGTAAAAGCAGCATGTGAGGCAATTTGGCTTCGTCGGATGCTTGCAGATATGCAAATATCTCAAGCAGGTCTGACTCCCTTGTTCTGTGATAATCAGGGAGTTCTCAAACTTGCCAAGAATGCAATCTTCCATGAGTGAACCAAGCATGTGGAAACTCATTGTCATTTCATTCGGAAGCTGGTTGAAGACAGATCAGTTCAATTGCTGTATGTTCCGACAGAGGACCAGACAGCAGACATTCTCACCAAGTCACTCATTCCAGATAAGTTTGTAAAATTCAGGGGGCATCTTGGTGTAGTTGATAGATTGAGCATTAAGGGAGGGTATTAAAATAATATTCTTTATTTATTTATTAATGCTCAACTATGTAAAAGATTGTAAAGTATCTAAATAAGATTGTCTCTGTTGTCCGAGATCTTATCTGAAGTTTCTTTTAGAAACTTTCTGCTTTTTCTTGAGATAAGATCGTGTTCGATCTTATCCTTGTACATCTTGTAAATTATTTATTGAGCACATTGCTCACTGTTAATACATCGAATATTTTACCAATTACCTATGTAATAATAGGTGCTTTCGAACAAGCTATGGATGCCTGGAAAAAATCTATCAAAGCATAATAGTAAGCAATAGCATAAACAAGACAGTGAACTATTTGAAAAAATGCCTCAAAGAAATGTTGTCTCATGGTGATGGAGTGTCATGACAACCAATAGCAATTTATCATGGCATTCATATGGCATTCCATCACCATGAGAACACATTTCTTTGAGGCAATTTTTCAAACAATTCACTGCCTTGTCTATACTACAACATTTTTCAAACAGTTCACTGCCTTGCCACTATGGCTAAAAGCCTAAAATAGGTGCTTTCGAACAAGCTATGGATGCTTGGAAAAAATCTGTCAAAGCATAATAGTAAGCAACAAGCTATGGTCTCATGGTTTTTTCTTTGCGTGAAAATCAACACAATTTTATTTGCATTTTTTTGCAGGTTTTAAACGCTTTTTTTTGGCGATTTTGCAGTTTTAAATAGGAAAAAATCATTGACCAAAAGGTCAATGATTTTTTCAAAAAATCGGGGAAAAAATTATCCAGCCTACCATTTTTTTAAAAATCACGATTAATGGGGATTTTTTGCAGATTTATGCTTCTATGCCTAGAGGATAGACACACTTAGTGAACTAAATGTGCAACAGTAGAAGCATATTTATGAATGACAAAGCTCAAGAACTATATCAAACTTGTAATGCCCAAAATTAAAAATTTTGCTTCATTAAGGCATTTTGAAAGACTAGTAAAAGTCTTGTAGAAATTGTCGAAAAAGGTCAAAAACATGGAAATTTGCATGTCATGCATGTTGGTCAAAAACTTAAAATTTTCAAAATTTGACAATCTAGGTCTCTTTAAAATGAAATTGTCTACAAAAACCAGATCTCAGTTTTTCAGCCCTACTTTTTAGGAAAATTTTTAATTTTAGAAAGTTTCTAAAAATAGACTTTTCACGAGGTTTTCTGGCTCTCTTCTCAAATGGATACTAGCAAAATTTTCTAATAATAGAATTTTTGTTTCTAGGGCTCAAACTGATTTTGATTGGTTTAAAATACTTCCTCATCAGGTTGGTCCAATTAGAATTGTCAAAAGATCAATTTTTCTCTAGTGGGTCTATTCTGCTTTTTCAAAAGCTAAAACAAGAGCTCTGAGGTCATCAATGGAGGATGGTCAACTACCAAGTGTCAGATTCAAGGTATCAACACTACACAAATTGAGAAATGGCGGAAGATGCTCGAGGAACAAAGAACAAAGGAGGGGAATCTAGAAATCTTGATAATTGTGAAAATTTGTCTAACACTAGAGATACTAGGCGCTCCTATCCAGTCAAGGCGCCTAACTATTCATGCCTTAGCATATTTTTCAGTCTTCGACATTCAATGCACAAGCCGCTGTCAAGTGCAAAGCAATGAACGCAAGGCAAAGTGAAAGTTAAAAAACTCAAATAAAAAACAAAGTCCGCTAAAGAAAGGCGCCCCAACTAGCCAGGGGCGCCTATGATTTTGGACCATCAAAATCAACTTTTAGGGTTTGCAAAACCAGTCATCTTTTTCAAAACTCTTTAGGCTTTCTGGTGGATATCTTAGCTAGACCATCAGATTCATCAAACGCCAAATATTGCAGATCAAACGAAGACGAAGATACCGGGAAACAAAAAGGTCAAATTTGAATGTTGAAAGTTACAAAAAAATGGCTAACATTGGAGGACTTGGGCGCCCCAACTAGCCAAGGGTGCCCAAGTCTCAATGCCTTCGAAATTTTTCAATTTTCATGGTTCATCATTCAAAATAGTGTCTACATTCGACGTTCCTACTTCTGGATTGGTTTCAAAGTTTTAAAGCTTGGAGAATAAAGCTCTTTTTCATCCTCAAACTCTATTTACAAAGGCTTTTGGCATTCATTCTTCACACTTTGCAGGTTGACCTTCAGAGGAAGAAAGATATAATTTTCTGCTTTTCATGATTTAGAGGCTCAAACAGGGTTTCTTCATGAATTCAGGATTTGGAATGCACAAAGGCACATTTTTTCATGATCCAAACTTCTAGGCCATCGCATTTGAGAAATAGGTAGACAGATTTTTCAATTTTCATCGATTTGGGTCCATCTACTTTTTATTCCTCTTGAAGATTGGAAAATTTCTATTTCCAAAAATTTGTTTTTTCAACGCTTTTTTGGGAAGCCCTCAACTTTTTCAAAATCTAACTAATTGGGTCTCTTTAGAACGTGATTGTCTACAAAACACAGACCTCAACTTTTTTCGGCAATTTGCTTTTTGGAGAAAAATCCGCACCTTTTTGGGGCAGCGAAGATCTCCAAGAATAGAACTAAAAACAACAGTTAACTAGATGCTTTTTCCAAGTTTAACTTGCTATTCTTGTTTCATGCTTATCTATTCTTTGTAAAATAGAAAAATCAAATGTATAGTTGGGACTTTCCCTGCTTTTAAATCAACTTAGTTGATTTTAGTAGGTTGTTAGTTAGTTGTTATGTTTTAATTTTAGAAATAAAGATTGCAAGTTGGCAAGTCTAGTTGTAAAAACAAGGAGATTTTAGAGTTCCCTACTCCTTGTTTGTGTATAAATAAGGACAGCCTTGCCCTTTTTTTTAAACCGTTATTGTTATAGCAAATTGTTGAGCCTACTTTTGCCTACAAGTTGTTATTTAGTGTTTGTTCACTTAGTGTAAAAGCAAGCTTGCATGCCTACCTTTTGCTGCAAAATATTGTTCAGTTCATGCGTAATTTGTGTCAAGTGTATTCTGGTTTGATCGCTAAACTGTAAGCCTGTTATTGCTACAAACTTGTTGTCCCAGAAGTGTAAACGTTGTTAGAAATTTGAGAAAGGAAATCTTATGCCTGCTTTGCTGCTCTAATCTATTGTCTCAGATTTTGTTTTGTGTGTTCTGCTTATATATTCTTTATTTCAGCTTGCATCTAAAAGTACAATGAGTCTTCGGGTGTGCATTGGAAGAGAGTTTATGTGAGTTTCTGTGTTGAATCATTCCTCATTTACTTCTAACTCTTAAGCTCTGAGTTTACTTGAGTTGCTAAAAGCGTCATTAGAGTAGGCCTAGTTGTAGTTGAAGTTCTAAAAGAGAAAACCTCAGCTATGACACAAAGTGTTTTATAACCTTGTGCTCTTAGCTAAAAACAAAAAAGATTGGCAATAGTTTAGTTTACTTTCTTTAAGCATCATCAGCGAAGAGGGAGCTTCCCCTCCTAATTTGAAGAGCAATTTATTTGTGCATAGCTGTCCGTTTCTAATCCACATTTCAGAGGTGCGAATTGAAACGCCGACAAAAATGCAAAAGGCTAGGAACGAGAATTAATTGAGTACTTAGACACTGCCATGAGAACTCTGATGCAAAGTTTTTATATGAGAGGTCAGATGTATGAATGCCTAAGTTATCCTACTATTCTACCACTAAGCTATCTAACTTACTAACTTGTTATCTATTGTTACAAAAAATGGTAGTATACATTATTGTACATGTAGGATGGTGATGAGCATCTCGACAGTTACAAGACTATCTACCATTCTGCCAAATTCCAGCCAAGTTCCTTTGCACAGATGTTACCTGAGAATGGCACTATAGATGTCTATGCAAGACAAGTTTGTCACAACACAAGCCGTCAGATCTGTGCAGCAAGTCTGGAGAGGAGTATATGTTGTCAAGTTACCACTTACCAGCATGTGTTCTACAGAGGATGACTAGGGTACTAACAGAGCGATGCAACTCATATGTGAGCATGAACTCCTGAGCATCCCAAATCCTCAGGATCAGTCACCCCTCCTTGAGTGCCAATGATTCCCATTGCTTGAAACTATGGAATGAGTTATGGGAAGTTTTGAACGAATTGCAATTCTGTGAACCATTTTCCATAGGAATAAACTTGACCTGCTTTCATGACCTGGAAGAGACAAATTTCCTACTGGTGTGTCCTTTTAATGAAGACATTAATTCCCTAATCAACGTTTGATGGTGTAAAATGGTTGAGAATGATCTTAGTTGGTTGTAGAGTCTTCAGTATTGAGAAAGTGGATAATAATGGTGCCAGAGTTGTGCATTTAGGGCAAGGAGCAAACCAAGGTAGGTAGGAAGATTGAGCTCAAAAGCATTATCTCCTGCTTGCTTGGTCATAGCGTAGGGTTCATACCGAAGCGGATGAAACCTTACAACTATTGTCTGTGCTTCCTGTCTATTATGTCCATAAGTGCTACGATTATAATGTGGTGACATATTGCCGTACCCTTTAGTATCCTATGTATGCGCATCACTAAAACCTCATTTACCCCACAAACAATTTGAACAATCAATTACACTTACAATTGCTTAGGGTCTACTGTGGGATACTCAACTCCGAATAAGGTTAATAATCTACTCAGTCACACCGTTTAGACTTCAAATAATAAACTATATGTATGTAATACCCAGGACGTAAGAGCAATATAAGGTGACAGGTAATTTATCTCAACAATTAGACAATATGAGATTACAAAAGTTCAATTCACATCACAATTTATAGCAAATCACATATTTATTCCATGCTGGCATATTGGCGTACAGTAAGACTTCATAACATCCCTATTTCAATGACAAATTCCGCCAATGGCTTAGCGAGCTGATTACAGAGTGAAAGCAGCCGGATGATTCAAGTCGCTAAACACAAATCCGCTTTATGCTCCTGTTTTGTTTCTGTCTGAAGCTTCTATTCCGAACATGTACCGCCAGTACACTGATGATCGTGTGGTGGGAAAAATGCTTCGTGTGGTGAGTGGCAAGAGCCGGAGGCTACACAGCCACAAGCCAGTCGGGAGTCTATCCAACGGTGGTCGCTTAACTTGATAGAATGCAATGAAGTATCGCTATCCAGAACGACCACGGGCTATGATGCGACGCCAGGTAGATGTATGACAGCCCGATTGATACTATCCTTAGTGTCCTCAGGGTACCCGTGTATGAACAGAGCAATCCCGATCAGTTGCAGTGGAACGATGCTTGTGAACAACCGCGCGCCACTTAGATTACTACCAGTGCTCGGGTAGGTGACGCCAAATTCCTATTCGGTGAACCCATGCGCTCAAATTCCCCGTGTTGCTATCCTCGCGACACACAAAGGTCTCAATGACCGCATACCTCAACAGCGACGGCTCGAGCCCGATCAAATCACCCTCTCTAAATGCGCTATCCCTGCAATATGCGATCGAACTTTCCTTGACCCGCAATTGTATTAATCGTTGTGAGAGATACTGGAAATGATGGATTGGAATGCTAACTCACGAATCACCAGGTATGAGCTACGTCCCTACCTGGCGTCAGCCGCATGAGCAGTGTCGTCCTCACCGATTTACTGACCAGAGATTAATCCGAATTCGTGATGTTCCCAGACAAAAGATGAGTCCCTATAAATACTGAAGATTACGCCTCCAAAAGCAGGTCGACCCAGATAGATTTATTTAAGTGTTAATTGTTCTGGATTGAAACTGTGTAAATTTTTTATATCAACGTTACGGATCATACTCCATGATCCATCATCAGGATGAGAAGCAAGCAGAAAGAGAAAAGAATGTGAGTGAGGTAGCAGACTTGGAAGGCTAAATAGGTGAGGTGAATGGTAGGGGGAGGAGAATAGGTTAGAATTTGACCAAATAAGAAAAAGGCTAAAAAAATGAATAAATATTGCTAAGAGTTAATAATTACAAAATAACAATTTAAAAGAAGAGAAACCCATTAAGATAAAAATGAAAAACTTAAAACACATAAAGGGATATACGAGAAAGAAAAATAATGAAAATAAAAGAATGTTAAAACAAGAAAACAATAAAAAGACTAAGGGGAAAAGAAAAAACTAATACCTGTAAAGAGCACTAAGGACAAATAATTAAAGCATAAAATCGAAATAATAAAAGAAATAAAATACTCTAAAGAAAGAATAAACCAAAAGAAAAATTAACGCCTACTAGAAAACAAAATGAAACAACATAATAAGAAGGAGAATAATAAAGAAAATAAGATTCTAATAAAAAAGAATAAGATATTAAGAAATAAAGTAAAAATGAAATTAACTACTAATAAGAAAAGACAAAGAAAATAAGGTTCTAATAATACATACTAATACATAGAATAAAAAAAGGAAAAGAGTAAAATCAAAGTAAAGAGAAAAAAATTAAAAGTGAGTGATAATAGAATGAAATTAACAATTAAAATGAATAAGACACAAAATAAATAAATAAAATAAAAAATTAAATCCAAAGACAACAATAGGAAATTAAATACAAAAATTGAAAACTAAGGAATATTTAAAAACAAGATAAAGGAGAACCTACTAGAAAGAAGCCAAATAATATTATAAGAACTAAAGACAATAAAGAAAAATAAGATCCTAAAGGAAGATCAAATTAAATACAAAATCTAAAAATTATAAAAGAGCGAAAGAAATAAAAAGATATTAAGGATTACAATGAAGACAAAAAATAAGACTAAAATTAAGAAAAAGTAAAAACTAATAAGGAAAACAATCTTCAAAAGAAGTGATGTAAAAAGCATGAAAATAAATGAAATTAAATACCATAAAGAAAAATAAAAACCAAGCATAAAATAGTTACAAGATATTGGAAACTAAAATAATCTAAAGCTAAATATTAATTTCAGATACTAAATGCTAACAAGATAAAATAAAGAAACTAAATGCTAAATAATACAAGGAAAATAAAATTCTAAAACTAAATAATAAGAAATTAAAACGAAAGAAAATTAAAAGATAAATGCGTATAAAATATAATAAAATAAGAAAATAATAAGGAAAAAAATCTTAATATGAATAAAATAAAAATAAAAATAAAAGATCAAAAAATTAGAAAAAGAAATAGAAAATTAAGAAGATAAATACAAACAAGAAGAATTAATAAGAATGAGAAAAAAATTGAAAACATAAAATATAGATGCCTTTAAAAACTAAAAGGATAATAAACACTAATAAGATACTAAATACTATAAAGAAAAAACCTAGACACTACAAAGAGAAGAAAACACACTAAATGCAATGATATACAATAAAAACAACAACAAATGAAGATTACGAAGATTCTTTAATATTATCAAAAATAT
This sequence comes from Sequoia sempervirens, assembly GCA_007258455.2. Taxonomy (NCBI): domain Eukaryota; kingdom Viridiplantae; phylum Streptophyta; class Pinopsida; order Cupressales; family Cupressaceae; genus Sequoia; species Sequoia sempervirens. The sequence goes on along the minus strand of VDFB02000003.1, from coordinate 221,056,401 downwards.
TAAAGGCCAAACTTAATAATGAAAGAGGGAAAAAAAAATATAGAAAACATAAAGAACAAATACAAAAACTTAGATAAAAATCCGCGAGGAAAATGAGAAGGACAAAGAAACTACAAACTAAGTCTGGAAAGATTAAAGAGACAAAAGGAAAAGGAAAAAAAAGCTAGGGATGGGGAAGAAACGAGCAAGGGAAAAGAGAGCTAAAAAGAGCAAAGAAAATCAAAGAGCAGGCGAGCGAACAAGGAGAAAGGATGGGGAAGAGAGCAGGCGACTACCGAGGAGAGGATAACCTAGAGATACCAAGGGGGAGATCTCTGAGGTTGTTTAAAAGGGGTTTCCAAGAGAAGCTTAAATTCCAACCCCCATCTCGATTGAGGTTGGAGGGGTCATTGTTAATTTCAATGGCCTCTTTTAGTTTCCTCTTGAAGAAGTTGTCTTCTTTGAAAAGGATTTTGGTGTCTTCTAAGGCAATGTGATGCTTGGTCTTGGACGAATGCTCGGCCAAGGCCAATTTTGAGTTCCACTCATGTCTAATGTCAGTGCAGTGTTCTTTGATTCGTGTGTTGATAGAGCGACCAGTTTCCCCAATGTATGGGATGCCACAAGAACACATCACTTTGTAGACACCGGAGTTAAGGAAAGAGTCTAGAGGGTCTTTGGGGGAAGGCAAATAATTTTTTAAAGAGGGGGACTTGAAGGTGCAGAATAAGCCCTTTTTGAGGAGGATCTTAGCAATTTTGTTGGAGATACCCTCAACATAGGGTAGGGTAGCCAAAGGATGGGGACGAGGGAGAGAGAGTTTAGGATGGAGGGTGAGCTTAGATTTATTTAAATTTAAATGTTATTTTAATAATAATTTAAATTTATTATTTATTATTTATTATTTATTATTATTATTTATTTTAAATAGTTTTAAATGCAGATCTAGTGTTTAAAAACACCATTACAATTTTTCCCACCAAAATAACTCAAATTATTTCGGGGACATTACAGTCCTCCCCGTTGGAGTATTGCTTGCCCTCAAGCAACTTCAAAGCTGAATCCTCGTGTCCTCGTTCCTGCCTTTGACGCTGAAATATTCTTAGGCCCTGCCCTAGGCAATCCTCGAAGAATGACTTCTCTTCCATCTGCTTTGAACTTCAACTTCAAAGTCTGATAGTTTGTTGTGTACTCTCCAAGCGAGTGCAGCCATTGTACTCCCAAGACTACCTTTGTCCCACCAATGCTAACCCTGTAGAAGTCATCTCGCATCCTATGGTCCCCTATGGTCAGCTCCATTTATCGGATCCGATGATTGCACGAAATAGTGTACCCATCTGCAACTGCCACATCAAATCCTTTGAAATCCTCTGCCCTTAAGCTTAACTTAGCTACTAACTTCTCATCGATGAAATTGTGGGTGGCGCTGCTATTAATTAGTATTGTTACCTTTTGTTTGTATAGGTCCCCTCCAATGCAAAGAGAATGACGCTTCGGTGCTCCCGAAAGTGATGCCAGGGCACTTTTCCCCAATGCTTCTACATGCACCTCCTCATCAAAGAAGAATTGTCTTCTCCTTCTTCTGTATCGTCGTCAGGGACTACCTCGATATAATGAATTTGTCCTTTTCCCCTACACCTGTGACCATCAACCTAGGGTCCCTTACAATAATAGCACAATCCCCTCTTCCGAAGCTCGTTTTTGGACATCTCAGGGAATTGTAGTGGTGGTTTCGGTGGTTGAGTGATCTTTGGTTGTTCTGCTGGCCCATTCTTGATCATGGTCTTTCCATCTTTGGTGGAATCTTTAAGGCTCAAAGCTTTCCGAATAGCATCTTCTAACGTTGTTGGCTCCAAAGCCCTCACCAAGCTACGAAAAGAATCTAATAAGCCTTCAATGAAGAAGAATGTGAGCCTCTTATCTGATACATCAAACACCATTACTACTAGTCTTTGAAATTCAAAGACATATTTGTCCATCGTGCATGATTGTTTCAGTCTGGTTAACTCTTGGAAGTATGCTTTTGGATCTTTCCTATCAAACCTATCCACGAATTTTTATGTGAAATCCGCATATGAATTTACTTGCCCAAATCCTTGAATCACAATTTCGTGGTGCCACCATTCATGTGCCAAATCCTCCAAGTGCAAAATAGCAAATTTGATAGCTTCTTCTGTTATGGGGCTGAGAGCAAAGTATGTGTCCAACTTTTGTATCCATGATTGTGTCGTCATCCTTCCTGAACCATCAAAGGTTGGCAGTGAGAGCTTGTTGATCTTATGTTGGAGATCCCTATTTCCACAATGTTGCCTCTCATCACTCTATCTAACACTATAAAACTGATCGAAAGAGATTGCAGCTTGTGTGTTCTCATCCAAATCTAGGTATTCACGCACAATGCTTGCATAGTTGCGTTGTTCTTCTCCTTCTTGTCGTCCCTCTATTTTAGGCAAAAATCTTGGTTGGGGCTGCCTATAGGTGTGCCCATTTGAAGCTCTGCTTTGTTACCCACCTCTTGAACACTCCAAGTGGTCTCCTTCAGCACTACTAGATCCTGATTTAATATTATTGACTGCAACAGTAAGAGACTGAATTACTTGGAGCAGGGTCTGGTTTGTCTAGTCCTGTTGTTTCATGAATTTTTCCAATTTATTATTTGGATCTTTGTCCCCAATTTTCTCCTTACCTCTACCTCCTATCCCTTGAGCAGCTTCAGACTTCTTCCTCTCTCATTCTATAGCAAGAAGATCTCGCTAGCTCAATTGCATACGAAATCTCCCACAAGCTGGCAGGCCTTAAGGCTCTGATACCACTGTGGGATACTCAACTCTGAATAAGGTTAATAATCTGCTCAGTCACACCGTTTAGACTTCAAATAATAAACTATATGTATGTAATACCCAAGACATAAGGGCAATATAAGGTGACAGGTAATTTATCTCAACAATCAGACAGTATGAGATTACAAAACTTCAATACGCATCACAATTTATAGCAAATCACATATTTATTCCATGTTGGCATATTGGTGTACAATAAGACTTCATAACATCTCTACTTCAATAACAAATTCCGCTAATGGCTTAGCGAGCTGATTATAGAGTGAAAGCAGTCGGATGATTAAGTCACTAAACACAAATCCGCTTTATGCTCTTGTTTTGTTTCTATCTAAAGCTTTTGTTCCAAACATGTACCGCCAATACACTGATGGTTGTGTGATGGGAAAAATGCTCCGTGTGGTGAGTGGCAAGAGTCGTTGGCTACACAGCCATGAGCCAATCGGGAGTCTCTACAACAGTGGTTGCTTAACTTGATAGGATGTAATGAAGTATTGCTATCCAGAGTGACCACGGGCTATGATGCAATGCCAGGTAGATGTATGACAGCCTGATTGATACTATCCTTAGTGTCCTCAAGGTACCCATGTATGAACAGAGCAATCTCGATCAGTTGGAGTGGAGCGATGCTTGTGAACAACCACGCACCACTTAGATTACTACTAGTGCTCGGGTAGGTCACGCCAAATTCTTGTTCGGTGAACCCATGCGCTCAAATTCCCTGTGTTGCTATCCTCACGACACACAGAGGTCTCAATGACCGCATACCTCAATAGCGACGGCTCAAACCCGATCAAATCATCCTCTCTAAATATGCGATCGAACTTTCCTTGACCTGCAATTGTATTAATCGTTGTGAGAGATTCTGGAAATGATGGATTGGAATGCTAACTCACGAATCACCAAGCATGAACTACGTCCCTACCTAGCGTCATTTACTGATCAGAGATTAATCAAAGATTAATCCGAATTCGTGATGTTCCCAGACAAAAGATGAGTCCCTATAAATACTGAAGAATAAGCCTCCCAAAAGCATCAGCCCAAATAGATTTATTTAAATTTAAATGTTATTTTAATAATAATTTAAATTTATTATTTATTATTTAATATTATTATTTATTTAAAATAGTTTTAAATGCAGATCTGGTGTTTAAAAACACCGTTATAATTTTTCCCTTCAAAATAACTCAAGTTATTTTGGGGACATTACATCTACTATCTCTAACTACCCATCTATAGTTGTTCTCAATGCCATATACAATAGAGTTATTAGATCTACTACAGCAATCATATTCAAGATTTGTACCTTGCTTTCGCACACCTCTCTCTCACTATCATGCCAAATCTTCACAGATGTTCCTCCTGGCTCACCAATAGGGTTCAGTGAGTCCCTAATCATCTGCTTCAAACCAGTTGCTTCCTCTCTATACAGTCACGTAGCCCTCAAAATTTTGGGAATTTGGTTAGTGGTCACTGCATATTACTTATAGGATCGTAAAAATGAGGGGCCCTACACTAGTATGGTACATTTCTCTCTATTATATCATCGCTATCTTTGCACATTGAATGATAGGGATCACTGATTATCATTACGGATTAACATTCTTGTATTCCATTTGTCTTGTATTGTTCATTCAAAAATCAATGAATTAATTATATTATTAATAGCGCATTCTCTAACCTTGCTCCTTACATTTTTTAGAACGTAAAAAGCAAAACTATAGGATGATATAAATATTGATATCTTGTTAAATTACATTCTCTACTTGCATATACTATTGCAAATAGCATAGATTATCATATATGTTGTTGCTTGGTTGGATTTATACCATTTTAAACTCCAGATCTGCCTTTGTTTTTGTGTTTTGAGCTACCCTTTTGTCATGCAGTGACTTAACCGATCCCAACTGTTCTTAATTTTGCTATGCACCTGTGGAACCTTATAGCGCTTATTCACCTTTTTTAAACCCCATCTTGCTAGCCATCAACAGTCATCCAGGTTATTGCAACTGTCAGCACTATTAGAGATATATCATCTTTCCCACCATAGATACCAGCATAATGTTAGGATGCTAATCTTACTTTCATTTAGACTTATTGTTGTTAATAAATTAAAATTATGACTTGGTAATTGAAGCAACATTTGACTGTTTATTGAATAGTTTCTTGAGACATAATTAGAAGAACAAACTTCCAAGAGCTCTCAACACTATGTTGCTCTTGATGATGACCTTTGAGACTTATTTCTATGAAAAGCTTGTATACTTCTAATCATCAAGTAGCCATGCAATAGAATAGCTGTTATACCTGCAATGGATTTTCTGTTGTATTCCATCCTATTTGCTGTTGTATTCCATTCTATTTGCTGTTATATTTGCATGTCTGTGCTAAACTACCATTACATATATCAATTAATGCTGCTGTTCAGTTTGATTATTTAGTGCTTGAATGGCTTTAAAGGTTAATCAATGACCACTTTTTATCAATGCAATGAAATTCCAAGTCCCCAACACAGAAATTTAAGCAGAGAGTTCAGACCAACAAAGTTACAGAAGCTATCATGCTAACCAAATATAAACCTTAGTGTTGACTGTTCAGACTACCAACACTATTGACTGATTGACTAATGTTTTGGGTTGCACTGACAAATTTTGAGGAAGGAATCTATTGCATTTGACCTGCCAAAGTAAATTTGACCAGAAATTGCAAGATTGATTCGCATTAACTTTCTGCAGCAGCTATTTGACTGAAATATAATACCTGGTTTTCCAGTTTTGAATTTGATATTTGACTGTTCAGTAGAGTAATAAGTACGACAATCCTGTGCACTTACTTTGACTCCATATTTACTTTTCATGCAAAATGTAGTGTCTTCTACATTCAGGTTTGATTTTAACAGAATATTATTCACTGCTTCCCTGAAAGGAGCAATATCTATGACTTACAATATGTGAAAGACCCATGCTATGAGGGTATTTAAAGCCCAGAAAGATCCATGATTGTTGGGTAATTGGATATTTGCGAAAGCTGTAAGGCCCACAATATGTAGGTGATTGGAAATATGTGGAGGCCCAAGATAGTTTGGTGAATGAGTACTTCTAAATTCATGTTAGCTGAATGATTAGGTAGCTAAATCAAATGAATAAAATGAATGGTGGAATGAATGAGTTATATTTAGTACCGCTTTATATGTTACTTGTGTGCTGACCAAGCAATAAAGGCACAGTTTACCCACATCGTTGGTTGAATTCTGTATCAATGTGGGCTTAAAAATCCTACATACATAGGGACACAATCAGTGATTTTGTAAGGACTTTGTCAGTTAAACGTCTTGCAAAATACTTAACACACTACCCAGAGAACAAGCTTGCAGCCTGCACAGCCACTTGTTTTTTTTTTTGAGTCGATGCTTGAATATTCCCCAAATCTGTTGCACAATGTTCCCTAATATGCTATGTTCCACCAAGTTTCCGGGACGGGGGGACGGGGGGGCGGCGGGACGCGTTTCGGGGACGGCAAATTTTTGAGGGGATTTTAGGGGACGGGGGGATGGCTGTATAGTGTATATATATATATATATATATATATAGAGAGAGAGAGAGAGATAAATTTTAAAAATATAGGGAAATTTCAAATTTCAGATATTCATGTGAGTAATGATAATCATAACAATCACCAATCATATTGACATATGCATCATAGAATCGAATTATCAAACAAATTAATACTACAACTATCTAATTGCATCTATGGACCATAATTCATGTCAAATAGTCAATATGCATATGATATAAAATAATAAAATGCCCAAAAGGCTACAAGTTTGTACTACAAATGTCAAAATGACAAAGTCACAAGTGTCCAAAGGCAAAACATAGAAATAGAAATCTGAAAGTATGATGATTGCCGCTACTCGGCATCTGCCAACATTGCATCAAAATCAGACTCATAGTCTAAGTCACTGTCACCGTGAGGGGCTAGCTCATCTAATGGAACTCCAACCAATCCCTCCTGTCTCTCCTCCTCATCAATTTGTGTGACGTCCTCTGGATCAACATCCCATCGTAATGCTGGAGTCTGTCTATACTCAGGAGTCTGACGATCCTGGAGTCGCAAAGCACTATGCACAGCCACTAATTTTTCTGCCTATCTAGAGGTCAGCCTATTCCTCTTGATAGAGTGAATAAAGCCGTATGTTGACCAATTCCTCTCTGCAACAGAGGAACTAGCAACTTGTGAGAGGAGACAAAATTTAAAAACTAAATTAGTAATTTAAATTTACTAATTAGGACATTCAATTTAAATTATGATTATATAAATGTTCAAACTTCAACACTCATCTAAATCAAATTATGTTAATCTAATGTATTACCTGTGAAAGGAGGCGAACAGCAAGCGTCCTCAATTGTGGTGCATCCTTCCCATGCCATGACCACCATCCAATAGGATCCCTTTGGGCTACTGTAGTTCTATCTACCCTGGCCTCTAGTTTGCCGAATGTTGGACCACAGAGATTAACAAAATCAGTGAACTGTGTACGAACTAGACAAGCCTCCTCAATTGAATATATTTTTGCAAGGGCCCTCATAAACCCTTCTTTCACCTCATCATCATCACAAGGAGGCATCCTACCAAGTCTAGGTACATACCATTTGGGATTAAGAGCAAAGGCTGCCATATGAAGCGAGGTGTTCATAGTGTTCCACCGCCGTGTCACAATAGGCCTAATTTTTTGCTAATATAATTCCGAATTAGGATCCCTATCAGAAATTGCTTTCTTCATTTTTCCAAGCATGAAGTCAAAAGTTTCATAAATCTCTCCAAGATTTGGAGAGTCTGTATCAGCATATCTAATGACATCCACAACAGGTGAAATGATGGAGCAAACAAATCTGCAAACAAAAATTTGAAAAAAGACAAGTTAGAACTTAGAAAATAAAAAAATATTAATAATAAAATCAGCAATCAATAAGAAATTATTAATTAACAATTTTTTTACCTCACATTGGACCACCAATTATCATCAAGAATTTTTTGTTTGATGCTTCTCCCTTCTACAGTGCTTGCCATAGACCATCTATTCCACTCTGAATTAACCATCATCAACTATAGAGCCTCCTGTACCTCAAGCATCCTTTCTAACAAAATAAAGTAGTTGGCATACCTTGTTGCTACAAGCTTGAAAAATTCCTTCTTTGAAAATGTCCTAAAGAGGGCAAGTGAGGTTTGATGGTTGCAAATAAACATATGAATGTCTCTAGCCTCTATAACCACCTAGTGCACCCAATCTATCTTCCCTATGTCTTTCAATGCGTTGTTCAACGCATGAACACAACAAGGGGTCCAAAAGATGTGCTTGTAAGCACTCTCAACCATCAAACCTGCTAATTTGCACACACGTGCTGAATCAGTAACCACCTGCACAACATTGGTTGCCCCAACCTCCTCTATAGCCTCTTTCAAAATATTAAATTGGAATTTTGCATCCTTGCGCTTCCCAGAACAATCAATGGCTCTAAGGAAATATGAACCAGCTGAACATGTGACTATGATGTTTATAAGTGGCCGTTGTCTAATATCGGTCCACCCATCCATGATAATAGAGCAACCTGTTCTAATCCAACACTGTCTCATGTCCTCCATCACCACACTCACCTTAGAATATTCTTTTCAAGGAGTGTAGTGTGTAATTTATGTTCTCCAGGGGGAATGAATGAGGTACCAACATTTGCCACATCTCTAAACATTTGTTTGAAGTAGGGAGAACGTGCTACATGGAATGGGATAGCATGGGCATAGAAAAATTTGGCAATGGAAGACTCTGCCACATCTCGTGCTTGCACATTGAACATATTTGCAACTGTATTTTGCTGCTCACTAGAAGTAGCAGCCTTCCTCTTCCCTCTTGTGGAAATATGAACATCACCCGCACCACTACTACCACTACCAACACTAGGACTACCAAGCATAGAGGGCATAGGTGAGGTTGAATGTGCGGATTGAGTTTGCATAAGCTGATCCATAGGCCTTCCTCCGGCCTCCATGTGCAATCTATAACACTCCATCCTCTCAAAATCTTTTATATCTTTACAACCCTTGACCCCATGGCCTCCAAAACCCAATAGATGAGAATAGAATCTTGTATAGCTCCCATTATATTTTTCTTTGCAAATGTGACATAGCCACAATCTACTACCCCCAGTGTTTTTCCCTTTGCCTTTGTCTACACGTGATGCTAGTTGAAGAAGAGGTTTTTTAGAATTAAAAGGGCCTTTTGCATATTTTTTCAAGTCTTCAGAAGGGATATCAAATGGGTTTGTTTGAGGCTGCCCCATATGAATTGATTGGTTTTCTTCCCCCCTCTCAACATCCCCACTATCTTCACTATTGCTGCTCATTTTGTTTTCTTTTGGTTTTTGCAAACTGAAAAATTTATAAAAAAAAAAAAATCATACATTTTATCATTTTAATTTAGAAAAAAATGGAAAAAAATGAAAGATAATGGAAGAATAACTTACCTCTTTCACTTCTTTTGCTGGTTGCTTCCTTAATGCTCTCCTTTTTTCCTCCTAAATGCTAGTTTTTCTTCTCCGACAACTCCTTCAAACCCTCCTCTTTCTCTTCTCACTTTTGCTCTTGGCTGCAATTTTATCTTGGCAAGTTAAAATGAGATCAAATGAAGGTAAAAAATTGTTTTAAGTGGCCATATTAGGGTTGGGAAGGCGTGGGGCCCACAAAGGAATGAATTACAAAAGAGAAAATTAAAAAAAAACATTTGTTTTTATGTTTTAAAAGCTGTTGGGCGAAAGGGAACGGTCGGCCGTCCCCGGGACGGTCGAGGGACGGCTAGGCATCCCCTATCCGTCCCTTGGACAGCTGGCCGTTCCCTTTCCATTCGGGGACATTTCCTCTAATCGAGGACGTCCCCGAATTTCGGGGACTTTTGGGGGACAGCTGACAGCCGTCCCCTAGGCGTCCCCTGTCCCTAAAACGTTTCCGGGACGGGTACGGGGGGCAAAAACCTAGGGGACGCGTCCCCGTGTACCCCTGCTAATATGTGGAACAACAAAGGAAACGTACTTAATCAAGCACCCTTGAATGAATTATGGACTTGTAATTTGTACAAACTAGAAATATTAATATTGTTTTCAAATGTACATGAAACTTTTTTATATTTTTTAGGATTTATGCCCTTTACAGATTTATCATTAATGCATTAAAAATGATTTCACTATTTTATTTCTTCCTTCAACTCTGCTCTCTTAACTTATTGAGAGCAGCGATTTCTCTCTTATATGAAATTTTTTTATCGATGTATTTATTTTTCTTTGGTATTGCATTTATAACTAGGGTGAATTGGCATTTTCATGCTCATTATTGCATCTTGTTTCCTCTTTTTCACAAGTGTTATTTTATGTTCTTCATACCTTCCTGAATGTGAGGAGCAACAAAAAAATAAAAGGCAGGGCATGCGGCATATTGTTTAAGAATTCCATTTCCAGGCAAAATTAAAATATATGCAAGTTCAGTGTTATATGGTCACATACTTTTGGAAATCCATTTTCCATAAAGACAGGTAACTAATTTATTTGATAATTCATTAAAAACCATTAGCATTATAAAATATGTTCTTTAAGATAGAGGGATTGAATGAGCAGACACTTCCAAGAATTTCTGGGAAGTGGTATTCCTAAATAATAGCTATGAAGAAAAGAAATAGCAATGCATTTTTATGGACCAAAGCACAAAAGTGTAAAATTTCATTCCAATAGAAGGTAATATCAATGTTATACAAAAAAAAATCAGTACTGTTTAATTTTGCTATGGTGTTTGATGAAAGCAAATAGGAAACATACTAGCCTGCTTTTTCAGATAAACTAATGAGCAATGGCACGAAAAATGAATGAAAGGAATTTTTTTATCTTTCTTGTTTATTTAAGAGCACATTTCACAGGTCCTACCTGCTCAACATATGCAAGGAGGAGGTGTTGCAATAATAGCGGCTGTGCTCTTTGTAGATGAGTATAACCAGGAACTATCAAACCATCATTTTGAATAGCCAAGTTGATCAAAGCCACCTGCATTAAATATCATCAAAGAGAGCATGTAAATTATGAGTGATGCAAACAAATGAGTGCAATTATATATAATTACAAGAATTTATATTCAGAACAATATTTCCAACTGCCTGGCTCATGATATAGTTTTCGTAAGGGATTAAAGGTGTTAGCTTAGAAGTTATTATTTAAGTAATTCACCTTACTCCTATGAAGTAAAGCTTTCGCTGCTGATTGATTACAATTTACAACGATTCTGGGGCCACAAGGCTATGCTATTAATAAAAAAAGTATGGAAAGGAAAGAATAAGAAACACAAGCTCTCCAAGTTTCAAAATAAGAAATATTCTGTCTCTAAAAGGAAATTTTACCCTAAGGTAAGCTGCCACTGATAAAAGGAAAAGGACATCCTATAATTTTATTAAGGGGGTGTCTCCCACCCCCTGTGAGAGTCATACAGCATGACTGGCTGAATTTGAATAAGGGAAGTACGTTGTTCATTAAGGCATTTCTCATCAATTGTCACTTATTTCATCCTCATTTTAGATTTTACTAAGGTTTGAAATAATTTGTAATTTTGCTGAGATGGACAGGTTGATCTACATCATTGCAAAGGGACCACTCTAGCCCCAAGCAATTTAGCATTATAATGAGGGCATAGGCATTGGCAAACATTTTCAACGGGCAAACATTTTCAACGGTTTTGTAGTAATTAACAGCACCATCTAAGAGTGGCAATCTCTCAATTCAAAGCCAAATGATCACTCCTAAACATAATTTCCCAAAGTAGCCACAGTGCCCTTATTTCTAGCATTCAATTGACCCATGACAATTTCCTCTAGGTGCATGCAAACTAGTACATGACCATAACATGCGCAAGCAACAGGACACAATAAAACTCTTCAAATGATTCCATAAACCAACTTTGGTGCCATAACTACTTCATTTTCAATCCCAAATATAGGCTGCTACAACTCAAAAAAAATTGCTCAATATATCAGACTGAACAAACAATGCTCATTTTTCATTACAAATCAGAACTTGTGGCCTTCCAAATAAGGGTGTCACAGAAACAGTAGACTAGCACTCCAAGAATGAGTGAATTGGATAAGATTCAGTTGCATCTTCTCTAGGGAATAACCCCAACTTTATAAAAATGTATAAGTTTTTATGCTAAAAGAATCAATATGTATACTATAAGCATATTTCCACTCTCTTCCCATTTTACCTACTCCTTTATAGATTTTACCTCTTACTAACGGCTAAAATATAGACTATACATAAAGGATATTTTATTGAGGGAACTATGTTTAGGGTGATAATGATAAGGCTGCATAGATGCATTGATGAGCCCAATGGACCTTTACTTAAGACAATTATCAAGTATAGAATATAGGTGAAATGGCAATCATGTTGATATAGTGCACACACTTGTTACTCAGGAATATATGTTTATGTTTTATAAGTTGTATGGCAAGAGATTTCACCCATGCTAGCTACTTAAGAGTCTAAGACCCATCAGCAGTCAATAGGTCCACTTTCCCACACCATGGACACTAGGATCCTCACAAATTACAACAATAAAGAATATTATCCGAAGGCACTTCGGTAATAGTTCTTTGCGACTATGTATACATGTTTTAATAAAAATGGTGCAGCATGATGGTAGTGTCTTACATGTGAGTCTCCTAAGACCTAAATGTCTCCGCTAGTCTTCTGAGGAGTGATCTTGTCTTTCATGTAGATGGCCTTCTAGCATTATGTGCTGTAGATGCACCACACCATCATGATACACCATATCGTCATGCTACAGCATTTCTTATTTCTACTATAAGATGTATGTATACTTTCAAAGTTAATAACTGAAACTCATATTCTAAAGGTTCAGAAAATGAACATTCAGGTAGCTAACCTGAAGATGGTTTATGCATCCCAGAATTTGATCAATGGCATCCCGACACCATAAACGCACATCAGTACAAACTTGATCATTTCGACTTCTTGCAGTATGAAGCTTTTTTGCTGGCTCTCCAATCAAATCTGTCAAGGCTGCTTCTATGTTCATATGAACATCTTCTCTATCAGCTCTCCAAGTAAATTTTCCAATTTCAATATTGCTCTGAATTTCAGCTAGACCTTTCAGTATAGCATCTCTATCCTCTGCAGTTATAAGACCCTGTATCATCGACAAACAAAACACATTACTAGTCTGCAGAATCAAATACATCCCTCAGACATCCACTATTAAATGAATGCAAACCTTCTAGAGATAAAGAAAGAAGCTCAATTTAAATATTCCATCCTTTAAGAGGATACTACCAAGAACAAGATACACAAAATTTAACCCACAAACAAGATCAAGCACCTCCCAGAAAATCCTTATACAAGAAATAAAGACAAAATGATCAAGGCCTGCACCAGCATTAATGCAAAACAGAAGAAATTTAAGCACTCCAACCATAACTCTGCTAACATGTTAAACAGTTAAACTGTTAATTGCTAATAAAAGCAATCAAAAGCCTGTTTAAGTGTTTGATCGTCTAAATTCTTGTAAATCAGAAATGACTGACTATTGCATCTGGTGTGTATTTGCACAGGGCATCAATGAGTGAGCATTCCAGAGTGGCAGTCAAAATCCAGCATGTCCCCATCCATATATAATATGTTTTGGTAGATTTAACCTAGAGAACTCCATACAAGCTGACAATTTCATTACCTAATACCACCTGGAATCAAATGCAGTGGAAACTACTTGAACCATGGAAGTCTATGAAGTTTACAAATGAAGAGTCAAATGGACAAAAACTGTTTTGCAAATTTTTAAACTGTACTTTAAAATCTCTAACTCTAAACTATAGTTAGGTGAATGTGTTATATTTTAAGATCTAATTATCCGGAAACTCAAAACAAAGCTCACTTTGTTCACTGAAGATTCTTACAACAAACTTTGTATCTTAAATAAGCTCAAGAGCATTTACCCATGAATTTACTGTAGATTTATTCAATTTGGATTTTAATCAGGATAAATGGTAAATTTTATAATTAATAAGAATGATCAATGAATGCATCAAGTGCATAGGCATGTGTTGTAAATTGTAATAATATGTCTATTGGCTGTTTGGTGTTAGGTACCAAGTTTGAGTCCTGTAGTGGGCATGGTTCCTTGGCAGAGTTGATCCTTAGTAGATGGAGTTTTTCAATGTACAAGTATGAGGCCCCCCATTTGTGGCCTTGCTGGCTGGGGCTAGTTAATTGCCAGATTTACCAATAAATGAATACATCAACTAAGATGGTGAAGGTAAAGGGTATACAAAACTGAAAACAATATTCTCAAAACAAAAAGCTACAATAGATATCCTCAAAGAGAAAGCATTTACACTTTCATGTTTTTACAGGAAACAACATTGTAGTCAATTCTTTTTGCTGTGGATCTCAAATCGTACAAGTTTAAAGATGAAATTCAATATTATCACCACTGTAGTTGTATTGTAAAATTATGGCTACTTCGCTTAGTTAATCCTTTGATACCCACAGCACAATCCCCCTCTACAGTGTTCTTCTCTTTCTTCCATTCCTATGTTTAACGGTAGAACAAACCATTATTTTAAACAAGGTAAGAATGCCCATATCTTCAAATAAGTTACGTATAATTATTTTCAATAATTTTTCTTCTTACAAGTTACACACAGTACCTTCATCCCCACAACTACTATCATCTCCTCTTCAACAAGAATCTAGTTACCAAGTCAGCCCGACGAACCATCACACTAAAACTCATTTCATTGAAACAAGAAAAGCTTATTCAACAACAAGTGTATGGCAATGAGCTGCATCAAAAATAGCTCTTTTATAACAAACATCAGAATGGCCATTAAAAATGAATTGAACTATAATTTTTGAGAAAGTTAGCATCATCAATCTAGATTCACAGTTTACATTCCTCCCCCTTTCAATAGAGCAATGACAATGAACTTATATAACCCAAGTCACCATCATGATAGTCACTCCACCTTACCACTAGACCATGACTGGCTAGGCCATTCAACAAGGACCTTGTTATCAACTACAACCCACCCTAAATCCACTTCACGTCTCCAGCAACTAGTACATGGCAATGAACTTGACCCAAACAGCTGTTTTGTAAGAAATCTTCAATTTGGGAACCATTGTTTCAACTGTCTATGACATCTCAAAAAAAAATAATGGAGTTTCTAAGGAAATGATTCGAGATAATCTATCCAAATTCACAGTTTACATTTCTCCCAAATCCACCAGACAATGACAATGAACTCGCATAACCTAAGTCATCGTCATGAAGTTGCTCTACCTTGACCACCAAACACAATGGCCAACTCAACAAGACCTTTAAATCAAATAAGACTCACACTATAACTGACTTCACTGAAAAAAGATTACTCATCCGAAATATACTACACGAGAATAAGCTTGACTCAAACTACTCTTTTGTAACAAACTTCAGTACGGGCAACTGAATCAACTATCCTTACCAATCAAACGAAGTTTAAAAGGAATATTTTGGAAATGGGTTACGATCATCCATCCAGATTTACACTTCCCGATTCAAGAAAACAATAACAATGAACTTATATTTAACGAAAAATTTAAATGGGCACCACACATTCGAATAACATATGTCATCTCAAGTTAATTTGAGTAGGATTTTTGAATAAATGGTTAATATCATCTATCCAAATGTACAGTTTGCAATCGTCCCCGATTCAACACGGCAATACAATGAACTTACACTAAAAACTGAATATAAAAACAACATTTTATTTTTAGGAAAAGGGTTAAGATCATCTATCCAGATTCACAGCTTCCATTCCTCCCCAGTTCAACAGAACAGCGACAATAAACCCATATTAAATGTTTAAACCTTTTTTTAAAATTTTAATAAGACAAAAGAAAGCTACTTGCCTGTTGGGCAAGCATAGAAGCATGAGCTCTGCTGCCAGCGATGTCATGCTTGTAGAGTTTCTTGTCATATGAGACTGATTCACTGAACTTCTCCACAGCATCAGTAACAGTTTCTTCAAAACGCCCACCCCACAATTTCACTTCTTTCTCCAAACTGGCCATCCCATCCACAGAGCACGATATCCTTATATCACGCCTATGGCTTCTGAGAGGTACACTAAACTTATGGACGACAGAACCCTTGGGAATGATACTAAAACCCTTTGGAAATGTCCCCGCCATCGACTGAGTTCTTATAGCCATGCCTTCCATTCTTTTATGATGTCTTGGCAAGAAGGCCCTCGATGGAAACAGCAACAGACATTTAAACGTCGGGGAATAATATGGGCGCTCACTGAAGTTACACAAGTTTCCAAACCTGAAAGGTGCAGATTCAATCAGTACTCAAATATTCCGGATGTGGACAATATGCAGCAGTTATTTGAGGAGGATAAGATGAATCGGACGGCGCTTCCTAGTCAAAATTAGGGGAGAGGGCCTAATAATCGTGCGGGGTCCAATAGTCATGCACCCAATGGTAAATATAATACCCAATACTCGTTTAGATAATGTCCAATAGTTGTGATTTGACTACCCATAATTAAACAAAATGTATGTTTTTGATCTAAAAAGCAACCAATCATGTGATACCACATCAGCACTCAACTACTCATGATGTAATGCACGAGAATTGGTCTCACTATTTTTTGGGGCCTTTTTGGACACCTTGACAAAAACGCATGCTGATGTGGCATCATATTTGATGATGTGGCCCCTGAAACCTTAGTTATACGTAGAGAACTTGCCAAGTAAGCTACTGTAAAAAATTGGGAGTGATTTGAAATTTCGACGTAGGATAATTAGAAGCACGAAGTTAGGGTGCACGACTACTGGGCCCTCTCCCCTAATAGCAGGAGATCTAACGTGGAGAAGAGTTTGGAGACAAACTAAGTTGTTGGTCTCGGTCCCATAGACTGTTTAGTCTCGTGGACATCATTAAAATCTTTCATTACTTTCATTTCATTTCAATCCAAAGAGCTTGGAGGCATTGCATAGACCTTGTAGGACATGAACATTGTCCCTTACAATGTTCTATTTTGGAATGTTGTGCAACTTTATTGGACGCCCTAAATAGTATTTGGAACATGTGGAATGCATTCGAGATATAAAGGAGAGAACAGACAAAAACAGTAAATTTCCAATCAAAGATGGATCAATGAGTTCGATCTGAAAGGTTGATTTACAAAAATACACAGTTTCAATCCAAAAAACTAAATAGTTGGAGAGGCTCTTTAATGGCCACTAAGATTAGTTTATAGTGTTTTAGAGGCTATGGTTTTATGGGGGTTATATTTAAGTAATTTATTTTTTAAATAGTTGGAGAGGCTCTTTAATGGCCACTAAGATTAGTTTATAGTGTTTTAGAGGCTATGGTTTTATGGGGGTTATATTTAAGTAATTTATTTTTTAAAAATTATTTCATTTTAATTTTGAATTATTCTTTTTATTAAGAGAGTTTAACATTTTTTTTATCCGATGTTACAAATGGTCACTTCCTCAATATAAATTTTCAAGAATTACATTTCAATGGGTTCTAAGAATAATAACACAACAATTTAACCATTGCACCATACCACTATTGACTAGGTATTATTTGTTTTATTCTATTTGAATGTAAATTTTAATTTTATTTTGAAAAATTAGCTATTTATTATTTTTGTAATTCTTTTGTTTTATTTGTAATTTGAAAAATGTAATTATATTTTAAAAGTTTAATTTTATAATTTTTAATTTATTTTATTTTTAATTTTATAATTATAATTTAAATATGTATTAATGTAATTAACTAATATTAATAAATTTTATTTTAAAATTTTGAAAATTAAGATTTATATTTTAATATTATATAAAAATAAAATTAATTCTATTTTAAAAAGTACAAAATAAAATAAAAATAATTTTCAAAATAAAATTATAATTTATAATACACATATTAAAAGATTTAACAAATAGATTGTACACAACAATATAGTGCAATGGTATATTTCCCCACTCCCTCCGCATGACCATCTCTCTCATGCTGCCCCATTTGATGTCCTCATTTGGTCACGCACTCAAAATAGTGTTGACGATTTACTCTGCGCCCATTCCTTGACTAACTAGAAGGTGTTCGGGCAAAATACATTTCTTTAAAAAAATGATATATTCCCCATAAACAAAAATGAATGAGTACTTCTAAGAAGAACAAATAATGACTATCCTGTATACAAACATTCCCACTAACACAATTGCTTTTACATACAAACACTCACAATAAATAATTATAAATTATAAAACTTCCACAAAAGACAAACAGCCTCACATACATGATGTACGACACCCTCACATGCATGATGTACATATGTATAGGAGTTCCGTAAGTTGTATCACGTGCCTCTAAAAACATAGAATTTGGCAAGAAAAGACGGTAGTGGATCAAAATACCTAGTGGTCTAGGGTTTGAGCTTACCGTATCTATTCTAATTGTTTTTTTAAATACAAATGTAATTTAAGGTATTTTTAAAAAATTAAATTTGTCTTTTTATGTATTAAAATATATTAGGGCAGCAAAGGTGAAACTATTGTATTTTTTTTTTAAGGGGGAGGGGATCAATGTATTTTATTTAATCATTATAGATGTATATTATTAATAGGAAAATGATAGTGTTATTAATAATGTTTGTGGATCTAAGAAAATGATAGTGTTATTGATATAGGTATATTAAATGAATGAAGATGTAATAGAATATTTTGATTATATTTTTGATATAGAAATAAATTATATGATAACGTAATAATCTTGATGTGGAGAATGAATATACTGAAAAAAGTTTGAATGGGGGTATAATGATGGAGAATGTATGAAAAAAGGTAGGAAAATGCTACAAATAAGTGTGAAACAGGCACGAGTATTGCTAATTTCATTGTCACAATAACAAACTACACCCTGTGCATTAACCTTATATATTAAAAATTAAAAATTAAAAATCATAACACTTTGTAATCAATATTAAAAAATAAAAAATCTTTAAATAAACCACCAAAAATAAGAAATGTTTTATCACTAAATTAAAATATTTTTTAGCAAATGCATTAAAATATGTGTATAAACATGATTTTGTAAACATTTTCTTTAATTATAAGAACCCAATAAAATCATTTCATTTCACTTAAGAAAAAAATGGAGCCTCCTATTAATTTTTCAAATATATATCTTGACATTAAAAACGATGAGGCCAAAATTGTCAATTTTGTCATAAACGATATTTATTATACTTTTGTTGAATGCATATAAATATAATCTTTCGACCAATCAAAATTGAGAATTAAATATATTTGAAGAAAGTGTCTAATGTTAGCATATTAGAATCATTTTTACATAGTATAAATAATAGATTTGCTCTTCTTTCAATTGGCTAATCTCAAGTGAACAATATTATTGTGGCTTATTATAAGAAAAAATTTAAAATAATAAGAGAAATATATTATATAAACCAATCACAATAAAGAGTTTTACTCACCCTAAAA
>VDFB02000003.1:220689848-221036884 GCA_007258455.2 Sequoia sempervirens | reverse complement strand
AAGTAAATTTGACCAGAAATTGCAAGATTGATTCGCATTAACTTTCTGCAGCAGCTATTTGACTGAAATATAATACCTGGTTTTCCAGTTTTGAATTTGGTATTTGACTGTTCAGTAGAGTAATAAGTACGACAATCCTGTGCACTTACTTTGACTCCATGTTTACTTTTCATGCAAAATGTAGTGTCTTCTACATTCAGGTTTGATTTTAACAGAATATTATTCACTGCTTCCCTGAAAGGAGCAATATCTATGACTTACAATATGTGAAAGACCCATGCCATGAGGGTATTTAAAGCCCAGAAAGATCCATGATTGTTGTGTAATTGGATATTTGCGAAAGCTGTAAGGCCCACAATATATAGGTGATTGGAAATATGTGGAGGCCCAAGATAGTTTTGTGAATGAGTACTTCTAAATTCATGTTAGCTGAATGATTAGGTAGCTAAATCAAATGAATAAAATGAATGGTGGAATGAATGAGTTATATTTAGTACCACTTTATATGTTACTTGTGTGCTGACCAGGCAATAAAGGCACAGTTTACCCACATCGTTGGTTGAATTCTGTATCGATGTGGGCTTAAAAATCCTACATACATAGGGACACAATCAGTGATTTTGTAAGGACTTTGTCAGTTAAACGTCTTGCAAAATACTTAACACCCTACCCAGAGAACAAGCTTGCAGCCTGCACAGCCACTTGTTTTTTTTTTTTGAGTCAATGCTTGAATATTCCCCAAATCTGTTGCACAAAGTTCTCTAATATGTGGAACAACAAAGGAAACGTACTTAATCAAGCACCCTTGAATGAATTATGGACTTGTAATTTGTACAAACTAGAAATATTAATATTGTTTTCAAATGTACATGAAACTTTTTTATACTTTTTAGGATTTATGCCCTTTACAGATTTATCATTAATGCATTAAAAATGATTTCATTATTTTATTTCTTCCTTCAACTCTGCTCTCTTAACTTATTGAGAGCAGCGATTTCTCTCTTATATGAAATTTTTTTATCGATGTATTTATTTTTCTTTGGTATTACATTTATAACTAGGGCGATTTGGCATTTTCATGCTCATTATTGCATCTTGTTTCCTCTTTTTGACAAGTGTTATTTTGTGTTCTTCATACCTTCCTGAATGTGAGGAGCAACAAAAAAACAAAAGGCAGGGCATGTGGCATATTGTTTAAGAATTCCATTTCCAGGCAAAATTAAAATATATGCAAGTTCAGTGTTATATGGTCACATACTTTTGGAAATCCATTTTCCATAAAGATAGGTAACTAATTTATTTGATAATTTATTAAAAACCATTAGCATTATAAAATATGTTATTTAAGATAGAGGGATTGAATAAGCAGACAATTCCAAGAATTTCTGGGAAGTGGCATTCCTAAATAATAGCTATGAAGAAAAGAAATAGCAATGCATTTTTATGGACCAAAGCACAAAAGTGTAAAATTTCATTCCAATAGAAGGTAATATCAATGTTCTACAAAAAAATTCAGTACTGTTTAATTTTGCTATGGTGTTTGATGAAAGCAAATAGGAAACATACTAGCCTGCTTTTTCAGATAAACTAATGAGCAATGGCACGAAAAATGAATGAAAGGAATTTTTTTATCTTTCTTGTTTATTTAAGAGCACATTTCACAGGTCCTACCTGCTCAACATATGCAAGGAGGAGGTGTTGCAATAATAGCGGCTGTGCTCTTTGTAGATGAGTATAACCAGGAACTATCAAACCATCATTTTGAATAGCCAAGTTGATCAAAGCCACCTGCATTAAATATCATCAAAGAGAGCATGTAAATTATGAGTGATGCAAACAAATGAGTGCAATTATATATAATTACAAGAATTTATATTCAGAACAATATTTCCAACTGCCTGGCTCGTGATATAGTTTTCGTAAGGGATTAAAGGTGTTAGCTTATAAGTTATTATTTAAGTAATTCACCTTACTCCTATGAAGTAAGCATTCGCTTCTGATTGATTACAATTTACAACGATTCTGGGGCCACAAGGCTATGCTATTAATAAAAAAAGTATGGAAAGGAAAGAATAAGAAACACAAGCTCTCCAAGTTTCAAAATAAGAAATATTCTGTCTCTAAAAGGAAATTTTACCCTAAGGTAAGCTGCCACTGATAAAAGGAAAAGGACATCCTATAATTTTATTAAGGGGGTGTCTCCCACCCCCTGTGAGAGTCATACAGCATGACTGGCTGAATTTGAATAAGGGAAGTACGTTGTTCATTAAGGCATTTCTCATCAATTGTCACTTATTTCATCCTCATTTTAGATTTTACTAAAGTTAGAAATAATTTGTAATGTTGCTGAGATGGACAGGTTGATCTACATCATTGCAAAGGGACCACTCTAGCCCCAAGCAATTTAGCATTAGAATGAGGGCATAGGCATTGGCAAACATTTTCAACGGTTTTGTAGTAATTAACAGCACCATCTAAGAGTGGCAATCTCTCAATTCAAACCCAAATGATCACTCCTAAACATAATTTCCCAAAGTAGCCATAGTGCCCTTATTTCTAGCATTCAATTGACCCATGACAATTTCCTCCAGGTGTATGCAAACTAGTACATGACCATAACATGCGCAAGCAACATGACACATTAAAACTGTTCAAATGATTCCATAAACCAACTTTGGTGCCATAACTACTTCATTTTTAATCCCAAATATAGGCTGCTACAACTCAAAAAAAATTGCTCAATATATCAGACTGAACAAACAATGCTCATTTTTCATTACAAATCAGAACTTGTGGCCTTCCAAATAAGGGTGTCACAGAAACAGTAGACTAGCACTCCAAGAATGAGTGAATTGGATAAGATTCAGTTGCATCTTCTCTAGGGAATAACCCCAACTTTATAAAAATGTAGAAGTTTTTATGCTAAAAGAATCAATATGTATACTATAAGCATAATTCCACTCTCTTCCCATTTTACCTACTCCTTTATAGATTTTACCTCTTACTAACGGCTAAAATATAGACTATACATAAAGGAAATTTTATTGAGGGAACTATGTTTAGGGTGATAATGATAAGGCTGCATAGATGCATTGATGAGCCCAATGGACCTTTACTTAAGACAATTATCAAGTATAGAATATAGTTGAAATGGCAATCATGTTGATATAGTGCACACACTTGTTACTCAGGAATATATGTTTATGTTTTATAAGTTGTATGGCAAGAGATTTCACCCATGCTTGCTACTTAAGAGTCTAAGACCCTTCAGCAGTCAATAGGTCCACTTTCCCACACCATGGACACTAGGATCCTCACAAATTACAACAATAAAGAATATTATCCAAAGACACTTCGGTAATAGTTCTTTGCGACTACGTATACATGTTTTAATAAAAATGGTGCAGCATGATGGTA
Source organism: Sequoia sempervirens (assembly GCA_007258455.2). NCBI lineage: Eukaryota > Viridiplantae > Streptophyta > Pinopsida > Cupressales > Cupressaceae > Sequoia > Sequoia sempervirens. The sequence continues at coordinate 221,033,467 of VDFB02000003.1, read as the reverse complement.
GTGTCTTACATGTGAGTCTCCTAAGACCTAAATGTCTCCGCTAGTCTTCTGAGGAGTGATCTTGTCTTTCATGTAGATGGCCTTCTAGCATTATGTGCTGTAGATGCACCACACCATCATGCTACACCATTTCTTATTTCTACTATAAAATGTATGTGTACTTTCAAAGTTAATAACTGAAACTCATATTTTACAGGTTCAGAAAATGAACATTCAGGTAGCTAACCTGAAGATGGTTTATGCATCCCAGAATTTGATCGATGGCATCCCGACACCATAAACGCACATCAGTACAAACTTGATCATTTCGACTTCTTGCAGTATGAAGCTTTTTTGCTGGCTCTCCAATCAAATCTGTCAAGGCTGCTTCTATGTTCATATGAACATCTTCTCTATCAGCTCTCCAAGTAAATTTTCCACTTTCAATATTGCTCTGAATTTCAGCTAGACCTTTCAGTATAGCATCTCTATCCTCTGCAGTTATAAGACCCTGTATCATCGACAAACAAAACACATTACTAGTCTGCAGAATCAAATACATCCCTCAGACATCCACTATTAAATGAATGCAAACCTTCTAGAGATAAAGAAAGAAGCTCAATTTAAATATTTCATCCTTTAAGAGGATGCTACCAAGAACAAGATACACAAAATTTAACCCACGAACAAGATCAAGCACCTCCCAGAAAATCCTTATACAAGAAATAAAGACAAAATGATCAAGGCCTGCACCAGCATTAATGCAAAACAGAAGAAATTTAAGCACTCCAACCATAACTCTGCTAACATGTTAAACAGTCAAACTGTTAATTGCTAATAAAAGCAATCAAAAGCCTGTTTAAGTGTTTGATCATCTAAATACTTGTAAATCAGAAATGACTGACTATTGCATCTGGTGTGTATTTGCATAGGGCATCAATGAGCGAGCATTCCAGAGTGGCAGTCAAAATCCAGCACGTCCCCATCCATATAAAATATGTTTTGGTAGATTTAACCTAGAGAACTCCATACAAGCTGACAATTTCATTACCTAATACCACCTGGAATCAAATGTAGTGGAAACTACTTGAACCATGGAAGTCTATGAAGTTTACAAATGAAGAGTCAAATGGACAAAAACTGTTTTGCAAATTTTTAAACTGTACTTTAAAATCTCTAACTCTAAACTATAGTTAGGTGAATGTGTTATATTTTAAGATCTAATTATCCAGAATCTCAAAACAAAGCTCACTTTGTTCACTGAAGATTCTTACAACAAACTTTGTATCTTAAATAAGCTCAAGAGCATTTACCCATGAATTTACTGTAGATTTATTCAATTTGGATTTTAATCAGGATAAATGGTAAATTTTATAATTAATAAGAATGATCAATGAATGCATCAAGTGCATAGGCATGTGTTGTAATAGTATGTCTATGGGCTGTTTGGTGTTAGGTACCAAGTTTGAGTCCTGTAGTGGGCATGGTTCCTTGGCAGAGTTGATCCTTAGTAGATGGAGTTTTTCAATGTACAAGTATGAGGCCCCCCATTTGTGGCCTTGCTGGCTGGGGCTAGTTAATTGCCAGATTTACCAATAAATGAATACATCAACTAAGATGGTGAAGGTAAAGGGTATACAAAACTGAAAACAATATCCTCAAAACAAAAAGCTACAATAGATATCCTCCAAGAGAAAGCATTTACACTTTCATGTTTTTACAGGAAACAACATTGTAGTCAATTATTTTTGCTGTGGATCTCAAATCGTACAAGTTTAAAGATGAAATTCAATATTATCACCACTGTAGTTGCATTGTAAAATTATGGCTACTTCGCTTAGTTAATCCTTTGATACCCACAGCACAATCCCCCTCTACAGTGTTCTTCTCTTTCTTCCATTCCTATGTTTAACGGTAGAACAAACCATTATTTTAAACAAGGTAAGAATGCCCATATCTTCAAATAAGTTATGTATAATTATTTTCAATAATTTTTCTTTTTACAAGTTACACACAGTACCTTCATCCCCACAACTACTATCATCTCCTCTTCAACAAGAATCTAGTTACCAAGTCAGCCCGACGAACCATCACACTAAAACTCATTTCATTGAAACAAGAAAAGCTTATTCAACAACAAGTGTATGGCAATGAGCTGCATCAAAAATAGCTCTTTTATAACAAACATCAGAATGGCCATTAAAAATGAATTGAACTATAATTTTTGAGAAAGTTAGCATCATCAATCTAGATTCACAGTTTACATTCCTCCCCCTTTCAATAGAGCAATGACAATGAACTTATATAACCCAAGTCACCATCATGATAGTCACTCCACCTTACCACTAGACCATGACTGGCTAGGCCATTCAACAAGGACCTTGTTATCAACTACAACCCACCCTAAATCCACTTCACGTCTCCAGCAACTAGTACATGGCAATGAACTTGACCCAAACAGCTGTTTTGTAAGAAAACTTCAATTTGGGAACCATTGTTTCAACTGTCTATGACATCTCAAAAAAAAATCATGGAGTTTCTGAGGAAATGATTCGAGATAATCTATCCAAATTCACAGTTTACATTTCTCCCAAATCCACCAGACAATGACAATGAACTCGCATAACCTAAGTCATCGTCATCGAAGTTGCTCTACCTTGTCCACCAAACACAATGGCCAGCTTGACAACTCAACAAGACCTTTAAATCAAATAAGACTCACACTATAACTGACTTCACTGAAAAAAGATTACTCATCCGAAATATACTACACGAGAATAAGCTTGACTCAAACTACTCTTTTGTAACAAACTTCAGTACGGGCAACTGAATCAACTATCCTTACCAATCAAACGAAGTTTAAAAGGGATATTTTGGAAATGGGTTACGATCATCCATCCAGATTTACACTTCCCGATTCAAGAAAACAATAACAATGAACTTATATTTAATGAAAAATTTAAATGGGCACCACACATTCGAATAACATATGTCATCTCAAGTTAATTTGAGTAGGGCTTTTGAATAAATGGTTAATATCATCTATCCAAATGTACAGTTTGCAATCGTCCCCGATTCAACACGGCAATAGAATGAACTTACACTAAAAACTGAATATAAAAACAACATTTTATTTTTAGGAAAAGGGTTAAGATCACCTATCCAGATTCACAGCTTTCATTCCTCCCCAGTTCAACAGAATAGTGACAATAAACCCATATTAAATGTTTAAACCTTTTTTTAACATTTTAATAAGACAAAAGAAAGCTACTTGCCTGTTGGGCAAGCATAGAAGCATGAGCTCTGCTGCCAGCGATGTCATGCTTGTAGAGTTTCTTGTCATATGAGACTGATTCACTGAACTTCTCCACAGCATCAGTAACAGTTTCTTCAAAACGCCCACCCCACAATTTCACTTCTTTCTCCAAACTGGCCATCCCATCCACAGAGCACGATATCCTTATATCACGCCTATGGCTTCTGAGAGGTACACTAAACTTATGGACGACAGAACCCTTGGGAATGATACTTAAACCCTTTGGAAATGTCCCCGCCATCGACTGAGTTCTTATAGCCATGCCTTCCATTCTTTTATGATGTCTTGGCAAGAAGGCCCTCAATGGAAACAGCAACAGACATTTAAACGTCGGGGAATAATATGGGCGCTCACTGAAGTTACACGAGTTTCCAAACGTGAAAGGTGCAGATTCAATCAGTACTCAAATATTCCGGATGTGGACAATATGCAGCAGTTATTTGAGGACAATAAGATGAATCCTAGTCAAAATTAATAGCAGGGGATCTAACGTAGAGAAGAGTTTGGAGACAAACTAAGTTGTTGGTCTCGGTCCCATAGACAGTTTAGTCTCGTGGACGTCATTAAAATCTTTCATTCCTCCATTGCATAGACCTTGTAGGACATGAACATTGTGCCTTACAATGTTCTAATTTGGAATGTTGTGCAACTTTATTGGACGCCCTAAATAGTATTTGGAACATGTGGAATGCATTCAATCCAAAAAACTAAATAGTTGGAGAGGCTCTTTAATGGCCACTAAGATTAGTTTATAGTGTTTTAGAGGCTATGGTTTTATGGGGTTTATATTTAAGTAATTTATTTTTTTTAAATTATTTCACTTTAATTTTGATTTTTTTTTTTTATTAAGAGAGTTTTCATTTTTTTTATATGATGTTACAAATGGTCACTTCCTCAATATAAAATTTCAAGAATTACATTTCAATGGATTCTAAGAATAATAACACAACAATTTAACCATCACACCACACCACTATTGACTAGGTATTATTTGTTTTATTCTATTTGAATGTAAATTTTAATTTTATTTTGAAAAAGTAGCTATTTATTATTTTTGTAATTCTTTTGTTTTATTTGTAATTTGAAAAATGTAATTATATTTTAAAAGTTTAATTTTATAATTTTTAATTTATTTTATATTTAATTTTATAATTATAATTTAAATATGTATTAATGTAATTAACTAATATTAATAAATTTTATTTTAAAAATTTGAAAATTAAGATTTATATTTTAATATTATATAAAAATAAAATTAATAAAAAAAAGTTTAATTCTATTATATTAATAAAATTGATGTCCTCATTGGGTCACTGAGAGGAAATAGTGTTGACGATTTACTCTGCGCCCATTCCTTGACTAACTAGAAGGTGTTCGGGCAAAATACATTTCTTTAAAAAAATGATATATTCCCCATAAACAAAAATGAATGAGTACTTCTAAGAAGAACAAATAATGACTATCCTGTATACAAACATTCCCACTAACACAATTGCTTTTACATACAAACACTCACAATAAATAATTATAAATTATAAAACTTCCACAAAAGACAAACAGCCTCACATACATGATGTACGACACCCTCACATGCATGATGTACATATGTATAGGAGTTCCGTAAGTTGTATCACGTGCCTCTAAAAACATAGAATTTGGCAAGAAAAGACGGTAGTGGATCAAAATACCTAGTGGTCTAGGGTTTGAGCTTACCGTATCTATTCTAATTGTTTTTTTAAATACAAATGTAATTTAAGGTATTTTTAAAAAATTAAATTTGTCTTTTTATGTATTAAAATATATTAGGGCAGCAAAGGTGAAACTATTGTATTTTTTTTTTAAGGGGGAGGGGATCAATGTATTTTATTTAATCATTATAGATGTATATTATTAATAGGAAAATGATAGTGTTATTAATAATGTTTGTGGATCTAAGAAAATGATAGTGTTATTGATATAGGTATATTAAATGAATGAAGATGTAATAGAATATTTTGATTATATTTTTGATATAGAAATAAATTATATGATAACGTAATAATCTTGATGTGGAGAATGAATATACTGAAAAAAGTTTGAATGGGGGTATAATGATGGAGAATGTATGAAAAAAGGTAGGAAAATGCTACAAATAAGTGTGAAACAGGCACGAGTATTGCTAATTTCATTGTCACAATAACAAACTACACCCTGTGCATTAACCTTATATATTAAAAATTAAAAATTAAAAATCATAACACTTTGTAATCAATATTAAAAAATAAAAAATCTTTAAATAAACCACCAAAAATAAGAAATGTTTTATCACTAAATTAAAATATTTTTTAGCAAATGCATTAAAATATGTGTATAAACATGATTTTGTAAACATTTTCTTTAATTATAAGAACCCAATAAAATCATTTCATTTCACTTAAGAAAAAAATGGAGCCTCCTATTAATTTTTCAAATATATATCTTGACATTAAAAACGATGAGGCCAAAATTGTCAATTTTGTCATAAACGATATTTATTATACTTTTGTTGAATGCATATAAATATAATCTTTCGACCAATCAAAATTGAGAATTAAATATATTTGAAGAAAGTGTCTAATGTTAGCATATTAGAATCATTTTTACATAGTATAAATAATAGATTTGCTCTTCTTTCAATTGGCTAATCTCAAGTGAACAATATTATTGTGGCTTATTATAAGAAAAAATTTAAAATAATAAGAGAAATATATTATATAAACCAATCACAATAAAGAGTTTTACTCACCCTAAAATATGAAAACATAAGGTTATAGATTCTAGAAGTTTCTCACCTATAACTTCCAAAGTTTACATCTATATCCTTCCCTTCCTCTAGGATTGAGAGTTAGTTGCAATATTATTATTTTTATACATACCAATTGCAACAAGTGGGCACAATGTTGGAAATACAAGGTGAAACTACTATAATATTAATTTCAACAAAGTGTTTGTAAATATGAAATATATATGTTTATCCAAGATTACCCACAATGATCTGATGACACATTCAACAATATTATGAAAAAATAAACAATGACACAAAATTTACATGGAAAAATCCTTTAGGAAAAATACTCCACATCCAAAGAGATCCAAAGCTTGTATTAAACTTCAAATGAGCTTACAACAATATAACTCTCTTGGAATTTTGACAACACTTTGTTAATTCAACAACCTTCAAAACAACATAACTTCTACTAACACAAATATTTAATGTATATAAAAAATAGGATGAGAATACCACTATGGTATCTCAAAACAAGGGTCAAATCCACTTACAAAAATCATATGCTCTGATGGCTAACATGCACAACATGTAAACCTTAGCACCCCACTCAATATAAAATATAAGATACATGCAAAAACATGCATAGACATGTAAGTCCAAGTAGTCCCCACCTCCAAATTGGATTCCTAAACAAAATATTTTGATAACGTGTTTTGTAACCATCATCGATGACTAGATCCACCTTTGTGAATGTGATTACAATTTGTCATAGTTAAATAAATATTAAATATTTTATGTCTCGTGACCCTAGACATCCAAGTAAACATTTCAGGGATTGTTAGAGACACATGAAAATGAATTAGGATTGCAAGGTTCATGTTGCCTTATCCTAACACACGAGAAATAGTGTTGGTTGTGGTAGTGTTGGGATATTGGGGATTGTCAAGGATGTGGGGGAGATGATATTTTTTTTTAATTATATTGTAGGTATCTAAAGCAAGAGAAAGTTTCGTAGAACTAATGCCCTTTTTTTCTAACATTAAGAAGTTTATTATTATTTTTATGAGCCTTGATTGAGTCCATATGGGTTTTCTTTGATGGATTTGTGTAGGTGGGCATATCAATCTAGCATTAATTTTTGGGTTTTGTTTGTATTGGAAGGTGTCATTCCCAATGGTTATGTTGTACATGATAGCCTAATGCCTAAGAGTCATATGTGAGTGTGGACTAGTGAAGATCTTCCAAATGTCATATTGTACCCAATATGGAGGTGGAGATAAATTTGAATACAAGTGTCACTTTGTTGCTAATTGAGTTTGTTGTGTTTATGGCGCCTTTAGAATAATCCCAACCACATGGACAATATCAACCCTATAAGGAATTTTGAAGCAATTATCATCTATGGCGACCAACAACCTTAGGATGACCATGTAAATATTGAATGTTGCTTTATATTGTGTCATTTTAATTATGTAATGGATCACTAGCATTGTAAGGAAAATTTTTAATATGGGTGTGGGTACATATGAATATAATGGATATTCTAGGTTGCCCCATTTGGTAGAACATTTACAGTAGCTACAAACCATAAGTACATTTATTGAAGGCCGTCACATTTAAAATCCTTTAGATCCTTCCTTAGTAATAGAAAATTCTAGTGCCTTTTCTAAGATTTATTTTTCAGTTAAATCACATAAACAAGTGATATGAGTTGTTCTTATGCTTGGTTTATGTTGTTTAAATTATTTTATTACTTGGGACAACATGTTTAGTGTTATATTTTTATATGAGATAAATTTGTTGTACTATTAGTAACCAAGTGGAAATTCTAGCTACTTTTATGTTGATTTATTTTTTATGGTAAAATTTTCTTGTGTTGCTTTCTCGATAATTTATACTCAACTCCAAAGGTAGGTTAACACTACACACAAATCACAAGTTGATGTCATCCAACACCAACACTTGTTCTTTATAAGCTGATTATAGTTATGTATGCTTTTCTTATCTCCTTGTATCATTAAATTTAATGAAAGAGCATCAACAAAAGAGATCAAAACATAGACATAGCTCGGAATATAAACATGCATACATCTATGTCAAGAGTTTGTCATTTACATAATGCAAAGTTTAATATTTTTTTATTTCTTTTTTCTCTCATACACATTGAAAATCCTCTACATACTACTTCAGAACTTTAAATAATTATTTTATATTTTCTCCACTTATAAAATATATGAATATTTATAACAATTTAGAGTGTTGTCCATATATGCCTGTGTATGTGAATGCACACATGTCTGTACATTTGTGCATGGTTGCAATCATATCCACCTTCTTCAAACATATAATTGGCTATATCTTTTAAATACCATTGAGTACATTAAAATCTAAAGTATCACTTATCCCTCAACTTACTTCGAGCCTACTAAGGTTGCTCAAAATAAATTAAAATGCATACCACTAATCAATTGGTTGAGGATGGACAAATGTGTGTGCATGTTGGAACTATTGAATATCCCAAGGCTTATTGGAACTATTGCAAACTACTTTGCAATATTAGCAACATTCAACTTCATAGCCAACTATAGTATGCTTTTTAGCTCTTGTGAATGTTGTTATAAATACTTCTCACACTTAACTTTATAGCTTATGTAAGTATTGTTGCTATATGCACTTTGCACCTTATGTGAATGCCATTGTTGACCACATTACTATGGCACTAGGCTTTGTTGGCAATACACACAAATTGAGAGGTGACTTCATCCATAACCAACACTTCATAATCTTTGTTTGACAACAATAACAAAAAAACTGAAATGATTGGAACATAAATTATTTGACTAATTGTTTATTCTTCATAAGTTGATGATAATTATACATACTTTTCTTATCTCCTCATATCATTAGAGTTAAGGAAACAACGTGAACAAAAGAGATCGTAACATAGACATAGCTAGGAATATTGCATACACACATCTACATATGACAGATCTACATAATGCAATGTTTAATATTATTTTTTGTTCCATGTTTTTTTCACATACCTGTCAAATCATCTACATAACTTATTTCACAACTCTAAATAATTATTTAACATTGTTTCCACATACAAAATATAAGGATCTTTAGGAAAAGCTAGAGTGTATTCCATATATACGAGTCTATGTGCATACATATATGTGTGCATCTATGCATGCTTGTAGTCATCTCCACCTTCTTCAAACATATAATTGACAATATCATATGAATGTAACATTGAGTGGTACAATTTGAAGTATCATCTATCCTTCAACTTATTTAACCTTCTAAATTTGCTCTTGAGATAAATCAAAATACATACCACTCATCCATTAATCGAGGACACATAAATATATATACATGTGAATGCTTACAATCATCGCCACCTTCTTCAAGCATATAACTAACAATCATTTATGAATATAACATAAATAGTACATTTTAAAATATCATCGATACCTCAACTAACTTAATCTCCTAAAATTAACATTTAATATTACAATCCAAAATGTCATCCATCCTTCAATTTAGAATTATACCATTTACTTTAAATTACTAAAATTAACAATGAATATTACAATTCAATCTACATCATCTAGCCCTCCACTTGCATAACCTACTCAAATTGCTCAAAATAAACCAAAATGGAGACCCCTCACCCATTGGTTGAAGGCATGAATATACTTAATATCTTTGCTGGACCTCTTACATTGAGCAACCGTGCTTATGGGCCCCACTCTCCACATAAGGTATCCTCCCCACTCACCCTCAATCAGAAAGCATCTCGAGATACCCGTTCCCACTGGTAAAAGGATTCAAACTATATAATATGTATATATCTGCTTCGTAGATTTGACAGCCAACAAAAATAAAAGAAAGGAAAATCATAAACAAAACAAAATCTCAAAGACACCTAATGCACGTCTATATGGATAAGGACCACCCTGAATTTAAAAGAGCAATGAACCAACGATCTTAAACTCTATTGGAATTCTTTAATTCAAATCTATGGGCATACCCCGGGAAAACAACGGCTACATATTTCACTGGTAAGTGGAACTTGGAAACTACATATTTCTGATTTATTGAACTGTTATTAAGTAATTACAGAGGAAAAAAATAGCAAGTGGTTTAGGCAGACAAAATGCAAGCTCTGAGAGGTCCTCTAAGCTACGATGAAGAACCTGGTCGTCACCCATCTCTCATCATCAATGCCAAGGTACACTTAATTCTTTTCAATCTCTTTTTTTAATGTTCAGTTTATAATTTTAGAGAAAACAATCAGTAGTTGAAGGAAAGAAATGATTAAGAATTGTATTGGATAGCTTCGGTATTAAATGGCTTGGGTAGCTGCAAATTCTTTGTGGGTATTTCAAAGCTTCTAGTGTTTGGGATTGAGGCTCATTACTTGTTCGAGATTCTGAACTGAAAACCAATTTACATTGGAAAATTACTGTATAAGAAGAATTAGAAAGCATCAGTACCCAAATCCTCATATGTATTGAGTGGTATATGTATTGCATCTGTTGTGATTGCATTCTCTACTTTCAAAATTGTTGAAACATAGCTGCAGTACTCTTCCAAAATGCATAGACAATACCGGGCTCTCATTTGTTTTAAGTGATTCATGTCAATCACCATTTTTATCTAGTGGCTCATGTCATGTTTGAAAAATCAGAAGGGATGGTTTGAGAGTTTTCAAATATCCTGGAAACACCCAAATGGAATAGATGACATCAAAAGGGAAAATCTTGATATAGAAGATGCTAAGCAAATAAGTCAATTTGGGTTCCAAAATGGTAGACCAAACTATTTGAAATCTACTGTACCATTGAGTAGTAGTAGAATGGAAGTTCTGCTTGATGTTGAGTATATGAACCTTGGGCAAACGAGGAGAAGATCAAGAATACCCTAGAAGGGTGTGTAATTCATGAAGAAAGTGTTTAGATACCACTTCCAATTCTTCCTCCAGGGTTTAGGACATTAAATCCCAACTTTATACACCATTTTTTCGAGGCATGGATTCTCTAATGGTTTAAAAGGACTCAAAATCTTAATTACCAATCTTGTATTTAGCTTTAAATTCTAGCCAATATAATAAAAAAATTAGTGGCTTTGAAGAAGATGTTTGATATAAAGCAAACCCATTGCATATATTTTTTGATGTATAGAACTTTGGTAAGAGGTCAATCTTAGCAAGTAATAATATGAAACCACCAAAGTGATTGTTGGTTGAAGAAGATCCCACTCTTGAAATCATTCCCTTTCCAAATAATCCATGGCTTCATGGCTTCCCAATCCTTCCATATGCTTTTGGCAATAAAACAACCTTGAATTTGTACCAGCTCCTCATAATGAGGATGGAGTGAAAGCCTAGACCTTGTTAGGCTTGCCTGGCATGAGGAACTCTAGAAGCAATACAATGATTAAGGAAAATTTTATAGGCTTTGCAACCTTCCAAGACATGAAATATCCATTTGGCACATAAGGCTAGCCCCTAATTGTGAGTATTAATAAGACCTACCCCACTAGAGTCATGTGGAAGACAACAAAATTTGTAGGCAATTTTATGGGATCCTTTGCCTTACTCTAAGGAAGCCCAAATAAATTCCTTAGCAACATCTCTAGCTTTTCATAAGAGGATTTCGAGGGAGCCCAACATGAAGAATTGTAATTGAGTGTCCACAAAAATTTACAATAGATTATTTATGCTAAAGAAAGAGGCTTGGAAATCAAAAAGTGAAGTTTCTTCTCTTGTGAGTCATAATGGCTTGCCCAAGAGCTGTAAAAGAGGACTACAAAATAAATTGAATGCACCTAGAAATCTAAAATTTCCTTCATGGTTAGTCCATTTTTAACTAAAATAATCAACGATAGCATTGAGTCTTTTGCCATTGAATACTAGAGCTAGAAGTAAGGGAAAAGGTATCTACACACTGCAAGGCATCTTGTTCTTCATTTTAATAGTTATACTTATGAAAATTATATAATGTGGATACAATTATAAAATATACCTGTGTGGAAAATTAAAGTTTTTAACGTAATTTTACTTAGAATAATTAATTTTAACTTTAATTATATTAAGATTTTAGGCTTGGACTTAATAGTTGATAATGTAATAATTATTATAATTAATTTGGAATTTAAGTAAATAATTAAAAAGATAATTATTTGATGAAGAAAAGACTTTTCTATAGCTCGCAAATTGATTCACCATTATGCCAAGAAGTCTAGATTTGTCAAACAACTTGGATAACATATTTTTATCAACTATTAGGTTCAATGGCATTCCTATAGATTAAATATCTATTCTCACAAAAGTGAACTGTACATTTGCAAAATTGACCTAGGTAGGCAAATCTAAACTTCATGTTTAAGAATGATTTGTTAGAAATTTGTTTCAGATTGAGAATAATTTACCTTGGTTTAATATGCATGCATATGGGTCAAGATACACCATTTGGAAACATGCTAGGTAAGGATTTGTTCTCCTTTGGTCAAGCTCCTAAGTTGGTCTGCTTATTCAATGATACAACAAAGATTAAGGACATGTAGTCATGCACAATGCTTCTAGGATGTTGATGCAACACTTTTTATTATTTTGTATTTCACAAATATAGATGATTTAAAGGGTTGGATAAATCCTAGATAATTTAAATGAATTAAGGTTAGTCCTTAAATTCATTTCCTTGATGTACAATTTAAAATAATTCATGTTTTGGTCAACTTACAACAACTACTAACGGAGAGGACATGGGACCAATTTAAGAAATTTGAATTCAAAGGTTTAGGGTACAAATATGTGAGCATGGAAATGACCTATTTGCCAATTCCACGTATACAAATTTGAACAATGGTGACAAATAATTAAATTTGGAACCAAAATTGATCATAGAGATGTGATAGGATAGGATAACTTTATTTACTAACTTGTAAGTTAATCAGTGCATAGTGAATCACTCAACCATCATTAGTCCAAAACATGAGGGATATTTTCTTGGTTATATGATTTGAATATATCTTATTTTTCCCCCACTGTGACTTGCATGTGAACCATTGTGAAGATGCATGCCAAAAGTAATCAAGTCTATAGTCTATATCATGAAAATAAAATATTTTAGACACTTGTAAATGATACGTGTACGTACTTCCCTCACTGTGATTTCTCTATTTTTATAAAGTTTGCAAACACATGGGTGGCAACACAATAGTGTTTCCCACTTTTCAACATTATTAACTGTAAAGCACGAAAAGCTCACATACTAAAAATAATATTCCAAAAAGCAATGCTTATTCCAAATAAGGAAGGTAAAGCATATATTAAATAAAATATCTATAATTGCACAGTAGCAAGTATCCAATAATGAAGTACAAATATCATACTCTAAGAGTGTTTTGTTTCAGTTACATACACCAAAGGGGTGTTACATTACATTTGTTTCAATGTTACAAGTATAAGTTTTGCATTAATACAACAATTAAATCCATGAAGATAAATATATATTTACAGATTGGATAAGCAAGTCATACAAGTATAATACAAGGAAGTAGTATATTCATAATGTTTCATATAGTATATGAATCTCTATCCTCAACTGCCATGACTCTAAAGGTCTTCTGCAAGCCGAGGCCAAGAGTGAGGTTAAGGCGCTTTTTCCGCCTAACCACAAAGTACTGAACTTCCCTGGGTTTCTTCCTAACACAGAGAAATCACCGACCCTACACGAGGAGCCTAGCAACCTGGAACGGTATAAGCAGGAAGGAATCTCTCGATGCGTGCCTAATGCCTTTATGCATTCCTATACTAGAATAACATAATACTTGCATATAAAATGTGGTAGAGACATAAATAACATATAATCTAAGCTTTTCAAAAACCATCTATTTCACTAGTATAGTAGCTTAGCCAAACAATAATAAATAAAAAAGTAATTTAGAAAAAGTAGATTATTGTCTTTGGGAGCCCACATTCGGCATCCTGTCCTGAAAGTAATTCCATAGAAAGAATAAATAATATAGCAACTCATTCATTTGTTTAAGTTTTCAAGCATTCACTAATCAATGAGTTCTCTTAGAAACACATTTTAACTCTAAAGTTCGTTATATTGGTTTGCATGTCCATCTATATTTACAATCCAACGAAATGAAATAATCCACAAGAAAAATTAAGTTGTTTATATTTTATTTTGCATCCAACAATTAACTCAATTCAATCAACTTTTTTATATTCCAAGTGAAAATAGCAAATATGTGTATTTATATGTCCTATTTGAGTACAAAAGTTCTAATAATTCACTCTATATAAACAAATTCCAATTTAAATGGTTCTATCTACAAATACAAATTTATATTTATATATTCAAGAGGAGCACTTGTCCATAACATATATACATGTATTTATTTACTACAAAAAATAAATCTTACTTTTATATATATACACATTACATATTCAGAAAATACTCTTTTTCATACAGAAGTATCACAGATCAATTGGAGTTTTCTTTAAAAACAACAACATACAAACTATTTTTTTTATCGATAAGAGAGTTCATATATTATATTGATTGAAAAACTTTACATTCATCTACATAAGCAGGAAGACATAGATTAACCCTACCACCAAAGCCAAGCTTACTAACCCCTAATATGGAAACCCAATACACAACATTGACCACCATAATCGGGCCTACTGACCCCAAAACAAGAAGTGCTCATCACCAAAGCTGCCGTGAAAATTTCAAACCACTAAACCAAAAATTTGAAACCTAACCAGATGCAAAACGGGCAACTAGAAAGAGACATAACTAATATACCCTCAACCTAGAGAACATATTGGAAAATACTGAAACCCGAAGCCCTTTACCAGACATTTTGTTGTGCGAACAAACAAAAATCACGTTTCCATGCCGAGTCCGTCATCAAAACCAAACAAAATTCCTTCATCAAGAAGGCAACTCCAGCATTCACCAACCTTCAATGCTCCATTAACTTGAACCCAGAAACATCCAAAAGGAATGAGTAGTAGTTTACCAGTGCATCAGGGTCTTCAAGCAAGTGCAAGTCGCGAGGGCACGGACTTCCTTTCCCCAAGCGCGCAACGACCAACACTCTGTCCAAGCCCGCCAGCATATCTTTCCAAAAAAGCCTTTGCATGATTATCTTGGCATCTCCCTTCGAGACCCCAACATCCAAAAGTCTCGCTAGCACCCTCCAAGAAATATCTGAATCCAACCTGTAGCCTTCAACATTTTCCATAAACCTCTTTCCTTCAATGTAGGAGATGGCCGCAAAGATCAGGTAATTTGGGTGTTTTATGAGACGTTGAAGGCGAAGCGTAGAGATCTTCCCTTCAAAGGCAATCTGCCTCTTATAGCCTTTTAAAGCAACTGGTGTATCCATACCCCGCATCTCCAAATCCTTGCCAGACACTAACAAAATGAACCTTCTCATTTTCCAACCACACAGTGGAGACAATAACCAACAATGTGTACAGATAAATGCGCCTTCCTGCTTGCGCCAACATGATTTCCTTCCCACAGGCCTTTCATCCTTTGAAAGCAAACCAGATAATGAACGCCAACAAGTAATTATGAGGATTACAGGTACCAGAACCTTCCCTCGAACCACATAGCTTCTTAAAGATTGAAGGATTCTAGTATTGCCACCACACACAGGTAAATAAAGTTGTTAATTAGCAAGGCCCGTATCCAAGCTCCTATTTCCCAAGGTCCCAGGCACCTCACCCATCCAAGGTGAGGTGGTGCCCACCCAACCACCCACAACAGCATACAAACTATTAAATACACAACAATACATATATATATAACAAACTAATTGCCAAAGTAAATTGCAAGCATAAACCTTGACAAATAATTTTTGCGTTTTAAACTGAGTTTTTTGCAAGTTTTATTACTGTGGAATGCTTATATTCCAAAGACAAATGCAGAGAGAAGTGAGGCCGACATCCTCCCATGGGGAGTGCTACTTATGGAAGGGCAACGCCCTTCCCATAGAGCACGACCTATGGGATGGCTCGCTATCTCTTCCACAACACTACTTGCCATGGGCAGTCATGGTTTTAAATCTTTAACTATATTTCATAAAAAAACTTTCAACCAAAAAAAACATAAACAACGATTCAAAAATGAAAGTTTGGCAAGATGTATATATTAAAAATATAAATATATTCAATGCTATTGACATTTAGTACAAATTATGTTTATATATACATATATATATATTTATTTATGTATATATATATTATGAAAGAATTACAAACACATTTGTAGTTCTAGTACAACTATGAAATTGAATTTCTCATACAAAAATGATGATTTTAACATCAAATGCATAATTACAATTGATATATTCAATTGGGTATCAACAATGGAATTTAATCTTTCACAAAACAAATGGAGATAGAACCATTTATTCACACAAACTGAAATTAAATACAATGGAAAATGAATAAAAACCTAGTAAAACACTATCTTGTTTGGCCCACTTCTTGTTCTCCTCTCTTTTTCCAATATTCTTCTTCTACTTTGCCCAATTTCCTAACTCTCTTGTTCCTCTTTTTGGTTTTCATTTTGTAGATTGAAAGTTGAGAAAAATGAATAGAGTGCTCTGAATGAATCTTTTGTTGTTGTTGTTGTTGAGAGAATGAGAGATTATTCTCTTTTATTATTTTCTTTCTTTTTTCTATCTTCGTTTTGCATTGTTTTTGTATTTTATTTACTAAATTTAAGTTCCTTTCTTCTATTTTTCTAATTTTCTGTTGTTTTCTATCTCATTGTTTTTCTTTCGAAAATCTCGCTTTCTTTTCAATGATTTATTTCAAATTTATCCAATAAAACCAAAATTTTAAATAGCAAACATGATTTATAAGCCATCCATCACAATTATCCACAAAACAATAAATAAAAGTAATTTATCCTTCAAATAAAATCAATAACTAAATTAAATTAAAACTATCTCTTTTATTTTCTATGCGCATTTAATTTTACTACCAATTAATTAAACAAACAATTATAAAGTAAGAAAAAATACAATATGATTAATTAAATGAAATTCTAATGCAATTATATGATTACTAAGTGTTTGTGTGTGCGAGAGAGACCATTCCATCTTAACCCTGTCAAGTAGCTAGCCTCTTCTACCTTAACCACACCCTTGGTCTTCGACAACCTACAACTCATGAAAATTCAAACACCCATTAATATATTAGTGTCCAAAAATAAATCGAACCAATATAATTTATCATTCCAAAATAGCATTTCCTATATTGTGCATCATAAAATAATATTCATTGCATTTCATCTTTTCAAAATAAGATAATCATTCACTTATTTCATCTTTCAAAATAGCATAATATTTATTCTACCACACACAATAATCCATAATTAGTTCCACATAAAGTAATTTTAGGTAGCATCAAAGTCTGAGAGTGACATCCTTCCCCACTTGGAAGCTCGACATCATCTTGATGTCTTATTACAAAACATCTACATAACAAGTGTTAAACATCTAGTATATATAATAAAAGTCATAATATGTAAAAACAAAAATATACTAAAATCTCAGATGTAGAAATGATCTATCAATATCCTCTGTATTTTTCTAGGTGGCTTTTTCCATCGAATACTGGTCCCACTGGATCCTATACTGTACAACATTGCAGTTTCACAACTTAACGTTGTGCCTCTCCAACATCCTAGTGGGCTCCACTAGCACCACCTTGGATCCCAAACCTGTAAAGTATGCCAATCATGCACACCACATATACAGTACATCTGCTTATACTTATGCATACAACAGCACATGGTACAACTACCATCCAATTACATCCAAGTGACATATGGCTCATTTTCTAGAGCATAAAAGAATGACATCACAACATTCAAGCATGCAAAAATTAATCACACTTTTGATGCCCACTATACGAGGCATCAATCATAGTCCATCATAGACATGTACAAGCATAAATCAAGTATCACAATTTTGAAAAAACACAACATATTCTCAAAATATCAATCCTCCTAACCAACACTAGGTTGAGGTCTCAAAACGGTAATCAAATCTCCAACGGTGCACTAACTAGGTCAAAACCAACCATCGTGCATACAACTCCTCTAAGACCAGGACACTCACTATCTATTTTTCCCTTGATAAATCTAGTTTTGAATTTTCCATGCATTTACACTTGTACCTTCTGTGTACTCTCATTTCTATCATTATCTACATCTATTGCACTATCTCTTATTTATGTTCTATTGCTTTAATCTGAACTTTAATAACAGTCTATACCTTCATTTTATATAGAATCATAATCTCTTTTATTCATCTCTTCCAAGTATCTACCCAACCTTTCTTCCATCTCACTATAATATATTTTCCTCAACCAATCTATACTCATCCTTCCCTATCCTTCTAATTTTACTTCCATTACCAACTATTGGTTTGTTCTAGCTTAAATTACCATCCAATAAATTCCCTTATCCCTTGCAGTTCTGCAACACTTTTCTTCAATTTTTAGCAATACACTTTATATCCAATCAGCTCCTTCATCCTCATCTCTTCCTTCTATTTCCACACAAATCTTCTTATTTCAAATATGTCTTCTCACTTTCAACTTTTAGCATTATTATCTCAACCATTTTAGTCTTTTCATTCTTCCATTTCAACTTCATGCTACTACAAAATTCTACACCCTATCCTTCATATAGTCATGAGGAATTTCTATCTTATTCCCTTATCCATTCTAAAATATCTACTTCTGATTTAGCAATTCATGTTCCCAACTATTTTTCCACACACAATTACTTTGCTTTCTTGAGTAACATTCTTTCTACCATTACCTACCATTTCATCGTAAGTTCTCTCGTATCTCATGGACATATATATAATTAGGGATCAACATTTAAGCATATTCTCAAATTCCATTTCACATCTCTTTTTTTTACTATCTAAACATGACGACCACACTATTTGGCAAGATACTCACATCAATTGATCCATAGCCACACCAGTTGTTTCAAAACTTTCACAACATTTCACACAATAATCACTTGCATCTAACAACAAATCAAGGGATTTCAATCTATCATTATTCTAGCATCATATACCCCAAGAACTAGTATAATCTCCATATTCTACTCCCTCATACAATCTATCGAAGGCCCATCATGGGCACGATAGAGAACATAACATGAAACTTGACCAACAATTTAAAACATTCAAGCATAGCCACTGTTAAGAAAGGAAATCAAAACCAAGAGAAAGAAAAAATTCAATTTCAATAGTAAGGCATAAAATGCGCCCAATTTGAACAATAATTTGTACATGACCATAAAGGTCATGAGATAAACAAGTATAAAAAATTTGATGGCTATACTTACTCATAAACACAAATAAAAATTCAATGTTGGCCTTGACAACACTTAGTAAATTAATCAAACTCAATAAAATATCAAATTTCTCAAGTTACATAACACATGAACTATGTGACTAACTCTAGTCACAAGAGAGGGAGTACAATACTAAACTATACCTCGATTCCAAAATCTGAGGTAAGTAAGAGAACACATTCAATCATGGAAAACAAGGAGTCACACAAACATGAGATCCTTTCTACTTAACCAAACCAACATCACTGAAGATTCCAAACAACAAAAGTTGCATCCCATTCAAGGGAATCTCAATCACCACACAATGACACACATATTCATACCTTATCGAACATCCACAACCCAAGATATCTAAACACCTCAATATCACAACAAAGAGTGATTACCAATTCCCACTTTATAGGGATACACCACTCGTATGGATAAAGCATTAATGCAACACTCACACAATAATTACATAAAGTTCTCATTTGTACAAAGTATGAGTATTGTCTCAAGGTGCATCACTCACATGATGACAATAATTTACTTAAGCATACTACACATGTACATGAGATATGAAAACAATAATTATTCAAGTGCATTAGTCGCACAAGGTATGTATACAATCTATAACACAATATGGAAATAATCTTGAGTGCATTACTCGCACCAAATATAAAACAATCATAAGTGCACTACTCGCATAATATATGCAAAGTGCATCACTCGCACAATGCATCACTCTCACAAAGTGCATAATTATAAATATCATTAATATAAATCTAGCATATAGGACTCATAAGGTTCCACAATACCAATAACTCCTATCTTATTATTAAGGCTAATCATGGTAACTTACCCGAGCAACTTGTCCTAGGTCAATATCGAAGACCCTTAAGGCAGCTTAACTTGCATTCGCCAAATATCACATAGATGCATACACACATCCTAATTAGGAAAAGAAAGTAATTGCTTGAAAATCAACTTACTCATAGTCTAAGACCATTATCATTGCAGACATCTTTTCCCTTAAAACATCCATCTTGGATTCTCTTCTTCCTTAAAGGATCATCTAAATTTTAAACCCTTATTAGCTATAGGTGATTGTTCTTTTCTACTTGTCGTAATGTTTTTATTTTTCCTCTAGCAATCTTGTAACTTATCCCTTTTGTAATAATCTCATTCACCCTTTATGTCCTCAGAGAGATCTTTTTTCTCACAATATTTCTCTATCCTACATCGTCACTTCATAGGTTGTCATCATGTCCTAGCCATTTTGGCTTAGACACACAAGTCTTTTAAAACTCTAATTGCATACATAATGGAAGATTATTCCAAACAACCACTAGTATTATATTCCATATCAATCAACACAAATACCATTAAATTTCCCCAAAATATTTATGTGTTCTAAAACCAAGGTCTCATTTTATTTACTTTTGGATTCTTACATCCTTATTCTACATAGAAGTTCTTGTTTTTCCAGAACATGAAAATTTACATATCATTCTCCGATAAGGGAAACTCTTTTGGTTCCTCTTCCTCCTCAAACTCAAGGTTTACGAATTTGGAGGTTGGATTAGATTGTGAACACTCCTTAATCTCTTTTTCATTCAACATGGTTGCACCTCGACCACATCCAATAGGAAAATCTCGGTAGGTTGAGGGTTTACTTTTGGCCCTCTTGTTCATTTTCGATTCCTTGTTCTTTTTCTTCTTCCTGAGGTGAATACACTTAAGCACTTCTGTCAATGTCTCTGAGTCGTCTCTTTTATCATCCTTCACCCCCTTTTCCTTGGATTCTTTAGGTTATTTTTCACCTGATCACCTAGGCCTCTCATTATGTTTGGTTTTGTTGACTCACCCTTGTGTTCTTGATGTTCCCTCCATTATAACATAAGAAATAATGTATTATTACTCACATATCCTATGTACAATCTCCCAATGAGTGCTAGGGTTCAAAAGTTGAACCTGAATGCTCTAATACCAAATGTAAAGTACGAAAAAATCACATACTAAAAATAGTTTTCCAAAAAGCAATGCTTATTCCAAATAAGGAAAGTAAAGCATATATTAAATAAAATAGATCTATAATTGCACAATAGCAAGTCTCCGCTAATGAAGTACAAATATCATACTCTAAGAGTGTTACGTTTCAGTTACATACACCAAAGGGGTGTTACATTGCATCTGTTTCAATGTTACAAGTATAAGATTTGAATCAATACAACAATTACATCCATGAAGATAAATATACATTTACAGATTGGCTAAGCAAGCCATACAAGTAAAGAAGTAGTATATCCATAATTTTTCATATAGTATAAGAATCTATGTCCTCAACTGCCATGACTCTAAAGGTCTTTCGCAAGCTGAGGCCAAGAATGAGGTTAAATCACTTTTTCCGCCTACCACAAAGTACTGAACTTCCTCGGGTTTCTTTCTAACACGAAGAAAGTATCGACCCTGCATGAGGAGCCTAACAACCTAGAACAGTATAAGCATGAGGGAATCTCTCAATGTGTGCCTGATGCCTATATGCATTCCTATACTAGAATAACATAATACTTGCATATAGGATGTGGTAGAGACATATATAACATATAATATAGGATTTTCAAAAACCATCTATTTCACTGGTACAATAGCTTGGTCAAGCAATAATAAATTAAAAGGTAATTTAGAAAAAGTAAATTACCATCTCTGGGAGCCCACATTCAATATCATGTCTCGAAAGTAATTCCATAGAAAGAATAAATAATATAGCAACTCATTCGTTTGTTTAAGTTTTCAAGCATTCACTAATCAATGAGTTCTTTCAAAAACACATTTTACCTCCAAAGTTTGTTATATTCGTTTGCATGTCCATCTATATTTACAATCCAACAAAATGAAATAATCCACAACAAAAATTAAGTTGTTTATATTTTATTTTGCATCCAACAATTAACTCGATTCAATCAATTTTCTTATATTCCAAGTGAAAATAGCAAATATGTCTATTTATATATCCTTCTATTTGAGCACAAAATTTCTAATAAATCATTCTATATAAACAAATTCCAATTTAAATGGTTATATCTACAAATATAGATTTATATTTATATATTCAAGAGGAGCACTTGTCCAGAACAAATATACATATATTTATTTACTTCAGAAAATAAATCTTACTTTTATATATATACATGCATTACATATTCAAAAAATACCATTTTTCATCTAGTTCTATAGTTGCTCTTTAACTCGAGCATAGCAGTAATGGAAATGCCATAGAGAAGAACTCTGAAATCAGGGATGGACGCCAACTGCCGGGGGTAGGGGGTCACCAAAGGTTGAATGCGGGGAGGAAGGAGTTGCGAGGGTTTTGTTTGGCACAAATCCTTTGAATGCGGCTTAGCTGAGGAAGCAGGGGGGTTGTGGTCTTGAGGGGGGCCTTTCTTCTAAAAAGGACGGATAGGAAGCTCTGAACCTTCATGATGGGATGTCCTATGTTCGAAATGGTGGTGGCTCAATCCAAATCGATGGCTATCAAATTTCTTAGGGCCTTTAGAATGTAGTACTTGCGAGTACGGGTGCTGCTGGGAGAAATGTCTCTGAGAAGGGTGTGAAGCTTTTGGAGAGTGTGTTTGGGGCAGTTATTCAAGATAGAGCTAGACAGTGTTTTGTGGAGTCCTTTCCAAAAGGGGGTTTGGGGATTTCAGAGAATCATCCCCCAAACAAATCTATCACAGTTGAGCTGAATGAGGAGGTGGAAAAAGAGGTGGTCTTTAATGAAATATTTTTCTCTGGGTTGGGGCTTATTGGAAAGTTTAGGGGTTTCTGGCCAAGCTTGGCTAAGCTCCATCAATTGATTTCTACGTATTGGAAGCCATTGCTAGAAGGGTATGTTCAAATTTACCCAATGTCTAAGGGTTTCTTTATTGTTGTCTTTGAAAAAGAATAGGACAAAAATAAAATTTTGTGTGAATATCATTGGGAATGGGATGAAAAGCATACTTTGTTTCTCAAGCCCTGACATCCAACTTTTAACCCTTCTAGTGAATTTTTTGATAGGGCTCCTATTTGGGTGAGATTGCCTAACTTTCCTCTCCAGTTTTGGTTTGAATCATGCTTGGAGGTTGTGGGAAATACCCTTGGAAGCTTCTTAATGGTGGATGAGCGATCTTCAAATCTTTTACATTCAACTTATGTCTGAATCTTGGTTGAAATGGATGTATCTAAGGTACCTCCTAAAATGATTCAGCTTAAAACCTCGAAGGGCTATTGGGTCTAGCCTCTAGATTATGAAGGGGTGCCCTTTGGATGTAGAGTTTGCCACCAAACGGGACATGTGGCGGCAGAATGTGTTAGAAGCAAGAGAAAGAAAAAATTTCCATCATGGTGGAAAGGGGTGAATGCTTAGCATTATACAGTGGAGAATCAGGGGGAAGATCAAGTGGTGTCTATAAAAAATAGTGATGAGGTTGTTTGGAGTAGTGGGGTCCAATCTTAAGAAAGGTTACCTCAGGGTAAGAAATTAAACAAAGTGAACCAGCAAGAAAGGAATGTTGATGTGTTTCAAGAAGGAAGTAAAAATGTTAAAATAATAGTTAATGTTGAAGGGTCCAAGAAAGGAATAATGGACAGCACTGGTTTGAATGCTATGGAAGAGGAGACTATTTCCAAGATGGGAATGGCTACACTTGAATGTAGGGAGAAAGGTGGGTTGGTTAGACCTCATGATAAAGAGGAGGGGCTATGGTTGGAGAAAGAGCAAGGGAAAGGTGTAAGGTCTAATGGAGGAGGGGAGTGGATGTACTTCATGACAAAGCTTTGGATTGGAAGGAAAAAGTGGAAAGATTGGAGGAAGGCTGGAAAATTGTTCAGGGGAAGAAAGCAAAGAAGGTTTCGAGGAGAGAATTCAGAATGGTCCTCCATTCGTAGACGAAAGGTCAACCAAGCTTTGCTTCTCACTATTGACCTGTTAATGGGTCCTTGGGGTTGGGTTTGTAATCTAGTTCTAGATTGTTGAGACGTTGTTTGGTGGGGGTGTGTTGCTTTTGGTTTGGTGTTTATGTTATTCAAGTGAATTTTTTTAGTATCTTTTAGTGGACTATTTAGTGGGTTTAGTAGGCTTTAGTGGTTGTGTTTAGTACTATTTGAATTGATGATGTAATCAACCTTGTAATCTTTTTCTTCATTTCAATAAAATCATCTCTTTTACTGACAAAAAAAAGTGAACTACTATTTTTCATACAAAAGTTATCACAGATTAATTTGAGTTTTTTTAAAAAAGTAGTAGCATACAAACTGCTAAATACATAGCAGTATATATATATACATTTATATATCTACATATATAATACATATATACATACACACACACACACACACAGATATATATATATATATATATATATATGCACATATATATATATATGCACATATATATATGTACATACATACATACATATATATATGTACATATATATATATATACACACACAGAGAACAATTCCTAAAGTAAATCGCAGGCATAAACCTTGACAACAATTTTATGCGTTCGAAACTGAGTTTTTTGCAAGTTTTATTATTGTGGAATGCTTATATTCAAAGATAAATGCAGAGAGAAGTGAGGCCAACGACCTCCCATGGGGAAAATTGCCTATGGAAGGGCAACACCCTTCCCAAAAGCTGTGGCTTGTGGGATGGGTCGTTGTCTCTTCCACAGCGCCACTTCCCATGGACAACGATGGTTTTAAATCTTTAACTATATTTCATAAAAAAACTTCCATCCGATGAAAACATAAACAACGATTCAAAAATGAAAGTTTATATATATATTATAAAAGAATTATTACAAACATGCAGTTCTAGTATAGCCATGAAACTAAATTTATCATAAAAAATGATGATTTTAACATCAAATGCATAATTACAATTGATATATTCAATTGGGTATCAACAATGGAATTTAATCTTTCACGTAAAACAAACGGAGATAGATCCATTTATTCACACAAACTAAAATTAAATACAATGGGAAATGAATAAAAACCTGGTAAAATGCTATCCTGTTTGGCCCATTTCTTGTTCTCCTATCTTTTCCACTATTCTTCTTCTACTTTGCCCAATTACCCTAACTCTACTATTCTTGTTTTTGGTTTTCATTTTGCATATTGAAATTTGAGAAAAATGAATCTAGTGCTCTGAATGAATCTGTTGTTGTTGAGAGAATGAGAGATTATTCTCTTTTATTATTTTCTTTCTTTTTTCTATCTTTGTTTTGCTTTTTTTTGTGTTTTATTTACTAAAATTAAGTTCCTTTCTTCTATTTTTCTATTTTTCTATTGTTTTCTATCTCATTGTTTTGCTTTTGAAAATCTTGCTTTCTTTTCAATAATTTATTTCAAATTTATCCAATAAAACCAATTTCAAATAGCAAACATGATTTATTAGCCATGCATCACAATTATCCACAAAACAATAAATAAAAATAATTTACCGTTCAAATAAAATCAATAATTAAAATAAATAAAAACTATTTCTTTTTCTTTCTATGCGCATTTAATTTTACTACCAATTAATTAAATAAACAACTATAAAGTAAGAAACAATACAATATATATCAAATGAAAAATGGCTCTGCAACAGGAAAAAAATGGCAGCCTAACGTCTATTTTGCAGAAAATGGCAGGGATCCTCGCCCTCATGGTAGGCCTTTTCACAGAAATCAGAATTTTTGACCTTGGGGTCCCATTGGCAATCTAAGTATGCAACATGCAAACAAAACAAATGGAGGAAGTCATCACTTTCAGTGACCAAACTGGGCACCAGTGTCGGCCCATAGGGTTTCATACAAGAATGTTCAGTCGATTATTGACATTTGTGAAGGTGATACTTTATTTAATAAAGATTTTCAAAGAAGACATTATGAGAAAAATCCAGCTTTTTTGAATCGGTCCTACTAGGAAGCAGAGGTTGAGTTAAAATCCTCAGAAATAAGGTCTCTAACAAGCTGCATTTTAAAGGAGCAAAAGTCTAAGACTATGTGGTGGGATCCCAATCAAAAAGCACTTGGGAACATGCAAATTACCCTAGACTGCAAACAATTGAGCAAGGGTTTAAAGCTCCTTTATCAAATAACAAGGGGTAACAAAAAGACTCCGATGCAAAAAATTTTAAAGGTCAACAAGGTGCTCCCTTCAATCCAGATTCTCAAAAGAGGCCTCAAATTCAAAGGAGGTCAACAGACGATGTTCAAATTAAAAAGGGGTTTATAGAGGATGTTCAAATGCAAAATAACCAAAGGGATCAAAAAGGGAAAATATAAAAAAATAAAGAAAAGAAAGGGTCAAAGAAAAAAGGACCAACTAAACAAGTGTGGAGGCATAAGGAATAAAAAAAAGATGAAAATGTCTCTGCCAGTAAGGTTGTGCAAAGGGAGCCCAAAACCCCTCTTTCAGGAGTTCATGATGCTTTAAAGATTACTTTCCCAGAAAGCATGCTACAAGCTCAAATTCAAGACCTCAGGGATAAAGCCTTAATTTGTAAGTTTTGGAACCTAAATTTGCTATTAGAAGAATTAAAAGATCTTATTTATGATGATTGGGAAGGGGTTCAACAAGTCTTCTATTTGTATGAGGAAAAGGGCATATTTGTAGTCATTTTTAATAGTAAAACTCATAAAGATGCAGTGTTCAAAATAAAATCATGGGTTTTTCAAGGGTATGGGTTATGTATGCAACCCTAGGTGCCAAATTTCAAAGCAGAGGATTTTCCCTTTAGATTTGTTCCTTTCTGGTTTCAAATGTCTACATTACCGCTTGAATATAGGGAGTTGAATCTGATTGAAATAATAGCTAATCATGTAGGAATCTTTCTCATGCATGACTTGGCTTCTTTTAAAAACCCTTCAAAACCCATTAGAACATGCGCTCTCATTAATATGAACAAGGATTCTCTAGGGCAGATTCAATTAAACTCAAAGTTTGACACTTGGTATAACAAATACTCTTTGAATCCCCTAAAACTACTTGTTCTCAATGTCATACCATAGGCCATTCATCTACCGAGTGCATGTTAGGTTTATCAACATCAAATGTTAGCAATATGAACAGATCTAAAGGTGGTGGGCAAAAATCTAGCCAGATTATCTCTTATGTTCAAAATCTTGATATATGTAGTCAAAATGTAAAGTGTAATCAAGGGTTGCCAAATCAAATGAATGTTACTCTTCAAAAACCCATGTGTAAGAGAAAAATAGGAATAGATAGTATAGATTTGGGTTTTATCATCAATCATAAAGGAAATAATCAAGTTTCTTTTGAGATTAGAATGCCAAAAAACATAAAGAGATTAAAGCAAACATTTTTTGGTTTATCGCTTAATTTATACTTTCCCATGGAAAAATTTAGCTTAGAGATCCATCTTAGGGAAATAGTGAGAAAATAAATGTTCCAAGAAACAAGGGATCACTTAGTTGCTTGGTCGTTCAATGATAATGAACGTGAGGGTCAAGTGGTTACTCAAGATAATTTTAATGAGGAGAGTTGTTGGATTTCAATAAGCACACAAAAGGATGTTAATGATGTTGAATTAGAGCTTTTAGTAGAGAAAGTGCTCTTTTCAGTTGGCTCAGATTTATTTGATGAAATTGCAATGGAAGAAGAACTTTGGGAAAGCCAATCTCAACTAGTTTTAAAGGATTCAGGTAGTATTGTGAATTCATTTCAACAACAAAGAGAAATAACAGGGCAAGAGGATGTTGTTTTAGGGGCTTCAAATGATAAGTATTTGTTGGAAATAGCAAGCGAGGCAACTCATGACGAAGTCCAAATGGGTAGTCAAACAAAATCTAAGTTGATTGAAAGGTAGATAGAAGGATAATTATTTGAACTTGCAGAATCTAAAAAAAATATCACATTGTCTCAATCTCGTTTTCAACCTTTAGTTAAGAAATCCCCTGGGAAAAGAGGTAGGAAATCTAACCTTACCAAATTCAAAGAATAGATAGAGGCAGGTGTACAAAAAATAATCCTTGATTCTATGTCGAGTAAAAGGCCAAGGAGAGCATGTTGAGCATGGAATTTTAGGGGCATTAATGCCCCTACAAGCACGCTTGCATCAAGCAAAAAATAGATGCTTTTGGAGCGGATATTTTTCTTCTACAAGAAACAAAGACTTTAGTAGATGTATTTGAATCCTCAATCTAGAAATGGGCTAGATGGGTCTCAATGCATTCTCTAACTCAAGGGGCATCTGGAGGTCTAGTGAAGCTTTGGAACCCTAAGACTGTGAATGTTAAACCTCACACAAATGAGAATTACCGACAACTTGTAGAGGTGACAAGATTTGATTTACAATTCTATCTCTTTAATGTTTATGGCCCCACTTCTACTATAGACAAGAAGAATCTTTGGGATGAAATCACAAGGAAAATTGGTTCTCTTTGAAGTGGGAAAATTGTTTTAGCAGGGGATTTTAATGCAATAACATCTTTGCAAGAAAAGAATGGAAGAATAAGCCCATCACCAAGGGTAATGGAAAATTTTAGTACGTTCATTTTAACCAATGCACTAAAGGATATTGTACCAGTTAAAGGAAAATATACTTGGACTAACAAAAGGAAAGTTTTTCTTCAGATAACTGAAATATTAGATAGGTTCTTGGTATCTCCCAATTGGATCACTTTATCTCGTGATTTAATTTCTAAAATTATGCCATATTTTGGGTTTGATCAGTATAAAATTTGCCTCAATATCTCAAATATCACAACACCAAAAGTAAAATCTTCTTTCAAATTTGAAAGTATGTGGTTCAGACACCCTCAATTCATGAATTTCCTGAAGCAGTGGTGGACCAATGCTCCATATGAACAAGCAACTATTATGTTTTAGCTTAATAGTAAGATGAGATATGTGAAGCAACAAATAAAAATCTAGAATAAGCAAGTTTTTTGAAACATTTTTCAGCAAAAAGATTTAGTGTTCAAAGAACTAACAACAGTCCTTGAGAGTATAATTCAAAATGGTTTAGAAGTTGCTCTTTATATTAAATATAAGAGGTTACAAGAAGAATGGGAGGAGTTATGCACATGAGAAGAGGTCTACTGGAGACAAAAGTCTCATGAATTATGGTTAAAGGAAGGAGACCACAATACAAAGTTTTTTCATGCTTCTGCACGAATCAAGAAGGTTGCACAATCAATCCAAGCAATTCAAGAAATATCTATAAGAAACTGGATCACAAGGGAAGAAGACATCAACAAGGAAGGAGTCAAGTTTTTCTAAGAACTTCTATTAGCTCCCCAAAGTGTAAATGCTAATAGAACTAATGATGAAAATGAATTGTTGGAAACAATTCCTCATCTTATTAGCAATGAAGATAATAGGTTGCTTATGAGACCCTTCACCATGGAGGAGCTACAACATGTAGTATTCTCTCTTCCCCCAGACAAGGCCCCTAGTCCAGATGGATTCACGACCCTATTCATCCAAAAATGTTGGGATTTCTTATGCTATGAGCTCCTCTGGGCACTAGAAGAATTAAGGAGAATTGGGACTATTTTTAGGCAATTTAATGTAACTAATATTGCAATTCTACCAAAGGTTAAAGAGCCTAAAATATTTGTAGAGTACAGGCCCATATCATTATGCAGCACAGTCTACAAGATATTCACTAAAGCAATCTATTTAATATTGCAACTACTCATTCCAAAGATCATTTCCAAGGAGCAAGGAGGCTTTGTCCCAGGGAGGGAGACTTATGAAGGGGAAATTGTTGCACATGAAGTGCTTCACACAATAAAAACATCCAAGTTGCCCTCATTTATTGTAAAATTAGACATGATGAAAGCCTATGATAAGGTAGAATGGAAATTCCTTAATAAGGTATTGGCAAAGTTTGGTTTTTGTTCACAATGGCGTAGGCGGATAATGTCCTGCTTATCTAGAGCAAAGTTTTTAGTAATTATAAATGGGAATCTAACTAGATTTTTTAGTTCCACACAAGGTGTTAGGCAAGGATATTCCCTTTCACCTTTTCTTTTCATCATTATGGTAGAGGCCTTAAGTAGATACATTCATCTGAAACATAGCCAAGGTCTATAGCATGGTGTGCAAATAAAAAATTCAAGTATCTTAGTCATGCACTCTCTTTTTGCAAATGATACTCTTCTTTTTAATAAGTCCACATTGTTTGAAGCTAAACAATTTAAAGAAGTTCTGGAAAAATATTCATCAGCCTCTAGTCAAAAGATTAATGCAGCAAAATCCAAGATTTATATTTTAAATACTCCTGATGAAGTGAAAAATAAAATAGTAAAGACTTCATTTTTTCAGGAAGTGGAACTGCCTTGCACATATTTAGGGATCCCTTTCTTTAAAGGTTCAAATAGAGCTCACTATTGGGACAACGTAATTGACAAACTTAAATCAAGAATCCTAATATGGAAAGCCAGGTGGTTATCATTTTCTGGAAGAATTCTTCTCATAAAATTAGTTTTATTATCAATTCCAAACTATTTTCTGGCTATTCTTAAAGCTCCATCATTTGTAATTTTTGAGATTGAAAAAATTATAAAATATTTTCTTTGGAAAGGAAATATCATTGAGTAGAAAAAAGTGCCTCTCATCTCTTTAGAAGGTATGACAAAAGGAAAGAATCAAGGGGGGTAGGGATTCATAATATCTTGTGGAGAAATAAAGCTTTTGGAGCCAAGTTAGTATGGAAAATGTATTATAATCTAGAGGCAAAATGGGCTAGAATATTACAAGCCAAATACTTAGACAATGATAATCCGACAAGAGTATTAACAGTGGTCGATCCTCCAAAGGGTTTTGTTGTTTGGAATTTCATCCTTAACAGTAGGAATCTCATCACCAAGTTCTCTTCATGGGAAGTTAATGATGGTCAGATTCATGGAATGGGAAGCCTCCATTATCAGAAAATCAGGAGCTATAGGAAATAAGAACAATTTTATCTACAGCTTGGGGTGAAAAGTTGATAAATTATGTGCAATTGTTGAATTCTTTAACTGGGAAATTTGTGTGGAATAGGCCTTCAAATAGCCTTTTCAATGATCAACAATCTGATCTCTTCAATAATGTATCAAAGTAAAGAGTAGTCTACCAATCAACAAAATCAGATAAAATAATATGGGCAACTTCAAAAGTTGGGATATATTCTAGAAAGGAAGGGTATACAGTCTTAAGTCAAATCTAAAAATAACTCATAGCCACAACATGCATTTTCTTTTTGTTGGAACAATAAAGTTTTACCAAAGGCAGGAAGCTTTGCTTGGCTTTCCATATAAAAAAGAATTCTAACAAGTAATCGATTAGTAAAATTGAAGATAGTGGATCCATTCAAATGTTCGTTATGTGAAGAAGAGCTAGAAACAATAGACCACTTGCTTTTGCAATGTAAGTTTGCTCATCAATGTTGGGAATTTTATTAAAAATAAGTTGGATATGTTGGCTATTATTATGCCAATCCTCATTTTTTGCATGTATTTGGTATATGATTTAGGTTCTTGTTGTATGGAATATTTCGTGGGAGTGTAACATGAGAATTTTTAGGAAAACTAGTTCTTCAGTTGAGTTGACAAATATGAAAATTGAAAAGGCAATTTCAGAAGGGGTCAACTCATGCGTTCAAAAAGAGAAAATGACCAATTCATTATTCACAAATTGGGACTACTACGTATTGAAGAATTGGAAAGGAATCAAATTACCATTTGATGGAAGTCTTCTCAAAAATGGTCATCCAAAAATGGATAGAAGTTTAGTTAAATGGTTCCCACCTCAAGCTAAATTTGCAAAACTAAATTTTGATGGAGCCTCTAAGGGAAACCCAGGTAATTCAAGAGTAGTCATTTGCATCAAGAATTCATTAGGCAAAGTTTTGGTAGCTTCCTCAATTCACTTACAACAAGGCATAAATAATAGTGCAGAAGCTCAAGCTTTATTATTGGGTGTGGAGCTAGCAATGCAATTGGGAATTTCAAATCTTCATATAGAAGGGGACTCAATGTTAATTGTTAATGTATGCAGAGAAAGAAAGATTCATAATTGGAATTTAAGGTCTATATTACACAAAGTATGGGCGTTGATAGACAAGTTTAAGGCTTCCATGATTTCCCATACATATAGAGAAGGCAACAAAGTAGCGGACTATCTAGCAAGCTTGGGAAGTGATGCTATGGAGGTTCGGGTTATCAATGACGCAAGTCAGTTAAGTGTGTTCCCACAATTGTTAGAGGTGATAAATCAAGATGCTAAGGGTTAGTATTAAGATATTAAAGTAGTTTGAATAAAGGGAGGCCAAAGCTAATATCTAATTGAAGGTTACTATAGTTTTCAAACTTCACATGCCGGATAAAGCTTTGTTGAAAACCCACGTGTTGTTGATGGCCTAAGAGCATCCAAAGAAGTATTTGTACATAGGCTTTAATCCCAGTCACCTACCACATGTTCTTTCTACAACTCCATAGACCAAGTTTTAAAGCAAGGCATTTTGAGATCATCCAAGAAGGATTACGACCCACTTAAACTCTCATCATATCTGGAGCAATCAAGCTAAGAAATTAGCACCATCTAGCGCGTACATATGCATGGAGATACGGAACGGGGAGTTACTACATGCCACCATCTATTTTTTCTAACTTAGTTTTATGTGTTTGTAGGTTGTTAGTACTAATACGTGCTTACCTCTTTTCATCTGCATGTGATTAAGGCAAGGTGGAAACAACATAAACAAGTTTAAGGGAAAAATTTTAACGTATTTGGCATTTTAATCTTTTTCTAATTTACAAGGCAAGATTTCAAGCGTGCCATATCTAATCGATATCATTCCTTCTTAAAGATTGGGTCTTGCATTTTGCCTTTATATATTTGTTCAATCTTAATGTCATTTACAATGTTGAAAACCATTTTTCTTCTTGTCTAATTCACTATGAGTTTGGCTTTTGGCGATTATCTCTTTGTCCATCTAGTGTGAAGTTCAACCATTCCAACTTTGCTCATATCATGGCATTCAATGGGTGTCGACTGGTGATTTTGAATAACTCAAAATTTCACCCCAAAAATTATAGAATGGCGGTACTAGTGCGACCATGGGAACTTCCATTTTTTTATTGCATAGAAGATGAACATCTGCATCAGGTGTTTAATGTAAACTGTGCAACAGTCTTAAATTGTATCAAAACTTTGCTTGGAGAAGAGATCCTGCACACTGGTTCACAAAGAATGTTTTTCCTGCCAATCTTCTCTTTATCTTCTTGTCAAATGTGATGGACTTATTTCAAAATTACAAATTTCTTTAGTCTATTGCTAACAAAACTACGAAGGCATAATATCTACAAGATGGGGCAAGTTGTTGCAGAGTGTCCAAGGCTATGATCTTAATCATGGTGAAGGTTTTATAGGCGACCTTTTTCCTAGACATTATCTCTACCACAAATAGAGATATATTGATACCTATGAAGTTTTTAAACTCTCTCTTCTCAAAGGCTCATCAACTTACCTATATCAAGCATTGAGCAGGTTTCATTTTGATTTCGACAAGGAGGAGATTGATAGTTTTAAAAGGAAGTACCATGCACTTTCTTTTCTTCTATCTCATAAGTGTGTTCAAGGTCTACAATAGGTTGTCTCCATGCCAAATCATCAGATTAATAGGGTGAACGTGCAAATTCCAGACATTGATATTACAGTACATTCATAGGCACAGGCTGCAAGTGAAATTCAACTGCAAGTTGTTGAAGATCAAGGAGAAAACTTGGTTATTTGGGCAATAGGGGTGTTTAAATAGTCATACATACAATCTTTTTTTTTTAGCAGTATATTTAAAAAATGAAGTCAGGGTGATAGGGTTTACTATGTACTGATTTGAAAAAGATCAATTTTGATTAAAACTATAATAGTCTTCTAGGAGGTAGTGTTTTGTAATAGGGCTTGGCATGTAATTCTATATAGTGACAGTAATTATCAGTTGGTTTTGAAGTTTCTTATCAAACATTATGCTCTATATGTATTAAAATATATTATATCAATATAATTATAGGCTTTTGGCCTTTTGTTTTTTTTTAAATAAACAATACAATATGATTAATTAAATGGAATTCTAAGGCAATTATATGATTACTAAGTGTTTGTGTGTGCGAGAGAGACCATTCCATCTTAACCTTGCTAAGTAGCTAGCCTCCTCTACCTTAACCACACCCTTGGTCTTCGACAACTTGCAACTCATGAAAACTCAGGCACCCATTAATAGATTAGTGTCCAAAAATAAATCGAAGCAATATAATTTATCATTCCAAAATAACATTTCCTATATTGCACCATTAAATAATATTCAATGCATTTCATCTTTTCAAAGTAAGATAATCATTCACTTATTTCATCTTTCAAAATAGCATAATATTAATATTCCACCACACACAATAATCCATAATTAGTTCCACATAAAATAAGTTTAGGTAGCATCAAAGTCTAAGACGTGACATCAACCCACCTAAATTAATATTTTAACATTTGTCACATTTTGCAAACTCAAGAATTTAAGGATGATGGAAACTAATGATCTGTGGATTTTCTATTTAGATTCAATTTATAATAATTTTTAAAAAGAAATATTTCAATTATATTTAGTTTGAATCAATAAATATTTCTACTATTTTTTTATTTAGTAGCATTTTACCATAACACATAACTTGAAATACAAATAAAATTTTATTTTCTTGGACATGGATTATTAATTCTAATATCTAGTGCTCATAAATATATTTTATAATTTTTTATTGAATATAATTTATAAGAAAAATAGATATATTTTACCGTAATGTATTTTTCTTTGTATATATCAAAATTATTATTTATTCATAACGAAATTGATATAAAGGGTAGTGCAATAAATTAAAAATATATATATTAAATATACAAATGATGCTTCATAAATTTCCTAACCCCATATATTGTTTAACCATCACCTAGAGCTAAGGTGGAATTATTACACCTTCAAATAATTTCTTTGTTTGCATATAGTATGCAATGTGTCAATTCAATATCAAGATATTCCTTTGTTACATGCCATGGATTAGTGCTATTGTTGAAATATTCAATTTTCACCAAGTTAATTTAACAAATTTTCAAAAATGTAGCATTCTTTAAACAGCATTCATTTCTTATAGATTTTGTTATTACATTTTATTTAGATTATGTAGATAACTCATTTGGTAAGAGTTATGTATATGATAATGCAAATAATACAATGTAGAAGATAAATCACACATACCACAAGAGATGTTTGTGGGAAAATTTGTCATAATATCCAATATATGCAAAATAGAATAAACCCTTGAAGTAGGGTACTTTTGTACAATACCCCTTATGAAAGAAGTTACTCCATGATATATCTCAAAGGGATCCAAAAAAAATATCACACTCTTCACATAACCTTACAATGTTATTCACCTTTTAATATATATCTCCTCATAATAATGTAATGGATGGGTAAATCATTAAACCCGTGGTAGGCTCTTAATTAAGTATAATTCATGATCCGCTATAACTAACTTGAGGGATGTGAGCCACATGTTGACAACTCCATCCATCTATATAGAAATTATAGTATCATATATCTTGGTCCATAACATCATTCATTTCTTCACCTAAAGTTACTTTAATATGTCTCTATCTTTTTTATTTCCATTGAGAGGTATTGTTTGGCCCATCATGATCATGCACTCACCCATATGAAGAGAATAACTTCAACTGATCTAGTGAAATAATTTGTAGCAATGACAATAAATGTGTCCATCTAAAGAATTTGATGTAGTCTTGCCACCAAGTCTAATACCCATGCAGTGAATGGTCAAGGAGAGTTAAAAACATTATGCTCATGATTTGATGTGTGTTTTGAATTACTGTGTATGGCACAACAAACACTTCTCTCAATAAAACTATATGATTTTTGTCCATTTTACTCAAATAATAGCCCATGCATAAAGGTTTATAATCTAATAACTTACTACTAACATGATCTCCACATATGCTTGCATGGGCTTCCTAAAGGGAAATATATTTTTTCATGATCATCAAAGCATAAAAATAATAACCATTATAACAACACCTATGAATTACACTCACAATAATTAAATACCTAGTAGTTAACATATAGATGTGGATGCAGGTGTTTTTAGAACAATTAAAAGAAGAAATGCACCTAAATTAGGATAAGTATAAATATTTGAAACTGTTGTTCACTAGTCAATGTAGAATAAATCATTAAAGAATTTTTGTGTGTAATTGGTTAACATAATTTATGGATAAGCAATGTAAAGTAAGGACTACAATAATCTATATTCATAAGTGAAATGACATTGGTCATAACATATATGCGTGTCTTTTATCCTATATGAGTCAAAATAATTAAGCATTTGTAAAGCCAACTCATTATATTGTGCAATTCTATCATCCTTAGTCTTATAATCACCAATAACATGTCTAGCCACCAACTTGAAATTGCTTTTATATATTAATATATTTAACTCTTAAAGAAATGACTACACAAAAACCTACAATCAATGCTTCATATTATCTTTGCTATTAGGACATGGAAAATTTAGCTAAAAAGATAAATGAATCAAATCATATGAGGGTAGTGTCAATATCACACCTACCATTGAACTAAACATACATTTAGAACCATTCAATGACATGATCCAAGGGGACAAATAATTGATATATGGTATATGATTGACATTTAAATAACTATCAATAAGTATACAAGCAAGACAAACATTACTACTAACTAGTCAACAACTATTTCACCCTTTAATGGATTGATGAGAAATAAACCTGAGATAAAACTTTGTAACAAAACCCATCATGTTGTATGAACTAAAATATTGACCTTAGAAAACATACACTTCAAAGGGTCTTCCTTTACTATCATACATATCTCAGTTTAACATATAGTGCCTTGGGAACTTTTCTCAAGAAAAGATGATAACCAAGCATAAGTTTTCCATACAAGTAAATTGTGACTCATAATCTAGTAAAATTCAACTAATATAATAGATAACACAATTTACCATTGTGATCAATCCATGCCAATAACATAAAAATGGTGGTTTTAGTAGTAAAGACAATGGAAAAAATATATTTATTGTGAATAATATGCATAAAAATAAGTGGATTCATCAAATGCTATTTTATATCTTTAACATCTTTTCGATTATCAACATTTATTTGAAACTTAGGATATTTATTTAATAAGTTAGTGAAATCTATCAAAGTATGATTTTTAACTATGAAATAGTGGTGAATAGTGCATATATTTTACCTTGGAGAATGCATAATTGTGTAATGTTATGAGGTTGAGGCATATTGTCAATAGGATTTATCTTTTTATGATTTATTTGTATGTCTCACCTAGCTTAAAAAAACCCAACAAGTGAACATTGTTAATATTAAATATGCATAAAATATTAAACACGAGTTTTACCTTGTGTGTGCTCTGCAACTTTAAATTTTTCTAAAGTCTTTTGAGGTTCTTTGCTATGGAACAGTCAGGTGGGGGGCCCAATGGGCTCCCCCATCAACTAAAGAAATAAATTTGATAGTAAAGAAAGGTGGGAAGGTTGTTTTCAAGACAGTGAAAGGAGCAAAAGCAAACAAAGCTTCCACTTTGTCAGGGATTTTAGGTCGAGGTGTGGAAAAGGCTCTATTGTCCACTCCTTTAAGATTAGATTCCTTCTTCGTAGAATAAAATCTACTATCCTTAATGGATAAGTTGGTAGGTGGTAGAACCCCAAAAATGGACATTCCAAGGGTCTGCGATCCTTTGGAGGTTGTGTTCTTAGCAGAAGGTCTTGAGTTGGATGTTCCTAATGAGCTTATTAATGAGTTGATTGCAAGTCTTCAACTCTCTCTTGTAGGCAAGTTTCTTTCTTTTTTTCCCTAACATAGATCAAGTTAAGAAATGGGCCCTTGAGGTTTATAAGCTCAAGGGATTTGTTGATATTAGTGTGATGGAAAATGGTTTATTTCTCTTCAAATTTATGAATCAGGAAGATTTGATTAATGTTCTTACTGGTGGTCCATGGGAATACAATAATTTTTTTAAGAATTATTCATCACTATGCAAATGGAAGCTTGGTTTCAATCCTTTGGATGATCTTGGATTAGTAGCCCCTACTTGGGTTTTCCTTTTGAGACTCCCTTTAGAGTTCTAAATAATAAAATATTCCAAGGTATTGCCAACTCTTTTGGCCACTTGCCTGTAGTTGATAAAGTAACTCAACAAAATATGAGACTAGTATTTGCTAGGATACATGTTCATGTCACAGTTAACAAGGATTTTCTTTCCTCCATCTCCTTGAAATCAAGGTTTAGGGTATGGAACCAAACT
Source organism: Sequoia sempervirens (assembly GCA_007258455.2). Lineage (NCBI taxonomy): Eukaryota > Viridiplantae > Streptophyta > Pinopsida > Cupressales > Cupressaceae > Sequoia > Sequoia sempervirens. The sequence continues at coordinate 220,994,622 of VDFB02000003.1, read as the reverse complement.
TTAGAATATGAAAATGTAGGTATTTTTTCCTAGATTTGCAGAAAGTTTGGCTACTTAAGTGATTCCTGTAAAAATCAACTTTAGGATAAAAACAAAATGTTGGCTCAACAAAATGATGGTTGGATGACACCACCTCTTGAGAAAGTTGGTAGTAATAGAGAAGAACTAGGGAAGGAGATCATATCATAGAAATAAACTAAAAAAATAGGGAAGGAAAGGGTGAAATCTAAGGAAGGAGAAATGGAAGGTTCTAACAAAAACCAGGGTATAGAAATATCAATGAACACTTTGCAAGAGTATGTTGGAAGGAATGGGGAAGGAAAAAACTTGAATAATGGAATTAAAAAAGAAGCAAAAAATGAAAGTAAACAAAAAGAAAGAAACCTCTTCCTTTGTTGATTCAGGATGACATCCAAACAAAGTCAAAAGAAGATTATTACGAGAAGGAGAGAAAGGTTTAAAAAAAATGAGACAACCTCTAAAGGATTTTTGGGGGGCCAAATCAATGCTCTAAATGACTCCTTGGCATTGTTAGGATTTGAATTTAATTCCTCAGAAAGTGTTTTGGATGAAGAGTGGACTCAAGTTAACAAAAAACAAAAAAAGAAGACAAAAGTAGATATGGGGGGTGACCATAAACCTAAGAGACCTTCTCAAAGGGAAACCTGAGCACAAGATGCTGCTAGGGATGTGGCTTTAGGAAAATTAAAAACTAAGGATTGCTTCTAAAGGAAAAAGAAACAAAAATGAAGGCTCGGGGGCCAAGCCTCTTTTTTTAGTATCAAAGTTGATACTGAGTTTCCCATTTCTAGCTATGAAGATAATATCCTTGAAAATCAAAGGGTTGAACAACCCTTTTAAACATCTTATTAAATGTTGTATTGATAAAAAAATGGGCATTCTCCTTATCTAGGAAATGAAAATGCAGCAATCCAATTTTGACCAAATTATTAAAAAATCTTCACCTAATGCAGACTACTATTTTAGTGCTATCAAAGGATCCTCTGAAGGATTAGATACTCTTTGGAACCTTGCCAAGCTAAAAGGTACCAAAGAAAACTATAGTAAAAATAATTTGTTGACAGTCATGGAAGATCTAAAAACTTTAAAAAGATGGAGCCTGGTTAATATCTAGCTTTGAATAATAGGGTTGCTAGAGTCTAGCTATGAGAATCCTTGGGTGATCCCACAATACTAGTTTACAATATTTGGCTAAATTGGACTTTGAATTGATTTTTTTTAACTAAATCTTCACTTTCGGGCACCTATAGCAACTAAACCGTGAGGAATTTGAAGATGATGTGAACTAGTGATTTGTGACATTTTGTCTATTTTTCAAAAAATTTGGAATCAGATTGCACTTCTTTTTCCATCTCCTTTGAAAACTAGTTTTTAACAGTAAACACCATTTTTAAAGAGTGACGTCACTGGCTAACACATAATTTTTTTTTTCTATGAAGGATAAAATTCTATTTTTTTCAAATTTAGATTCTTAACTATGATATCTAGTGCATGGAATTGGTTTCATAGAATTTCATTGAATATTTTTTTCTTAATTAAGTTTCAAATTCAAACCTTTTATAATTTAGACATGATTCATTGGCTAAAGCATAACTTTTTTTGTATGTATCGAAATTCAATTTATTTTTTGTTGGATCAAGGACATCAATATCTAGTGCATTGATATTTTTCAATTTTTTTTTTATAATCTGCTATTTTTCCACATGTGCAAAACAAAGAGCTTGATTTTCAATGAAAAACCTATGTTTAATCAAACTAAAAAATAAAATACATAATAAAACCAAAAAAATATTAAAATTATATTTGATGGATAGCTCGTTCTGAGGACTACCATCATCCAATTGGGTCTATGGAGTCTCCTCCATTTTCATCCTCAACTTGAGCTTTGAAGGGAAAATTTTTGCAAAATTTGATGCAAGAGGGGGAGAAGGGGGAAAAAGGGGGTTTCACTCGAACCCCCCTTGACCTTTCAAACGAATGGGTGTTCGCTCAAAGGGGGGTTCGAGCGAACCCTCCTTTTTACAAAGTTTTTATTTGTTTTTTTATTCCGGGAAACATGAAAAATGAGGGACCCAACATTTAATAGGGTTCACTCGAAGGGGATTTGAGCAAACCCTTATTGGGTTCGTTCAGACCCAAAGTTCATTCGAACCCCCCAAAACCCAAAATTTTCTTCATGGGGGTGTTTTTTGCAATTTTGCTTCCCCAATGGAATTGTAAACCAATTTCGTGGGATCACCCCCTTATCTTCTCTCATTTCAAACAGACATTCTAAGAACTATATGTTTTGAGGGGATTTTAATACTCCTTTATTCCCTTCTGAAAAATTAGGGGGTCTAGATGATTATTTTGACAATATGGTGGATTTTTCCAAGTTTCTTTCTTCTTAGAGTCTTATGGATATTGATCTCCAAGGTTCTTTTTTCACTTGGTCTAATAGGAGACAAGAAAATAATTGTATTCAATTTAAACTTGACAAGTTCTTAATCTCTAGTAGTTGGAATATTCTCCCTAAGCTAATTTGACTGCTCTTCCAAGAATAGGTTCTGACCATTGTGCTATTCTTTTGGACTGGAAGGAGGTGATGGATAGGGGCCCCTTCCCTTTCAGGTATGAAATTATGTTGAACTCTCACCCAAACTTTAAAGATCTAATTCAAAGATGGTGGAATTTCCCTTGTCATGGTACTCTAATGTACTGTTTCAATCAAAAATTAAGAAGGATTAAAGATAAAGTAAAAGGAAGGAATAAGATCTCATTTGGAAATATATTTTGAAATAAGATTATTGTATCTTTAAATTTGAAGGAAATATAGGCAAGAATGGGGGAAGGAATTAATGACGAGAAGACTACCAAAAAAGAAAGGGAGCTTTGGATGGAGGAAACATAAATCTAGGATTCAATGGCTAACCAAGGGAGATATAAACACAATTTTTTTCACCGGTCTACATTGAAACATATAAAAAGAAATGATATAAGCTCTTTGGTTAAAGAAGATGGCTTTATTTTGACTCAAGAAAATGATATAGCAGATTTTGTTGTTTCCTTTTTTAAAGATGTTGGTGTTGACCCTAATCAAGTTGCCTATGGGATGGATGAGCCTCTTGATGTCATCCCTTTTTGAATCTCTGATCAAGACCTAAAGGATTTGGGGAAACCTATTATGATGCAAGAAGTTAAAAGTGTAGTGTTTTCCTTTGGAGCTTATAAGGCCCCAAGGTTGAACAATTTTCCCTCTGCTTTCTTTCAAGACTTTTGGGATGTCATCTACAATGACCTCCCAAATGTTGCCAAAGATTCCTTCAAGTTAGGAAGATTACTCAATCAAATAAACTCCACATTTATTAGGCTAATCCCTAAGAAAGATGATGTTACATCCTTGTAGGATTACAAACCAACAAGCTTATGCAACACAATCTACAAAATCTTTTCTAAGTTTATTATTAATCGGCTAGAAGTTGTTCTTAGCAGATTGAAATCTTCTAGTCAAAAAGGGTTTGTAAAAGGTAGATAAATTTTAGATGTCCCCTTAATAACTCATGAATGCATTCACTCTATGGAGTTTAGCAAGAATCCGGGTATGGTTCTTAAAATAGACATCTCTAAGGTCTATGACATAGTCTCTTGGCCATTTCTGGTACTTATTCTTTAGAAGTTTGGTTTTAAAGACCTAGATTCCTCAAGATGATTAAAACTTGTGTCACTACCTCAAATTGCTTTTTCTTGATTAATGGGTTGCCTAAAGGGTATTTTTCTTGTGGCAAAGGGTTAATACAAGGAGTTCCCTTCTCTCCCTATTTGTTTATTATTGTTGTTTAAGTTCTTGGGAGAAACATCCAAAAAAATCTTGACCAAAGATGTCTTAAAGGGGTCAAACTTGCTTCTTTGCCTCTTGCTTCTCACCAACAATTTGTGGATGATACTATTCTCTTTGGAGAGGTGTCGATGGTTGAGCTTACTCTTTGGAAATTTGTCCTTCAGGATTATGCAAAGGCTTCTACTCAACATATAAATTATATGAAAAGCAAGATTTTTTTTTTAATATGGATTAGATGCTTAAGGATAGGGTTATGAGAATCTTAGGTTTCCAAATTGTTGTTTTGTTTGCTTCTTATCTTGGTTTTCCTTTAATTACCAAAAAACCTACTAATAACTATTGGAATAAAATAATGAAAAGATTCAAAAAAGTTGGAAGGATGGAAAGGTAAGCTTCTAAGTCAAGTTGGAAAACTTCACCTCCTTAAATCTTCTCTTCAAAATGTCTGTGTTTACTATCTTTCCTTATTTAAGATTCATGCTTTTATAGAAAATAAAATAGAGAAAATTCAGAGGAATTTCCTCTAGAAAGTCATGAAAGAAAAATCAAGGATTGCTCTAGTTAATTGGGAAATTTTTTATCTCCTTGAATCTTCTCTTCAAAATGTCTTTGTTTGCTATCTCTCCTTATTTAAGATTCATGCTTTTATAGCGAATAAAATAGAGCAAATTCAGAGGAATTTCCTCTAGGAAGTCATGAAAGGAAAATCAAGGATTGCTCTAGTTAATTGGGAAAAAGTTTATCTGCCTAAAAAGTATGGGGGCCTTGGTATAAGAAGGCTAAAATTGTTCAACAAAGCTCTTCTTACTAAAATTGGACATGGAACTTCCTTGAAGGTATCAAAGATTGGGTGGACATTTTTAAAGTTACATATCTTGGAAATTTTAATCAAGGAAGATTTTTGTTCTCCTCTTACTTGCCAAAAGGATCTATCATATGGAACTACTTAATAAAAACCAAGAATATTTTAAAAAAAGGGATTAGAAAGTGAGTAGGTAATGAAAGGAAGACTGGGAGGAAGTGTGGAAAAATGGCCCTGTTTTGTCCTCTTTTAATCAAATCATTCATATCAAGGAGAGGCTAATTAGAGTCAATGGAAAATACTTGCATGATTACATTGAATAGGGAGGTAATAAACCAAGTTGGAATAATTTTGGAGAAAATTTGACAAGAGGAAGGAATCTAAGGGGAGACAACAAGGGCAGGAAGTCATTTCCCAACTTTTAAGCCAACAAATTAGAATTCTCAATCATCTACGAAATTCCAAGGGTGTAGACTTTCATCTAGGGAATTCTTAGTCAAGTTTTCCTATGTCATGATGGAATAACACCTGCTTTCTCCTATTAATTTGGACTGGAACCAAGTTTGGAATACTACCTTATTCCTAAAATTAATTATTTCAGGTGGGTTGCAATCCATGGAAGTATTCTCACTATTGACAATCTTAATAGAAGAGGATCTTAATTTATAAATAGATGTTCTCTTTGCTATGAGGATGCAAAGAATATAGAACATATGTTCTTTCATCACTCCTTCTCAAGAGAGGTTTGGACTCTTGTTCTAAGGATCCTTTTGGTTGAGTGGGTTTTCCTTGCACCCTCAAGGACTTTGTGGAAAATTGAAAAAGTTTTCCTTCCAACCACCTTATCATTGTGGATTTGTGGAGAAAAATCCCCCCATTTGTCTCATGGGGGTTATGGAAAGAAAGAAACAATAGCATCTTTAGAGATCAGAAGAGTAGTATTAATATTTTCAAGAGCATAAAATAAAAAATTCAAGAAAATATAAATACTGGAAATTACGGATTATCAAAAAGGATGCCATCATATAAATATTTAAGAATCAAACAAAATTGGGGGATCGAGAAAGACTTAACTAGGGTTCACTATGTTGAATTTGGGAAAAATCAACTCCATAGCTCCCAAGGATCACTTGCAATCAAACACCCATCACAGAAAGAGAGAATAACAAAACTATGGAGGACAAGAGCTATTGAGCCAAAAAAGCATGAATCATTATGCATGTGCATCTTAATGATTATACAATAAAGAATCTATATAAAATGATAATCAACGTAGAAATCCTAGATGAGGATAAAACAAGATCATGACACATGTCCTTGTCTTATGACATGAGACATAAAAAAGAACATGACCTAACTAAGCTTAAGTAATTAGAGTAAAAAGAACCTAATAATTAAATAAATAATCAATTAGGAAATACCTTTTACTCTAACAACCCCCTTAAGTGAAACTTAGGGAGAAGCTCAAAAAATATAAAGATGAATGCATAATGGGTCCCAGTAAGCAAGGCCTGGTTAGGTACCCATGTACAAACAATCAAATCTCTCACAATTGGAGAAAAAGAGAAAAACCCAATGTGAGAAAACTCATCTCCAAAAGAGAAAAACACAAGTGAAGGATTGAAGAAGCCTCCAAAATAGTGTAAAGGACTGAAAAGCCTCCATAACAATGTGAAGGACAAATAAGCCTCCAACCAAGATTTTCCCAAAAGAGTAAGAACAAAATATGAACATGAGGAACACCACTAAAGCATGAAGAAGCTGCAAAGAATGTCGAATAATGGCTGCTATATTGTTGAAAGAAGAACCTCCTCTAAAATAAATGATGATTAGGATCAAGAAGACAAGAATATGCACAAGTTCCCCTAACAACACTACTCAAATAATATGGTAAAGAAAGGAAAAACATTTGGAACTCGAAGATACTGATAGAATAGGTACCAAAAGTTTGAAGAACATTGATAAAATGAAAATAGAAGGTCACCTCCAAAAATAGGAATGCAAGAGTGTCCATAATATGGTAAATGCTCCATCTCATTGAAATGCATGGGTAACCAACTATTGATGTACCTTGTATCCTTCTAGTACATAGGAATAAATACTAGATACATAGTTCAATCCAATGTGAAACCAAGGAAGCATTAGCACCAACAGTAGAAACCCCCCATAATGCTGACAAGGGAGAGCCATGATAGGTACATAAAAACTGAATGCCAAAATGACTACATGAAGAAGAACTAAGAACATCTAAATGTGCAACTAAAAGTACCTACAAATATAAAGGGTGTGCAAACTAAGGGACACACGCATGAGGCAAGAATCAATGTGATTCGTTGTTGTCATGGAAGGGACACTCACTTGACAAAGGTGTGATGGAAAAACAAAGGCAAACATCAATCCCCCATGACACTTTATATCGTAGTGCAAGTATAAGAAGGTATGATATGATGTGCAAGATCCCAATAATACATGTACAATATCCTGGTACTTTATTTCAGTGTGTTTACATATGACAAGTGCTTACAATGAAAACTCACAATGTCCAAAAAAGACCACATGTTGAAAATAAAATTCTCTAATAGAAAATCAAGAAACTAATAGCACCATGACAAAGTACATGAAAAATCAAGCACATTTAAAAAAATGCCACCCAAAAATTAGTTTGGATGCAGAAGATATGGCTCATTAAAGTATCCAAAATGAGAACTACACAACAACATTGAAAAACTGATTTATGGGAAAACCTAGAAGTCAAAACTGAAAACCACTTGCACCTTTGTGAAGAGCACAAAATTCTACCTCATTTCAAAAAAAATTGCATTGAAAATACCACCATATGGCTAAGATATCACCTTTGAAAGATGGGGTGCAAAAATGAAAAGCCCAACAAAGAGGGACTGGATTAGGCAAAAAAGAATCTCCACCAAATTTAGTAAAAAACCTCCAAATTTGGAGATCTGCTAACTTTAGAAGTACTGCTAAAAAAAATTCCATGTACAAGGTTTTATTTGCAAAAAAAATATTATTATTTTATTTTAAACTTAAAAAAACTATTATTTTTTTGTAAAAAAAATATATAAAAATTTAGAATTTTAAAAAATTATATTAAAAAAATTAAAAGGCAGCTAGGGGGTAGTGCCCACCCCATGTCGGCCATAGGTGAGGCCCGAGGGGACCGTGGCAGAGGTGGTACCTTGTGGTACAGTCCTCCCCCAACATGGGGGCGGGGCCCAAGGGTTATTACCTTGCCACAAGGTGGTAGGGAGCGGTACCCTTGGGTACCCCCACATAGTTTTTTTTTTAATATAACTTTTTTTGAAATAAAAAAACTTGTAGCGTACCCTTTAAAAGGGTTTTTAATTTATTTTTTTGAATTTTTTTGTAGGAAATAAATATAATAATAATTTTTTTATTTACCTCGAATTGTGTGCTGGGAGGATGTACAACCTCTCTGGCAAAGAAATTGCCTTAGATACTCCTGACACAGATTTTGATGAATTGACTAATGATCTTAAGGTTTTTTTGGCCTTTTAAGCATAATGACAATGTTTGTTTTGGCTCAAAATGCACCGAAATTGCAGCTATCCTCCAAATCACTAAAGAATAAAATAATGAAGAACTAATGTACATCACCTTGGGCCATATGCAATGACACAAATATGTATAAATCTGAGATAACATTCCATATCACTATAAATCATAAAAAAAACACATAGATAGTTGGTGCTCTAAAAGTATATACATGTAATAAAAGATATCTATCCAAGCACATACATGCGTATACATTATATAACACATCCTAGTTAGGGTGTAGAAGCATATATGCATTATGTAAATATAACTACTAAAAAAGAACCTTGAGTAAGGTATCATATGAGGAATTAACATATAATACAATATCATCATAAAGGAGATAATAATCATTATTAATGCATAAAGAATGGTTCATGGTAAAGTCAAATATAAGATGAGATCAAATAAATCACAAAGGTCATATCTAAAAATAAAAGATCAAACCTTATATCCAAATATGTGATGGTATGAATAAAAAATGTATGAAATAATCAAAGTCCAAACTCTAATTGAATTTTAAATGGAAGGCTATATACAATTAAAAATATGAAACCTAAAATGTTAATGAAGAAGGAATAAAACCCAAGGACAAAACCCTAGGGGCCATAAGAAAATTACTTTAACCATTTTATGTAAGAAAGCTTTATAATTAATATAAACTGTAAAAAAATTAGTTTAACATGATTTTTCCTAGAATAATTAATTAACATTAACCATGCTATGACTTGATTTTTATAATGTAATAAATGTTATAATTAATATACAGGTTAAATAAGATCTAAAGATACTTAGCTTTCAATTTCCTGAAGAATTTTTTGTCATAAATCCCACAAATTGATTTTCCACTATTTTTTTGGATTTGTTAGACAACAACCTCTAGTTAATAAATTACTCTATAAACTATCAAGTTTAAGGTTGTACCTATAAATCTAATATGTATGCCTATGGAAGTGAACTTCATGCTTGCAAAAGAAAACTCAGTACACAAATTTGAACTTCACATGTAGAAATGATATGTTTTTGATAAGATAAGCAACATTTATAGGGTGCTATACCCTTTACATAAAGAGCCCAAAGTGCTAAAAAGAGACAAGCAGAAAAGAAGAACCAATAGAAGCACCACATAATAACAACCCACCCTGGCACCAAATACTAGTGGCCAAGAACACTTAGAACAACTAGCAGTCCTAAGTCAAAGACAAAGGAACATCAAAGGCCTTTAGCCAAAAAACTTACACCCAAAACATAGGACCAAGGGCCCAAAGAACCTCCTGGATCAACCAGGCCATGAACCACCTGTAATAGTTGGACTGCAACAGATCTCTTGCTCAGATAAGGAAAACTAAGCCAAAAAAAAATTAACCCATTCTTGTACCCAAAACAACAAGCCCAAACGACTTGCCTGAAACAACCAGTCCACAAACCACCCTACAACAGACAAACCACAACAAAACTTCCAAAAACACAAGTTGTTGCAAATAAACATTCATTAAATTGCACCAACCAACCAAACACCAACCCCGAAACCACCTCTAAAGGATGGGGTTCCCCTCTATAGGAGAGGAAGAAGTGTGAACCAACACTACCGAAGAAACCTCCCTCTAGAGATTACACACACCACATCAATAGGGACCTACCAAAGAGAGAAGCACTTCCTACCATCTCTATAACCACCAACTCCACCTCAATAGGAGAGGGCTCCACCTTAATAGGAGCAATATTCACCTCTATTGAATACAATATTGTAGAGCATGGTAGCAAGTAAGAAATCCAACAATACAGACCACCACCTCCTCCCAAGACATCCAGACTGAAGGAACAAAAGGAAGGACAACAACTTCTCGATCAACAACATAATCAACTCACAACACCGAATAACCATCAACTCTTTCCTAAGAAAAAGCACCATTCACCTCAAAGGGCCACCAACAGACCAAGGGAATCCCCATAAACAGAAAACCCATTGCAATCCATAGAGAAAGGAAGCCCACAATGGGAACAAGGCATCTCCCAGTTGCACAACAATAACAGGTAACTGAGGTAAACAACACCTTAGTAGGGCAAAGCCCCCTCCCCCAACCAAATAGAAACACCAAACCAACCACTTCCACCAACTAGGAAGCCTTCCAAAAGTACAAAACCTTCCACAAAAAAATAGGGTAGGGATGAGAATAAGTACCCACCAAGCACCCCTGTTGAAGGAGGCCAAACAGCTACAAGAACACAAAACCAGGGAACCATCTCCCCCTAGGAACAATAGTAACAAATCTGACAAGATCCACCACAACCCACACTTCAGGCAAAGCCCAATAGATCCAAAGACCCCAAACAACCAAGGCCAAGGTAGAAGCCCATTTAGAAACTCCACCACAAGTAGAAATGATATCTTGTAGATTTGTTGAGTGAGAGTTATTTGCCTTAATTTGATATATACGTGTCTTGAAAAATGGTATTGAGTGACATTGTTTGGGCACTTCTAGACAAAGATTTGTTCTCTTTTGGTCAAGCCCTTAGGTGAGCCAATTCAATAAGGATGAAAGAATATTAAATAAAATACACAACCATGTAGTGTGCTCTTAGGATGTTGATGCAATATTTTTTAATTCAATAAAGAGGATCTATTGAAACCATCACCTATTAATCTTCATTACATTAGATAATCATTATTCCTAGAAAATAATATTTTTTTAGAAGATCTTTTGATTAGAAAATTTAAATAGATGACCATATTTGCAAAGCTATATTAATGACCCTAATTAATACATAAATTCCAAGTCTTTTCTTAATAAGTTTACAATTTCAATTGCCATGGGTACATCATAGAATGGTCCAAATTCTCACCTAGGACAACAATCACTTGGAATGGTTTCAATATGGTGTAAAAAATAAAAGACATAACACCATCATCAAATCCTTGCAAATGACATAAATGTATTAAAATTTCCAACTACTTACAAAGGCTTTTGAACAAGATCATTTTTTCAAGATGGGACAATGCATGTCATGTATACACTCTCATTTGTGCTTCTTTGTTTTAAGGAAGTTAATTTTCCTTACCTTGTGTATTTGGAATTGAGATTATGATGATTAGATTGTTGTATACCTATGTTCAATTTAAAACCATTAGAGAGGTATACCCTCAAAATCACACAAAAAACCATATTGGTAACCATTGCAATTGAGGTATACCTATGTTCATGCTGCTGCACAATGTGGATTTGAGAAAAAAGCAATGATGGCTACATGGTGGAAAGGTGCTTCTCAACAACGTTATACGATTGAGAAGAAATTTGAGCAACATAGGAGTTTTTCTGAGGTGGTTGCTTTGGAATCACAGGGTCTAGGAGCATCCTCTCTGGATGTCACAAATGGTGGAGTTGTTGATGCTGTGCAAGATTACCATGTTGAAACCCCTAAAGAGAGAGAGAATGGGTCTAAGGCTACCACTTCTGGTGATAACGCTTTGACTATCATTTATGGTGGCTCTCTTGATAAGGCCACACCTACAGGGAGGAATACTGATGAAATCTGAGACAGTGGCTGTAGGCATTCTTTTTTAGGATAATGGTGCACTAGCTTGGCTTGATAAGGCAGTGCAAGTGGAAGAGGGATGGATTTATGTAAAGGGAAAGAAAGAAAAGTCCTCTAAGCCTTCTTTTGACATGAATCTCCACTCCCACAAGATTAGCTCTAAATGTAAATCTCGATGGTTCTTGTTTGGGGGCTGGTTTTTGGTTGGTTGCAGGCTATTTTTCTTGCAACTTTGTTTTTGGTTGTGGTTCTTTGGCTTTGGTTTCCTTTTTTACCCTTAGTTGTCTGTGCTTTCATGGTCTTTATGTTAAGACAACTTTCTAGTTGAGGGTTCCAAATCCATTCAAAATCTGTTTGTAAAGGGTTTCGGGTCCCTTCAAAACCTATTTTTTCCTTAATCAAAAACCATTGCGATGAGCTTAATAAAATCTTATAGTTGTAGAAATTACCAAATGATTATAATACTAGCTAAGAAAGCTTCATGAACATAACTAAATAATAAATAATATAGCACTCAAATATTTATCTTTTTATATGTCAAAACTAAAAATATTTTTTCTTACTACAAATATTAGATAAGCTTTAGAATCCAAATATAAGTTATCGTCAATGGATCCTTGGTCCTTTGATGAACTTGAATGGTTGTGAATGAGTCCATTAGGGATGAAGCCTTGTTGAGCATAAGGCCTTACCAAAAAGGGACGAGGTTGAGATAATGCCCTGGGTCTCTTTGACAGAATGGGTACCTCTCAATCATATATCATTATTGTGAAATCTAGATAATATTATTTTTGATTGAACTTGGTTTCTAATCTTACAAGTGCAAAAAGAGAGGATATTCATGCAACTTAAAATACTTGATTATCATTTTTGAATGTATTTTGAGTATGCAAATTATATGGTAGTCAACAATGGGTGATTTCTTATTATGGGATATGTGTTATTCATTAAGTAAGTGTTATATGATCACATTATAATACTTTTATAAAATTTATGTCGAAGAAGAATAAAATATATATATCAAAGATAAGAGTGCACATGAATGCACAAATTAAGAAAGTTAAAAGATACTCAATTTAACATACAAAACTTATATTGCCTCCAAAATTACAATGATACATAATTTTTAATATGAGTTTTCTTAAAAAGTGCATCTATAGTTCTAATCATGTATCAATTAGCAAAACATTTTTGTTGAACCTAATTTCTAATTTAAAATTGAAGTAGAAATTATTATTGTAAACACATGTAGAAATTTGAGAAATAGAATGGACTTGCTATAGTGTTGATATTGCTACATGACAAGATAATTGACTAAGTATTTTATGAACTATGATGTAGATGTATCTTATACTACTAAGGACAAAAAATAATTTATATGGGATAAATATTATGGGACTTTTTTTCAAAGTGAAAAAAAATATATTTTTTGTTTCCTATGTAAAAGACCTTCTGTACTTAAAATGAGGATAAAATTTATTATTATTTCACCCTTTGGTAAAAAAGGGAGATAAAAATAAAATATTTAACTACTCTAAAATTAAATTATAGGTAAAACATATTCTTATGTAATTACTTTTGTAAAAGATATTGAAATAGTTAATTAGTAGGCGATAAACAAAGAATCTGGAGACAATAATACAAAATAATGAATCAAAATAATTTTTATGAGAGGGTGTGATGGTTTGGAAACCACTCCTTGGAACATTATATAAAAAAATTATGAGAGGTTTGGAGAAGGGTAAAACAAGAACTTAGATCACCCATGGAAGATAATAGATAGGTAGGTGGTGGATATTAGAGAATGGGTACACAAAGGGTATAGAGTACACATAGAATTATCTTCACTAGGGATTTGTGCTAAGCATTAGTACATGTTGTGTTGAAAAATAATTCCTCTTGGATTGCAACCATAGCTTAAGGCATCTATCCACTAGCTTTTTTAGGAGGTGCGATTAGCCATTCCAAGAATTGGCTTAGATGAATATTGATTCTATTATTGTTCAAATGAAATGAAAATATAAATACTTTCATGAAATATTATTTGATTGACTATATTTTAGTCATTTAATATTCATTATACATTATTACATTACACCATATATTAAGATTGTAAAGAGTGGAAATAGATCCATACTTCATCATATATTAAGATTGTAAATAATGGAAATGAATCCCCAAACTTCTTGGAAATATGTGTATAGATTATATTAAAATGAATTATAGAGAATTTGACCCATTACATCCCAATAACACATCTTTTAAAAATCAAATCAAACCACTTATTTTTCTAGGATTACAATTGAAGACCCCATTGAAATTCAATTTGATAAACCCTTTCAAAGAAGGAGCTCAAATATCCTTATTCTCTTGATTTTTCTTTTTCGATGCTTCTTGTTGTTATGGAAATATTTTCCTATTACCCCTTAATAAAAAAAATAGACATTAAAATTAATATCTATTAAATAAAAGAAATTAAAATAAATAAATAATTTTCATTGAAACAGTTATATACCTAACATACCTAAGTAAGCTAACAGATCAAAATTGAGAGGTTCATTTATCCATTGACTTGCTTAACCTTCTAAAGGTTGCTTATAAAACATATCAAAATATAAACCACTCACCCTTTGGTGGAAGGGCACAAATACCCTAAATTGCATTTGAAAAAGGTTGAGCAGATGGAAGCTCATCGATGGTCCAATGTTGTTTTCAAAGATGTCTTAGGTGAAAGAAAGAAGACATGGATGAAGCAAAATTGTAAGTGGATGAACAAGTGGCACATTCACTTGAATGCATAGTAAATAAATAAAGATGAACGTGGTTGAGAAATTTTACAAGGTTATGTGGGCAAAGTTGTTTGGAAGAAAGAAAAGTATTATCTTGAAGAATTTAATCCCAACATGGACCATCAACAAAAGACATAAATAGAGGCCAATATCTCTTGGAGGTCAAAGATTCTCATTACTCAGTTGAGGACTAAATTTGGGAAGAAAGCATTTGTATCTTGTGTACAATAGGGCAAGTGGAAACTGAAAAACATTTTATCTTACATTGCAAAGCATATAGTGACATCAAAGACAACTGCATAAATGATTTAGTAGCAAATATTTTTCAAGATTTATTTAGTGTGAAATGGGTGGAGAGAATAAAAGAACTCATTAGGTATCAAACTAAATTGTAAGAGATCAATACTTCACAATCCTAAAATAGAGGGATCTACTTTCTCATAGACTTTCTATGAACTCATAGAAGTTCGTAGACATCGACGGAGCTTGTAAGGTCCCCGCTCCACTTCAAAAAAGCATTTTAATATTAGGCCTAGACAACGAGGAAAAGCCGAAACAAAACAAAAAATCTTGTTCTATGGTAGCCTAATGGATGCCAAAATGGATAAGCACCAACTTGAATTTTAAAAAAGTAACATCGAATTTAAATCTACTGGAACTTTCGCAACTTAAATCTAGGGGCGAAACCTGTGAAAAGATGGCTACGATTCCCACTAACAACTGGAAGCGCAACTCGACGCTAAAAAATAGACAAATCTGTTAATTTATTATACTATTATCATTGATTGTTTTGCATTGAAAGCCACGGAGCGCTGCAAAGCAAGGCATCAGGATTTCTTATTGCACTGTGTTGTTTTTAGAATTTCAAAGGGAAAAAATAACGGGTGATTCGAGCAGACATCATGCAACCTCTGAGAGGTCCCAGCAAATACGATGAAGAACCTAGTCGTCATCCATCTCTCAAAATCAATGCCAAGGTGCTTTTCAATTCTTTTCACTGTTTTTATTTGTTCGTTAACGGTTAATTTAAAATCTTACAGAAAACAATCAGTGGTTGAAGAAAATAAATGATTAAGATCATATTAGATAGCATCAATTTCATATGTTTTGGATAGCTACGAATTATTTGATTGTATTTTAAAAGTTTCTACTGCGTGGGATTGAACTTGCGATAGAGGGTTATTGCATGTTTTAGTTTTTGACCTGAAACCTAATTTACGTTGGAAACTGTTTGTGTTTTTAGTCGAATGGTAAGAATTAGATACGCTCACTACCCAAACTCTTATTATATTGAGTGGCACATGTCATGTGTACTGTCATAAAGACTCAATGTCTAACTCCTCATTTGTGGACAAGGGTTGATGTGATGCTTGTTTTGTCATTGCATTGTCTCTTTTTAAAATTGTTGAATCATAGTTACTGTGTTCTTCCAAATTAGACAGAGCGAGTATCCAAGGTCTTATTTGTTTCCAACGATTCTTGTCTATCGTGATTTCAATTTATATCCAGTGGCTTATGTCATGTTTGAGTTTTGATTGCGCTCTGCTTTCAAAATAACTGTCATAGATACAATATTCTTCCAAATTACATACACGAGGTACCCAAATCCTCCTTTGTATCGAATGGCGCATGTCATGTCAGTGTTGACTTGTCACATACACCTCTTACCAAAATCTTCATCCGTACCATAGTTACAAGACTCAGACTTGCCTCGGACTTGGCAAGCCAATTTTTGACTCGGACATGGACTTGGAGCCCAGACTTGGCAAAGACTCGGCAAATAGAAAAACCCAAGAAATTCAGAGATTTTTAAGGATTTAAAACTTGTTTCATGTACCCTTTAATAAATAAACCTTAAAGACACAATAACATCATCAAATAGAAATTACTATGATCCCATACACAAACATACATCGATCACATAAGTATAAACGCAAATTTTAGCTGAAGGAAATAACACATTCAGATAAATAAATATTGTCAAATGTATACAAAACTCATGGAATATGAAATCCATGGCATTAAAACAAATATCAAAACTAAAAATATAAGTCTATGGCTCAAAAGAGCTTGCATTACTCATCCCAACATCACGACAAGTCATGCACTAGTGTCTAAAATAGGTCATAGATGATGATGTAGCCATGATATTTGGTTGCATCTCAATGATTGGTGTGTATATTCAAGGGAGGAATTTATTATTAAAATTTTATTGTAGCCTTCAAGACTGCATGCTTTGTTGTCTAATGTATGGAACAAGATAATCCTTGATTATGGCTTTGATTGCAAAAGATGCAAAGATTTGCAATAGAGGATATGTATTTTGTAGGTTTAATGATCATGATTCATCATTGGCCTATAACATGCTTAGACCTATAGTTTGATGAGGGTTTGGGGGAAACACCCCAATAGGATAGAGGGGTAGTGCCCCTTGCGGGGGTCTGGGGGTAGCGCCCCTCGCGGGGTCAAGGGGAAGTGCCCCTCGCGGGGGTTTGGGGGCACGCCTCTTGTGGGGGTTTGGGGGCAATGCCCAGGGTCAAGGCGCCCCTCGCGGGGTCTCGGGGCAGCGCCCTGGGCGCGCTCCCTATCGTGATACAGGGCGGGGTCGAGGGGCGGAGTCGTTGCCACCAAGCCCAAATGAAGACCTTCGAAACCACACAAACCTTCATGGCGCACACCATTTAATTAAAAAATTTGTAAATGAAAGATTGCAAATTTTTTTAAAAAATTTGATTAAAATGGCTGAGTTTGAGGCACAAAACTCGGCGAGTCTGCTGAGTCCGGTGAGTTCGGCGAGTCCCGGC
This sequence comes from Sequoia sempervirens, assembly GCA_007258455.2. NCBI lineage: Eukaryota > Viridiplantae > Streptophyta > Pinopsida > Cupressales > Cupressaceae > Sequoia > Sequoia sempervirens. The sequence goes on along the minus strand of VDFB02000003.1, from coordinate 220,977,285 downwards.
GAGTCCGGCGAGTACTTGGCAATCGAGTCTCTGGGACTTGTTTAGGGTCACTCGCCTCGAGACTCGCGAGTACTCGCCGAGTTTGGGCGAGTCTTGTAACTATGATCCGTACCTAGAGATTCATGTTTTAGTTGTGTTCCGAATTTTCTCTCCTTTCAAAATAGTCGAATCATAGTTACAATACTCTTCCACATTACATACAGGCGTTACCTAAGTCCTTATTTGAATTCAGCGTTTCATTTCTATACTCATTTTTATTCAACATTTCCTGTCAATCCTCATTCATATTCAGTGGTTCTTGTTATGCTAGAATCGTGATCGCACCATCTGCTTTCACAATAGTTGAATCATAGATTCAATACTTTTCCAAATTAAATACAGCCTATACTCAAATCCCTATTTGTATTGAATGGTTGATGCCATACTTACTTCTAATTGCACTCAAGTACTCTTTCCGAGTGCTTGGGTTCTTCCTACTTTCACTCAATACTCAATGGAAAACTAGCACAGCTGACTGGTTTTGAACACACAGAACTGCTGTAGCTGCACTCAGAAGGTCTGATAATGCACAGGGGCGACTTGGAGTTAATTTCTTTTAATTTATTTGAGAGCTCAAACTGCAAACTAACTCCTGGAACCTGCTGTCATAACTTTGGTGCCAACGCCAAGCACAATGAACATTGCTAACCACCCCCAAAACTGGCACACAACCCAATGTCACCTCACTGCAGCTGTACGGCCTGCCTAGAGGGGCAATTTCCTTAAATAAAATCAATGGTCACTTAAAGTCCTCAAATTTATTGCAAGATGAGTCGCCTAGACCTAAGGAAGCCAAAAAACCAATACCCAAAACTATATTCTTTCACCACACAGAGGTATGAATGAATTAGTGTTCCAACTACTCAGATAAATAGGCATTCCAGAACTCAGAAATGTCATACCAGCACTCAAAATCTGAATTAAACTTGCACCAAACTCACACCAAAATGTCATGAACCACGCACCAAACCGAAACTCTCAAACCCTTATCGGAAAACTTCATAAATCTTCATATTAGAAACCCTAGAAAGAACAAACTCCTGAAAACAATGGTGATCCCTGATGTAGAATCACTCCAACCAGCTAGGGTGGATCTCTCACCACCAAACTGGCGCTAGAGATGAGGGTTTTCGTCTTCAACCAGCAGAATACGAAATCTGGAAACAATCCAACAAAGTCTCCTTAAGTTGCCAAAACTCACCTATGCAAATGAGAGCTCAAACTGGTATTTATAAAGTGAGGGAAGAATTAGGGAAACTTGCATTTGAATTTGAATATATTTTCCCTCTCATTTCACTTTATTAAATGACATGATATTACCCCAAGAGGGGCGTCCAACTTTTTGCCTCCAAAATTCCACTTGTGATTTTTAATTAAAATTGACATTAAGTCCAAACTAGGCGTCCCACCTTATGAGGTATAACATTAGCCTCAAAAAATGATAAATAAAGTCCCTTTCTAGGCGTCACATGAAAAACATTGTCCCCTCTTTTAAAACAACATTGCTCTACTAGGCCAAGGGGGTCTTTTATAACCCATGCTCATTCTCACTTAATTTAAATAGCAACTTTATTAACTTAAGTGATGAATAAACAAATAATAACTCTGACCACTAAAAGAACACACCCATGCCAAAAATGGAAACTCTGCACTGAGTTGTTGAATAGGAGCTGAGACCAATTACTAAATATAGCAGTTACCAAAAATAGTAAGGCAAATCACCAAACTGGCTCAAAAGGAAACCCGAAAAAGGCGACATTACAATAGAGCATATGTGTGATGGATTTGATTGTGCATTATGGTTTTGTCCAAAGAGTAGAACAAACTTTATTAAAACAATTGTGTTCCTCCTTCATGAAGCTTGATGAATATATCCTATGATAGATTTCCAACATTTCTCTTAAGATCTCATGAGAGTCCAAATTGTAGGTTCCTAAAGAATTGAGTTGTCTTCATTACATTCTCTCAAAATGTTGTTTTGGCTTTTAAGAGATTGACCATCCTAGGTCAAGACGATACCTCGATGCACTTATATCTCGAAGTTTGAAAGTAAGATAATCGTAATCCATCTTTGTATCTTAGTTATGCCTAAATTTTTGTGACAACTAGTGACAGCAACATGTGGATTTTAAAATCAAGTTATATCGTTAGATTTTGTCATTAACTATGTTGAGTCGTTTGGGAATCTTTTTGATATTTTGATTTCTTAATTTCTTGATGAATAGATGAGTGATGATTGCTTGATTTCTTGATTGATAGAGGAGTGTTGATTGCTTGATTTCTTGAAGGATAGGTGAGTGATGATTGCTTATTGAATGTCAATGAATTGAATTATCTTTTATATCCATTTCTTGAAGGAGTCACCACCCTTCACAATAATTGAGTCACCCCCCTTCATTATAAAGGAGTCGCCACCCTTCATAGTAAATGAATCACCACCCTTCATGGCTGCCTTTTGAGAATAATACTTTACTTCCAAGTTGATTGATAGATTTATTTCCTATTGATGATTTCTTCACAAGGAAATGATTCCCCTTTTATATCTTATTGTTGAGGGAGTAATAGTCTTTCACATTTGAAGAGTCACAACTTTTCACATTTGAAGAATCACAACCTTTCATATTTGAAAGGTCATAACCTCTCACATTTGGAGTTACATCCTTTCTCGCATCATCACTATTCTTGAGAACCTAATTTAATTCACTTGCAAAATTACTTAAGGTTCTATTCTCAATTGAATTCTTCACGGATGTCTTTCTCAAATGAAATGCTCTCCCTTTTATATCTCAAGTTTGAGGGAGTCACATCTATTCACTTCAATAGTTACAACTCTTCATTGTTGCATTTGGAGGCTAATAATAGTTTAATTTTAAATAAGTTAATATATTAGTGCTCCTTAACCCAAGAGGCATTCGACAGATAAAGCTTTTATAGATTTGGCATTTTTATAATTTTTAAGCATAAAGTAATCATAAACACTCATGGAGAAAACTTGTTGAAGACACATCAGGCATGAAGCAAACATGCATAAATGCACGCAATATACATATAAATACGGAGTATACACATAAATACACGTAAGACATGAAGTATACACATAAATACACATAATACATGGAGTATAAATATAAATACACGTAAGACACGAAGTATACACATAAATACACATAATACACGGAGTATACATGTGAAAGACACACAAACAGAAATGCAATGTTGGCCCCTTGATTTTTTTTTTTTTTGTAATTAAGAAGAGGGCTGAATAGTTAATCCCAATTGAATAGTGGTTGAAGTCAGTTTGTCCCTCAGGTTGGTAGGATTAAGGCTTTGATACCAATTTTAATGTCCCCTACTTAGAGTATTCCTGAATTTTCCTTAAGAGACACTTACACAACATAAGATAGTTTTATAAATAACATTCCATAGCAAATTATACAATAAACATTGAACTTAAGAATAAATGACTATTAACATTTATGAAATAATGAGTAACAACTTAAACTTGGATCCAATCTATAGATTCTTTTTAATAACCAATCATGGTAGGGATTGGAGAGAAACACATGATAGGGTGCTAGAAAAACTATTCATCACAAGTAAGCCCAAGGGTGGGCTCATACCCCCCTTGGCTCCAAGTGGACGGAACATCCCACCAAGACAATCCCATCCAAATTAGGGTTGGCGTACTTACAATGTGAGAACCTATACATTATTCATCCCAATTAAGCCCAAGGGCGGGCTCATACCCCCCTTGGCCCCAAGTGGATGGAACATCCCACCAAGACAATCCCATCTAGCTTAGGGTTGGCGTACTTAATGAGAGAACCTATACTGCCCTTCCCTAACATGTTTCCTTGCCAACTTTACACATGATTGCTTAAAGAAAAGGATGATGTTTATAATAATATAAATAGATTCACTATTTACTTATCTATCAATTTAAACATAACATATCTCCCTTATTGCATATTAGTTATTATGAAATGAACTATATATAAATTCATATGCCTATCAACATTATATGTTAAATGCATATACATTCAGTTGCATACCAATTACTTATTGCAGCATTGGCTGTTGCTTTTTTGAGTGCAGATATCTATTTTTGATTATAACATATTAATATATCTGCTGCTATACTTAGAAGTATATTCCAGATTTCTCATTGATATTCCTTTCCATGATTGATTGATTGGCCATTATATACATACATATATATTCTATATAGTTATTCCTTTATTTATATTGATTGGTATTCTTATATCTATATATATAACTATTCTTTATTTATGTTGATTGGTATTCATATATATATAGTATAATTATATTTAAACTTATCACCCAAATATATTCTTGTCAATAATATTTAATCCAATAGATTTCTTATAATTTCCAATCTTATTCCTTTGTTTCCAATCTGCTGCTTTTTCCAGATTTTAATTGATCCAATGATCCAATATGAGTCTTTACCAAATGATGCCCTCCTCCTTATATACCCCTCAAGGTGGGGTGAAAAGTCGCACCTTTAATTTTCCTTGCATCCTTTACAAAGGATGCACCCCTTCCTTGATCACTGTTTTTAAACTTCTTTAATTATTATTGATTGTTGCCTTAAATTAAGTTTGCTGCTTTTAGAGTTCTTCTATATGCTACCCTATGGAATCACTGCATGCAATATTTGTTTTAAAGGCTCTTTAATTTCTGTTGTAGGCTGTGATATCCTTAGCCAGTATTTAATTTTTGTGCAGGCTGTGATCGGGCAGCATTAAGATGCAATTGAGATTGTAAAGAATATATTTCTCAGCAGGGCATGAATAAAATAGGACATCGCACCTAGGTGATGCTATAACATACTAGGGTGAATAGGGGGAGCAACTATAGCTAATCGCCTTGAAATTGGAAATGGTCATTGAATCAATCAATATTTTGCTCTGGGGCTTGAAGTTGAAATCAATGAAACAACCTACCCCCTTTGAGGCCAAGCACGTGAACTAGTGATGCCATCTTGTACTATACTAGGTGATGCTATACCATACTAGGGTGAATTGGGGGAGCAACTATAGCTAGATCGCCTTCGAATTGGAAATGGTCATGAATCAATCAACAACTTGCATGGGGGCTTGAAGTTGGAAACAATGAAATGACTTTCCCCCTTTGGGGCCAATTGCATGAAATAGTGATGCCATTCTGTACTATACCAGATGCTATACCATATGTAATGTCCCCTTTTCAGCCCTATGCTTTTCAATGGCTGTTAGCCTATTTTCGGAGTCCTGTAGGCTACTTGAAGGCATGTTTAGGGTTTCCAAGATTCTTGGAGGTTTCTCGTCCGCTTTTCAAGAGGTTCTTACGGGAGTTTGCCATAGGGGTTTTTGGGTTTTTTGAGATCCTTGGTGGGCAGTCATTGCTAGTTTTAGCAGTGTCTATTTTTAGTAAGTCACAACTGCATCTCAGAATGTGCTTCTTTTGAGTTTGGACACACTATTTTTAGCAGTATGCTATTTTTAGTAAGTGCTATTTTTGGCAATGGTCCTAGTAACAGTTCAATGCAGTCTTCTATTTCTGGCTGTGGTGGCAATTTCAGTTTCTGGGTTTCTGTCAGTTTTGGCAATTTAGTGGTTCCACCAGTCTTGGAGTTCGGAAATGGCAAGAATGGTAATTTAAGTTATTCAAGTTATAAAGTTTAAAAAAAGTAACCTTTATGGATCCCCACGCCTAGGAGGAACAACTAAAGGTTGTTTTTTAAAAGGTGTTCATGTGCTTGCTCAAGCTGGACACCTAGATGAGAGGTAAAATTAAATAAAATAAAATTTAATGTTCTTGGTGACAGTAATCTGCTCTTCATCCTTGCTGTTCTGTGTTTTTGGGAGGCGCCTAGCCTATGCATTTTCTTTGTAGACATTTTGGAAGGGATTCATGGCGATTTGAGGGAGTTGTGCTCATTTGGGAGTTGTTGGTTGGTGCATTTAGCCTGCTGTACATACATATCAGACTGCTGCTCTGAGTTTCAGACCTATTGCAGCAGCTTGTATGTCCTTCCAATGTCCTCCAGTGACAATATCTTGAGGCATATTTGTTCTAGTTTGAAGGGGGTGTTATTATTTTTCATTGTAGCATCTTGGGAGGGTGTTTTACTTGACAATTCTATCATTTACGTCTCATAACAGCAGTATGTAATGATTTGATTTGATTATGTTGAGCTCATTGTAACACCATCGGTAATACTGTTGGTGAATGCTCTTGTATTTGCATTTGATACTTACCCCACTGAACAAGTGGTTGCTCCTGCTGAATAAGTGGTTGAGCTTTACGTTGGTTACTTGTTACACCTGCTGAATAAGTGGTCGAGTTCTTATATTTCCTTTCTTGTTATGCTCGTTGAACAAGCGGAGGTTGGTCGGCTTGTTGCCAAGTGCTTTTCCTTTCTTGTACTTCCCGTTGAATAAGCAGATGTTTACTTTCATGCATTTGGCTTTCTTCACTCACCCCACTGAAGAAGTGGTAGCATAGAAGAATTTAATTGTAAGCCTTCTCATTGTATGCTCTCACCTTGCCCACATTTGGATCTTGGCGATCGGAAAGTGGAAGGTGTTTACCTTCAGTTAGCTTGTTTTTTCCATGTAATACAAGATCCCCTTTCCACCGTATGGTCTCACCTTGCCTACATTGGGATTTGGGTGATCAAAAAGTGAAGGGTTGCTTATCTTTGCATTTTGGTTAATGCTAACGGGTGAAAATTTGTGGAAAAAATTAATGGCGCATTATTATAGTGGTATCAAAGCCAATTCTCCTACCAACCTATTGGGGATTTAGTGAAATTTAGAGTTATGATAATGGATTTCAGCAAGGTTGAAGATCAACACAAGAGGAGTTATGAACAGGAAGCCATTCAACTTTTGAAAGAGTATCAAAGCATCCCTGATGGGTTTAGAAAAACGGTTTCTTTTGACTCTTTCTTGGGTTATGTTGTAATATTGAAACCTGGAAAAGCGGGTTTGGTGAAGTACATTAGAAGAACAATGAAAGAAAAATCAGAAGTTACCATTGAAGAAGGATTAGAGAAAGAAGTGCTTGTTTGTGGTCTGCAGCTAACAAGTAAGCATGAGGAGGCAAAAATTAGTCAACACCCATTGATGGTGGGACTTTAAGTCCTAAAGAAAATGAAGCTACAAGTGAAGAGCACATGACACTTCAAGATGACTGCGAAATTGAAGAAAAGTCACCTATTGAAATTGAGAATGAAGAACACATGAAGTTTGAGGAAGATACCGCCATGGAAATTATCAAACCTTCCATGTTAGATCAATTTCAAGGAGGTATGAGTTCGTTGGTTATTCCTCTAGGGGAACCTCACATTGCTTCATCACCCTTACCTTGTCTTAGCAAGGAATTAATTGGTGGCTTGGAATTGAGTTAGATGTTGTTCATACGTACGATGGCAGCCCAGTAAGTCTAGTATGTGGTGAACAAAGAGGATTGGTTAGGACGGATTTGATATTGCAAGATATGGAGGTGAATGACTATCATGATGCTAGTACTAGGGAGTTGAAGAGTGACTTATTCACAAGGACATCCCATCATGAGGACTATAGTGTTCACATTTTCCTTGAGCCGGGCAATCAACCCTTTAGGACATGGGATCCGGGTGTGTTGCTACCTAAGCAAAATGAGGATCCTACGTGGGATGATTTCCTTTTGATCCAGATGATGTTCAAAACTTAGAACACAATGTAAGCCATGAGATTGCTGTTGAAGAAGAAGATGTCTTTAAAGAAGAGGCTTGTATGGTGAAGCTCCAGAATGACTTCTTTGAGAAGGTTGCAGCCACTAATGACAAGTTTGATGCTTTTTGCAATGATTTCTGACTTTGATTGTGTGAGAATTTTTGCATCAATGTTTTGGATCACACTTCGTGATCCATCATCAGGAAGTTTGATGCTCTTTGCAATGATTTCTGACTTTGATTGTGTGAGAATTTTCTCCTTTAGCTCTGCTCTCATCCTGATGATGGATCATGGAGTGTGATTCGACACGTTGATGCAAAAATTCTCACACAATCAAAGTCAAAAATCATTGCAAAGAACATTATGGCTTGTGGAAACTTGATATCATTAAGTTTGATGCTACTGAAATTTTCAAAACAACACCTATTTGAGAGCATCTTCATCATTCTAGTGATGGCGATCTAGATTTTGAGTGGGAATCTCGTATACATAAAGAATATCAGCTCAACTTTTCAGAGAATCCAGCATAGGAGCATGGCGATATGGAACCTGATGAGGATTTTAAATCAGCAATCAGTAGTGACTCATTGCTTGGGTTGGGGGCTACCATGACTTTTGATCAAAGTGATAGTGAGGAGGAAGTAGATTTTGAAGATCATATGACTCTTGACAATGACGATATTTCCAAAACTTGGTTACATGGAGAACCAAGTCACCTTGTTGAACAAAGACCTAGAGAGTTATGTGAATTGAAGAATCAATTCTTGGTCACCATTGAGAAGGAGATTTAGGTCCTCACAAAGTTGGACAACACTCACAAGATCCTTGAAAACCTCATGCACAACGGTGTTGAGGGAAGAGATACTTCTTCAAATTTGCATCTTATCAAAGACTCTTTGGCAACAGTGAAAGAAGAGTACTTGCACTTGATTAGAGATCGAGATAATGCCATTTAATTTGCAAAGGAGGCTACTAGCGCATTCAAAGAAAGGGAGAGAAAGGTTAATGAGCTGTCTCTTGAGCTAGTTTCAAGAAAAGACATTAGAAAATACTTGGATGGCACTAATGGAGGTAGAAGATCAGCTAGCCAATACCAAACTTTCCAGGGAACAAGAGAATGAACAAAGAGCTGAAGAAATCAAGCAAGTAATTGATGAGCTTGATAGTCTTCAAGAGGAGTTTGACTTAGAGAGATTTCCCAAAAAATCAGGAGTTGCATGTGTAGATTTGGATTAGCAAGTTGGATTTGAGCAAGAACAAGGGAATGACTTCCAAATTTTTGATAATCCTTTGTTCAAAATGGGTGCAAAGTCAATTTATAACTATCCACTCTTTGTGGTGGAAGATGAGACATTTGGGGAAGTTTCCAAGCATGAGATAGTGTGGTTCCCAACTTATTGATGATTTGAGATCAAATCAAGAGACGTGTCAAATTTGGTGATTGGTAATCTTCCAAGGTTGCTTGATAATGAATGCATAAGTGGCGTTAAGGATAAAGTTTCCACATGGGGAGTGTTGGATCATGGCGACTTAAACATCTTAGACATTAAGGTGTTATCAAAACATGGTTTGGTAGTTGTTGGAAGTTCGAGGACAGCAGCAAGGAAAGTTGTTGGAGCTTACATGGATGGAATACATGGGTTTACTGAAGAAGTCACTAATTTCTTGGATGTGCATATTGTTTTAGATGGCATTTGGAGTTGTGATGTGTACCTTTCTAGGTGTGTTGGAGGGAATTCTTGGTTGAGTATCCATGCTTGGGATCCTCAACAAGGATTGTTGGAGCTTATTGGGAATGATAGGAAAGATCCTTGGAAGGATAAGGATCAAAATTTTAGAATTTGTAATGCTGTTCTTCCTCTTACCAGCCATTTTGTGATTCCTTTTGTTCATCCACAAATGGATTGGAGAGAGATTTTAAGTAGGGATTGGAGCATTGGATGAATGGTTACTCTTGGGAGTGTTCATTGGCAGAGAATGGGTCAGATTCTTAGTCTTGAGCTTGCTGTTTGGTTGCAGACCAGCCACTTTATGTTTTGGATTGCTCTCATTCAGGAGAGTTGGCATAGTATTTCTTGTCAAGGTAGTAAGGGGTTTTAGTTGGAGGTGACTTTGGAGTGTTTCCCAGCCACTCTGAGTTGTTTGGGTGCAACACAATGCTTATCTCACATGCTTATACTTGGGAATTTCATTGGAACTGCTGTTATCCCTTGTGTAAAGCACTAAACTCAGATTGTACCTTGCTAATTCCAACTTTGAATAGCAGTGATTATTCGTTTCTTCGAACCTTCCAAACTCAGAGAGTTCATCTTATGAAGTTTTGTGATGTAAATCATGGTAGTTCTCTCTCGGTGTTGGTTCAGGACAGCGAACTCCCGCATATTTGGTTTCACTATTCAGAGACTCTTGGAGTTGGAACAGTCAGAGTTTTCAGAAGTCTTCATGGTTGTATGTGGTGTTTTGGTGGGAAGCTTGTTGAACTCTTGCGAGGGATGGCTTTCCTTTTTGAAAGAAGATTGGAGGGAGTCACATTTGCAGCCATGGCTCTGCTTGACACTATGAGGAGATATGCTGAGGAGTATGGTTTTGGGTTGAGCAAACTTTCCTTTCTATTGCCCAAGATCGTGTTAGGCAATGGGATTGCAGACATGGACTTCTCAGAGATGTTTGGGTAGGAGATGTTGCATGGTGTTTATTTCAGGCCTCCCATGTATGTCAAATGGAGTCTTGTGGATGGTAACATTTCAAGGATAGTGCAAATTTGGCACGATGGTTTTACAGTTGTGATCAAAGTGATGCCATGGTGGGTCCTTCCTGAGGTGAATGTGGGACCCTGGGATCTTACTTGGTTTTATGTGGATTGGTCTATTATTTCTGGAGTTGTGGTGGCATTGCTTGAGGACAAGCAATCTTTAGGAAGGGAGGATTGTAATGTCCCCTTTTTAACCCTATGCTTTTTAATGGCCGTTAGCCTATTTCCAGAGTCTCATAGGCTACTCAAAGGCATTTTTGGGGTTTCCAAGGTTCTTGGAGGTTTCTTGTTTGCTTTTCAGGAGGTTCTTATGGGAGTTTGTCAGAAGGGTTTTTGGGTTTTTTGAGATCCTTGGTGGGCAATCACTGCTATTTTTAGAAGTGTCTATTTGAGTACTGACTATTTTTAGTAAGTCACAACTGCATCTCAGAATGTGCTTATTTTGAGTTTGGACACACTTACTATTTTTAGCAGTATGCTATGTTTAGTAAGTGCTATTTCTGGTAGTGGTCATGGTAGCAGTTCAGTGCAGGTCTTCTATTTTTGGTAGTGGTGGCAGTTTCAGTCTTTGGGTTTTTGTCAGTTTTGGAAATTCAGAGGTTCCACTAGTCATGGAGTTTGAAAATGGCAAGAATAGTAATTTAAGTTATTCAAGTTATAAAGTTTAAAAAAGTAACCTTTATGGACCCCCACGCCTAGGAGTAACAACTAAAGGTTGTTTTTAAAAGGTGTTCATGAGCTTGCTCAAGTTGGATGCCTAGATGATAGGGAAAACCAAAAAATAAATAAAATACAATTTAATATTCTTCCTCAAGTTGAGTGTCCCATTTTGGAGGGAAAAGGTTTTCAATTTTTGGGTTTCAAAGTGTTATATATACACCCTGAAATATTCCGAACCAATTTTTTTCAATTTTTGCCAAGAGCACAACAATGCAGAAAACACCCGTTAGGGTTAGATAAATCAAACCAGTAGTTACAATGTAACTCTTTGCCAAGAATGCGCACTCAATCTCAACAAGAGAGAGGCTGTCATATGGCAAGAGGATCGTCAGTACATTAAATCAGAACTGCAACTGAAAGTAACTCAACACCAAGTATATGCTACCCAATCCAGAATGGAATGAGGCGACCATATGGCAGAGATATAAATAAATACAAATGCAACTTCAAAATGTAAAGTAGGCGGCAAGCCAGCCTCTTCCACTTATCCAGCGGGTATTACAATGAAATAAAGAGAAGAAGTAAGACTGCTGACAGTACTACTGTTCAGCTTACAATAATTAGAGATTTGCCTGCCAAATACATAGAATAAGAAAGTCTAACCATGCTGCAATATAGTATAATGTCTCCTCAATGATCACAAAGACTTTCAACCCAAACCCAACTCAAATGATAGACTTTACGCAAGCTGATATGACAGAACAGCAACTTAATATGCATAACCAGCAACCCTAGAATCCACTAAAATGCTCACAACTCACTCAATACTTGCTAGAATAACATGAAACTTGATGCAAACGAATGCTAGGATGATGACAATGAAGACTAGACAAAGAAACAACTGATAAATTGAAGTATTATTTTTTTTTGTACACACTCCAAGAAAGCCCAGGAAGATACAACCTTCTAAGAGGGGCGATTTTGCTCTTAAAAATCCAAATCTTAATAATAAAATCTGCAACTTCACAAGTAGGGTCGCCCCTAGCAAGGAAACTCAAAGATGAAACACCCAGAACGAGAATATTTTTATTTTTGATTTTATGAGCAAAAACATACATTCAGCTACTGTAAACAACAATTCCAAAACTTCACTAATAGGCTAAAATCTGAACTACAAATGCAAGAAACCCAACTACAAATGCAAGGCAAGCCTAATACAAACTATCTCTCAACTAGTTGCTGTCTTTCAAGCAAGAAGTAGAGCCAAGGCTAGGAGGCATTCATTCCTCGAAGCAATTCCAACACCATTTCGGTAGCATAACAATATTGAAGACATAAGATGATCAACTGAAGGGCAAAGGCCTCATTTTATAAGCTCAGCAAAAGAACTCTAGATGCTTCTAGAAAGTGCGCCCTAATTTCAAATTGAGTTTTGACTTCATTTCCCTCCAAAAGAAGGCGTCCCTTTTCAAGGCTTCAATTTGACTTAATTTTAATTCACCTCTTCAAAGAATAGGCGTCCCTTTCTCCTTGAGCATTTTTGACTTTAGAAATATCAAAATAATTCCCCATGAGATGACCACCCTCAAAGTCCCCCTTTTAAAAACAACTTAAAGTTGTAACACTAGACCAAGGGGTCATAAGATGAAAATAAAACATTATTAATTTAAAATAACTTATCTCTCTAAAATGAGCACCTTAAAGCCAAAATCAATATTACCAACTGAACTGCCAGAAGAGGAAAGCTTGCTGAGCTGATGCTGACTAGACCACTGCTAAAAATAGTAAATTCGGAAAGTTGCTCAGATCAAGGTACATGCGATACCATTGCGAAGCTTTCTGAAAACCCAAAAAGAATCCGCAATCCAAAATCCAAAACTCCGAGATGTAGCCATCTTTACTTACTAAAAATAGTAAGTCCGAAAAGGTTGCTCGACGCAGTTGCATGTCATACCTCTGCGAAGCTCTCTGAAAACCCAGAAGGAATCCAGAATCCAAATAGCCAAACTCCCACAAGCAAAACCCTGAATCTTCAAGAGAACCCACCAAACAGTCAAAAACCCTAATTCTGCCTCTGACTAGCCAACAGCACCCTGGGGATAGGCCATAAATCACTGAAAAGTGCAGTGCTAAAAATGGGGACATTACACACCCCTCTTGCTCTCATTTTCACTATGTTGATTGATGATAACGAAATGCTGTCGGAGTGAGGATTGAATCCCCACAAGGGCTTTGGAGATGAAAACCTTCAAAGTTGCTCTAGTTTTGGAGTTGAGAGATACTCCCTAGCTGGACATTGGAGTGGCTTTAGTGCAAGAGTTACTATTGAAGTTATTGGTGAAAGATGTTTAGTTTGTTTTCGATTATGGATTGTTTTGATGTCTTCTAGCTATGTTTTGGTGTGTTAAATCTTCTTGCAGCGATTTGAAAGCATTTGTGGAAGTGATTTTAGAAGATTTCAGTTTGTTGGTTGTTCTTTCCTGCCCTAGGCCGTACTATTGCATTGTTCATGCTGATTGAAGGTTCAAAGATCTTTTGTGGGCATTGTTCATTCTTGTTTGCTAGGTTGAGGCAACCCATGGTGCAAGAAATCAGAATTTATGAAGGTGGCATGAATTTCTAGGAGCAAATTGCCCCTCTTGCTGGTCGTACCTCTTTGGGTGTTTGATACTTGGTTCTTGGTGACAGTAATCTGCTCTTCATCCTTGCTGTTTTGTGTGTTTGGGAGGCGCCTAGCCTATGCATTTGCTTTGTAGAAATTTTGGAAGGGATTCATGGCGATTTGAGGGAGTTGTTGGTTGGTGCATTTAGCCTACTGTATGTACATATCAGAATGCTGTTATGAGTTTCAGACCTGTTGCAGTAGCTTGTTTGTCCTTCCATTGTCCTTTGGTGACAATAGCTTGAGATATACTTGTTTTAGTTTGAAGGGGGTGTTATTATTCTTTATTGTAGCATCTTGGGAGGGTGTTTTACTTCACACTGTCATTTACCTCTCATAACAACAGTATGTAATGATTTGATTTGATTATGTTGAGCTCATTGTAACACCATCGGTGGTACCGTTGGTGAATGCTTTTGTATTTGCATTTGATACTTACCCCATTGAACAAGTGTTTGCTCCTGCTGAATAAGTGGTTGAGCTTTACTTTGGTTACTTGTTATTCCCGTTGAATAAGTGGTCAAGTTCTTATATTTTCTTTCTTGTTATGCCGGTTGAAGAAGCAGAGGTTGGTCGGCTTGCCGCCAAGTGCTTTTCCTTTCTTGTACTCCCCGCCGAATACGTTGATGTTTACTTTCATGCATTTTGCTTTCTTTACTCGCCCCATTGAAGAAGTGGTAGCATAGAAGAATTTAATTGTAAGCCTTCTCACTGTATGCTCTCACCTTGCCCACATTGAGATTTGGGTGATCAAAAATTGGAAGATGTTTACTTTCAGTTAGCTTGTTCTTTCCATGTATTGCAAGATCCCCTTTCCACCGTATGCTCTCACCTTGCCCACATTGGGATCTGGGTGATTAAAAAGTGAAGGGTTGCTTATCATTGCATTTTGGCTAATGCTAATGGGTGAAAATTTGTGGAAAAGATTAAGGGTGGGTTATTACACCATACTAGGTAGGTGATCTCCTGGGTGTCTAGAGTCAAGGTTAACAAAACCTTCATTGGATAAATTTCTTAGAATCTCCAGCCTTTTTTTATTAAATGTGCCTGCAGCTTTCTCTAGAATTGTGGTTGTTCTCTTTGAAGATCTCATTCATGAGTTCTTGATGGTATATTTGAATGATTGGACTGTCTTTGGGTTATTGAAGATACACATTTCAAAGTTGAGGGTAATGTTTGGAAAATACAAACAATTACAAATTTTGCTCAATTTGAAGAAGTGTTTGTCTTTATACCATTTGAACTTGAAGTTCTGTGGGTGCATATGGTCTGCCTGAAAGGAATCTTTTGCAGAGAAGGACAAGATTGCAGCAATTTTGAATCTACTCCATTCAATGATGGTGAAAGAGCAAAGAGCCTTTCTAGGATATATGAGCTATTGTATAAAGATCATTAGTTGATGCAATTATACCTCTGCCTATGGAAGAGCTTCTTAGGAAGAATGATAATTTTTAGCATTCATTTATGTGTCAAAGCACCTTTATTGTGCTGACAAATAAACTAAATAAAATCCCTTTGATGTACATGTAGATGCTTCATATTTTATTATTGGGGCAGAATTGTTAAAACTGGCCAAGAAGAATATTGATTGTGTTTACAAGTTGAAAGTTGCTTGATTCAGAAAAGAGCTGTAGAACAAAAGAAAGAGAAGTGCTATAATTGTGTAAGCAATCAAAATTTGGGACACTATTTGCTTGGGACACCTTTTAATTTTCATACTGATCGGAAAGGACTCAAGTATTTCACAAACTTGCATTTTTTCCATGTGCACATATCAATTTGGTTTGCGTTTGTTTCAAGAATTTGATTTTAGATACATTGTAGGACCTGATCATCTTTATGGATTCCGGTTAGTAAAGAAATTGGGGAAGGCTGAGAATGATTTCCTAATGCATGTCTTTCTATAGTTGCAGTCCCAAAAAACTCTAGGAGATTGCACGAGTCTTATCAACTGGTGAAATGCTTCCAAACATTTCTGCTGGAGAAAGGCAGATTTTGATAGCTGAAAATTGAAACAATGCCTTGACAGTAGATTTAAGGTTATCTTACAAGTTGAAAAATGAGTGGATTTTGAGATGTGTTTCATTGGAGCATGTGCACCGGAGGCATTTTTAACTAGTCTCAAACATTTTGAAATTAGCTTTCTGCTTGTCAGGTCAAGCAAATCTCATGTATTTGTTTAGAATTTTGGTCAAATGAGCAAATGGTTTCGATACTATTTAATTTTTCTAATTTTTTGTCATAAGCCTCTAATTTTCTCATGATTAGAAGGAAATAGAGATAACTTCACTGGAAAATTACAGAAACCTTTAGACAATTAACAAAAATTCATAAATTATTATGTTTTCTGTCATTTTTACCACTCTGGATTTGTGAGAAGGAAAACCTTATTTCTGAGAGAAGGAAAAAAAATATTTGTGATACGAAAAGTTCATACTTTACACTAGTAAAACAGTAAGATTTCTGATTATGAACTGACATATCGTGTCACATTACATTTTTCGAGCAAACAATTATGGTTCTAATTCAGAATTTGATCATCATTTGAATGTAATTATTAGTCTGGTTCAAGAATATGAATAGACATTTTCTTATCGTTCTAGTTAAGTGGGATGCAGGACCTTTTTTTTGAATGTGATTGAAATTTTTAATCAGCTTATGTTATATAATGAAATAGTAACTTTCTAAAATAAAAATAAGAATGTGGGAATGGATTGAAATGTAATTACATGTAACTGTTAGTAACTTCAAACAACTGCTGTTAGCTAGAAGCAAAATAAGAATGTGGGAATGGATTGAAATGTAATTACATGCAACTGTTAGTAACTTCAAACAACTGCTGTTAGCTAGAAGCAGCCAGTTCTGGGAATCAATTTAGTATGTAAAACTTATTTGATCATATGTTAATTCTTTTGCATAACATTGTCATATGTCTTTCTATTTTAAAAGGTCAAGTGTATAGACCAGTTTCTTTGAACTAAAAATTAGCTATAATAACATTATTTGATGGCATATTCATTTTGTTGAGTACTTGGTTTGTTCTACTTTGACTTTAGTTGAAGATAATAGAACTGTGTGCAAGAAGATTATTAGGTCTCAATAGTTCTAAAATGTTTGAAATGTTTTGCCTGCAGGAACCTTTCAATGCAGAAACTCTAAGAACAACGTTAGTTGAATCTTATATAACACCTGTGGACATGTTTTACAAGCGTAATCATGGACCCATTCCAGTACTTGATGATCCTCAAAGGTGGTTTTATTAAGAAAATCACAGCCATCACTTTGAAGAAAATACATTTATTAATAAGCTTTTCTTTTTATTAAGAACAATTAGAATTGCAACTTAGCAATTGTTACATTTAACAGGTACCGTGTCAAAGTTGGTGGATTAGTGCCAAAGTCGTTACTAATATCGATGGATGACATAAGGTGATAGGTTATAAAAAAATTCCATTTTGTTTCACGAGTTTACTTCTAAATTCATCAGAAAAACAAATTCAGATATTTTGCACATGCAGGATGCTTCCAAAATACACAGTCACAGCCATATTGCAGGTTTGCTGAAAAAGAACTCAAGCAGTCTTTTCAAGGCTATAGCTCTTACTGTGTATTCATATCCAAGTGACTAAGACTATTCAGTATAGCATATTTTCCATGGTTAACAAATTTAGAGAGTTTGAATGCTAATTTTTGTTTCTTTGCAAGTTTTTTAGTGTGCAGGCAATCGAAGGACAGCAATGAGCAATACAAAGACAGTGAAGGGTGTTGGATGGGATGTAGGTGCACTGGGCAATGGTGTGTTCTTGCTTTGAGTAGTTCAATAAAATATTTTAAAGTACAAATTTGCTGCAGAACTGCTGTTGTTACTGGCAGATATCAACACAGTTGTTTGTTCTTTGTCTATTGTTTTAACTTGTCCTACTCATGCTTGGTTCTTGTCACTAAAATATGCTAATTTTAATTACCTTGGTGTGGAGTGACCTTCCATCACCCCACCCTGCCACACACCAACTTGAGCTTACCTAGCTTGACTCTGATACCATTTTGAAACACATGGATCAGCTAGGACTTGAACCTAGGACATCCTGCTGGCATGCTGGGGTGCTCTGTCATGTTCCCGCCAATAAATGAAATTGCAACAAACAAATCACCTGAATTCCGAAGTGCTGCCCGAACCTCCTTGTATTTTTAAAAGGCAAATAAAATAAATATTTCTTGGCTGACCACCTGTGCCAAGGCAGATATATATATTTATAAAGTCGCCCACATTAAATATGGATTATGGAGGGGATTATTGAAAAAGAACAGTGAATATAAAAATCATTAAGGAAAGGAGGCAGTGATTACTCTATGAGAAGGCAGCGATTCATAATAAGAGAATAGCAATGCTTTAAGGCCAATAGTTAAGATCTGTTTATGGGCAGCAATTAAGGTTATGAAGGCTGTGACCACTTTAGGGAAGGCAATATGATAGTTCTGGCCGACTATGCCTATGTAATTGCCCAAAGATAAGCAGTCTATATAGTAAAAGCAGTAACCTTCAATGGAGAACGCCAATCAGATGTATTCACAGCCAATACAATGTGGACAACATAAATATTATGACACAGATTATGCGAGTGGTGGCGACTTGTAAAGAACATAAGTTATATCTTAAATTGAATTACTATGAGTGCATCTAAAAAAGGATCTGTTATAGTTGTTAAGGCTGACTTATTGGAGTAGTCGCCTATAATGGAAATTGAAAGTAAATAAACTATAAAACAGCAAATTGATAAGTAAGGCAGCAATTAAAGCAATTAGTTAAAAGCAGTTTTGGTAACAAAGGGACATGCCTATTCATAAGGATATTACTATTTGAAGGGACGTGCCCCTTACCAAAGGAGGGGTATGATGAACAGCTGTGTCTTTCCCACCCCACCGTGGAGGATATAAAGGGAGGAACTCTTCAAAGGGAGGGGCATCATGGAAGCAATATCTTCTGAATATTAAAAACTGATCGAATAGCAAGGCAATAGGAGCAGATCAAACATAATTATCTGCACTCAGCCGACAAGGGCAGAAGTCGACATTTGTTAATATATTTGCATCTTAGAATATAGCAGTCTTATATTTTAGCAAGCATTGTGGTATGCACTATTAATGATTATTGTGAATGACGATATGTTTATTAATGTATAATCTTTTATGAATTTAGATATGTTTATTGATGTAATTGTTGGTCAAACTAGATTCCTATTAGTCATTAAATTGCTCATTCCCGATAAGCAACCGTGTGGAGGAGTGGGTAAATACAAGAAGGGGGAGCAGATACTAGATTTCCTTCTAAGTACACCACCCCATGTTGGATGTCCATGTGTCCGCCACTTGTGGGCCAAGGGGTGGAATGCCGCCCTTGGGCTTAGATAGGAGAATCTACAGGCACCCCATTGTAGCTTTCCCTCTGATCTCCACATGGGTTGGTTGTTGAGATGGATTCAAGGAGTCTCAATCATAAGAAGGATAGATAAGGCAGCATGGATATGGAAGGCAGATACAAATTTATCCTCTAAGCACACCACCCTAGGTTGGATTCCCGCATGTCTACCACTTGGGGCCAAGAGGGATGGTATATCCGCTCTTGGGATTAGCATGAGGATAGCTTTGAGCACCCTATCATGTTTCTCGTCCAAGTCCTATTATGGCTAATCTTCCATCATGCACTATAGATATTGTGTAGTTTATATAGGTTTGAAATAGTTATGCATTTTACATGGTTTAAATGGATAAGCCATTTATTATATATGTTTTGATCATATGAATTATATTTCCAATGCCATCTAACATGATTGTAGGACCTAAACCAAGATTCATCTTGCTTAAAGCATTTAATTGGTAAGTTATAACCCTAACTACATTAAACTTGTGATTCTAGGACAAGATTTAGGGCAATCTCAGGAAGGGGACATTACAATTGGTATCAGAGCCTTAATCCTACCAACCTATGGGACAAACCAACTTTAACCACCATTCAACTAGGATTAACCATTGAGCCCTCTTCTTCAGTAGGCCAATAGTGCATTTCTATATGTGTGCGCATTTCACATGTTTGCTTCGTGCCTTACGCATATTTGTGTGTATACCTCATGCCTTACGTGTATTTATATGTATGCTTCGTGCCTTACGTGCATTTATGTGCACGCTTCATGTCTTGCATGTATTCATGTGTATGCTTCATGTCTTATGTATATCTATGTGTTTGCTTCATGCCTAATGTGTCTTCAGCAGCACTAGCAAATTTACTTATTTAAAATTAAATTATTATGAGTCTCCAAACACAACAATGAAGAGTTGTAACTAGTAAAGTGAAAAGGTGTGACTCCCTCAAACTTGAGATATAAAAGGGAGAGCATTTCATTTGAGAAAGACATCCATAACATCATTGGAGAATTAAATTGAGAATAGAACATTAAGTGATTTTGCAAGTAAATTAAATCAGGTTCTCAAGAATAGTGAAGATATATGAAAGGTTGTGACTCTTCAAATGTGAAAGTTGTGACCCTTAAATGTGAAAGACTATGACTGCCCCAACAATAAGATATAAAAGGGGGAATCATTTCCTTGTAAAGAAACCATAAATAGCAAATAAATCTATCAATCAACTTGGAAGCAAAGTATTATTCTCAAGGGCAGCCGTGAAGGGTGGTGATTCCTTCAAGAAATGGATATAAAGGATAAACCAATTCATTGACATTTAAGAATTCAAGCAATCATCACTCATCTATCCATCAAGAAATCGAACAATCAAAATATCAAAAGGATTTCCAAGGAAGGAATAATCAATCATAACAACTCAACATAGTTAAGGATAACATTTAACGATATAACTTGATTTTCAAATAGAAATCTGCATGTGCCATCACTAGCTCTCATAGAAATTTAGGCATAACTAAGATACAAAGATGGTTTAAGATTATCTGACTTTCAAACTTTGAGATAAAATTACACCAAGGTATCATCTTGACCTAGGATGGTCGATTTCTTAAAAGCCAAACAATAACATTAAAGTCCATAAAAATATTCCAAAACAATCTACAATGATTTGTCTAGGAATTTTGTCTTACCCATAACACCCCATTGGAAACATCATAGAGTGAATTATTATCAACATGCCTAATCAGAATTAGAAATAGCAATAAAACCCTAAATTCAACCAAACTTTGAAAACAATATTTTGAGAGAATGTAATGAAGACAACTCAATTTCTTTAGGAACCTGCAAGTAACAAATTTTGACTCTTAGAGAGACCTAGGAGAAATTTTGGAAAGAACCATGGACACTATAAATTGAAGTTGTGTTTTGAGATTTATCGTAGGATATATTCATCAAGCTTCATGAAGGAGGAACACAATTGTTATGATAAAATTCATTTTACTCTCCGGACAAGACCATAATGCACAATCAAATCCATAACACATATGATCTATCCCACACTCATAGAGACAATGGCGATGCATGGATCAACCTTGTAACCTACAAAATTGATTTAGTGAATTTTGTTCACTCCTATATTTAACGTCTAGAGTAGATTATTTCATCCAAGGGTCTTCTTCTCCTCAATCCTTCTTGATTAGAGTAGCTCTATATTCATGATCAAGAACATAAATATTGGGAATAAATGTGCCTTAAATAAATTTGATGCAAATGAAGTTACACCAACTTTGTTACGTAAGTCTATTTTAAGTTACATTATGGGCCCATAACCCACAAATCCCATTATCATTCCACCTCTTAAACTTTGCAAAAAAATTGATGTTGTTTTGTAGGTGGAATAAAACATTACTTTTCTGAGATATGAAAATCATCTAGTGTTAAACATGGGAATATGTCAAATCTTTACAAAAGGAGTGACAACCTCCTATTGATATGGAAATTGGACATTAGTGTTCGTGGGTGATAACTGCTTGCTATGGATTCTAAGACTTTGGTACATCCAATAATTTGTATTTGAGGATTATCTAGGGAATAGATACTTAGAAGGATATAACATGCCATTAATGAGTCTATCACAAGATGATGTATGTTGAAAAATGTTCGGACTGGGTAAGTGTTACAAACACCTATAAGCTATTTTAGATTACATCCTCTTTAGAATCAATCTTGCCCCAAACCTTGTTTGAATAATTAGGTGAAATAAAATATACTTTATTTAAGGGAAATTGTACTAACTCCCAGTTGATGGTGTAGGAAAAGAGGGTACAACCCATAGTAGAGGATCGAGTATTCACAACACTCCCCTAATCCATCATGATAAAGAACACAATATTTCTTATGGATTTTAACAAGGGTAATGAAGAATTTGTATCACTGCCCAGGATCCTTGTGGTCATAAAATGAGAGAAAACTTGTCTTAAGTAACAGGTCTTGCCAATTTCCAACTGTTGGTTTTGTTGTTGAGATTTATTGGGAAATAGTAGTACATAAGTCAGAAGAATATTAGACAATAAATTATCCTCATACTTAGAGGATGGTATTAACCTTATTGGTAGTAAGTTGAGGCAAGTATACTAACAACTACTCTCCAAGGACATAGAGTCAAACATAACCAAAATAGTCATCACTTTGTTTAGAATTTCCAATTCCTATCAAAGTATCACAACTGAAGCTAATATCATCACAAAAAGGAGCAATATTTAAAATCTACATATCTTAGTTTGTGATTGCTTGAGGACAAGCTATCTTGGGCAGGGTGGACTGTCATGTTCCTGCCAATCAATGAAATTGCAACAAACAAATCACCTTAATTCCTAAATGCTGGCCGACACTCCGTGTATTTTAAAAAGGCAAATAAAATAAATATTTCTTGGCCGACCATCTATGCCAAGGCAGATATATATATTTATAAAGTCGCCCACATTAAATATGGATTATGGAGGGGATTATCGAAAAAGAAGAATAGTGAATATAAAAATCATTGCGGAAAGGAGGCAGTGATTACTCTATTAGAAGGCAGCGATTCATAACAAGAGAATAGCAATACATTAAGGTTAATAGTTAAGATCTGTTTATGGGCAGCAATTAAGGTTATGAAGGTTGCGACTACTTTAGGGAAGGCAATATGATAGTTCTGGCCAACTATGCCTATGGAATTGCCCAAAGATAAGCAGTCTATATAGTAAAAGTAGTAACCTTCAATGGAGAAAGCCAATCAGATGTATTCACAGCCATTGCAACATGGACAACATAAATATTATGGCACAGATTATGCGAGTGGTGGCGACTTGTAGAGAACATAAGTTATTTCTTAAATGGAATTACTATGAGGATCTAGCACTCACATCTAAAAAAGGATCTGTTATAGTTGTTAAGGCTGACTTATTGGAGTAGTCGCCTATAATGGAAATTGAAAGTAAATAAACTATAAAACAGCAAATTTATAAGTAAGGCAACAATTAAATGAATTAGTTAAAAGCAGTTTTGGGAACAAAGGAACATGCCTATTCATAAGGATATTACTATTTGAAGGGACGTGCCCCTTACTAGAGGAGGGGTATGATGAACAGCTATGTCTTTCCCACCCAACCGTGGAGGATATAAAGGGAGGAACTCTTCAAAGGGAGGGGCATCATGGAAGCAATATCTTCTGAATATTAAAAACAGATCGAACAACAAAGCAATAGGAGCAGATCAAACATAATTATCTGCAGTCAGTCGACAAGGGCAGAAGTCGACATTTGTTAATATATTTGCATCTTAGAATATAGCAGTCTTATATTTTAGCAAGTATTGTGGTATGCACTATTAATGATTATTGTGAATGATGATATGTTTATTAATGTATAATCTTTTATGAATTTAGATATGTTTATTGATGTTCAAATTAGATTCCTATTAGTCATTAAATTGCTCATTCCCATTAAGCAACCGTGTGGATGAGTGGGTAAATACAAGAAGGGGGAGCGGATACTAGATTTCCTTCTAAGTACGCCACCCCATGTTGGATGTCCGTGTGTCTGCCACTTGTGGGCCAAGGGGGTGAATGCCGCCCTCGGGCTTAGATAGGAGAATCTATAGGCACCCCGTTGTAGCTTTCCCTCCGATCTCCACATGGGTTGGTTGTTGAGATGGATTCAAGGAGTCTCAATCATAAGAAGGATGGATAAGGCAGCATGGATATGGAAGGCAGATACAAATTTATCCACTAAGCACACCACCCTAGGTTGGATGCTCGCATGTCTGCCACTTGGGGCCAAGAGGGATGGTATATCCGCTCTTGGGCTTATCATGAGGATAGCTTTGGGCACCCTATCATGTTTCTCATCCAAGTCCTATTATGCCTAATCTTCCATCATGCTCTATAGATATTGTGTTGTTTATATAGGTTTGAAATAGTTATGCATTTTACATGGTTTAAATGGATAAGACATTTATTATATATGTTTTGATCATATGAATTATATTTCCAATGCCATCTAACATGATTGTAGGACCTAAACCGAGATTTATCTTGCTTAAAGCATTTAATTGGTAAGTTATAACCCTAACTACATTAAACTTGTGATTCTAGGACAAGATTTAGGGCAATCTCAGGAAGGGGACATTACATGGTCAACCACTGGGCTAGTAGCCACTGACTGGTTCTTGAGAACATTTCTCTGTTTTTCATATCTTGTCCATCAGAAACTCTTGGTTACTCATTTATAAATCACATGGAAATGGCTATCCAAGATCAATGAGAGAAACTACATTGGTCAGTGTGCTTCGTGGGCATTTAAATTCGTCATAGTATTCTCAAGATTTGTAAACTAAGATTTGATTGTCCTGAAATTTTGTCTTGAGCCATGCTGAATCAGTTGCAAAACCTTACTGTTTAAATTATTCATATCCATATTGAACATTACTAGAGAACAAGGATTGAAATGGGAATGTGATGATTGGAAAAAGAAGTTCATGGTCTATAGCTACAACTTGAAAGGTACCACCAAGGGCACAGAGTCGAATCTCTTAGTGACATCCATTCAAATCCATGATTAATTTTATAAGAAAGAATTTAGTCTAAAAGTACCCAAGATGCTCTGCAGCCTTGACCCATAAGTTGAATCAAGTTTCTTTGTTATCCTTGAACACCTTTGCAGAAGCGTCTGGTGTCATAGTAAGGACATAACACATGCATTAGCTCTGGCTAAGCAATAAGCAGAAAATATAAACCCAGATAAAAATAATAAGGTTCTTGAATATTATATTTGGTATTCATCTCACTATCCCTTCTGGAGAGTCTTCTATTTGTTGGCAAGAATGTTGATTGTTTGTGGCATTATGATAAAGATTAGGGTCAAATCTCACGTCTACCCATGGTCTCTATCATCCTTCTTGTTTCTTGAGACAGTAGAATTTTGATTATATATAAGATATTATTGTCAATTATAAAAGTATTTGTAAGCACAGTAAACTGTAGAATGATTATTGCAATTTTGAACCAAATTCCTAGTAGCCACTAATCCATTTTAATCAGTCAATGATATGTATCCAAAGCATCAGTGATAGAATTGCATTACGGCATTCATCTGAAAATAAATTAATAAATCCAAATTTCAATTTTTATTTTTATTGCATGTTCGAAATGTTACAACTACTAACCGAGCTCATACAAAAATGTTGATTTGTTAATATTATTTTGTGATTGACGCATGTTTTGTTTGATGAGTAATTTCTTTCAGGACTAAAAGCCCTGTTTGGTTATTTCATGTACAGATGACATGAGTTTGATAGTGAATTGCATGCTACAGATTCATATGGAATAATGCACTCAAATCACCTAGGGAGATTAACTTACTGTTGCTTTATTTTCAGGCTACATTCATGCTGAGTGCTTCAATTTTTTCCTAACAGCCTAGACTTTTTATGCGATTTTTTATTTTCTTGATTTCCAATTTTGGTCGGCCAGCTGTTTGGGGAGGAGCAAAGCTTTCAGATTTTCTGAAACTTGCAAACATACCTGAAAATACAGTAAATACAGAGGCAGGAGGCAAACATGTTGAATTTATTAGCGTGGATGTTTGTAAGGTAAAAATCTTGTTGGCAGTGTTTATAATCTTAATTATATATATAAAATTAAGAACCTGAAGATTCCTGTGCTTTATTGTGTAAAAGTAACAGGTTCCACAATTGAAGTTATTATCTAACGTGCATCTGTACTTTGAGATGAATATTATATTGCTTTACTCTTCATTTCTGATTGGTTTATGTAATCCATATGAGTTAGAGAATGGAAGGCAGGGTTTTTGTATGACTACAGCTCATTTTATTCTCTTTTTAGTATTTTACTTGATACAATTCTTTGTTCTTTATCGTGATGGGGTAATTTCCAGGAAGAAAATCAGGACCATACAAAGCCTGTTTGGTTATTTCATGTACAGATGACATGAGTTTGATAGTGAATTGCATGCTACAGATTCATATGGAATAATGCACTCAAATCACCTAGGGAGATTAACTTACTGTTGCTTTATTTTCAGGCTACATTCACGCTGAGTGCTTCAATTTTTTCCTAACAGCCTAGACTTTTTATGCGATTTTTTATTTTTCTTGATTTCCAATTTTGGTCGGCCAGCTGTTTGGGGAGGAGCAAAGCTTTCAGATCTTCTGAAACTTGCAAACATACCTGAAAATACAGTAAATACAGAGGCAGGAGGCAAACATGTTGAATTTGTTAGCGTGGATGTTTGTAAGGTAAAAATCGTGTTGGCAGTGTTTATAATCTTAATTATATATATAAAATTAAGAACCTGAAGATTCCTGTGCTTTATTGTGTAAAAGTAACAGGTTCCACAATTGAAGTTATTATCTAACGTGCATCTGTACTTTGAGATGAATATTATATTGCTTTACTCTTCATTTCTGATTGGTTTATGTAATCCATATGAGTTAGAGAATGGAAGGCAGGGTTTTTGTTGACTACAGCTCATTTTATTCTCTTTTTAGTATTTTACTTGATACAATTTTTTGTTCTTTATTGTGTGGGGTAATTTCCAGGAAGAAAATGGTGGGCCATACAAAGCATCAATACCTCTGCTTCATGCCACAAATCCGAAGGCAGATGTGCTGCTTGCCTATGAAATGAATGGCGAGGTATGAAACTTAGACAGTGTTTCTAATGGGAGGTTGTTGTTTGTGATTCTCGTATGATCATGTTTATTTGCTTTTATTTTGAGACTTTCTTGCACCCACAATATTTTTTTGCTTTCTACTCTTTAGAAGTAATTGCTGAATTCGAAGTTTTAAGATTTGAATGTGTTTGTGCTAGTCTGATAGTTTCACTGAAACACATAAAAAATCTGAAAAATATTCTAGATCATGGAACTTTAATAATAATAAAGGCATGACAGATGACAGCCAAATACTAAGAGGAAAATTCTTGGGACGGAGCATATTGTATACTCTGAAACTTAAAACATGAACTAGTTATTGACGCCTTCAGAAAAAGATTTATATTTTTACACAAATTGCAACCTCTATGTAGAAGATGGTAAGTTTACCTGCATTTTTCTTGGTTTTGCTGAGTGTAGCCTGCTTTATTCATTCTAATACTCTATATTGTCTCAATCTTGACCTGCCTTTGTTATTTTAACCTCCCCAAAATTGTGACAGTAGTCGTCCTAAAGTTAGTTGCATGCTAATGAATTGTCACATCCACTAAAAAGGCATTGGTTCCTAATGTTAATGTACATTCTTCAATTAGAATGATTAGAGGATCACTACAAGGTTTGGTTCACAATATTGGTGCTATTGGGATGTAAAATGTTTTCAAGTATCATGAACAATTAGTGGTTTAATTCAAAATGCTTTCAGCTTTCATTTAAAGCTTAGCAAATACTATCGTGGCAGATATCTGTTGAGATTGATAGATGCTTTTAATTTATCAAGCAACCTTAGATTTTCTTTTGCTTTTTCTTAGGTTTTGAACAGGGACCATGGATATCCCCTTCGTGTGGTTGTTCCAGGCATAATTGGTGCTCGCTCAGTTAAATGGCTGGACAGAATTGACGTGATTGCCAATGAATGCCAGGTAGAAGCCTTCATTTTCCTGCATTAAAAATATTTTGAAGACGAGTAAGCACTTTATTGCATCTATTGTTAGATCAGTGATTGTATTATATCAATATTATAGAAACTCAGAATACAACTGCGTTAATCTTTAGACAAACTTGTTATGATTATTACTTTTTAGTGTGCACAGGGGTTGGAAGTTTAATTATGTCTTATAGATGATCTTAAGGTAATTGTTGTAGTTTGTCTAGTTTGAACTTCTTAATATGTTAGCATTTATTTTGCTGGCTACCTTGTTAGTTTTTTGTTGGCTTTGGCTAGTTGTTAAGAGATTGTTTTTTTCTTATAACTCGGATAGTTGGGAGCCCAGCAACCAGCAGACCACTCTTGCGGTGATACCTTCATGGGATGAGCAACCACTATAACTTCAGGCTACACTTGGAGAGGTCCCATGCCCTGGCATAGCTTGTAAATTTGGTTTTGAAACTGTGACTATTCTTTGTGCTTTCCAATGGCTCAAATGTCCAGTCTACCCACTGGGGCTGTTGTTAAGACATTGTTGTAAGTGGTTGCCAATGTTTGCAGTCTCACTAGCAACCATCAGGCACTTTATAATAAGTCTCTTGTAATCTGTGAAAGGGGTTTAATTTGTACACAGTCCTCCCTGTTGTACATTATTGTATCAGACACTACATTGGAATAAAGCAATTACCTCTATTTTCCTGCAATCAATTGGTATTTATTGTTATGCTTTATTTATATAGTGAAATTGGTAGCATAACAATTTAATACAAATGTTTGGTGCGGTTGCCTTTGCAAAGTTGGGTCAGATTTAAAGAGAATCAATGCCAATCAATAATACCGATTAATGATTACACTAGAGATCAGCATTGTCCCCCATGAAATTGATGCTATTAAGCTTGAACATAGGTGGGATAAGATCACAACATTATCAGGGATGAACTGTGAAATTAGACGATCCTTTAGACTAGTGGAACAATAAGAATAAAGAAGGCTATGACAGGTAGCCAACTCCAAAAATCAATCAGCCCAGTTGCAGAGTCAAAGTAAAAGCCAAAGCCATAGTTGTGAACAAAGAAATCAAAATCTGTAAATCCAACAAACTTCAAATAAACAGCCCATGAAAGACAAATGGGTTGAAGTTGCCATGCAACTTCATCTTCCTAAAGAAGGAACAATTGATCTCACTCACCAAGTTAGCTTGAACACTCTTGTAGAGGAGTCAACTCAATCATTAGAATTGACAAAACCCTCGCCAATTGAGGAAAGTCTTCATTTTGAGATGACTTCAAGGACTTCTTTGTAGAAGAAGAGAGGCATACAATAGCAATCTTCAAGGCATCAAAGAATTGCTACTAGAGGAGATTGAGCCAAAGATGCTAGGAAAAGAATTGGATTGGGGAAAAGGAATTGGAGTGTGATTGATAATTCAGAAATGCAAATGGAAACAAGTGCAATGCAAAAGACTCCTATTCTAAACCATCACAAACCTCTAGATAGAGCTCAACAAGTGAAAGCAAACAAGAAAATAACATAAAAAATTAACATAAAATTTTACCAAAAGCCTCTATTGTTGAATGATTTGCTCCTTGATGAATTGGAATGTGGATGCTCTCTTTGCTCGAAGATGACCAATTTGATAGCATATACCTAACATAAGTGATAATTGCTTTCTTTGGATGAGAGAATGCTTGAATTTATAGATTTTGGTAATGGGGAATGGATGGTCAAGTTCTGATTGTGGGATCAAGGGTGGAGAATGGTTGATAGGAATTCCCTACGATCTAGGAGAGGATGAAGGGTGGAGATGAAGGTAGTTAGAATGTGAATGGCTAGGATTAACTTACCAAATTTAGTAAGTAGTTTTGAGCATGAGGGGAATTATGTATTAGAATAATATCTTTCTATTTATGTCGTAATGGTCATCTCATCGTTGCTTTTTCTAACTTAATGATTGTTTCTTTTAGAAACATCGTCTCTTGTAATCTATATAAGGAACTCTCGTTCCTCTTGATTAATATACAACAAACATCGATTCTGTAACATGGTATCAGAGCAAGAATTTATTTTTTCGAAAAATTTTCAAATAAAAATTTGTATGGAATTTTTCTGAATATTGAAATTTTTCTTTTTCGAAATTTTTTTTTTTTGAAATTTTTTCGTATCTCTTCAGAAAAAAAATCGAGGGTTTCTGAGAGCAGATCATTTTCGGCGCATTCATGAGGTCGTGACCTTGTGAATCATCTCTGGATTGACGCGATTTTTCTGAGTGCGCATTTTCTTGAAGCTCGTTTTTTGGGCGACGCGATCTTGAGACTAGTCTGCTCGGATTCGCTCTATTTCGTGCCTTTGTAACCTGTGATGGGATTTCTCATTCCCGTATCGTGCTGACGGTTGTGGAAGAAGAAAAGTCGTGTTTTTTTCCTGCAAATTGCGACCTTCTATTATGACGAACTCTGGGTTCTGAAGATTGCGTTTTCATTTGCATCTGCCGCGCGACTTAATTACCATGCTTCTGCCGCGTTTTTTTTCTGGAAGCAACCTTCTAGCGCGCGATTTTCAGAGACTTGGGGTCATGTTTTGATCTTCTGTTGGGGTCGTGTTTTTCTGGCGTTGGCTTTTGGTTTCCATGCCTTGAAGCAATGGTCTTTGCAACTGCGAACTGGGTCTGCTCGTTTTTTTGGGCCTGATGGGGATTTTACCTGCCTCCTTACTCTGTTCGTTTTGCTAGGGTTTTCAAACTCTTTTGTGGCAGTGTGCCTTGTTTCTGAGCGCCTTCAACTCGTGACCTGACGTTTTTGGGTCTTGCATTTGGTGACCTGTTTTCTGTTTTGTAGCTTCATGCCTTGATTCGATGTCTAATGTGGCTAGGGCATGTCATCCGCCCTTTTGTTTAGCCACTTGAAGTTGTTCTTCTGGGGTTTTATTATTTTTTTACCTTAAAATTTTTTTTTTGGTTTTTTAAAATATTTTTTTGTCCTGTAGAAGAAAAATAAAAAAATCTGGCTTCTGGGTTGTAAACTTCCGGGAGGTTTTATAATTTTGTCCTAAAAAATTAAGAGTTTTTCTCCTGTATACCCTTGTCAGGGTTTCTGTCATTTGGGAGGGCTCTCTGGTTTTTACCGTTTTTTCTGAAAAAACAATGATTTGTAATCTTGGGTTTGGCGATATTTTCCTCAAAAATCGTGGTTTGGTGTAGTCAGTTTTTGGTCGCAGTTGGGGCGAACATCTGCATATCTGGCTTCTTGCAGTCTGTTCTGGGGTGTCATGCTCATCTGCAAAAGATTGGAGGGTTTGCCGATTTTTCCTCAAAATCATAGCAACTGTTCTTAACCAAGGAGGGACAGTTCTCCAACATTAGGTTGGACTGTTGGTGTTGTTATTTCCAGAAGTTCTGCAGTTTCTGGGAGGGTTGGTGGCAGACTCATCTCAAGTGGCAGAGTCAGTGGCAGGCTCTTGTCTTTTGTTGTAGCAGCGTTCTGAGAAGAAGGGGGCACCCTTCTCTGTTATCTCTGGGTAGTTAGAATGATGACCATTAAGGGAGGGTATTAGAATAATATCTTTCTATTTATGTCGTAATGGTCATCTCATCGTTGCTTTTTCTAACTTAACGATTGTTTCTTTTAGAAACATCGTCTCTTGTAATCTATATAAGGAACTCTCGTTCCTCTTGATTAATATACAACAAACATCGATTCTGTAACATTATGGACATGTGCATCTAAGAAGGCTATGATTTTGGGATGTGTATCTAAGAAGGCTATAACTTTGCGATGTGTTGAGAGAATAAGGGGACCATAAGGACAAGTGTTCTTAGGTGCCCAGTATTCTTGGAATGTGTTGAGAGAATAAGGGGACCATAAGGACAAGTGTTCTTAGGTGCCCAGTGTTTTTGAAATGTGTTGAGAGAATAATGGGAGCACAAGGACAAGTGTTCTTAGGTCCCTATTATTCTTGGAAAGTGGTGAGAGAATATAGACTTTATTAAATAATAATATTATTTAATTATTTTAGCCACATGTGTGAGGTGGATAATAGGTGGAAATATGTAATTATTTATTTATTTGTAACGAGATGGAAAAGGTGATAAATTAAATAATATGAATATTTAATTTAAGTGATGTACTTTATGTGAAAGGGATATGTCCTAGGTTAATTAAGACTAGGTGATGGAACGAAGGCCTAGGTGATGAAATTAGTCGATTAGGGATTAGGTGATAGGTTTAGTGATGATGAATAGACCTAGGGAATATTTTAGGTGTCTACACATAGTATAGGTTACTAAGGTCTCAAGAAGGGTTGAGGATACAAACATGTTTGAACGTGTTGAGGAAACTAAGGGATGTCTGGATCAAAATTTCTTGAGGGAGAGGTGCTGATCACTCGAGGTGCATCAATAAAATGTAGTGATGATTACTCCACCTACTAGACCAGGTGTGGAAAGGGAAAAGCTACCTAAATCTGCTAGTGATGGGTTTGAGGGTCTAGTGCAACGACATGTGTGACTATTTGGACAGCCAATGGGAAAATTTATGAAAACCATTGGTTGCATTCACTTACAACCATCCTCAAAGGAGTGGCAATTGATTGGTTCATAGATGTCAAGCCACTTGATAGATGTTTGTGGGAGAAGTTATTACAAGCCTTGGGAAAAAATTCAAAGTTCTTCAAGATGACAATGAAATTGTTGCTGAAATATACAAATACCAAACAAGGGAAGCATGAGAATGTGCAAGCATACAATCATAGGCTCAAATAACTTCTCAAGAAACTGGAAATAATTGATGATTGGATTAAAGAATTGTTGATTCATTGAATGTTTGAGTCCTTCATTGTGGAGGAAAATGAAGGTTGTGCCACCTTCATTGTACAAAGTAGCATACAATAAGTAAGTAAAATATCCTCATGCTTTGAAGAAGGAATGAATAGGATTGTAGTTAGTGTACAATACCTATTATTATGTTTCAATAATATGGCTTATCCGACTATGTATGAATTGTTTGTTGGCTTTGGATGGTTATAAGAGTTAGTTAATTGATGATTGTATTCCTCTCGACAACTATTGGTTTCTTTAAATAGATTTTATATTGCCAAGGAAAGTAGTATGATCTAGTTGGATTGAGTTTGATCCTTGGCTCACCATCTCTAGTCTACTTTCGTAATAATTTCATGTGCAAATAAGATATACTTTTACTCCTTTATTTGGTATGCATTATTAATTTTGTTCACCATTTCAAGTATTCATTTCATGAGATAGGAGAGTAAATGTTGGTGTTGTTTTGATGGAGAGCAAAACCCCCCCTCACTGTATACATATACTTAGCCACAAATTGCCAATCACAAGTAGACCATTATGCAACGATACAAGATTTTACTTGACAATTTTATTTGTCGATTAAAATTACCCACTTCACCATTACAAAGACACAAGTTCAAATTTCAATTCAATTCTCAATCATTTACTTCTACTGACACTCACAATAACTCACACATTGATTTTTTCATTTCCTAGCTTGACAATGCATATTTTCCAATTTTCTTTCTGTATACATTTAAATCCACAAATCTATTACAAAAGGCCAACTTCTACCTTTGCATAGTTCGTTTCTCGTAGAGATTTTGCACCCCTACTCTTTTTACATTAAAATCTACATAAGAAGATTTCCTCTAACTTACTCTAGCATCATGTGCCTCACCCCTGCCTTCTTGCAACCCAACTTTGTTTGAAATTATGTTTCTTGGTTGATGCAGTGCAACCTCTCTTTGTGAACAACTACTTTGCTTTGTCTTTTGTCTAGTTCTCCTATGTCATCGCTCCTTTTTCTCACGTTCTATCTGCGTTCTCCCAAACTGTTCACACTGGCACACACCCATACGTCATAAATGTTTTCAAAACTAGTTCGGCTTCTCCCGAGAAACAGTCGCTCCTCCCTTACGGGCGGATTACTCTTTCTCACCATTGTATTGTTTGCTCAAGTCTTACATTCTATTTTAATTCTCATCCTATGTGGCTTGATATCTCACCCATACCTTTTGCTGTCTTCCTTGCATGGCTCCGAGCTTCTAATCAAACACCATTGACCTCTCTCCACAGGCCGAAACCTCCACACCACTCATTGTATCGATGCCCCTTTCTTTTTCACTTCTTGGCAACAGAGAACTAATAATAAAACCGTTTCTTTTTCTTTCTTGTAGGCCGAAACACTCTCCACAAAACATGGTGATCGATCCTCTTCTTCTCTAGAAACCGTTGTCACCTCTTCCAATCAACAAGATCAACAGGAGAGAACAAATCAGCTTCTTGATGCCAACATGAAATGGCCACCTTTGTCACCAATCAGAAACAAAAACAACCAATACACAACTCCAAAATTTCAAATCAAAAATTGCAAAACAAAAATTGCACGATGCTCCTGCATCAGGATCCCTAGGAGACAAAAGGAAGCATGTGCTCCCTCACATGAGGTCATCAACTAGGAATCATTTCTCTATTCTTTTCTTTCGTGTCTTCCAACATCGCTCTGGAACAATTGCCATGCTTTCAATTTGTTTCCGTTTGTTTTCCTTTTTCCTTTTTATATCTCCTCCTTATGTCCTTTTCATCTAAAAGCCTCCAAAACACCATCTCACGCTCATATATATCACTATCACTATTGGGTTCGACATACTTTTCGTCTTCTACTTTTAAACTCTTCCCTTCAACAATTTCATGCAAAGACTCAAAAGCATCATTACTAAAATCATCGGAAACAACTTGCTTACCATTTACCTTGCATGTGCACTCCTTAAGCTTCTTCCAAAATGTTCTCGAAAGTATGTCAATCTTCTTTTCTATTGCAACAGCTTCTTTATCATCAACTACCAACTTCATCTTTGTATCCTTCGTTGTCCAGTTTATCTTCATACCTTCACTAGCAAGCTTCTCCATCCACTCCTATTCTATAGCTGAAAATTGTACCCACAAATCTTCTGCACTTGCTGCACCACCTTCAAATTTCTTTTTGTTAATTTCTTCACTATTCATTTTTTTGCCTTCCATATCTGCTTCTTCCTTTTGCTCTTCATTCATCAATCCTTCATCATACCTTGCTTTCCACTCTTGCTTTCCATTGCTTTTCTTTATGTTCTCCTCAGTGAGAACTTTCTTCACCTCTTTCGGTGCATGTTGCTCACTTGGCAACTCTCTGCTATCTAAACTTCTTTCATCTACTCTTTTCAAGGCAGCCATATTCTACCCTCTTCTTTTCTGAACAATCATCTGCACAGACCACTTTAGCGTCTTTTTGAATGACCAACACCAACCATATTCTTGGCTTCTTTCCTCAAGCCACTGCTTACACTTCTCTAAATCTCTTCTCAACTCTGCCATTTCTTTATCCCACTTTGAATCTTGCTTCTTCACATTCATGTTCATTTTGCCTTTCTTCCCAAGGTTTTCTTTTATGACATACCACTACATCTTTTTATCTCTCTTCTTGGCTTCTCGATACCTTCCCTAGGGCTTCTCTCCTTTTCCTCTGCCTAATCTTTTGGTACCTAGTTCTTCTTGTTAACCCATCAAACGTTAACACACATACTTGTCAAAATCCTACGAGCATAACCGACTTCCACTTCCTAGACCTTTTAGGCTCTGATACCATAATGATGGAGAGAAAAACCCCCCCTCTCGCTATACGCATATACTTAGCCACAAATTGCCAATCACAAGCAAACCATTATGCAACGGTACACCATTTTACTTGACAATTTTATTTGTCAATTAAAATTACCCACTTCACCATTACAAAGACATAAGTTCAAATTTCAGTTCAATTCACAATCATTTACTTCTACTGACATTCACAATAACTCACACATTGATTTTTTCATTTCCTGGCTTGACAATGCATATTTTCCAATTTTATTTCTGTATACATTTAAATCCACAAATCTATTACAAAAGACCAGCTTCTACCTTTGCATAGCTCGTTTCTCTCAAGACATTCTGCACCACCACGCTTTTTACATTAAAATCTTCATAAGAAGATTTCCTCTTCCTTACTCCGGCATCATGTGCCTCACCCCTGCCTTCCTGCAACCCAACTCTGTTTGAAATTATGTTTCTTGGCTGATGCAACGCGACCTCTCTTTGTGAACAACTACTTTGCTTTGTCTTTTGTCCAGTTCTGCTATGTCATCACTCCTTTTTCTCATGTTCTATTTGCATTCTCCCAAACCGTTCACACTGGCTGACACCCACATGCGATAGACATTTTCAAAACTAGTTCGGCTTCTCCCAAGAAATAGTCTCTCCTCCCTTATAGGCTGATTACTCTCTCACCATTCTACGGGTTGCTCAAGTCGTACATTCTACTCTAATTCTCATCCTATGCGACTTGATATCTTGACCATACCTTTTGCTGTCTTCCTTGCGTGGCTCCGAGCTTCTTCTAATCAAACACTATCGACCTCTCTCCACAGGTTGAAACCTCCACACCACTCACTGTATCGATGCCCCTTTCTTTTTCACTTCTTGGAAACAGAGAAATAATAATAAAACCGTTTCTTTTTCTTTCCTGTAGGCCGAAACTCTCTCCACAAAACATGGCGATCGATCTTGTGAAACAATTTGGACAACAAATGTGCAAGATGATAAGACAATTTGGCTACAATATTTTTCAGGCACATTGCAAGGTGTAGCAATTGATTGGTATATAGAAATTGACCAAACCTCTCGAAACACATGGGAGAGATTAAAGAAAGCCTTTGAAGAAGAGCTTAAGTTGTTTTGTGATGATAATGAAATAGTAGCAGAAATCTACAATAAAAAACAAGGTCAGAAAGAAAACATAGGAGCTTATAATCGTAGACTTAAAGAATTGCTTGTAAAGTTAGAAAAAGAACCAACCAATAATCTTAAGAAAAGATGGTTCATTGAAGGTCTACTTTCATCATTAAGAAAAAAATGTAGTACCATCTTCTTTGTATGTAGAAGTCTACAATTAGGCAATGGACACAAAAAGTGAAGACAAAATGTCCTCTCGTGGTAAAAGAAAAACAAAGGAAGATGGAGGTTCGAATGACAATACTAATAGTGAATCAGGAATGGTACAAGTGCTCCGGAGGGACATGCTTTAGATGATGAAAGAATTGAAGGTGGAGAAAGAAACCAACAAATAAACTAATGAACTATGGTGTACTAAGTGCAAAAGTGAAGGTCATACCAAAGGTAACTGTCTTAGAAAAATGTTTTGTGAGTTTCTTAGGTCATGGGTCATTCGATAGAAGAGAGCCCATATAATTTGAAGACTAGGAGTATCTTTACACATGTAGAGTAGTCCACTCCATTGAAGCCACATAACGCATCTCCAGGTGGCTATAGAAATCAAAGTGGAGCTCCAAATCAAATAAAGTACAACCTTAAAGGATGTCCAATCATACAATGTTGACAATGTAATGAATGGGGACACTTTGTGAGAAATTGCCAACACAAGAAAGACAAATTGCAACTATGGAGCAAATGGTGTGGACTTGGAGAATATGAAGACATCAGATTTCCAAAGCAAAAGGCCAGTGTCAACATGATTGGTGTAAGACGTACATGAGAAGTGCTCTCTTACTTGCTTATATGTCTTGTAGTACCTTGGATGACCAACTAGTGGTGTGTCATGGCATGGCCTCAAAATTTTCTCCTTCATTTTTGATTCTAGGATAAGATACACCCGGTCCTTATAAATAATGAGCTTATCAGCCACCTTGTATCTGTCATCTTGTAGCTTTCCATCCAAAATGTCAATAGCAAATGTGTTCTTGGCATATTCAGCTATTATAGAAACCCGCCAATCAGAAGATATCAGTCATAGAACACAAATAAGGCTTCCCAGAAAGTGCATTAGCCACCACATTATTCTTTCTCTTAACATACTCAATGTCAAAATCATAGGCTTGTAGCTTACTTACCCATTTTTTCCATCTATTATTCAAATCCTTTTGATTGAGGAAGAAACTGTTATGATTCGTTTTTACCACTAACTTTCGACAAACCAAATATTGCTTAAACTTAGCTAGTGCATGCATGATGGCTAGCATGTCCTTATCATATATAGAGAAGCTTCTCTCTTACTCCTTGAGCTTCCTACTTTCAAATGCTATGGGGTGTTTGTTTTGCAACAAAACCACTCCAATCCCCTCTCTAGAAGCATCACACTCTAAAACAAAAAGAAGTGAAAAATTTGGAATAGCCAAAATAGGAAATGAACTCATTACCTCCTTGAGCTTGTCAAAGGTTCTCTATGAAATGCTCCAAGAAAAGGCTCCCTTCTTCGTGAAATTTATCAATGGGGCCACAAGTTGTGAAAATCCTTTGAAAAATCTCCTATAATAGCTCCAAAGTCTCACAAACACACTCAAATGTTACAAAGTTTTGGGTCGAGGCCAATTCCTTATTGCCTTGATCTTCTTCTCATCCACACACACTAATATTATGCCTCAAATACAATATTTCGGTCAAACCAAACTCATATTTAGATGTTTTAACATGGAATGAATGTCGTTCTAGTATGCCAAGCACCTCATCTATGTGCCTCAAGTGGTCCTCCCACGTTTTGCTATAAATCGAGACTTCATTAAAGAAAACTAACACGAATTTTCTCAATTGTAAAATGAATACCTGATTCATGCATGACTGAAATGCAATAGGTGAATTAGTCAACCTGTTAGTGAATGGATTTGTCTTTATGAAGATCAATGGATTACTAACTCTATTTGCCCGTTACATAAAGACAAAGTTACTAACAATTGGAGAGATCACCATTTCATTTCATTGGTGATCTTCCTCTGAATTTTAGTGAGGTACAACTCCCTCTAATGGTTCAACTAACCTTTGATAAGTATGCTTTTAACTAGAAAGCAGGAAAGGCAAACTAACATCGGTTCATAGCTATGATAACAATGTGATAGGACTTAAAATGAGTGTCACCAACATTTCAATGCAAAGACTAAGATATTAGCAATAGAGTAAATAGTCTTTTAGATAGGACGTCATTGAATTCCAAAGAGAATGAACATAACATAAAGAAGCATTCGATTTGCAAAGGAAGAAAAACTCCAGATATTTATTCAAGTTCAAAGACTCATTCATAAACATTACATTACATTCAAAATCCAATTGCTCACAGATGATGAATAACTTTAGAGTGGGCGAGTCGAAAACGATCCTTCTTTATTTTCCTCTACATCACAGTGTAACCAAAAAACCAAAGTTCAGACCCTGCATAAGTCCTCAAAATACATACTTATAGATCCTCGTTCTTGGATCTTTTCAGTTATTGTAACCATCACCTTTCCAAGTGAGAGTTTCATAAATCAGTGCCCTAAATTCTTACATGGTTGAGCCGTATGAGCATTTATGACAATTTTTAGAAATGTCATAATTACATCACATTTATCAATTTGATTTTGGCGGGCTAGTGCATCGCCGCTCCTTGTATGCAAGCCTCGTGGCTTCTTGTACGTGTGAAAGACTTGCAACTTCCAACTCTTGCATTTAATTACATCTCCACTAGTGATCATATGCATGCAAATAGATTTAAATTTTAATTAAAAGATTTTTATTAATACTGAAGCTTAGCCAACTCAGAATCTAGCAACCTTATCAAATCATCCACTATGTTCATTTAATTTGAGGCATTTGCAAACATCTTTTCTACTGAGAAAATCTTCTCATAACTTATCTTGCGGATATGGCAACCATCTCCTTTATTCTATAAATTGAAGGAATTGCCCTCCTTCATATCTCTATTTCGTTTGGAAAATGTTGAGCACTTCCAGTGACACGACTTCTAAAGGTGATTTCTTGGTAGTTGAGGGTGTAGAGTGTAGCTCTATGATGAGATTAGTGGTAGACCAGCTTAAGGAAGTGTTGCTCATAAGGAGCAATGTGGAAGGAGTTATAAGGAAGATCATTCGAGTGAACTTCCTCGCTCAGGTCCATGTGCATAATTTTGCTCTTCTGGAGCATTTCATGTATAACATTATCCAGACTTCCGGTAAGTTGGGATGGGGTGCCAAAGCTACAAAGAGGTTGGTGAGGCTAGCTTACCTTGCTAGCGTGGAAGCTGCCTTGGGACACCTCAGTGAGTACCTGCGTGAAGGCTTGGTGGGGGATGCAATTTGTATTGCTACTACTCTCTGGAACAAGCAAGCCAAACAAGTTGTTTCTCTTCTTTGTGCTGGATTGGAGAGAAACATGATGGAGAACTTCGCCCACTATGTTGAATTCAATGAAAACTTGTTTTCCCCAGCGTAGATAGAGAGACTTCAAGAGGTGGTGGAGGGCATCCACATCTTTATGTTCATTCTCTGCGCTTAAATGAGTATACTGAAAGCCTCCTTTTTTTGACATAATATAATATATATATATATATATATATATATCTGTTTTTGCGTATTATCTATTCTAAGCAATGTGATGGAATTAGCATTTTTTGCTTTTGCTTTATGTATTCCATCCTTTTCCATTCCTATAATGTGGTAAAATTTGATGACTTTTGGTTCTGTTTAATGCTCATGTATGGTATTCACTTTCAACACTAATGTCCCTTCCTTAATAGAACTTTGAATAGAAGGTGATGGCCTGAAATGTGATGTAAATGACCTAATGTCGGGTCCCGACAAGGTTTTGAGAACCTCGTTGGAATCCGACATGATTATGAAAACCTTTTCGTTTACCGCTTTATAGTTTTTCTTTGAAACATAGCCGAAACACTTAGGCATTCTCTGAAAAGGCACTTCAAAGTTAAACAAAGAAACCCTTCACCGTTGGTGATAAGATAGGTTTTCGAAACCTTGTTGGGGACCGACAAAGGTTTCAAAACCTTGTAAAAGTTCCGAAATAGTGCTAGCTTTGCATACCACTTAACTTTTTCTTCTTTCGGTCGGCGCTCGCCACGGTTGTGGGAACCATTTCGAGATTTGACGCTATTCTCAAAACCTTACAACAAGTCGATTCCATGGAAAATTTTAGGTTTAACTTTAGGAAGTCGGGAAAAAATGAGGTTGCAACAATCGTTGCGACTCCCAACTTAGTTTTAAAAACTATGGGGAAGGCTGATAACTTTAACTTAGGAAACTTTTCATGGACATATGCGGGCTTTGAAGGGATGACGAAACCATAGTAACACAACCCAAATGGCATGACCAACAACTCATATTGCCATAATGACACCTGAAAGCTGTTTTGTGCACAACCTCATCCTTGAATCTTATTTGATGATATCCTACGTAGATCAATCTTGGAGAAGTTCACTGCACCATGAAGCTCATCTATCAATTCATCAATCTTGGGTATGGTCTTCTTATTGAAGACTCTATAACCAATGCACATCCTCATAGTACCATGCTTTTTCTTGACCAACACCATGGAAGAAGCAAATGAGTTAGAGCTAGGTCGTATGTGTCTCATGTCCAACAACTCCTTAATCGCCTTCTTAGTCTCCTCCTTGTGCCTCGTAGGATGATGATAAGGTGTAGTAATGATCAATTCTGGTTCTTCCTCTCGCTCAATATATGCTTAAAGTCCCTATTTGGTGGTAAACTTGAAGGAATTTCATTGAACACCTTGTCATGTTTATCCAAAATGGATTGGATATCAACATGATAAGATCTTCCATCCTTGGATGGACTTGTATCTGTAATCAAACACTCTGCCTCCCAAGCTACTTGGCCTCTACAAAAGGCCCTCTCTAGCATCTTAGCTAAAACAGTTCTGGTGGCCCATTGGCTAGGCCTCAAAGAACTACCTCCTTCCCATTGGATTTGAATCTCAACTCCAAAATCTAATAATTTTGAGTACTTGCCAAGTGAGTGCAACCATTTCTCTCCCAAAACCAAATCCATCTCACCAATGCTAATCACATAGAAATCATCTTGCATCTTATACCCTCCCAGTGGTAACTCAAGCTGCAAAATCCTTTGGTAGCATGGAATAGTAAACCCATCAGCCATTGTAAATTTGAATCCCTCAAAATCCTTTGTCCTCATACCCATCTTAGCCAATAATCCCTCAATGAAGTTGTGGGTGGCTCCACTATCAATCAAAATTGTCACCCTATGTCGTTGTAAGACTCCTCTAACTCAAAGAGGGTGATACCTAGGTGTTCTTGAAAGTGCTACAAGTGTGCCACCTAAATGCTCTCCTCTTTGATCCTCATGCTCAATCTCACCCACAACAACCTCGGGTTCAAACTCTTCTACCTCAAAATCCTCATCGCAAACTACCCCTATCTAGTGTACTTTCTCTTTTCCCAAGCATTTGTGACTTGGTTCCCATGGATATCTACAAGTGAAGCATAGTTATTTCCTTCAAAGCTCATTTTTAGATTCTTCCACCTTGCTAGGTTTTGCAAGTGATACCTTAAGTTGTGGAATGCTCTTGTGGAATAGTTTCCTTTGTTGTCCTAATGGTGCACTCTTGGGGTGGGATTTTCTCTTGACTATGAAATCCTCCAAATTCAATGCCCTCTGGATAGCATCCTCCAAAGATGTTGGCTCAAATGCTCTCAACAATCCTTGGAGTGACTTTGATAATCCTTCAATAAACAAGAATTTGAGCCTCCTATGTATCACATCTAGCACCATGACGAAAACCTGTTGAAATTCTGCTACATGACCCTCCACTAAACCATGTTGCCTCAAACATGTCAACTCCTTGAAATACACCTCCAGATCTCTCCTATCAAACCTGTCTATGAGCTTTTGTGTAAAATCAACATATTTCACAATGTGGTGATGCAATTGTGTGATTAGTCCATGATGCCACCACTCATGTGCTATACCTTCTAAATGAAGAATGATAAGCTTGATAGCCTCATCTTCCTTTATAGGGCGAGTGAGAGATATGTATCCATTTTTTGAACCCAAGCTTGCATAGTGACCTTTCCATAACCATAAAAAGTAGGGAGTGTCAACTTACTCAGAATTGAACAATTGGAACTATTTTATATCTATCAATTGAACAGATCAGAATTACAACAGCTCATAGCACTAACCGTATGGTTGCAAATCCAAGGTTAAATTGGGACTGTGGCCCCTTTATAGTGTTCTAGAACAATTATAACCCGTTTATAGATGCCTAGCTTGATGAATTATTGCTATAGTAAATTATTTTGGGCTTGGAGCCAATTGTTGAGTAATGTCCTGGATTGAAGCCTATAATGTCCCCGTTTTCAATCATGTTAGCATTGAAGTTATCTTTGGCTTTCTCGGTGATCATTAGTTGTGCCATTAGCGATATTTGATGTTTTCAAGGAGCTCTAGAGTATTTTTGCACCTTCAAATGTCACTTCCGATCGGGTTCTGTATTTTTAGTATTTTCAGTTGGTTGTGCGAGAAATATTTAATAATTAAATAATTAATTTTAAGTTGTTGAAAAAACATAAATTAGAAGGCAACTTAACTTAATTATTATAAATATGAGAAAAAGTGTCTAAAGTCCTGGAAAGCTAATAAATTTAATAAAGTCACTTTTTTGGTGAATTAAAGAATTCAATTAAAAGTAAATAATGAATTTTCAAGAAAGGTGGCAAGGAGTTATTGAAGAAGGTTAAAAGGGTGTTTGAGCTCATTTTTGAGGGAGTTTTTTCCTATTTTCTCTGATTGAAACCCTTGTAGTTTTGGGAGATCAAACTTATTTATCTCAGCCTTCTAGAGGATGGAAACCTTCTTGGAGAAGATCAATTTCAATGGTGAGACTATCCACCTTGGTTGGTATTGGTGGAGTCACTCAAATTTCACAGTTGGATTTCAACGATTGGAGTTTGTGAAATTTGTGAAGTCTTATTTTAAGCCAAATTTCAAAATGTTTGTAGAGGCATGTGTTGGAACATATAAATCTAATGAATTTAAGGTGCTTTGTGTTATCCCCTAATGATTCCCATCAATTATAACTGATTTGAGAAATCTCAATGGTGTATCATGTTCAAGTACCTTTGATAGTTGCCTTTCCTGCTTGCTAGGCTATAGTCAAAGGCCCATTTGCAAAAAATCCAAAATTGGCTAAGTATTGAACTTTTCGGTCTTTCGGGCTTTGGGTTGTGTTGTGACCTTTTTCACACATCGCCCCATTCAAATGGGGACCCCTAGTTTTTGCTCCATTCTGGTCTTTTGGCTTTGGTTATTGTCTCCCTCTCTCTTTCTGTCTCTTTTCTGCTGTCTGCCTTTCCGGGAACGTGCCCGCCGTTGAGCTTAAACGTAAAATATTTGGCCAAGTCTAAAAATTAGGGTCTGTACTTCCCAACCAATTTGTGGCCAAATGAAGTAAATAAATTGAAAACAGAGATTAACATTGATGTCATTGTGCTTTCAATAAGGTTCCCAGCTAAATTTCATCAAATTCTGGCAACTTACTATTTTTATTAAGTGTGCAATTCAGGGTGTTTTCTCAGCACTACCGAAGTTCTCTCAGTCACACTGCATCCAGAACATGTCAGACTACTCATCTGCAAATTTTGAGCTAGAACCAACAACTTGCTATTTTTAGCAGTTCAGCTTCCAGAGCAAATTTTAGGGTTTATATGTGAAGTTTTTCAATGCATGTCTAGAGATTCCTTCTGAGTTTTCTGAGACCTTCGCGATGGTATAACATGCAAAGTGAAATGATGACTTTCAGAATACAGCCTTCAGAGGCTATTTTTAGGGTTTGCATGTCAGGGTTTTCAACGCATGTCGGG
Source organism: Sequoia sempervirens (assembly GCA_007258455.2). Classification (NCBI taxonomy): domain Eukaryota; kingdom Viridiplantae; phylum Streptophyta; class Pinopsida; order Cupressales; family Cupressaceae; genus Sequoia; species Sequoia sempervirens. The sequence continues at coordinate 220,932,696 of VDFB02000003.1, read as the reverse complement.
TGATTCCTTGTGGGTTTTTCGAGAGCTACGCCGTGATGTGACATGCAAACGGAGATGATCACTCCTTCAACAACTTGCTATTTTTAGCAGATGCACTCTGGCAGCCGCCTCCCAGCACTTCAGAATCACAAACTGATCGCAATGCAACAGAAATGAGAACAAACGGAGATCATTTGATATGCATGCAAGTTAAATTAGGGTTTCCAGCTTCGGGACCCAAAAAGAGGCATAAAAAGTCAGAATTTTCGAAAATCCGATGTATACCACCGCGATCAACATCTTTCAAGCTATCTGCTGGTAAAATTTGAAGACAAACGGAGCACTTACTATTTATATTAAGTCATTTCAGAAACAGGCTAAAAATAGAAAGTCAGCAACAGGCGCCGGTGTCAACAGGCAAGTCACATGGTGAGGAGTACGTCATTCGAGTTTCAAAACAAACGAAGCTGTGGAGATCTTAGAAGCAAGCATTTACTATAAATAGCAAACCACCTTCAGAAATGGGCTAAAAATAGCAGGCCAACTCAGAATAGCAGTGTCAACAGGTTGACAGAGTCATGAAGATGCAGTGTTCAAAATTTCAAATCAATCTGAGCTTCTGAAGCATGAGAATTAAAAGACTTACTATTTATAGTAAGGCATGAAGAAGCTGGCGAAGACGAAGAAAAAATGGCTAAGTGTTGATTTCATCCTCCTGCCACCTCCAAATGCGCCCTAGTTGATAAAGAAGTTAGAAAAATTTCCAAGGCACAAGCTTCGTCCTGCTCCCTGGGTGAAATGCGCCCTCCTCACAAGCAAAATGATGAAAATATTCTAAGTTAAAGTTTCATCCACCTCCTATGGAAAAATGCGCCCTCATGCGAGGTCTCATGTTTGAAAATCTTCTAAATATGAATTTCATCCCTCACACATAGCAAAATGCGCCCCCAAGGTGGATGACTTCAATGAAAATTTCTAAGTATAAATATCCTCCACCTATGATGAAATGCGCCCATCTTAGGAGAAAGTCAAAAAGGGTCAATGATGCTTTATCCTCCACCACCCTCCATATGCGCCCATCCTTCACACTATCTCATATGCGCCCATGTGTCAAGTGAGTCAAGGGTCAAGGGCGTTCATCTTTAGCAAGTATTAAATGCGCCCAAAGTTAGCAAGGGGAAAAGAGTCAAAGCTTGGTGTTGAAATGTTCATCCACCACACATGCTAGAATGCGCCCAAGTGGTCAAGATGGTCAAAACATGTTGAGAGTTTCATCCTCCATACATGCCAAAATGCGCCCAAATAAGGGCATGTGAAGACAAAAATGAAGAAGCTCAAGAGTCACAAGAGGGCGTTCAAAGTGTTTTATCCTTCATGAAGTATAATATGCGCCAAGAAGTGTAAAAGGTGTTGAAATAAATATGTTAGGCATGGAAAGAATATCCTCTTACAAGTGAATAATGCGCCCAAGGGGGGGAGTTGAATAAACTAGGCGTTGAAATTTAAAATGTCCTCTTTAAATATAAAATGCGCCTAAGGTGTTGAAGATAACTACAGAGGGCGTTGGGATTTAAAAAAGGAAATGTATCCTTCATGAAGTGTGATATGCGCCTAAGGTAAAGTGTAAAAGGTGGTGAAATAAAGTTGATAAATGAAATAAAGAGTATGCTAGGCGCTGGAATTTGAATATTCTCCATGATACGTGCTTTCAAGAATTGAAATAAAAAAAAAATTTCACCACTGGCAAATAAATGAAGTTGAATAGATTTTCTAAGGCAAGTGCAAAATATGCTAAGTGATTTAAAATTCTTCTAAGGCACAAATATTTTCTTCCTTAAGAAAATATGCCTAGACTCTGAGGTGATAAATTTTCCTGAAGATGGATGAATTTGCCAGCGAGGAGTCCGATGATGCCAGCTGCACAGGGTCAATAAAAAATTTCAAGTCAAAGCAACAAAGCACTCATAGGGATGAAGAACGGGATTAAATTTCATGAGGAATTATTTTTTTCAAAGGTTCAAAATTTAAAAATTAAATGAACCCGTTTGTTGTGTACCCATGAATTCGACACGCTCTGAAGAATTTTTTCTTCTGGGTATTTAAGATCTTCGACAAGGAGTTGATTTTAAAGTCTTCTGCACTTCGCCAAGGCCTTTAGGATGAAGAATTTAATCGGCACTCGAGTTTTCTTAAGGGAAAATTTAAAATTTTTCTAAGGCAAAAATTGAATAAAATATGTTTTCAAAAGAAAAATGCTTCGAAAGATGGAATTTAAAGTGAATTGCCTAGATGATTTTGATTGACAGATGAATTTTCCAAAGTTAGAGGTGAGTGAAATTTAAAATTTGAATGACAGAACTCTAGCTAGTGAGTAAAATTGTTAAAAAGTGAATTTAAAATAAACATTTTCGAAAGTGAATTAAAATGCTCCAGTCAAAGTTGAACTTCTAGAAGATTAAGATTCCTGACATCGAAAGACAAGTGTCAAAAATGCCAGAAGAGGGAAATTCGAATTCTTAGTGGAAATTTAATGCACTGGCTAAACTTAGCCTTCTTCTAGAATTCAATTCCCTATAAGAGCTGAAGGTTATTCACTTCTTTTTCACAGCTGAAGAAAATCAAATTTGCTCTGAGTCCAGTGTTGCAGTGAGTTGTTGGGGCTGAAGTTGAAACTTGCTGAAGAGGAATTTGCTATTGAAACTTGAGTTTGTTGCTGAAGCTGAGAAGGTACGAATTGAAGTCTAGTTGCTGAAGCTGAAGTGTGAATGTGCAAGTGGAAAATTCGATTTGCTGAGTTGAATGTGAAGATTGAAAGTTGCTGTGGCTGCAACTGTTGAAGAAGTTCGAATTTTTGAAAGAGTTTATTGCTGAAGCTGAAATCTGCAAGTGCAAGTGAGGAATTCGATTTGCTGAAGTTGAAGGTTGCTAAAGACTGCGAACTTGCTAAATCTGATTTGAAATTGAAGAAGTGTGAATTTACAAGAGTTCATGTTGCTGCAACCAGCTAAGAAATTTGATAAGTTTCATTGAAGTTGCTGAAAATATCAAAGTTGCTGAGACTTTCTAAGTGATTGATAATTCAAAATCTGTTGAAGGAGAAGTTGAGGTTTGCAAATGAGATATGATGTTGCAACTTCTAAAAGTTTTTAAAAGTCGACTGGCAGCCTCTGCACAATCTTTTATTTATTTTATTTATTATTTGCTGATGGCTGTTTATTGTTTTGTAGGATGGCTGAAGCAAGAGCAATTGGCAAGGACAACAATGGTGCATCCAGGCAAGCTGTGATCAAGAAATTAAGCAAGTCTTTCCTGCCGGAATCAAAGTTCACCTCGAAGTTGGGCAAGCTGGTTGATACGAATTTGGGCTCTTTCAACCTGGAGACTTTCAAGAATCGAATGCTAGGGATTGGCAGTCATCAACCTTCGATCACTTCGCACAACATTGTTCGAAGTGGATTATATGCAGCTGCTGGTTTCCCACCAGCTATTCAGTGTTCGGAGCTGATGATGGAGTGCGCCAACTGCTATGAGACTGAACACCGATCAATTATGTCACCGGATGGTCAAGTGCTTGCCAACCTCACTCCTGCTGCTATCGGCGAGGCTTTTGGGATCCCAGTGCATAGGAACATGATTTACAAATCAAGAGAGCGAGCTGAACGAATGTATGCTTCTGCATTCGAGAGATGTACAAACACAATCAATACTCGTTGGATGAGCAACCCCAAGCCTTCTCGTATCACAAATTATATTATATGACTTGAAGCAGGAGTATTGTGACCTCATCATGATGCTGAGTAGAGTCGGAGGCTACCCCCAGGCATTTATTTTCGAGCCATGGATGTTCTATTACATCAACCTAGTGTTGGATGGGAAGGAGCACATTGATTGGGCCGCGATGATCAGTGACAATTTGCAGGAACAACTCCTGAGCTTGAGAAGAATGGGGGCTCTTACATTATTTACATGCTGGCTTGTATGACGAAGTATAGAGGAATTTCATATAAAGAGCCTGTTGGTTGTGGTTCTGACAAGTTCAAAATTCATGAGGCTTGTCTGTAGTTGCACCTGACAAGCACTACCTATTACAAGCGTGTCAACGATGCTTTTACCATGCACATCACGAGATCACTTCAGGAGCGTACTCATCATAGGATCTCAAGGGAAGCCCAGGAATTGATTGAGAGGCATGGGTGCTGGTTTATGAAGTTTTCTTATATTAGGCTGCAAGGTTTCTCTTCATATCCATACAGACTGCCTAAGTACCCAACCAACATAATTTTAATGTTAGAGATATCTAGGAAACTAGTTGCCTACGATAAGATTCAGAAGAAAAAGAAGGGAGGTGTTGACTTCTCAATTGTCATGGGCAATTCAGATGAAGTGTGTCCTCCATTACAGGTAGCTAGAGAGGCTGAGAGTGAGCTTCAGTTTTATCACTTTTCCTATCACACCAACCGACATCATTATGATCCACATAACAATATTAGATGGGTACTATCAGAAGAATTTAAACATAAGGCAGCTGAGGAGGCTGAAGTGAAAGAGGGTGTTCTCTAGGTTGCCATTGGGTATGATCAGGGAGTGTGAAGTCATTCTAGTACTAGACCAGGTGAGCGAGGACATGAACGTTCTCCACCTAGAGAGCAGTGAGAGATACTCCGCTTCCACTCCCAGACTGGTCAGAACCAAAGATTGTTGATTTGGACACACTTTCCATTCCAGTATTGACATTTACTAGGGCATGGGTTGATAGACATGTGAGCAGGTTGAAGAGTAGGCTAGTTTCTTTGACTTACAATTTGATGGGAGATCATAGGACACCCACCACCAGCAGGAAGAAACAAATTACACGAGGCCCAGAATCTCAAAAGAAGGAGCCAGTTCGGCAGGAGCCTATTCAGTCGGAACCTCCACGAGTTGTAGTTGAGTCACCCACGCCATTGGAGACACGTTCTCCAAGCATACAGGAGGTTTCTTTATTTGCTGATCAAAGAAATGCATTGAATCAGGTGCAAGTAATACCAAAAGAAAATCAACCACCACGGAGAGAGTCAGTTGGCCAGAGTGTCAACGCACCTACTAGAGATGATCAACAGACTGATGAGGGGACTGCTACTGACACTCAGTTTCGGCGTGAGTTAGAAACGGCTTTAGAGGATGATGATATAATTTTAGGAGACACTCAGCCACTTGAGGATGATGAGCCTCGCCAGAATGATGTTGAAGTAGAGCAAGTCCGTGAAGTAGAGGCGCAAGAGCAGCAGCCATTTATCATACAACATGATGTACCTGATTGGCTCAGGGATAGAATGAGAAGGAGCCCCAGTGAAGAGATTGATCCAGCAATCGAGATGGAAGAGTTTTTAAACAGAATCAGGGCGCCTCCACAAAAGAAGAGAGCACGAAAGTTTTCAAAGATATCAACTGATGAGGATGGTTCCCGCACCCTTCACATGGCAGTGCCACAAGTTGATTGTGATCGAGACGAAGCAGTACCAGAGAACTACGTGGTCACAACTTTGGAGTTAGGACATCCCACAGGTGCACAGATTGTTGAAGAATGTGATAATTCCTATCAAGCACTCAAGGACAGATTATTTAAGAAAGAAGGAAAGTATAAAAAATTGAAAAAAGAGCATAAGGCTTTGATAGGATATATGCAGTAGTTGTCTCGTCCTTCTGGTCAAGAGATTCCAGCAATAGAGCTTCCAGCTGAGATATCTAGGGAGTTAGTTAGCGGCTTGTTGGAGTTGGGGAAGATGGCACAGGAGGCAGATAAGTGGGTTGTAGGAGTTCGTGCTGAGACAAAAAAGTTCATGGAAGACCTTGCTCATTCCTTCCAGCAAGCTTCCAGTATTACAGCACGTATGGAGGCAGTTAACCAAGCTTGGGGTGATGCTTCTGTTTATCAGAGCAAAGTTATTCAGCGTTTGGAGGCATTGAGGCATGTTCCTTTGCGGATGCTGATTGATGGAGGGGTCATTCAGGAGAATGATAGGTATGACTTTTCTAGGTGGTACTCTTCAGTAATCACGGGGCGTGGTTTCTTTGACGCAGCACAGGCGGATTCAGCTAGAGTGCGGAAGGCTATGGCCAATATTATTGATGGAGTCCAGAATACCTTCGAAGCAATATTTGCTAGGCGGTTGAATCCCGAGGAGGTGACTACTGATAATTTGAGGGGTGGGCTGGGGCCTTTCTTCTCGGAGGTGAAGACCTTTGTGCAAGACGACTTTGAAAATATTTCTACTTTCTCCAGCTTAATTCAGAGTACATAGGATGCCTTAGCTGCTTGGTGAAAATCTTGCACAAGGCATGAACAATCAGTCACGGTGTTAGAGTTCCAGCTTAATTGCATTCCACCTATTTTAGTTCAGGAGGTTGACGCTGTACTCGCTAGGTTCATTGAGTTTGCAGCCAGAGAAAAGCATAATGGCAATGCACTTCTGGATGATGATCTTCTAGAAGACTGATTGTGGGCATTAATCGCCTTTACTATTTTGGGAGTGAGTGGGAATCTTTGATTCATTTAATGTACCACTCCCTATTCTGGCAGCTTTTAGGGTTAGGGCTGAGGTGGCTCGATCTGAGCCTTTGATTTGATTGTAATCTGAGCCGTCCTTTGGACTCGGCTATCTATAAAAGGGGGAGCCCCCCTCATTTGTAATTCATTAGAATTAGAGATTAGAATCGGGAGTAGATAGTAGAGTTGGAGACATTTTGTTAGAGAGCTAGCTTGATAGTTTAGCTTAGTTTGGAGGAGAAAGAAAGTTTTCCCTTGAAAACTTTTGTAAGAGATTGTTGTGTAAAAATTTTATAATAGAAGATCTTTTCATTGATGATGGGATTCGTCTTTGTTATGGATAGTTAGCAAGGTTTCTTCGTCCCCTCAATTCCAAGTAGCGTAAAGTAGTTTAAAGTAGTGCAGTTTTCATTTCATGCAAGTAGTTTACTTCGGATTTGTGGTGTTTGATTGAGGTAGCTTCTCTTTATCCACACCACTAGCGACTTACTGACGGTAAGTTTGCCTTGCGTGGTCAACTGGAAATATCTCAAACTTAACTTCGATTGTGGTTCTTATGCTTGTATGCATCGTTATGATGGTACTTGTATGTCGAACTATAATCTGAATATTCTTCATTACTCCTTTGAAGATTGCACCAATTTTGCTGAAGTTGTCCGATGCGAGGCTAAGTGAAATCCTGTTGAAGTCTACTGAAGTCGAGCTCCACATATCTTGCATTTAGAATAGAACATAACTTTCTTAGGCCCTACACTCATTTACATTCCGTTCATCTTTGGTTAGTTTTAGGAAAACGTACTTATTGCTAAATCATCCGCATTGCATAAATCCCTTCAAAGCATTTATCTATTGTTTACTGGAAGTGTCCTGAACAATTGTGTAAGTCCCCTCGTAAAAACAACATTTTACATCAAACCAACTAAGGGTATTCCAAGTATTTCGGAACCTTGGAGTTGAACGTGCGAACTTTCTTGCAATCTTAGCGCACGAAATACTTTGATCAAGAGAGAATGGAGTAGCCTTCGGATAACTTTGTTCTGCTGATTGGTGCGGTCACAAAAATCACATCAACAGGAAACTGGCACTAGAAGGAGGGCCTCCAAGGATTCCTGCAGTGAACAACCACATTCAAGTAAAGAAAGGATTTTTATCAAAAAGAAAATTGGAAAAGAAACTATCATGAATCAAGATGGTGCTACCTCATAAAGAGATATTTCCAGTATTGCAGCCTAATTTGGGATTCAACGACGATCAAGAAGACATCCTCTCAGGTTTGAACAATCTTGCTTGGAGGACAAAGGAGAGCTACGTTGAGTATATGCGAACTTGCTTTGTGTTGCAAGAAGAAGAAGAGAAGGCTTTTGAAATTCAAGTTGCAATTGAAAGGGATTTGCTGAATCAAAGACAACCACTTGCTCTTGCTCCCGCACCTCGCCGATAAGCAGCTACATCCTGGATCGTATCAGTTCGTTCTCTCCAGATAAGTTGAAAAGAATTCTGAGGTCTACGCCAAGTTCATCCAAGGAGTTTGTGGAGTTAGAGCTACCTACTCGCACAAGGAAGAAGAGAGAAAGCCATTTAAGTAAGGAGGCCACGTCAAGTGAAGAAGTGTTATCAAGTGAAGAGGTTCAATCAAGTGAAGGAGAAACAAGTGGAGAAGAAATTTTGGGTTTGTTCAAGACTCCACCAAGTGTTTCAAGGTTTGCTCAACCAAGAACAGTTCAAGTTACTACACCAGTGTCCGTTCAACAACAACAACTAGTTCAGGCTACTACACCCCAACAGCAGCCATCCCAAGTTATTGTATATCAAAGGTGACAACCAATTCACGCAATGGCTCAACCAGGAGGTCAACCAGGAGGTCAACCCGCTCCGAATGGTGCTACATGGTTGGTTACTAATCCGTCTCCCCTCGAGTTTGCTGATTACCACAACATGCCAAAGAATCCTGAACATTTCTGCACTAAGTTTCAAGTCCATGATGTTAACCGTACTGCTGAGGACCATGTCAAGATGTTCGAAGATCACCTATGCAATAGGAAGATTGCATATGCAGACGTGGCTTGCAGACTCTTTCCATATTCTTTGGGGGAGGAAGCTCATCATTGGTTTATTCACTTACCAATTGGATCCATAAGGACATGGGAACAGATGAAGGAGGCCTTCGTCGGAAAGTTTGGTATTCCCATTACTCCCGTAGAACTCTTCCGCCAATTTACAGAGGTGAGAAGGCAGGACAAAGAAACCATTCATGCTTTCAACAACAGATTTCAAAAGGCTCTCACAAGGCTACGTGTTCCCTACATTGTTGCTGATGCCAGGGAAAATTACTACTCAGCACTTGATCCCTTGACCGCAATGTTTGTGAAGTCTCATCCCACTCCGGAAAATATGAATCAAGCTTACGCTAAGGTTGTCGAAGTGAGTCAAGGTTTAGGGAAAAACATAACTGGGCCCTCACTATACACTGGCTTGGCCACAACAAATAATCAAATGCAGACTCTTGGGGCTTCGTGGAATCAACAAACTCCGGCATTGAATCTAGTTCCTCAGCTGGCTTATCATGTTACACCACCATCTGATTAGTTAGTTCTCCATCCTGGGATACCTTTATCCCAACTCCAGCCACATAGCCAGTCTATCTCCAGAATACAGTACCACCAACAAGGACTCAAGAGGAGAAAGACGAAATGAAAGAATTAGTAGAACAAATGAAGAGGCTGTCAACTGAGGTAACCTGCCTCAGAAATCAAAACAATCAGATGCAGTCCATGTTGAAGAGTTATCAAACGCATCAAGGTACCAATTGAGGATATCAGAATAATCCTCCGCATCATCAGGATGCCCACCAAGGACACCATCAAGAAAATAGTCATGGGTATCGTAATAATAATCAAGGATATCAGAAGAGGTCCTGGAATACAGGGCCTAATAATGGAGGAATTCCATCACCATTAGATAAGCCACCACCTCTAGAGAACCGTCCCGCTGACAGAGTTTTCTTGGCTGAGGCCGCCATGTCGGGATGGTGTCGACTTCATAACACAAATCAACACTCAGAACTCCAGTGCCATGAATTTCAAGTAGTTGCTGATATTTTCAAAAGAGAAGTAAACAATACGGAGGGTACTGAGAATCCTCCAACTACGGGTTACGAGATTGTCCCAGTGCAACGGTATGACCAGGCATTGATTCTAGAAAATGTTAACGTACCGCCTGAGTACCAGTATCACATGCCACCATCTATTAATCACAGATTTCCACCAGCATCGGCAAATGGTCTCGTGGGGACGCGAGATAGTCAAGTTGAAGAAGCTCAAGTTTATTCAGAAGTCCAAGACAGCTATACAGAGGAGCCCCTTGCTCAAGACAACTACATTTTTCCACCTCTCAATAACAGTGTTTTAGTAGAAGGAAGAAGAGAGGTGCAAGCATTTCAAACTTCCGGAGGTACAACACCCAAAGTTTATCAAAGGAGTTATCATCAGAAAGAGCCCTTGACATCATCAATTCCTCCGAATAATTTCTCAACTCCACCGAATCCTAATGCTAGTAATAATCCAAGTATACCCAAGGATTCTCCAGAGTATAAGCAACAAAATGTGATGCAGAACAGAAATGGGCAACAGACCATCCAACAACTTGTCCACCTAATGCAACGCCCACAGAAAGAAAATCTTCCGAGAGATGATATGAAGAGGTTGAGTTCCTATGTGCTAGATGAAGTGAAGAAGATAAAGGTCAGTCTCCCTCTATATGAGTTAATGAAGATTTCAGAAGTTAGAGATACAATCCTGGGAAGTTTATATGAGACACCTGTTGTCAAGAGTACTTCTCAGGAAGCACCTAGTTCATCAAGGAATCCTCCTATAAACACTCAGTCTCATCTTGTGTAGAATACAAATATGGTAGAAGAGGTGCCTCACGCGCCTTTCAATACTTGGGAGGCTCCACAACAGTCCCAAGGTTTTGTGGGGATGGTACAAGGAGCTTCAAGTGAGCCTGATAAGCCAAAAACTGAAGATAAGAAAAAGGTTCGGTTCAACCTGCCTACAGAACACAAGTATTGTTGTAGACTCGACGTCTGATGTCCAATGAAGATTGTTTCGCGGGCTTACGAACATTTTAATGATTGAACCAAGTATTGCTTTGGGCCCGAAAATTCGGCAATGTTCCCAATTGTTGTGATTTCAATTGTTGGTGCCATTACTACTGCACCTACCCTCTCAACTACCAGATTTGATTTTTAAGGCTAGAGGAGATATTTAATGCATTTTTGAAGAATGCAAGTAAGGAAAAATGACGCCCATGCTTTTTTATGGTTCAAAGACATCCTTTCTGAAACAAATTGACCCTTGGTAGAGATTTGTTGTGGATTTGTAGGGGTTCTCTTCCTCATTCGCGTGCTCATTAATGCTAAGGCATGGATTTACGGTGTGTGACCATGTGAAGATGACGCCATCCGACATGGGAACCTGGTACAGTCTCTCATATTTGTGGTTCATCTTCTAGGGTTTCTATGTGTGGTAAAATATATATATATAAGTTTAGGTCAAAGATTTAGGAGATGGAGAGAAGAGGATAAGATTTTGGACTAGAGGGAAATATTTTGTAGAACCAGCAGATCAGATATTCATAGGAAACCATAGGTTTCAACCTCCAATTCTGGGTTTAACTATATTGTATTGTAATGATTTGGGTTTTCTCCCAAACCTGCAATAATATTTGTAAGCTTTGAAGATTGATTGATATAAGGCAAAATCAGCCTTAGTTGACTGTCTCCTTATGTATGGTATGCATTTCGTAGTGGTCTACCCCAATTTGAAACACAACTTTTTTGATTTTCGTTGTTGCTTGTGAATAGACATTTGGTCAAACAGTTTTTAAACACTGGTTGCTGCATATACAACTATGATTTTGCAAACGTTTTGAATCATACACTCAGCCAAAAAATCTTCCACAATGTAAATTCAAGGGAAAACATTTCCAGCTTCAATACATACAATAATTTAAAACATATGCCACTGTAGTTAACTAACCACAATAATAGACAGTAGTCATATCCTTCAATGAACAACAAAAGTATTTTCTTGATTTATTAGATATGAATGTACAATGAATTAGATAACTCTGTCCTGTGCAATGTTCTGAAAATATTTGCAACTGAAGCCAAATTCTCGTTTAAATCTAATTGGTCCTGTTGTGACCTTTTCACACATCGCCCCATTGCAAATGGGGACCCATTGTTTTTTTTGCTTTTTGCTTTTTGCCTTGGCCTCACAACTGCTTATCACCAGTCTTTTTGCAAATGAGGAGTTTGAGTTTTGAACGGTCACCCGAGTCAGTTGGAGAAATTGGGCCTAGATCACTGTGCAAACGCCGCCATCATGCTTAGAAGGCCTGGGAGACGAAGATCGACTGTCATTTCGGTCGATTCCGATTTTTTAGGGTTTCTCACCTATTTTTTAGGACCTACTTTTTTGGCACTTTTGGGCAATTCTGGGATCCCTATTTTTTAGGGTCTATTTTTGGAAAATTTCTATTTTTAGAAAGTTTCTATATTTGGAAGGGTCACGAGTTTCAAAATCCACTCAGAAGTTCGAAAAGATCAACGAAACTCTCAGAAAATCGATTCGAATTTTTTTGAAATTTTGGTAAAATTCTGGAAAATCACATAAAAAGTTCAAAAAATCTGGAAAATTTGCTTAAAAATGGTGAAAATCTGGTGAAAATCACGTAAAAATTCTGGAAAATCACAAAAAATGGTGGAAAATTTGAAAAACCAGTCAAGAAATCTGAGCAAGTCATGGAAAAATCTGGAAAATCTGAGAAATCTGAACATTCATGGCGAATTGGTGACTGAGATTCATGGTGAAGTACAGAGGAAGTCAATGGTGAAAGCTTCAACCTTCAGCCAAATGATCAATGGCAACAAAATCAATGAAGTCCGCCCTTGTGTGGCTGGTTAAAATTTGTCAATGGCAACCAATCTGCTAAAGTCCGCCTTGGGTGAGAGTAGAAATGGCAGTGAAATGAAGGAACTCCGCCCAGGCAAGAAGGGTCAATGGCATAAAAATCTGATCAATGGCCAAACAATCAATGAAGTCCGCCTTAACAAAAGCTAGGAAAAGGTTGGCAATGGCCAAAGAAGTAAGGAAGTCCGCCTGGTCTTATACAGCAACAAGGTTGGCAATGGCCAACCAAAGGCTGAAGTCCGCCCATGTCAAAAGCTCCAAATGGCTGGTGACAAGCCAAAGTCCGCCCTCCAAAGCAATGAAATGGCAAGCCAAGTGACTAAGTCTGCCTTGTCCAATGGCAATGAAAACTAGGAAGTCCGCCCATGATAAGTGTCCAATGGCAATGAAAACTAGGAAGTCCGCCCATGATAAGTATCCAATGGCAAAGAAAAGGCTGAAGTCTGCCTTAGTCAAAGAGGAAGTGGCCTAACATGGAAGGAAGTCCGCCTATGTTCATATGTCCAATGGCTATCCAACAGCCCAAGTCTGCCTTAGCCAAAAATGTTGAAATGGCAATCAATATGAGCAAGTCCGCCCCATGAAAGAAGAATTTGTCTAAGTTAAATGAAAGATGGCAAGGCTATAGAGGAAGTCCGCCCTCAACAAAGAAGTCAAGTGGCAAACATAAGGAGAAAGTCCGCCCTAGGCATAAAGTGAATGGCAAAGAGAAGATCAAAGTCCGCCCCTTGAGCAAGAGATAAAAAGTCTAAGGCGTAGCTAAGGGAAAATGAAATGGCAACAAAGATGAGGAAGTCTGCCTTGGACAAGGTTGGCAATGGCCAAAACATAGCTAAAGTCCGCCATGCTTAGAAGTGAGGAAAAAATTAAAATTTTGCCTAAGTCTAAACCTTGGACAAATCAAAAATTACATGCTTGATACTTTAAAAAATTTCACCATGCTTGAAAAGACGGCCAAACAAAATCGGATATGGCTAGAAAAGTTGTGAAAAAATCAAGCAAATGTCCCAAATAAAATTGGATGTGGCAAAATAGTTTTGGACAAGAGGCAATTTATGGCCAAATAAAGTTGGACGTGGCTAGATAAATTTTGGAAAAAAGCAAGAAAATTTTTCCAGAGACTTTGGACGATTAAAATTTACGGCAAAGTAAAAGCGGACGAAGCAAGATTTATGGCCAAATAAAATTGGACATGGCGAGATAAATTTTGAAAAAAGAAAGAAAATCATGGCCAAACAAATTGGACGGCAAGAAAATCATGGCCGAATGAAATCGGACGGAAAGAAAATTAAAAGTTTGAAAATGAAATAAAAATCCGCTTATCTTGATTATCTTTTCTGCAGGTCTTGGCAAAGAAAGTGTAAAGTCCGATGCACATTGTAGGAAGTCATCTTACAAAGTGCTAAATATCTCAACTAAGGTTCGAATTACTTCCAAATGGTGGCGAGTTGCTTGGCATAGACAAAGTTTTGACTCATCATCTTCCAACCCAACTCAATGCAACAACTTTCTATTTTATCTGTTGGTTCATATTTAGCAAAAAGGACAAGTGTCCTTGAATGAAGTTTTCTTATTGGTAGAGGGGTAGCAAACCCTAATTAGGGTTTTATTTGTAATCTTGGCCGTTGATTCCAAATCAATCTTGGCCATTGAATTGTAGGGGAGCCTATAAATTGAGCTCACCCCTCATTTGTAAAGCATGGGAGCATGTTGCAAAACATGTTGAGATAAGCAACTTTGTAAGATTGCCAAAGTAATAAGTAATGCATGCATTGTTCTGGTGATTGCTTCTCTTATTTTGGATTGTCATGGTTCTTATCCCTCATCATAGTTTAGATTTCTTTTCATGTATGTTAGATGAATGCAAGATTTGATAAGTATTGATTATGGTGAAACTTTTTGCTCATACTTTCTTTGAATGGATGATTTTCATTCAATGAAAGTTAGTAGCTTATTTTGTGGATGCTTAACTTCTGATAAATATTGTTCGATTTGATGGTAGTTATTCATGACATGAAAATCATAAGCACATTCCCTTGAAGATTGCACCCTCTTTGTGTAAAGCAAAGCGTGGTTATTGGTTCCACCAAGTCAATACCGTCTCTTGAATTCTTAGGAGTAGATTAGAACTTCTAAAACCTTTATCTCCTTTTTTAGTTTGTTTGATCCATGACCCAAGCAATAGAGCTTCATTGTCTAGACCTTCATTGTGAATTGAACAAGCCTAGCGTAAGTCCCTTTGTGTTACCAGCATAATCACATCAAACCATAGAGCTCATCCGCATTCATCTTAAACATTGGAATTGCCGTATGATCTTACTTGCAATCTTAGCATACGAGGTAGTTTTTCAAGAGGGGATAGAGCGTCTTTGAACTCTTTATTCTAGAATGTTTGTTGTGTCATAAAACACGCATCAACAGGTCCTCCAATACGAGTTAGTTTGTTGAAACTCATTTGATAATATTCCTTGCACCAATTCAATTAAGACCTGTAGCTTCCGTCTTCCTTGTAATGAACCATCTCATCACAACTTTGCCACATTGGAAATCTATACCAGTTTCCTGCCTGTAAACTCTAAACCAACTCCTTGCCTTTATTTGTATAACCTTGGAAACAACGAGCCGTCTTGTACAACCACTCAATTTAGGAATATGAATTTCTTATTATTGCAAACAACAAATACAGTATGTTTTGGACCTCCTTGATCAGATTAGATATAATAATCAGCTAGGAAACTCCGCCTGGAAATTCTTCCGCCACCTCACCTTTACAAAGGGAAAGCTAATCAAAGTTGTAAGCTTGTCAGCGATACTATTGTGGAATGATTGAAGACTCACTTGATATCCTTGGCGTCCCTTCTTCATTACCCGACTATTTTTTTCGTCTTCCCATGCTTGTATCATCTTTGCTAAATATTAAAGGCGGCAATTACTTCAAATGGTATCGACGAGTTGCTTGATAGATTTTACTTCATTCACCCAACTAATTAATTGTCTTCTTTATTCGAATGCCATCACTAAGTGTTAGCGGTTCAGATAAGATGTAACTTTTTCTTCCTTCTTGAAATTCCAGTAAGAATCCCAACCCAAGATTTAACCAGATGAATTCTACTGGAGCTCAAATACCTTCAAATGTAATACTACCTCCACCGTAATGTCACCAATATCAACCCGACACCACTTAACATAACAATGAATTCATTCCTTGAATTCGACATCTAGCTGAGAATAGCTGATTATTTCATCATATTCGCACCATTAAGGAATGAAGGCTTCAATGAATAAATTAATCGACACTTTGCATATTTATTAAAGTCTTTCGTCTTTTTAAGGGACTCGGACTGTTCATAACTGGCACGCCATGCTTATTTAAACCGACAATATTATATGGATGCCAGCAATACACAAATTGATGAAAACCCTCCAATAGCGTCTAGATTAAAACATTGACCATTTATTTGGATTGTCACATGTCTCCTCTAAGTCTCGCAACCAAGCATAGTCTTTCAAGACTCCCATATAAATTGCACTATTTTTTTTCCATCGGTAGAGTTAATAACTGAACCCCTTGAATATGCCATGATTACTCCAGAGTGGCATAGTATGGATTCAATGAAATATTAATCATCCATTGTGCTCCTTCTCTGATTCAGGCATCAGCCTTATTTCAAACTTTTCAAATTCTCAGCTTCAACGACGTCAGTATAATGTTCCCACTGCAATTGATTATTAAATATCCACTGTAATTATTCCTTGCAAATCTTAATTGAACATTCAAGTGTTTCCTCTGAATGTATAAATCTGAAACTCGACCAATCTTTGCAGGTTTGTCTTATCCGAAAATTACACCAATTTTTGATGACAATGCAGGAGCACAATACAACTCACTTGGCAAACAAATCAACTCACTAAACTGAAAACTTCCTTTTGAGGCAAATCAACTTACAATGCAACTCTCCTTTACAAGGAAATGAATCTCTTGATTCAACCTTCCAAACTGAGAACAAGGCACAATACTGTTGTTATTTCCTCAAACCACCTTAAACAATACCAAAGTGACTGACTCCAACCCAATCCTCAACATAGACCACTCAAACATGAGACTTTTCCAAGTAGACTGTCCTAATCAGCAATTATGCCCTTTAGGCCACATAAACAAACAACTCCAACTTCCCAAGCGTATTTCTCTTTTCCAATGGCATCTACATGTTCAAGCATACCTGCACAACATAATGGAACCATTCCCCAACCTTTATTCAAATTAATTCATCAAACACCTATTCAAAACCCTCATTTTCCACTCCAAAATATGACTGCCATCAGACTACCTTAACTGGTCAGTCAACAATAATGGACCCAAACTTGTAATCCTCACACAACCTTGACAAAAAGGGATCTGACTACACTTAATCAACCTTCCATAACACTGTCACCCAAGTAGAATTTCTTTTACAACATCAAAACACATAATCTTCGCTGATCACTGTCATTTCCAGATTTTTATGCAAATAACAGACCTAGGGCATCACTAGATCTGCCCAAAAGCCAGCATTCAAAACCTGCAACTTAGGAATCCTTTAGAACACATACAAAACTCCTTATACACCAATTTTTAGGAGAATCCAATGGTTAGAATAAGAGAAAAACAATTTTAAAGACTGACTGTAACCCTAGTTCAGGGTTTCACCCGCCTGGACAAAATTTGCTATAACTTGCACAAAATAGAATGGATTTTTATGAAACCAGATGCAAATTAAAGTAGACTCATGGGGTTTCAACCTACAATGGAGGAGGAGAGGTTAAAGAACAAAACTTGGCTGTACAATGGCCTGAAAACAAGAAATTGCAGATAAAATACAGAAAAACAGGGGATTTCATTGATTTCTTCATTCATACATCATCCTCTAACCTTCCTCGAAGTTTGTGAGGCTTCCAAATGCCTTTAAATAACCAAATCCAACGCCTACACCTAACTTTTCAACTACTTGACCTTTGATATTCCCCTATTTGTCATTTTTTGCATTTTTGCAATATTGCTTTGACAACAATTTAAGCAATTTTTACATTATGCATCCAATGACCCTAAAATAACTAAAAATGACCTAAAACAAGCTTATTATGGTCATTTAGACCTTATGACAACATGAGATCATCATTTTTAAATCAAAACCTAGAAGTTGCCTCATGGATGAGTTGGAAGACTGAAATCACTGAGAGGGGGGTGGGGCGGTGGGTGAATCAGTGATTTATAAAAGTCACAAACTTTTTCAAAAGCAAGAATTTGTGTTTGCTTTTGAACCAAGAGGGCAAATGACAGTATGTAAAGTGAACTTGACTTTTAAATCAAAACACCAAATGACAGTTCAAAGAATAAATTTGACTTGTGCATGAACAGTATTGTATTTGCATGTGTCATGAATTAAACATGAAACATTAACAGAGGATGAACTTAACACTTTCACATGTATCAGAGCTCACATTAATAATATAATCTTTTATGCATGAAATGTGCATTGACAAATATGAAAGATTGATATGAAATGTGGCATAACATTGACAAATATGAAAGATTGATAATTATGCATTTGATAACACATTAAAATCAGAGTGATAAGAAAAAAATCACACACATAAAATCACCACATAACAGAGAATTTTGTCTTGAGTGGAAAACCCTCTTGGGGAATAAAACCCACTCGAAAAATATATGACTTTATTCAAATAGAGCACCAACTCTAGAGCACCCACTCCAAGGAGCACCAACCCCTCACTGATTTAGAGCACCAACTCTAGGAGCATCAACCCCTCACTAATTTAGAGCACCAACTCTACAAAGTTACAAATTATAGCATTCTATCAGAACCCTAGAAGTGCAATTCTTGCAACCCTAGAATTACAATAGAACACTATGAATATTCTCATTAAGCACATTGAAGAATGTTATGTGTCAACATCTTCTCAAATAATAAACAGATTTTCAATATAGAACAACTTTCTGTATCACTTAAGGAGTACTCATGAAATTTCTTTTTCTTCTCTTCCCCGTCAACGAGAAATACCAAAAGCCCTTCTTAAATAGATACAAAATTTCAGCATACAGTTTTTGTAACTGTAAGAACTATCTTGAGTTAGGGTTTCAAAAGACAACCCTTTAAAGATAAACATTTCAGTTACAGCCCGCAGGTCTTCTTTTCCTTTCCTGATTTTCAAATAAACTCTTAATCAGAGATTACAACAATAACGAAATCACCTCATTATCCTAGTAAACTCTTCTTAATCTCAAATACAAATCATTTAACAGAAATAAAACAAACTTTTCAGTTATGATTCGAGCCTTAAGAAACATTAACTGCGTTTTCTCACTTTCTTCAAGCAACCAAAGTAATACCTGATTATGTAGTAAAGAAATCAAACAAATACGAAAGAAAGATCGTTGAAGACAACCATAACTGTCCAGCTGAAGGAGCCATAGCCATTGTCACTTCCTTATTAACTATCAAGCCCTTGCTAGCTCATAACCTGCTGTCCATGCTTACAACGAACTTGATTCACTCCTCTAGCGTCGACCAAAGAAGAACACAGATTTACAACTAAGAACAAAAACATCCTCATGGCGGCTAGGGTTCCGAACCCTTCACACAATCAAAAAGATATTGCCCTATTTTCTTTTCTTTCAAGTCTGTCGAAGACTTTTCAATCATAATAATGTTTTGAAGTCCAATACAAAGCAAAACACAATAATTAATAAACCATCATAACGCTTTTGAGTCCGATGACAAAGTCTTCTGCCATGGATGCCGACACACATTATTGCCACATCATAACCTAACATACGCTGCCGGTGCCAAGTCACTAAAGAGTGAAGTGAAGTCACATGAATACTGAGTCCCCATGTAGCCCCATATAAACATTATGGAAATATTGATACCTTATTACCAAACAAAACCTTTAAGATACCGACAATCAAAGCTTCTTATTTGAAACAAAAACCTTCTCTAATGCCGATGTCACATACAATGTGACTATTCAAGTTGTTCAAAACATTGTAAACCATGAAGCATTTGCACACTAAATATCAATGAAGAGAATATATATATACAAGTTTAAAACTTGTAATCTGCATTCCTATGCCTTTTACAAGAGATGCTGAACATGGTATAAATACCTTCCCAAATTCATATGCTGAATATTGACAATACCACAATATTAAGCAAAACAATATTGTTGCCACAAAGTCAAATGCTATGAATTGTGATCAAGCAAAAAGACTAACCATATAGACCTGCCCGATACTTCATGTATTCTCTAGCCATCACATGATTGATGTGATTTATTTAAAGCCCGAAACCTTATTAAAGTCACTGCCATCTGACTTTTAATAAAGTCATCTTCCTTTAATAATATGAAATGCAATGAGACCAATCCATATGCCAAGTTCACAGTATAAACCATTGACACAATTATATTGCCAAAGCCATATGCCATGATATGTAATAGCAATGCCGCAAAGAAAAATGTGAATAATCAATCACATTAAAATGTAACAAGGAAGACTAAGAGCACCTTAGAGTATACAAAGTTGAGATAGATCATAGTTTACATACTCGGAATCGGAGAGTACTCGACAAGCCCAAAAATTTTGACTGGGGAAATACTCGACAAATATTCGGGAAATACTCGGCAAATACTCGGCAACTTAAAAAGTAGCAAAATTTCTTATAAAAACACATTTTTTTTTGCAAAATTCAATTACAGAATGCATCAAATGAGTCTAAAAACCATGAGAGAGTGTTTTATATAAATTAATATGACAGAATTGAGACAAACGATTATTTATTTCAACTTCAAGAATAGCTATCGATTAATTTTTTTCCCGTAAAAATAATAAATAACATTATAAATATAAATATACATATCTAAAAATATAAACTATTCAACATCATTATAAGTATAATAAAAATAATAAATAACATTATAAATATAAATATTCATATCTAAAAATATAAACTATTCAACATCATTATAAGTATAATTATCAAATTATAAATATAATTTAGGGTATTATTAATTTATTATAATTATCAAAATCATCTTACGCATATCATTGATAATAGATAATATTATAATTTTTCTAAATAAACATATAAATCGAATATCATTGATAATATTAGAAGGTTAAAATCGTATTATAATATTTCTAAATAAATATATAAATCGAAGGCTATGAAGACTATAGCGATAGTGAAATATCGGTCATCCAAAGTCAAAAAAAAAATCGACGCCTAAATATTTGATGTTTTATAACAGAGAAAAAAAAAAAACCCTAACTAACCTGTAGCTATTAGTCGCACTTGCTGCAAATCGCGATGCTGTAAAGCCTCCAATTCGCGCAGAAATTGAAGCTAGAATCACCCTAAAACTGATGGTAAAAACGCGGGTGTGAAATAATATATGAAATTGAGGGTTTTAGTAAGAAAAACGCAAAAAAATCAGGTAAAATGATTGTCGTTTGCGCGCGAAAATGAGCCAGAAAAATGCGTTTTTCATTAATGACGATTAGTGACCAAAAATCCGACGATTAAGCGCCATTTTTTTCCAGCGATTAAGCACAAAAAACTGGCGATTATTTTTAGTGTTCATATTGGCGAGTAAAGGTAGATTTTACTCGTTTTCTTCAAAACTTGGCGATTAATCTTCCACTCACCGATTAACTGGCGATTATGTAATCTATATTACAAACAATCTGAGCCTTCATATAATCAAACCGAAAATACTTCAAATGCTAATCTGAAAGTGATCAAGCTGAATATACTAGAATATACTCTGAAGCAAATGCATGCCTTGTTTTGAATGTTGTTCCCTGTTGAATATAATACCTATGGCAATCACTGACAAGTAGTCTTTGAGAAATCCAACTAAAACACAAGTAATGTCAGCCTTAACAAATATATATCAAAAACCTGAATCAATATGATCACAATGAACTTCCATAGGCAATGTATCATGTAACTACATAACATCCATGTGTGAAATAAACACTGAAGACTGAAAATACTGCATAGTCAATTTTGACATCAAGGACAAACCACAAAACAACTGAAAGCCAACAGGAGGCATGTTCATGCAAGGGTGCACCTGTACCAATTTTTTCACAAACTTCAATAGCTAAGCTCAACTGCAAAATTTATGTGATTTTGCTAGTTCAGAAAGGAATTGGGTTTTCGTCCAATTCTGAGAACATGAGGGTTTTCGTCCTCAAGTTACGAAAGCCAAGTTGTCCAAAACACAATCAACCATGCTTGCCTGCAATGAACTCCTTGAGAGCTTTAATTCTTTCCTCCTTGATCGTTGGCTTTCTGCATGCCTGACTCTTCAATTTTCTTTTCTCTTCTAATTTCCCATTGTGACTTAATTTTGATTTTGCATTAAATAAGTCACTTAAATATAATATTATTTAATTAATAATATTTCCTTTTGGATTAACATTTGGAGGAAAATATTAAATAATTAAAATAATATTATATTTCTCCATGTAATAAAAAACGGGACATTACACATTTCTAGATGTATGTTGATTATTTTTTCAACTAGAAGTCAATAAAATTCTTGCAAAGCCTTTGCATTGTATCTTTTCAATATAATAAAGGAAATGTGTGGGTATGCTTGAGGATTACTAAGTAGTTAGTTTTTCAACTAGAAGTCAATAAAATTCTTGCAAAGCCTTTGCATTGTATCTTTTCAATATAATAAAGGAAATGTGTGGGTGTGCTTGAGGATTACTAAGTAGACTCTCTTAATATTCTGCAACTATCTATTGTCTTTCTAAATGAATATGTGGAGCCCAGCTTGCCTGTGCATTTTGAAAAGCATAGTCTTTTGTGGTGAGTTGATTAAGTTATCACCTTGTTTTCAGTTGTTGCTTGTATTATTAAACCTAGAGACTTTGTTGCCCAATGGATAAAGGCATTGGTCTGTGATTGGCTTTCTTTCCTATCATCCTCAACACACTCCAAATACATTGTAATGTCCCCTTTTTAGCCCTATGCTTTTTAGTGGCCGTTAGCCTATTTTCAAAGTCTCGTAGGCTACTCAGAGGCGTTTCTAGGGTTTCCAAGATTCTTGGAAGTTTCTTTTTTGTTTTTCAAGAGGCTATTGCAGGAGTTTTCCAGAGGGTTTTCTGGGTTTTTGAAGATCCTTGATGGGCAGTCACTGTTAGAATAGATTTTTATTATTACATCATTTAATAAAATAATACATAACTAATTTTATAGTTATGTTTCTGTTGATCAGGTATTCCCAATCAAGTTGGTTATTCACCAATCTTTCATTGTATTTAATCTTTCTCTCATCTTAATATTATTCGCTTGATTGCTCGCAACATTTCTTCACGGTATTAGAGCAAAATATGTTTTGAGCGCCTATGCCTTGGTCAGGAGTTTTTGAAAAGGAAAAATCGAATGGAGGTAGTCGCAACATCTTTGAAGTTCCGACATTTTCCCATTCCGACATCGTTGAGAGAGCTTTCATTATTGCAACATTGAAGACTTGCCTATAGGAGATCACAAGGAATAAAATTCTTCTTCTTCCGGCGCATTTGAAGGTTCAGCTGGTAGCAGAGTCATACTTCGGCTCTTTCTGGAAGAATGAATGCTTATGTCACGACATTGTTGGGAGGTGTTCAAAGTGAAAGAAGCATTAGCAGATTTATTCTCCACAAAACGTCAAAAATTCGATCATCGAAACTTTGCTGGGTTTTCTCAGAAAAAAAGGCATCGAGGAAGAAAGCGGTTTGTCGAGTTTTGTTTTGAATGAGGCGACATTCTGTTGCGTTCCTTTCTGAGGGAAGCAGATATTATATCGGAACATATTGAAGAAACGTGCATTGATTGTTCCAATGCTGGAGAAATTGAAAAACATTTTCCGTGTGTCGCTTGGAAAGTGAGTCTCATTTTGTGCCAGAGGAGTCATCTACCAGAGAAGAGAAAAAGAGGTTTGAACATGTGGAAAATCAACAACAGCCTGAATGAGCCAAGGAGGAGTGCATAAAAAAAAAGGTGCATTATTTTTCATTATTTCTTTCACATAAAGAAGTCAAAGTATTCTGCTGCATTGAAATTTCGAAACTTGGAGCATTTGGCTTATATTTTCTAAAAAATATAGTTCTGAGTCATTTGAGAATTTTTTTTCAGAACTTTTGTAATTCTACATTTGAATTCTAGAATATAGAAT
The DNA here is from genome assembly GCA_007258455.2 of Sequoia sempervirens. Classification (NCBI taxonomy): domain Eukaryota; kingdom Viridiplantae; phylum Streptophyta; class Pinopsida; order Cupressales; family Cupressaceae; genus Sequoia; species Sequoia sempervirens. The sequence continues at coordinate 220,908,987 of VDFB02000003.1, read as the reverse complement.
ACTTGCAGTTTTTTATTTTCTTAAAGAAAAGAGAGTTTTGAATTTGAAAGGGGTTATAAGGATAGTTCAAACAAAACCATAATGGCCTATAGTGCACTTAAATTCCTCCTGCCTTATTCCCAACTCCTGAAGGGTGAAAACTATGCAGCCTGGAAAACCAAAGTCCGAATGCAATTACAGTTTGAAGACCTTTGGTAAATTGTGTTGCGAAATAAAACCAGACCAGCAATAGCCGGTGATGAGCAAAATAAGTTTGATAAGGCCAACCAAAAAGCCAAGTTAATCATCCTTTTTAGTGTGTCAGATGAGGTTCAACCTCACATTTGCACTGTAGCCTCTGCAAAAGATGCCTGCGATCGCCTCAAAACTGTTTATGAGGCTAAAAGTAAAAACCAAATCCTCCATCTGTAGTGTCAGTTACATTGTCTCCAAATACAAAATGGTGAGAAGGTAGAAAACTTCTTTAGAAGAGTTGTTGAATTGAGAACTGCACCTCAAGCGTTAGGGGAAGAAGTCACAGACGACTCTCTTGTACCAATAGTCCTGAGAGCACTGCCCCCTTCGTTTAGAGTGTTTGTTACATGTTTTAATGTGGCCCATAAAACACCCTCATTTGAAGAACTGATCAACTTGCTTCAATAGGAAGAAGTAATGTTTGTTGAGACCGATACTCAAGACAATTAGGCCCTTGCAGCAAAACAAAAGGGAAAACAACCTGATCGTCGAAGTGGTCCATCAGGACAGTCAAATCAAAATCAAGACAACTCTTCGAAAAAGAAAAAGAAATGTCTCATTTGTGGTAAAACGGGTCATGAACTCAAAGAATGCTGGTATAATTCCTATGCCAATAGTGAATCTAGTAGCAAAAGGCCACATAAATCTTTCCACCTTGATAAGAAGAAAAATCCACAATAGCAGAAAAATCCCAACAAACAACAAGGGAATGTTGCATCCACTTGTCATTCAGATGAAGAAGATTTTCTGTATGCTGCAGAAACAAAGGCTGCCAAATCTAACAATTCAGTTTGGTATGTTGATTTTGGTGCATCCGGGCATATGACAGGGGAGCAAAAATGGTTTTGTGCTTTAACTCCATGCACCTCCTATGGGCATGTTTCATTGGGTAATGACACCTCATATAAAGTTTAGGGAATTGCTGATATTTCACTTCCCTTGAGAATTCATACATGTTGACTTACAAAGGTTTTGTATGTTCCAGGGGTCACTAAGAACCTACTTTCAGTAAGTCAATTGCTTGAGCACAATCTACAGGTTGAATTTGATCAACTCAATGGTGAGAAACTTTGTCTTATCAAAGAGAAGACTCACAATGGGGTAGTTGTAGCTCGTGCTTCAGGGGCAAGCAAGATGTTTCAATTGGTTGATGTTTCAAATGAAGATTAAGCCCTTGTAGTCAAAACCAATTCATCCACAACTCTCTGGCATCGAAGATTTGCCACCTTAGCATTGGTTATCTTCTTGCATTGAGCAAGAGAAATATGGTAAGAGGACTTCCTCCCATTTAGAAATCAGAAGTTATCTGCTCACATTGTCTTGTCGGGAAACAACATAGGGCTCCTTTTCCTACTGCAAAAAACTGAGCCTCTAGTCCCTTAGAATTGGTTCACACCAATCTCGTCATTTTGGGCCAGTGTATGACTTTGAAGGGAGGCACGATTCTTCTGAAGTCACCAATATAATTGGACAAGGACAAAACCATAAGCGGTAGATCATCCAATAAAGGTAAAAAAATTCTTTTATGACTCAGATAAAGACAAAGCGACTTGAAGAAGGGGATCGTGGCAACAACTGCCATCACAATGATTGAGCATAGGGACGAATTCTCAAGAGTAGCGATTTGGTAAAAGACACTATTTTGTCTTATTCACAAGAAGACAAATATTAGTTGGAGTCGAGTCATTTATCAAGAGGTGCAAGTTCAGATAAGCCAAATGGTGCCAGTCGTAGCCTTGAAGGAGTTGGTTGGTGACATGGAGTATTGCACAGGTAGATAAGACAAAATAACTCTGTTCGCTTTGGTAATTGCGTAAGGAGGTCGTTTGTATTATTCCAAGCAAATAAGACGTCACAGTCCCATTTCATTCAATTGGCAAAAGGAGTATGTTATTCGATTTGCTCTCCTGGAGCTTTGAAAGATGTCTCTCTTTCTCAAGCTGGATCGATTGGCTGGAAATGAGGACAAGCATCGATCAGTTGGTCACTCAACACTCCATTCGTATCAATCAGGTTCCTTGTAGAGGTACTCTTGCATAGGTTGAGTTATTAAATTGCTGGTCTTTGTCAAGCGAGTTGCTGTCCAAGTAGTCTTTAAATTGGTCACTCCATATAATAAATATCTTGGAATGCATGACAGTCCACTTAATGAAATGCAACTGTTTGTAGAAATGACATTGGCTATACTTTTCATTGTAGTTGGTTGTGAATTTGGAGTCTATGTAATGAGCATTTTGGAGTTGGCAGTTAATATGTTTGATGAAATGTCTTTCAGCTGTAGCAGCGTATTTGCGTTCACAGTTTGATGAAATCAGAAAATTCATTTGCATTGCATCATACTTTATTTGGTAATCCATTGACATGCTTAGATAAGTCTTTAGGATTTAGTCCTTGCATCTTACAAAACCAGAAACCAAAGAAGAAAACTTTGATCAGCTGAAAGAAGATTGTTGGCAAACTATTTGACGAAATGTCCAAGAGCTAAAAACTGAAAATTTACATATATTCTGTGCATAGTGTGAGTAATTAATATGTTTTATGATTGCTGTTCTATATTTCCCATTACTCTGTGTTAATCGGTGAAGTAGCATTAAGAAATAAACATTTGGCGCTCTTGTCGATACGAACCCTAGTGATACACAAAACATAGACAAAAATCATGGCGTTGTAATGGGTCAGCCAACTGAAGAACCTGTACAAGCAAATGAGGAAAGAGAAGATGCGTTGATTGAAGACTTGATAAACTTGTGAGAGATCTTGCTAAAGGAACATGTACAAAGGGTGAGGTAGCCATCTGGGACAATCTAACTGTCAACCCAAAGGTTGATCGTCTTCTTGACAGACTGTCGAGATTAATTGCACGTCACTACATCATACTACAAGATCTTCGGGTTGAGAAATATAGGGAAGAATGGAGGCAACATACACTACAACGATACGAAAAATGAGACAAAAGGGAAGAAGAGCGTGACACTGACCAATGACGTACATCAAGGAATTAATGCCCTTAAACCTTGAATAAAACCAGGAAATTAATTAAAAGCGGTCAAGAATCAATCATCTAGAAAATAAGATCACTGAGAATAAAAGAATAAAGAGAACGATGACGACGATTGAGGGGTGAAGTTGAAGAAGGCGAAGGGTTTCTGAGGGAAAGCTTGAGTCCACCCAGGAACAAAAGCTGAAGTGTGAGTAGAAGTCGTAGTCAGAGAGATGAAGAACCGTCAGGACAAGAGAATCTATGAAGGGAGAGTGGATTAGAGATAGCTTGATATGTACCACTTCTCGACGAAACATACATCTCGTTGACCAAAAGAGAGAACTGTTTGTACCATTAGCATAAGACGAAGAGGAAACTGAAGAAGAGAACACTGCCAGAGAACTGTACAAACCATGATCGGTAGATGAAGAAGCATCGTCGAGTGACAAAGAAGGTTCACCATCAGGTGAAGGGGAAGGCAAGGAGGGAATTGCCAACCCAATTGACCAAGAATAATCTATACCAATAAAACCGGTTGAAGGGAAAGGCCAGAGAAAACCTAGTGACGGTCTTACAGAGACCATACGCTAGATTGAAAATTGGACATTGACAAGAGAAATGAACATTGGAAGATTGAAGCCGAAAACACTAGGACAAAGGGAGCATCGAAGGGACTTTGAAGGCAGCCTGAGAGTGAGAAACGCTGAAGAGGGATGAATAGAGGATTGCGGAGTGTCCAAGAATGCATTGGAATATACGAATCAAAACTCTCCAAATAGGTTATCGTCATAGAGGATGCAATAGAGAGGTAAGATGGTGACTCCCCCAGCAAGTCCGAACATGGAGCGGTAGAAACTACCGAAGTTCACTGAGAATGGGTCAGAGGACCCTGTAAGGCATTACAAAACCTGCGAGATAATATGGGTAGCGAATGGTCAGGACGACATGGCGTATTGGTTGAGAGTGTTTCTAGCAACCCTCAGAGGTATAGCCATTAACTGGTATATTGAATTGGAAGCAGCTCATAAGAACACATGGGAAGCATTGAGAAGAGTTTTCTAGGAAGAGTTCAAACTCCTGAGATACGACAACGAAATTGTAGCAAAGATATACAACACAAACAAGGAAAGCATGAAAATGTACATATTCAAAGAACTATTGGTCAAATTGGAAATTCAAATAGCCTACGAATTGAAAAAGAGATGGTTCATCAAAGGGTTGATTCCTTTGCTAAGGAAGAAGATGAAGGTCATACCTCTGTCATCGTACGTCAATGCCTACAATCGGGCGATGGAGAAAGTGAAGATAAAACATCTTCCTGAGGAAAGAGGAGGACGAACGACGACAACGACAACACAGATGATAGCAGCGACGATGAATCAAAGACCTTCCAAACTTTGAGAAAGGATATGATGCAAATGATGAAGGAGTTGAAAGTTGCGAAGAAAAATAAAGGGAAATCAAGGAATTTTGGTGCACAGACTGCAAAGGAGAAGATCGTACAAAATCAAACTATCCAAAGAAGCTATTCTGTGACATCTGCCAAGTAATGGGACATACCATCAAGGAATGCCCGTACAATTTGAAAACAAGCACACAAGTGCTCTTCACCCAAGGGGAATGGTCAACTCCTTTGACCACACTGCCAAAACTACAAAATACTAATACCAATGCATCTCTAGGTAGATGCCGGAACAAAAGAAGAAAAAACAATTAGTTCAACAATAGTGGACCAAGGAGTAGAATCTAGTATGATGCAAAGGGGTGGACTGGTGATCTAGTGTAGAAAGTGTAACGAATGGGGTCATTTTGCTCAAGAATGCCAGAGTAACCAAGACAAAAAGGGGATGTTGTGTAAGTGTTGTGGATTGGGTGACCATGAGGACACCGACTGCTTGAAACAGAAAGGCATCAACATGCTGGATGTGAAGGAATGAGACAAGGAAGCGCTGACAATTGCCAGAGGACAAATGGATAAAGCAATATACCTAGATCCTTGCACCGAAAAGGATTGAATGGGAGAAGCGAAAGCTGAAGTAGAATAGGTGATGGAAAAAGAATGGATAACCTCCCACAAAAATGCAAGTAGCTCGTTATGGTTGGAGTTTGAAAAGAATATTGTATGACATATGCTATAGATGACTGTACCAATTAAAGTGATAGACCTTCTCCAAACAATGCGACAACTGGGAGTCTCGATAACAAACATAGTCGGTGACAAGTAAAGTTAGCTATAGGAAGACCAAATAAAAGGAATGGTAGTAGAGCCGCCATTCGAAGGTGAACAAGTCATCGACACAATGATGCTGACGGTAAGCATCGCGAAGAGACCAATTGTCGTACAGATGGAGATTGGGGGAAAGAGTCTAACAAACACGATTGTCAATAGAGGATCGAGAGGCAATGTACTGCATGAAAATACATGGAAGTGTCTTGGGAAGCCAACACTCTAGCCATCAACATTCTAGTTGGTGGCCGTCGACTAGTATGGCATCAAGTCATTGGGAATGTTGATGGTGCAGAAGGTGACAATAAGGACCCAACCATTCTTGTTGAATTTCGTGGTCATGCCATTGGAGAAAAAGGTGTATGATGCATTACTCGGGAGAGGATGGCTGATTGCAGCCAAGGAAAACCACAATTGGAAACGAAATACACTCTCCATAGAAAGCAATGGGAGAAAGTATGTGATCAACTTGAGGAACCAAGCAGTAAGCGAAGAATTGACATCGTTTGACTCAAAGTCCAACGGAGGATCAAGGATAGACGAAGAAAGGAGATTCATGGAACCAAACGACGAAGGCGTCCTGGACCTTCGACATTGCTCGGAGGACAAGACGAGTTCACTCAATGGACTCTTCCACTAGCAAATGGAGGATTATGATATGTTCCAGTGGGATTGCAATATGCTGCAAGTCAGAGAGATTGAAGGAGAAGAAGAGGACAAAGCCTCAACGAGTCAAGCATTTCCTCCAAAATATGGAGAATAGAAGGAGGGAGTGGCTAGGGTAGACGCCACGCCATTGCATAATTTTTTTGGTGGTTGGTTTGGAAGCTCTTAGTGGCACCTATCTCCACATTCAAATTTTAAAGGAGTTAGGGTGGGATTTGACCAAGAGGAGTGTGGTTTGCTTTATGTTAGCTGTGCATTGATTGTTCCAGGACTGTATATTCTTCAGCTCGTCCTATATAGCTTATTTGCAGATTTATTTTAGTTCCCTCTCCTAAGAAGAACAAGATTCTTGTATATATTTGTAGTAGCAAATTGCATTTTGCGTGGGGAGGTTGTCTACTGAAGAGGTGTTGACGTGGTTTTTGTGACCGCACCAAACAGCAGAACAAAATAGTCCGAAGGCTATTCCATTCTCTCTTGATCAAAGTATTCCGTGCGCTAAGATTGCGAGAAAGTTCGCACGTTCAACTCCAAGGTTCCTTTAATGCGAATAGACCCAGTTCGGTTGATGTGTATTTGCTGTGTTCTTACGAGGGGACTTACACAATTGTTCAGACTTCTTGCAGTTAGCAGTTGGTATGTGGTTTGAAAGGGATTCTTGCGCGTATGATTTAGCGATGTGGTTCGTTTTCCTAAAACTAATCGGAAATGAACTGAATTTAAAAGAGTGTAGGGCCTAAGAAATTTATATTCTACTCTAGATGCAGGATATGTGGGGCTTCGTTTCAATAGACTTCAACCAGATTTCACCTAGCCTCACGTCGGACAGCCTCAGTAAAATCGGTGCAATCTTCAAGGGGATAGCAAAAGGTTTTCAAATTATGATTTAGCATACATACACCATCACGACGCATATAAGTATACAAATCACAACCGAAGTTAGATTCAAGATAATCTCCAGTTGACCACGCAAGGCAAACTTATCATCAACAAGTTGCTAGTGGTATGGAATAAAGAAGCTACCTCAACAAAATACCACACATCAAAGTAAACTACTTGCATGAAAATTAAGCTACTTGGATTCGAAAGGAAGAAAAGACCTCGCTAGCTATTCATGACAAGACGAATTCCACCATCAATGAAAAGATCAATTATCATAAAAGTGTTACACGACAATCTCCTCAAAAGTTTTCAAAGGGAAAACTTTCTTTCTCTTCCACACTAACAAAATGATCTACTATGCTCTACTATGCAATCTCTATCTCTAGCTCTAATGCTAATGCCTGATCTAATGAATTACAAATGAGGGGGACTCCCCCTTTTATAGCTAGCCAAGTCCCAAAAGACGGCTAGGGTTACAATTAATAGAGTGGCCAGAATCGTACCTCAGCCCTAACCCTAAAAACTGCCAGAATAGGGAGTGGTACATTAAATGAATCAAAGATTCCCACTCACTCCCGAAATAGTAAATGTAATAAATGTCCACATTCAGTCTTCTAGAAGATCCTCGTCCAGCAGCGCATTCCCATTGGCCTTCTCTCTAACTGCCAACTCCACGAATCTGCGAAGTACAGCCTCAACCTCATGAACTGAAATAGGCGGAATGCAATCTAGCTGAAACTCTAACACTGTGACTGAATGCTCATGCCTTGTACAAGATTTTCTCCAAGCTATCAAGGAGTCCTGCGTGTTCTGGATCAAAGTGGAGAAAGTAGAAGTATTCTCAAAGTCATCCTGTACAAAGGTCTTAACATCTGAGAAGAAAGGCACCAGCAAACCCCTCAAATTATCAACATTAACTTCATCAGGATTCAGCCGCCTAGCAAATATAGCCTCAAAGGTATTCTGAACTCCATCTATAATGTTGGCCATAGCCTTATGTACTCTAGCTGAATCCGCCTGTGCCGCATCGAAGAAGCCACGCCCTGTGATCGCCGAAGAATACCACCGAGAGAAATCATATCGGTCATTCTCCTGAATGACACCTCCATCAATCACACTCACAATGGCACATACCTCAATGCCTCAAGACGCTGGATAACTTTACTCTGATAGATAGAGGCATCGCCCAAGCATGATCCACTGCATCCATCCATCAAAATACTAGAGGCTTCCGAAAAGCGAAGCAAGGTCCTCCATAAACTTTTCTGTCTCCCACGAACTCCATGACCCATTTATCTGCTTCCTGCCATCCTCCCCAACTCTACCAAGCCGCTGATCGACTCTCTAGGTACATCCACTGGAAGCTCTATCACTGGTATATCCTGCCCTCGAGAACGAGATAACTGCTGTACATATCCAATTAACGCCTTGTGTTCTCTTTTCAGCTTCTTATACTTCCCTTCTTTCTTGAACAACCTATCCTTGAGGGCGAGGAAGGAGTTATCACACTCCTCTACGATCTGAGCACCAGTGGGCGTCCCAAATCCAAAGTCGTGACCACATAATTCTCAGGAACTGCTTCATTCCGGTCACACTCAACTCGTGGAACAGCAACGTGAAGAGTGAGAGCCATCCTCCTCAGTGGATATCTTCGAAAATTTCTTTGCTTTCTTCTTCGGAGGGGAGCACTGATCCTGTTCAAAACTCCTCCATCTCAACTTGGATCAAGCTCCTCACTAGGGCTTCTTCTCATTCTATCTTTAAGCCAATCGGGCCTCATACGTATATCGAAGTGCTGCTCCTGTGCCTCTACTTCTCTAACTTGTCCAACTTCTTCATCATTGGCGAGGCGTCTCGGTGGTGAGTATCACACTATATCATCATCTTCATTCATGGCCGCCTCTAACTCCTGTTGAAATTGAGGGTCATAATAGTCCCCTCGTCATCCTGCTGATCAACCCTAATAGGTGCGTTGGCGCTCTGGCCAACTGACTCCTCCGTGGAGGCTGAATATCCTGTACTACCACCTGATTCAATGCAAATCAGCAAATAAAGAGACCTCCTGTATGCTTGGAGAACGTGTCTCCAAGGGTGATGCACTTAACTCGTGGAGGCTCTGGCTGAGTGGCTCTGTCGAACTATTTCCTTCTTTCTGGACTCTGGACCTCTTGTGATCTGTTTCTTTCTGCCAGTAGTGGGCGTCCTGTGATCTCCCATCAAATTGTAGGTCAAGGCAATTGACCTACTCTTCAACCTGTTTACTCGCCTATCAACCCACGCTCTGGTAAATGTCATGACTGGGATGGAGAGAGTATCTAAATCTGCAACCTCGGGCTCTGACCAATCGAGAGGTGGAAGTGGAGTATCTCTAACAGCTGCATAATCCGGATGCACTACATCCATATCCTCATTGACCTGGTCCGGAACTGGAACAACCTCACACTCCCTGATCAGAGTAATCGGCAACCGGGAGAACATTCTCTTCCTTACTTCAATCTCATCTGTTGCATCAGCCCAATAATCCTCTATGGTGGCCTTATGTTTAAATTCTTCTGACAACACCCACTTGATGTTATGATGCGGGTCATAGTGTTGTCGACTTGTATGATATGAGAAATGATAAAATTGAAGCTCACTTTCAGCTTCTCTACCTGCCTGTATCGAGGGACACACCTCATCCGAGTTGCCCATTACAATTGGAAATTCTACCCCTCCTTTCTTTTTCTTCTTTTGAATTTTATCAAAGGCAAGTAATTGCCTAGATATCTCTAGCATCAATATTCTATCTGTTGGGTACTTAGGCAGCCTATATGGGTACGATGAGAAACCTTGCAGCCTAATGTAAGAAAATCTTGGAAACTGTATGAACCAGCACCCATACCTCTCAATTAGCTCTTGGGCATCCCTCGAGATTCTATGTTGCAGCGGCTCCTGAAGCAGCCTCGTAATGTACATGGTGAATGAATCGTTGACACGCTTGTAGTGGGTTGTGCTCGATAGGTGCAACTGTGGACAGGCGTCATAGATTTTGAACTGATGAGAGCCACAGCCGACAGGCTCCTTGTAAGATATCCCTCTGTACTTCGTCATCCGTGCCAACATATAGACAATATAGGAGCTCATGTAAAATGTCTTCGTTCTTCTCAAACTCAGGAGCTGCTCATGTAGATTATCACTGATCATCTCTGCCCAATTGACATAGTCTTTGCCTTCTAGCACTAGGTTGATGTAATAAAACATCCAAGGCTCAAAAATGAATGACTGCGGGCAACCTCCAACCCTGCTCAGCATCATGATGAGGTCACAATACTCCTGCTTCAAATCCTCCGCTATGATCTGCTTGGGCAACTTCGGGCGAGAAGGCTTGGGAGTACTCATCCAATGAGTGTTAATTGTCTCCGTGCATCTCTTGAATGCGGAAGCATACATCCGTTCAGCCCGCTCTCTGGATTTGTATATCATGTTCCTGTGCACCGGGATCCCGAAAGCTTCACCAATGGCTGCTGGAGTAAGATTTGCTAGCACTTGGCCATCTGGTGACATGATCGACCGATGTTCCTTCTCGTAGCAATTAGCACACTCCATTATCAACTCCGAACACTGTATAGCTGGCGGGAAACCAGCAGCTGCATACAGTCCGCTTCGAACAATGATGTGTGAAGTAGTTGAAGGCCTGTGACTTCCAATTCCTAACATTCTGCTTTTGAAGGCCTCGAGGTTGACGGAGCCCAGGTTGGTATCTGTCAGCTTGCCCAGCTTTGAAATAAACTTTGATTCTGGCATGAAGGTCTTACTCAGCTTCTTGATCACACCCTGTCTGGACGCACCGTTGTCCTTTCCGGTCGTCCTTGCCTCAGCCATCTCAGCTTCTTTTCTTTTTGAACTTCGAACTTCAACACTTAGAAAAAGATTTCTAAGTAGATTTCAGCCTTAGCAACTTCAATTTGCAACTTGAACTTCTGCAAATTCGTACTTCACACCAGCAGTCAGCAACTAGCAAGTTCGTGCCTTTTAAGTTCTCAACAATTCAATTCACTGCAAGGCGTCCCCTCCAACTGGCAACTTCAACCACAAATCAGACTTTGGTAATCAGCAAGTGCGCCTCCCTTGACTTTCAGCAATGGCACTTCTTGGCAATCAGCAAACTCAAGTCTTCAACCAGCAAGTACGTCCCCCTTTTGGTTTCAGCTATTGCACTTCTCAGCAATTCAAGGCGTCCTCCTCAGCAACTTAAAACTTCGAACTCATCAAGCAATTCACTGCAAAGCTTCACTCAGAGCAAATTCAACTTCTTCAGCTGTGAAAACAAGTGAAAACTTCTCCATTTTATAGCCAAAATTCGAATTCTGGAAGAAGCCATTTTTAGCTAGTGCATTAAACTTCCACTACTCCATTTCAAAAATTCGAATTCTCCCTCTCTGGTATTTCTGACACTTGTCTCCCGACGTCCGGAATCTTGCACTTCTAGAAATTTGACTTTGACTGGCATCTTTGAATTTATTTTTGAAAATTTGATTTAAATCCATCTTTTAGCTTACCCGCCGGAGCTCTGTCACTTGAAATCGAATTCAACTTCTCCACTGCTCTGGAAAATTCATCACTGAAGAATTCAATCCAAATTATCTAGGCAACTCATCTGGAATTCATCATTTGAAGAAGTTCATCTTAAAACCACCTTTTATTCATCTTTGCCTTAGAAAATTTTAAATTCTCCCTTAGGAAAATTCACAATTTGAGCACTGATTAAATTCTTCACTGAAAAAGTGTCGGCGAAGTTCAGAAGACTTGGAAATCCATCTATCATCACGAACGTCCAGTACCCAGAAGAAAATTTTCTTCAGAATGCTTCGAATCCATGGGTACCCAACGAATGGGTTCATTTAATTTTTGAATTCCTAAACCTTAGAAAATATAATTTTCACCATTTTAAATTCATTCTTCGCCTGTGATCACTCTGTGTTGCTCTGACTTCTTGAAGAATTTGAATCATCCTGCATTATCATTCACCTTTGACTTCATCACTGAGAAGACTTTGCTTGGGCTCTGAGAAATTTTGCCACCTTGAGCTCTAGGTGTATTTTCTGAGGAGAAAATATTTTTGCCATAGAAAATATTTTAAATCATCACTTGGAAAATTTGCTTTGGAAATTTTATTTGCTCACTCGCCGGTGTTGGGAAATCTTATCAATTTCATTTTAGAAAATTTTTCACGAGGACGTCTAGCACATTTTTATTCTCACTTGCCACTTTCATTTCACTCCACACCTAGGAAAATGTTCCAACGCCTGTGATATTATATTTTATTATTCTCCACTCAATATTTTAGGCGCATTTTATATTTATCCTTGCCTTAGGAAATTTTTAAATCACTTAGCAAGTCACTTTACTTCACATTTTATTCCATCCCTCTAGGTGTATAACACTTGAAGAGGTGACTAAAAAAAATCACGCCCTACCACATATCACTCCACCACGCCTAGGAAAATTTTCTAACACTCTATGACACTCATCAACCCTTGGCGCCTAGCACACTTGAGAGGAAATTCAAAAATCACGCCCAATTCATCACCTTGGGCGCATTCTTGATGTGGAGGAGGATAACGCCTTGGTATTTACCACCCTTCACCACGTCTAGGCATATTTTTTCACCTTACTTACCACCTCCATTCACCTTTTACACCTAAACTTGGGCGCATTTGAGCATATCCACTGGATGACTCTTCAACTTCTGTCTTTTGTCTTGACTTGAGCTTGCTTGGGCGCATTTCACCCCTTGAGGAGGATAAAAAGCTTTGACCTTGTTGACTCATTCTTCTTTTGGGCGCACTTAGACATAGCTGGTGGATAAACTTTTTCCAATGCTTTGGGTGACTCTTCACCTTCCACTTTTCATCCTTACATGCATGTATTTGGGCGCATTTTGCCCCTTGAGGAGGACGAAAACGTTTGACTTGTTGACTCATTCTTCTTTTGGGCGCATTTCACCCTGTGTGAAGGATGGTGCATTTTGAGGTGGATGGAGGATTTGAGTGTTGACTTCGCTTTGACCACTTACAACTTTGGGTGCATTTCACCCCCTGAGAAGGATAAACTTGCATCCTGGGCGCATTTTGAAGGTGGTGGCGGATTTTTTATACTTAGAAATTTTTTTCAACTTTCTGGAGCTTCCCTTGGGCGCATTTCACTTGCCTGCAGGATGAACATCGTTGACTTTGCTTTGACTTTTATACCTTGGGCGCATTTTGAGGGGTGAGGCGGATTTCCAGACTTAGAACCTTTTTCTCGTTTTCCGCCAGGATTTCGTGCCCTGCTATTTATAGTAAGTCTTCTGAATTTGCATCTCTGATGGTCAGAACGACTTGAAATTTTGCGCATTGCATCCTTATCACCTCATTGTTCTGTCGACACTGCCATTTTTAGTCACCCTGCTATTTTTAGCATGTTTCTGAAGGTGGTTTACTATAAATAGTAACCTCTTGTTTCTGATAGTTCCGTTGCTCCGATTGACTTGAAATTTTGATGAGGCGCTCCTCACCACGTGACTTGTCCGCTGACACTGACGCATGCACTTGATTTACTATTTTTAGCCAGTTTCCAAATTGACTTACTATGAATAGTAAGTGCTCCGTTTGACTTGAAATTTCACCAGCAGATAACCTGGAGGACGCTGATCGCGGTGGTTTACACCGGTTTTCGAAAATTTTGACTTTTTACGCCTATTTTTAGGCTTCGAAGCTGGAAACTCTAATTCGCTCTGCATGCGTATCAAATGATATCTGTTTCTCTTCGTTTCTGTGGCACTGCGATCGGCTCGTGAATCTGAATTGCTGGGAAGCGGCTGCCGGGACACACCTGCTAAAAATAGCAAGTTCCTTATTGAGTGAATATCTTCGCTTGCATGTCACACCATTGCGAAGCTCTCGAAAAACCCATCAGGAATCACCCGACATGCAAAAGAAACCTTGACATGCAAACCCTAAAAATAGCCTCGGAAGGCTGAATTCTGAAAGTTGTCATCTCGTTTTGCATGTTATACCGTTGCGAAGATCTCGAAAAACCCAGAAGGAATACGCCAACATGCAAAGAAAACTCTGCATCTGCATCCTGAAATTCGTGCCGGAAGCCGGATTGCTAAAAATAGTAAGTAGTCTATTTTTGCTCAAATTTTGCATGCGAGTAGCCTGATATGCTCTGAATGCAGTGTGACTGTCGGAGTCCTGAAAATGCTGACGAACTGCTCTGAATTTCACACTTACTAAAAATAGTAAGTACCTTGGAATCTGACGAAAATTTGTTGGAAGCCTGCTGGAAGCACGCTGACAACAATGTTAAGCTCAGTTTTCAATTTATTCACTTTATTCGACCTTGGATTGACCGGGAAAGATAAAACCCTAATTCTCAGACTTGGTCAATTTCACATTTAAATTCACTGACGGGCGCAACCCCCCGAAAGGCGGACATCAGAAAAGAGACAGAGCGGGAGAGAGAGAAAAACCCAAGCCAAAAGACCAGAATGGAGCAAAAATTAGGGGGTCCCCATCTTGAATGGGGCGATGTGTGAAAAGGTCACAACAAGAGGGAGGGTGTATTTTCTATTAATTCCAGTTGCCATGATCTGCATAGTCAAATAAATTTGCTCAGTTGGATTATTCTAAAGTTGGAAAAGAGTGTTAATGTAATGTTATATCTGTTGAAGAAAAGGTCAGATTTTACTCTTTAACTTAAATTTTCCAAGTTGCAATTTGTGGAGTAATTCTTTCTAAACTGTGTTTGTTAGTAAGTATGTCAATTTTGAGTTTGTTATTTATATATATTTGTATTAAACTTTGCAAACATATAAACATGCATAACTAAAAACATCCTACACAAGAGAAGTGGTGAAATTCAAAAAAAGTTTGGGGTGAACTTGGGGTGTTATTATAAAACTGGAGTTTCGTATGGCAAGGAAGTGAGTGCTCTGGATGGAGAAGTTATTGCATTATATGACAATCCCTAGAGTTCATCGTACGATGACAAAGACAAGAGTTCATCATATGACAACAAAGACAATTGATCGTTTCGCAAGAGCAAGGAATCGTATTGTGGCAAGGGTTTGTACGGAGAAGACACTAGTGGTTGGTCGTACGAAGGAGGCATGGTGTACGGTTAAATAGAAGAACTAGAAGCATACGACTAAAACAAGGCTGCACCATACGAATGAGAGTTGGAATCATACGACATGCTAGGAACTAGGTGGAGATTACCGTATGGTGGGAAAAAGAAACTTTGGTATGCAACGATCGATTGAGGGTTTTTTTCAGCGTACAACCAAGCATACGAAGGAGAGTTTGCAAAGTATAGAGTACCATACGGTATTGTAAGGAAACTGAGTTGTATGCCCATACATCGTACGGTCTACACCAAAAATCACATTCAGAACTGTATGGTTGGCATGGAGACCAAAAAGTGAATGGTGGTGTCAAGCACAGAGTTGGCAATTTCATAATTGTAGTTTTCGTAATTGTTTTCGAGGATACATTTCTCTATTTAATTCTACTTGTCAATTGCCAAAAGCTCATTGTCGAATAATTTTTCCAGACATGGATGCTAGCAACAGGAAGGGGAAGAAAGTAGCACATTACAAGCCGCACATTGCCATAGCCAAAATGAGCAAAAGGCAAACCAGATGACACAGTTGTAGATGCGCTAACATGGGACAACCTTACGGGTAACGAGTGCATAAATTGGTGGCAAAACAACTAGGATGACCATGTCTTCAACTCTCAAGAGTTTGAACCCTTCTTGAAGTCGATGGTGACGAACTATTGTAGACATGCACACAAATTAGTCATTGATAACAAAGGGTGCTTGGTAATTATCCCCTTTTGGCCAATAGACTTTGATAGAGTGTTCGGCATAGCGGCGATAGGTACCCTTGTGTGCAAGCCAACAGAGAAATTCAACCAATAGCACAAGGAAGCATATGCCAGGAGAGTTTGCCAACACAATTTAACCCAACAGGAGGACACCATGTTGAGTGTGGGTAATTGGGGTTCGAGGAAGAATTTTTTGGCTGCATCGGTATGGAAGTACATAATGGAATTAATCAAGTGCAGATTGACAGGAGCAATCAGTGCTTCCAATGTGGCAATATGGATGGTCGACTACATGATCAAGTTGGGCATAGGGAAGTATACAAATGGTCCAGATTATTGTCGAAGAGGATTAGAGAATTCTTGGCATAGAAACATAAGGCTTTTTACATGATAAAACATGCCATTGCCCTTCTACCAGATGCTATCCACACCCAAGTTCCCATTGACAAGTGGGGAAAGTTCCAACTAGTAGCCCAGATAGACCCATCACTGCCAACAACATTTTATTGGACCACTTTGGACATATAAGCAATAGGGGGAAGAAGAGACGAATCAATCAACTAGAAAGAAGAGGAAATAGAGAGGCATTAGGCAATAGTGCAAAAGAGGATGCGCCAATAGAGTTGTCCACATTAACCACCACACGATGGAGAAGGAGGTATCACTTGGGCTGCTAGGACCGCCAGTGGCATTGCTAGGACTGTTAGTGGCATTGCCAAGATCGCTAGGTGCATTACCAGGACTGCTAGGCGTACTACCAGGACCGCTAGTGGCTCTGCTAGAACTGCCAAACACAATCTTGATACCGCCAGTGGCACTGCTAGTGCCATCAATTATGGTTTCTGCACTGCTAGATACCTTGCCAGGGGATATTCCTATATCTACTGATGTCACACAAATAGATTGATGGTTAGATATGCTCTCGATACCATTAGAGGATCCAACATTTCCCTCACCTAGTCCTTCAAGAGTTATGGTCGAGGGACTCGAGCAGGATTTTGTCAGTCATGGTGATTGAGGGTACAAAGCCAGGATCTTCACATGCACAACCATCATAGACCATTCACACTTAGGAGAGTGGGGGACTCCCTCAGATGCCTCAACCACCTTCGGTTGCACAGGAGTTACTGCCTACCCCATTGGGTGAGGACAAGGAGGATGAGTCGAGTGCATCTAAAGGGCTACTAGTTGAAATAGCCATGCTCGACAAGACAAATCCACTTGGTACGGTCCAATGGTACATCCAGGACCTTCAGTCAATTGCAACAGTGATGCAGGAAGTGGAAGACATATTGAAACAACTAGACATAGGGCAGTCTTCGTTGGTGGCGAGGGAGGTACAATGGATATTGGTGTTCGTGTAGGCAGAGTGCGAGGGAGAGTTTGCTTGTTGTTTCACTTCCAGAGGATGGTTGGGAGTTGAGACTCCGACAATGATGCTTGGTACCTTGCTAGACCTTCACTGGGGGGGAGAGATGCTAGGATGATGTCAGCCTTGTTCAGTATAGAGGCTTCCTTCAGGCACATATTGTACAGGTTCATTAGATGACATCCATTGACGGTGTCATACAGAAGAAGAATGAGGCTCTACAAATGGTGCAAAATGTACAAGAGGAGTTAGCTGAGCGTACATAGAAATTTTAGGATTAGTTAGCTTAGTAGACACAACCACCAATGAGTGAGCCAGAGGGTTGGCCTTCGAGGCCAAGATGGCAGAGATGGAGGAGACAAATATTGGCTAAGCACCAGCTGAGGATACACACAGAGGAGGTTCGCAGGTTGTGGAAGTTATGCTCGCCGACGTCCACCCCTACATCGTCCATTCGTCTAGGGATGTCCTCTCACCCTCCTTAGTAATTGGGGTTTTGGGTTGTCAGCTCCCAATTTTGTTGTTGTTGTCTGGAAGATGACTTTCTTTTTGGAGGTGCTGATGTATTGGGCAAGATAAAAATAAATAAAGAAATAAACATATATGTTAATATGTAATTAAGTCCCTAACCGGTGGGTGGTTGTACTTGGTAGTTGTTGATGGTTGGTGTCCTCAACCGACTTCAGTTGGCTATATATTGTATGTTTGCATTTGTAGTCAGGGACCACACACATTCTGTATTATGTACTTTTTGCTTATCCGATGAATGAAGAATATGAGACATATTTTGTGCATAGTCTGAGTAATTAATATGTTTTATGATTGCTGTTCTATAATTTCGTTTACTCTATGTTAATTGGTCAAGTAGCATTAAGCAGTAAACATATGTACGATTTTGGAATTGTGATTGATAAATAAATTCTTAAGTTTTATGTTGCTTAAAAATATATTTGAATTTGTAAGGAGCCTATGTTATGTCCGCATTGCATAAAACAATTATTTATTTGTTGGTAATAAACTGAATATAAGTTCAGAACAACTGAATGACAATTGTTTGATGAAATGCTTGTGCACATGAAGATAGGAAATTGATTTTTTTTGCACAGAAATTTATCTTGGGATATTTCAATGGTATCAGAACAGAAAATCTTGCCAATCGGTGGGTTTTGATGCAAATTGTCATTAGCAGAAATTTTTGATCAGTTTAAAGGTTTTCAGTTGTAAGCATGGCATCAAAAGGTGAAAAATGGCTGGTTAATAAACCTCTTGGATGTAGGTGGTAAACTTGTACATCTCAACCAAGAGATGTTATTCTCAACACTATGAAAGAAGTAGAGAGTGTTTGATCATTGTGGAACAATCACCCTCTCTGGTGTTGCAAGCAGCCTTAGTGTAGTGTCCCTTACTGTTACTGATGTAAATTTTCAGTTTTTGCACTTGGACATTTTGTCAAACAGTTTTTTTGTAACCATTCAACTTGCTGATTGTGACTTCTTTGACTTCTTTTTGAGTTTTCAATATATTTCATGAACATACAAGTCTTATAATGCCATATACAAGTGACTGAAATTAAACAGGAATTCTATGCAATGTCTGTTCTGATTTTTCCAATGCATTAAGATGTCTAGCTTGTGCACTTAGACAATTTGTCAAACAAGTCATGAATAAACCCCAACTCCAATTTATATTGATTGACAATGCAAAGGCTCAGTAAACAATGCAATAAGATGATGCAAATATACATCTACAGCCAAATGGCATTATGACAAACATTATTCTTGCAACTCCAAAATCCTTCTATTGCAGTATAAGACTGATTACAATATTATCTGAGGCAATGCAATGACAGCAAACTAATGAACTCTCCCTTCACTAATCAATTACAATGTTGTTTCAATGATATGCTTTTCACTTGAGAGACTAATGCAGATTAGAATATGATGTATCTAACCAGATTGCACACTTACAAAAAAGAACTCCAACATTCATCAAATACTAGACTCAATGTTGCAATAAAATAAAGAACCTGGAAAATGAGCATTGCTGCCTCAGCACTGAGATCCCTCCAATGTCGAACTAATTCACAATTCCAAAGCTGCCTGTTATGGTGCGGTTACTTCCCAGCACAAGACGATTATCAACAAGGTCTCAAATTTAGAGAACGCATGTGTATGTGGTTGACTTGTTGCACCCAGAAATCCCAATCAATCGTGCCTATACTTGCCAGGAAAGCCACGTCCTTTAATAACCAATTCCTTGACTCGGGCTGAATGTCTTTATCGATCACTTCAATATTATATATGACTTTTTTGTCCAGACTGGCCTGTATCTAATATTTGGAGCGATTGCAATAATTTCATTCAAATCGTTTCCTTCAGCAAATGGCCACAATTAATCTTGTTTGTCTCTAACGGCGGCTTACTTGGAAATTCGATTTTGCTCACCTCCTTTGTCTTTATCTGCTGCTCACCTCAGTTTATCTTATTTTGAGTATTCCAATATTTGCGATTTGGCTTAATTTGGGATTCTTGTCTTTTCTACAAAAATCTTGATTGAATTTGTCTTCAACAATAGTCCTACTTGTCACGTTTTTGTCTTTTTTCTCCAGTAGGTAAATCGTCCACAATAATAATTGAATCACTTTTCATATGCCATCCTTAACACGTCCTTTCCAAAGCCGATTATTTCCTGAAGAATACGACTTTTGAATGATATCGAATAAATTCGATTTCTGGCCTTTGAATGATGATCTGGCAATGACAATTTAACTTATCTACCCATGATGAATCCTCCTTTTGTCTTTTAGCACCTGAGATATTTACTTCTAACGGTTCCTTGAAATATAATTCGATTTAGAAACTAAAATCGTTTCCTTTGTCTTTTACGACGATTTGCCAATCAAGCTGAGTACGCCAAAATTAGAACTGCCTTCAATAAAATGATAATCTGATATATTTTCTTTAGATTGAAAAATGATTACCAATTCAACAGATATCGAAATCCTCCAAATTCTGTAAATAATCTTTCCCAAACCTGAAATTCTTTCTTTGAAATCAAATATTTTCTTGCTTTCCAAATTTGGTTTGAAGACCATTAAATTTGGAAATAAATCGAGCTTTCTCCTCAAATGTAATTGCAACAATACAATAACTGCTGCAATAATCAAACCCTCAGAAATATTTGCAACAATACCTCAACTGCTGCAAATATGAAACCCTCATAAAATGCAATTATAAACCAGCAATTGCATCTACTCAATATTCCAGAAGCGCAATAATACAACGGCTAGTGCACTCAATCAGCTAGGGCAATAATACAACAACTATTGCACCTGTGAAATTCTACAATGAAGCACATTTTAGAAACCCTGGATGGATTCCTCCACAACTCCAGCTAGGGTTGATATTTCACAACTGAACCTAGTACCTTAAGAGTCTTCAAACCCTCAGGCAATGTAAGCCTCAGCTTATAACACGTAGATATGAGAAATAGAAATAATCCAAGACATGATCAAAATGGCTTGCAATCAGCTCCTTATAAGGAATTCTCATTCACCTCCAAGAAGCTTCTAGAATAAAATATTATTTTATTCCTTAAGTGACTATGATATAATATTTATTTTAAGTCACTTTATTAAATTAATTAAATATAAAGTCATCTTTTAATTTCACTTTATTGAAATAACTTTATAAATAATTAATTTAATACTTCCTCCAATTCGGGGACATGATAGTCCTCCCTTCCCAAAGATTGCTTGCCCTCAAACAATCCACAACTGCTAAACCATCGCGACTGCCACAACACTTGAAGCCCGAATGGAGAATCATCTGCCACTGTCCACCAACCATCTAGATTCCAAGTGATCCTAAGAAGAACTCCAACCAACATCCCCTAAATTAAGCTGAAGTCCCTGTCAGTATGAACTCCTATCAATTTGTGAGGCCAACTATCCAACAAGAGAACTCCTGGATCCCAAACCTGTATATCTGCCCCACCATGCCTACTCCAAGTACTACAATAATAATCCTCATGCATCCAAACTCTCCAAAAACAATCTCCACTTGGATCACATGAATAAACTGGAAGTCCCTCCATCTCATCACCAATGGAATTCCGCTGTGCCACTCTGATACCCCCTAGAGTCCACGTTTCGAACTCCTGCATCCAACTGGAGATCTCAAAGTGTGAGACCTGTCAAACTTGGACTCATCATTTGAAATTTGAAACATATCACATCAGAGTGAATCTGAACTCCTGTTCTTCAATCCCCCTCTATGTGTAAACAATGACATGGTCAAATCTTGAACATGTGGGCTGAAGGTAAAATGATGAGCATACGTCATAATGCAATCAAGGTGAAACCCTCCTGCCTTTGCCAATGGAATACCTGAGTAGTCATGTGTATTCCTTTCCATACTGTCAACATCAAAAGATGACTCATCACTCAATACAGAAAAAACAATATCATCAACATCACCATCATGAATGCCATCCACTCCTGATGTGTCTGTGTCATCCTCATACCAATCCACTGCTGCCCTCAAAGTATCATCTGACAGAACTTCAACCAACAAAGTAGGACAGCCACTAACCCATGAGCTGATATCATCATTGTCTTGTTTCTTATTGTTTGGAACCAAGTTCTTCAATTGATAAATCTTATCAACCTCATTATCACCATCATTCAATGTGCATTTTCACATTCATCCTCTCTTTGAATACAAAGACTCCTAACGTTATCTATCCTTTTTTGCCTTGCTATGTTGATGAGATTGACCTTTTCTTTGACTTCTTGAAAATGCTGTTTTGCATTGGCAGCCACTAATTCAGCCTCTTTGGCTTTTTGCATCCATTCTTTATTCATCTTTTCAGACCTCTTTACCTCTTCCATGTCAAAATATACAAACTCAATCCTCTAATGTTTGATATCTTCATGTCTATCAATTGGTGTAGGGCTGCAATCAATGGGTGATATCATATCATTGACTTTCTTATGATCAAAAGCTCCTATCTCATGAGAATGATTGGACATAATGCTGCTGTCCTCAAACAAATCAGTAATGACATCATGCCATTGTATAGTATCTTCCTCATGTGTAGTCAAAACACTAGTGGCTGATCCATTAAGTAAGTGATCAACTTTTCCATCCACCTTTATATTTTGGGTCTTAAATGGACTTTCATATGTATGAATAATATTCATCTAAAAAATACTTGAACCACAATCTGATTCTTTGCTATGATAAGATGAAGCAATGCTAGACTCACCTAATGAAACATCACAAGAAACCTTATCTTCATGTAGCTGCTCTAATATAACTGGTTTGTCTTCAACCATCATGGGCTCTTCTTCAATCTTGAGGTCATCATGGAGTGTCATGTGCTCAACATCTTTCTCTATGTAAATCTGATTTTTGCTCTCCTTAGGATCAACTGCAAGCTGGTCATTAGCTGCTGAAAATTCATCATAGAGTTTTTTGGATACTTCCCTTGTAGATGCACAAAAACACTCATTCTTGTTTTGCGGTGTATATTGACTTGAGATGGAATTTGCACACTGCTGCAAGCTACGAGCTAATCTTTGTTGTGAAAGCATATGTTCTTGGAAAATGTCCTCAACACTTGGATTATAACTAATAAAAGGAAGTTCATCTTTTATCTCTTGTGGAAGTGCAAGATATTTTTCGTAAGCAACCTCAAGTTATTCTTTGGAAACCATGATGACTAGCTGACTGCCCACTGAAACCCAATCCAAACACTCAACAGGCTGGCAAGATTCTTAGCTCTGATACCACTGTAATGTCCCTTGCTACTATTGATGTATATTTTCAGTTTTTGCACTTGGACATTTCATCAAACAGTTTGTTAGTAACCATTCAACTTGCTGATTGTGACTTCTTTGACTTCTTTTTGAGTTTTCAATGTATTTCATGAACATACAAGTCTTCTAATGCCATATTCAAGTGACTGAAATTAAACAGGAATTCTATGCAATGTCTGTTCTGATTTTTCCAATGCATTAAGATGTCTAGCTTGTGCAGATCTATAGCTACAACAACTTAGACAATTTGTCAAAGAAGTTGTGAATAAACCCCAACTCCAATTTATATTGATTGACAATGCAAAGACTCAGTAAACAATGCAATAAGATGATGCAAATATACATCTACAGCCAAATGGCATTATGACAAACATTTTACTTGCAACTCCAAACTCCTCCTATTGCAGTATAAAACCGATTACAATATTATCTGAGGCAATGCAATGACAACAAACTAATGAACTCTCCCTTCACTAATCAATTACAATGTTGCTTCAATAATATGCTATTCACTTGAGAGACTAATGCAGATTAGAATATGATGTATCTAACCAAATTGCACACTTACAGAAACCAAATCCAACATTCATCAAATACTAGACTCAATGTTGCAATAAAATAAAGAACTTGGAAAATGAGCATTGCTGCCTCAGCACTAAGATCCCTCCAATGTTGAACTAATTCACAATTCCAAAGCTGCCTGTTATGGTGCGGTTACTTCCCAGCACAAGACGATTATCAACAAGGTCTCGACTTCAGAGAACGCACTGTGTATGCGGTTGACTTGTTGCGCCCATAAATCCCAATCAATCGCGCCTTTACTTGCCAGGAAAGCCACATCCTTCAATAACCAATTCCTTGTCTCAGGTTGAATGTCTTTATCGATCACTTCAATATAATATATGCCTTTTTCGTGTTGCCTGGCCCGTATCTAATATTTGGAGCAATTGCAATAATTTCATTCAAATCGTTTCCTTCAGCAAATGGCCACGATTAATCTTATTTGTCTCTAACGACGACTTACTTGGAAATTCTATTTGGCTCACCTTCTTTGTCTTTATCTGCTGCTCACCTCAGTTTGTCTTATTCTAAGTATTCCAATATTTGTGATTTGGCTTAATTTGTGATTCTTGTCTTTTCTACAAAAATCTTGATCGAATTTGTCTTTAGCAATAGTCCTACTTGTCACGTTTTTGTCTTTTTCCTCCAGTAGGTAAATCGTCCACAATAATAATTGAATCACTTTTCATATTCCATCCTTAACACGTACTTTCCAAAGCCAATTATTTCTTGAAGAATATGCCTTTTGAATGATATCGAATAAATTCGATTGCTGGCCTTTGAATGATGATCTGGCAATGACAATTTAACTTATCTGCTTATGACGTATCCTCCTTTTGTCTTCTAGTACCTGAGATATTTACTTCTAACGGTTCCTTGAAATATAATTCGATTTAGAAACTAAAATCACTTCCTTTGTCTTTTACGATGATTTGCCAAGTGAAGCTGAATACATCAAAATTAGAACTGCCTTCAATAAAATGATAATCTGATGTATTTTCTTTAGACTGAAAAATGATTACCAATTCAGCTGATATCAAATTCCTCTAAATTCTGTAAATAATCTTTCCCAAAGCTGAAATTCTTTCTTTGAAATCCAATATTTTCTTGCTTTTCAAATTTGGTCTGAAGACCATTAAATTTGGAAATAAATCGAGCTTTCTCCTCAAATATAATTATAGCAATACAACAGCTGTTGCAACAATCAAACCCTCAGAAATATTTGCAACAATACCTCAGTTGCTGCAAATATGAAACCCTCAGAAAATACAATTATAAACCAACAATTGCATCTACTCAATATTCCAAAAGTGCAATAATACAATGGCTACTGCACTCAATCAGCTAGGGCAATAATACAACAACTATTGCACCTATGAAATTATCCAATGAAGCACAATGTAGAAACCTTGGATGGATTCCTTCACAACTCTAGCTACGGTTGATCTTTCACAACCGAACCTGGTACCTTAGAGTCTTCAAACCCTCTGGCAATGCAAGCCTCAGCTTATACCATGCAGGTATGAGAAATAGAAATAATCCAAGACATGATCAAAATGGCTTGCAATCAGCTCCTTATAAAGAATTCTCATTCACCTCCAAGAAGCTTCTAGAATAAAATATTATTTTATTCCTTAAGTGACTTTATGATATAATATTTATTTTAAGTCACTTTATTAAATTAAATAAATATAAAGTCATCTTTTAATTTCACTTTATTGAAATAACTTTATAAATAATTAATTTAATATTTCCTCCAATTCGAGGACATGACACTTATGTAATGTCCCCATTTTGGCCATACGCTCTTCTATATGACATAAAGTCATCTTTTAATTTCACTTTATTGAAATAATTTTATAAATAATTAATTAATATTTCCTCCAATTCGGGGACATGACACTTATGTAATGTCCCCATTTTGGCCTATTTCCGGAAATCCGTAGGCTGATCAAAAGTACAAATTAGGGTTTCCTATTTTATAGGAGGTTTTTGATGCATTCTTGAAGGGTTGCATGTATGAGCTTTGATGCATGTCTGGTGGAGTTCTGGGTTTTTAGAGAGCTTCGCAGTGGTATGGCATGCAAAGGCATTGGACAACTTTTTACAATTTACTATTTTTAGTAAGTTCTTTTTATGGCAATGCCATCTTGGGCAGTAGCATCACCAGTCAGCTTAGTTTCCATTTCGGGTAGTGCAGTTTGGAGCACATTCGGCTTTCAGCATTTTGAGGCTCATTTTGGTGAAATGATTTATTTTAAGTCATTATTTTTTAAAATTCATTTTAGGCCCCATGGCCTAGATTAATGATTTGAAGTTTTTTTAAAAGGGGGCCTTTGAGGGTGGATGCCTCATTGAGAGATTATTTAAATATTTCTAAAGTAAATATTTCGCCTCAAGTCTTGGACACCTAGAAAGGTGAATTTAATGTTTTAAAAATTTAAAATATTTCAAAAGTGAAATGGGTGTCCCTTTTGGAGGAAGATGGAAAGCCAACAGTCATCTCAAAAGTTATAAAGACAAGCTTTGCTCCAACAATTGATCATCTTTGGAAAATCTTGTAAAGTTATGCTGTTGAATTGATTTTAGAACTCGGCTAAGGGGGAGTTTAGTATTTTCACCATTCTTCGGGCCTGAAACTATGGTTCCCTAGATGGTCATTTGGGAGTGTGCTTTATGCATAAGTGTATATTGAGCTTCATTGTTGAATTTTTTGGTGAGATTTTCTAGTTTTGTGTTTGCTGGTTATAACATGGTTGAAGGAGATTTTCAAATACAGCTCTTTGAGTGATTTTATTTACATTATGGGTATTGATGCAATTGATTTCTATGATATGGGCGACCCTTCTTGCAAAAGATGGGATTTTATTATGAAGTTTGGAATTTTTTAGGAAGGCCGTACCATTCCTAGGGCCTTATTATTCTTCAGCACTTTGTATTGGGATTCGAGCTTGTTTCATGATGGCTGTTTTGCAGTGCCAAACTCATGTTTGCTGGTCACCTAGCCTTTGGGAGTGTTGTTCCTAGTTTTGGTGAGTTTTGGAGTTGTATGGAGGAGAACTATGCATTTTGATGATAGATTAGTTGCTAGTTCTAAGATTTTCAGTTGCTGGTTTTTATATTAGATTTATATCAGTTCTGATTTTGGTTTGTATTTTCAATACTTGAGAGATTATAAGTGTGGGAGATCATCTTCTTTCATTGTGCTTTGATAACATTGTAAAACACTTGTAATTAGTAGTTATTTGGCATTGTAAGACTGTAAACAGTAGTACTGTTCTAGTCATTTATTTGCTGTATTTACTTGTGTTTAATTTTCATATATTGTAACCCTTGGATGGTTTACCGCCAGTGTGGAGAAAGAACAAATTATTCTCTCATTTATCACCCACTCAAAAGTGGCGAATTCCCACTGTTAAGTGGATGCCCATTAAGGATGAATTGTTTTGAATTGTAATGTTTTCCCCTCACTGATTAAGTGGTAGTGTGGAAATTCTTATGGCTGGTTCACCACCTATTTGTAATTAGTTGTAATTCAATTTTCAGTTTTTAGCTTAGTTTCCTCTGCCATATGCTATCACCTCACCTTCTAAATGATCTTGGTGAACATTCTTGGCGTTGAGTTCATTTTGTTTGATTATCTTTTGGAAGCTAACGCTAACCATTGGCATAGTGCTGGTTTGTGTGCTCGAAAATCCAAGAAAAAATTAAAGAGCATATTTCAACTTAGTTCCTATAGTGATTCTCTTAAGTCAGCATAGATGGTTGAAACATACGGATAATGAGATAAGACTTATGGTAACTTCATGTTTGAGTGAAATCATGAGAATTTCAGTACTAAAGCTCCCTACAATGGCAACACATTGAAAGAGATAATTGAGTTTGTGGTGGATAGTTTCCAGGATATTAATGATATAACATGTGCTCATTTTTCTAGAAGGGTTGCCATACTTTAAACATGTGCAAAACTCAGATTGAATAACATTATATTGGATTTGGAATTGGATGATTTGATTCGCAAAATGTTTCACCATTTCTTTGCTATGGTTAGAAAAGTTCATGTTGATAATGTTATTGCAGCCATGTAATCCATTATGTTTTTGGTTATTAATGAAAGTGATTTTGTGCCACAATCACTTTTTTCTATCCTATCGTCTAATGGGAAGAAGGGTGATCATGGAATCCTATCAGTTGTGAAGAAAACACACACACACACACACACTTATATTGAGAGGGGGGTGAATCAGTATAAGACCTACTTTTTCAATTTATCACTTTGGCAATCATAAAGCAATAATCAAAGTATCCACACATGCAAGATCTAACAATAGAGAACACAAGATGCACACACAATTTTACGTGGAAACCCTTGCAAAAGAAAACCATGGCAAAATATTGCTTTTATAGGAGACTTCTTACAACTTCGTGACACAAACCCACATGAGACACCAATCCTCTCCATTGAGTACCAACTTAGCAAGAGACACCAATCTCTTTGAGTGAGAGGCTCCAACCTCAGGATCTTGTAAAGTAGAAGGCACCAACCTTCGAAATACAAAGTGATTACAATGTTGTTGGATCTGCCCTAGATTCTTTCAAGAATTTCAACAAAATTTCCTCACTTCTTCACACAAATCTGCCTTGAACCTCTGCTCTCAAACCTCCACTCAGATCTGCAATATAATCTTCAAAATATGCTCACAAATCTGCAATAAAGTCTTCATAGGATCTGCTCAATAAATCGCCATGATTTTGCTTAAGTCACTTGCTCTTCTCTATCAAATTTGCTACTATAAAATCTGCTCAAATACACCTTATATATCTGCTGAAATAGCCTTTTATTTTTGGTCTTCATACAAAGATATATCTTGATAATTGATTGCTTTTCCATCTCCCAACATGCTTCTATTTATACCTCCAAGATGACTCTTCACCCAAGGGATGCAACTTTCCAAAAGGGTGTCAGCCATGCATCAATATTAATTTTATTAATTTAATTTCATTTGCCCAAAGTTAGGCGCACCCTTCTAGGGGGGTTGTCGCTCTTAGGGAGCCCCAAAAAAGTGGTAAAAAATAATTTAATATTTAATTAAATTTCTAAAATTAGGGCGGCACATATGAGGGGATCGTCCCATTTTTTCTGATTTAATTTTTTGCAATTAACACTCCTCCAAAAGATGCATTACATGTGTTGGCCCATGTGGAAGATACACCATTATTTTGGCAAAAATTGTTCGCACCATTGACAAGCCATTTGACATCGTTGACAACATTTTTCCAGCAAGTTGAACAAGACTTGGCTGAAAAGGTGATTGTTTAGTGTGAGAAGAAGCTGAAACCTTTCTTGGTTAATGAGGAGTAGGTGAATGAAGGGGAGTTCATAGCAGAATCGTTGAAAGGAAAAGGTACCATGACACATATGTGACAGAGCATCAAGATGATCTCTTAGACATGCATGTAGCTATAGTTGTGCATGAGAAGCAATGCAAAACAACTGCCTTGGGTTCAAGTTTCAATTTATCCAATGATGTTTCTGAGACTATTGGGTTCTTTGGTGATTCTAGTGGAGTAGATGTAAATGATGATATTGTCGAGTTCACTAATGCATTTTTAGATGTAGAGCATGTTGAAGGTGAGGATATTGAAGCTTCCAAACTAGCTTATAGTGACAATCTCTTAACACACTCCAATGATGATAGCTCAGGTGGGTTTGGGTTTGTCTTCCAAACCAGACCTATGGAGAAGAGTGTTCATAATGATAGTTTCAGTCTCTTTGATTTGGAGAGTAATTTGTTCATAGAATCAACCATTCATGAGGTACACAACGAGCATATCCTTTCAAATAGAAAACATCAGCTGATAGATCCATGGGATCCGGGTGTGTTGGCACCTAAATATGTTGAAGAACCTATGTGGGATGAATTTCGTTTGGACTATAATGCTGTACTAATTTCATCTCGAGAATTATGCATGGAGGATGGCATTGAGGAAGCTGATTTTGGGAGGTTTAAATTTGAAAACAAATCAGAATTAGTATTGGATGGAGCTGATTTTGAGCAAAGGCCTAGTGTCTTTGTTGATGTGGATCCACAGCTTACTGTTAAAAATGGTAAAGGAGAGGCTCATGAGACTTGGGACAGCCATGAAGACATTTCTGAAAGTTATGAAGAGAGTTCTGATTTTAATATGCACCATAACAGCAGTTTTCTAAGCTTACTTGGTCTTGACATTTACGAGGGAAATTGGAAGAATAAATTCTTGTTGTCAGCTGAAATTGAAGTGCAAACTTTATCTAAATTTTATGGCACTTGTGGAGAGTTACATCCAAAAAACAAAAAGAAATCAGTATGAACAAGTTGTTTCCCTTACTGATTTGCAAATGATTACGAGCACAATGGAGGAGATTAAATCAGCATACTTGCACATGATCCATGATAGAGATGCGGCAACCAAGGTTGCAGATGAGGCACTATCTATGTCTAGGGAGACAAAGGGGGAGGTCAGTGAGCTCACCATTGAGTTTAATTCCACGAAGATTGCTTTGGAAAGTGTCCAAAAAGCACTTCAAAGGGAGATCAGCTTTATGAGACCAAACAATTCAGGGAGCAAGAGAACAAAGAAAAGGCCGAGGTGTTCAAGTAGGTGATTGAGGAACTTGTTTGCATTTAGGATGTTTATGATCTAATCCATTGTTCCAAGAAATCAGAATGTGAGAGTTTGGATCAGCAGGAGGATTGGTTTGAGTTTGGGGATGAGGATAATCTTCATTTAGCTGATAACCCATTGTTTGAGATGAGTGCTGATATATCATTTGATAATGTACTCATCGAGTGAGATGATGGAGCTCTTTCTGTTTTCATTGATGAGCTTGGTGATAATCACAGGATTTGGGATCCAGGTACAATCTTCAGCGGTGAGATGTTGACTTAGAATTGGAGTTGTGGACAAAACTTCAAAGTTGGTATCACTGTCAACTTTCCAACCAGCCTACATAGGATTTTGAAAGTTAGCATACAAATGGATTGAGCAATACCTCTAGCCCTGTAGTGGAGTAATTCTTGGTTGGTGTTGATTGGTAGCGGTAATTTGGTCATTGGAGGAGTCTTTATAGTCATTTCCACACTCACATCTCCTTTATTTTCAAGTGTAATTCATTATATCAGCTCCTGCCCTTTGCATTTTCATGCTGATTATGGCAATATCATGTTATGGGCAGATAGTCCTTGAGTACGTGCAGGTTTATTGGTTGAAGGTTGTGGGAGAATTTACAAATTTAGTGCATTTATTTCTCGCTTTCACTGGGGTGAGTGGTGGTTACTGCAATCATTCCAAGATGTTGGTATGCATATCTTCAGATGATGCTCTGAAGATTATAGTTGGTTGGGTGAGTTGGTGTGTTCGGAGTAATATTTTTGACACTTGGAGATCAAGTGTTGATGAGGAATGTTGATGAGGAATTATTAGTTTATGATTGGGGAGGTATTTCCAAGATAAATAATTTTAGAGTCGTCACTGCTATCATCTTCTGGTCAGGGACTGATTGGCATCATTTCTGGGACACTGTGTGGAGTTATGTTGAGGGTTGTTCTTGGGGGTTGAGTAGATTATATTTCCTATTGCCCAAGATAGTGTTAGGCAGTACGATTGCAGATGTAGACCTCACCGAGGTGTTTTGGTAGGAGATCTTTCATGGTATAGATTTCAGCCCTCGTAAGTATTTTAGTTTGGCTTTTGATGATGATTACATTTTTTGGTCATTGAAGAGGAAAGTGCAGACTCGACATTATGGGTTAACAGTTTTAATCGGAGTGGTGTAGTCACAACATGGTGGTTTTCTCCAGAGACTGATTTGGGACCCTTGGATTAGACTTGGGTTCAGTTTTGGTCATCCAGATGTTATTGAGGGTGCCTTGACATTGGTTGAGGATAAGCAATCTCTAGGAAGGGCGGATTGTAATGTCCCTGTTTTCGGTCATGTCAGCATTGAAATTAGCTTTGGCTTTCTCGGTGACCATTAGTCATGCCACTAGGGATATTTGATGTTTTTGAGGAGCTCCAGAGTATTTTGGCACCTTCAGATGTCACTTCTGATTAGTTTCTATATTTTCTGCATTTTTAGTTGGCTATGCGAGAAATATTTAATAATTAAATAATTAATTTTAAGTTGTCGAAAAGACATAAATTAAAAGGTAACTTAAATTAATTATTTTAAATATGAGGATAAGTAACTAAAGTGCTAGAAAGCTAATAACTTTAATAAAGTCATTTTTTGGTGACTTATGGAATTAAATTAAAATTAAACATTGAATTTTCAAGAAAGGTGGTGAGGAGTTACTGAAGAATGGTAAAAAGGTGTTTGAGCTCATTTTTGAGTGAGTTTTTTCCTATTTAATGTTATTGTAACCCTTGTGGTTTTGGGAGATTTAACTTGGTTCATCTCAGCCTTTTGGAGGACAAAAAACCTCTTGGAGAAGATCAGTTTTGATGGTGAGACTATCCACCTTGGCTGGTATTGGTGGAGTTACTTAGATTTCGTAGTTGAATTTTAGTGATTGGAGTTTGTGAAATTTGTGAAGTCTTATTTTAAGACAAATTTCAGAATATTTGTAGAGGTATGTACAGGAGTGAAGTAAGAATTATTTTATTAGATTATTGGTTGCCATCAATATTTCCATACCTTTCACACTGTGGATACACAACAGTACCAATTTATATGAAGTTGTGCTTATTTTATTAAAGATATGCCTCACATTTATGGTGTCGTACAAATACTTAAGGGGGTTGATGACTATATTAAGGTTTTCCAGCTTATAAATTAAACACAACATTACAAGGAGAGTTGCCACTTCATAAATAGCTGTAGCTGTAGCTTGGAGTCGTATAAACTTAAGAGGGGAATTTTTTATTATTCTATTGGAGGGTCACATATCTCATACCCAACTTGTTGTGTTCTAAGGCATCGACTAAGGATGAACGAAGGAATATAGTAATTGCCACTTTATTATTATCGGAAACCATCCAAATTAAGTAGCTAACAAGGACCCAACGTGGAGTGTAGTGAAAGTGTTGAGGACTGCTGGAAATATCATAGTGGGTTGGTCAAAAGAGGAGCTGCTGTGAGTGTAAGGGAATAACAACTCCTTGGCGTCGTTAACTACTTGCCAAGCCAACCATACTATCATATGTGGATGAAGTGACTTAATATATATGTGCCATATATGGTATCTAGGGTCAAACTGCTGAGTGGAGGTAAATTTGAAAGTCTTGAAGGAAATTCCTAGCATTTACTTACAGGTCAGCTTAATATCCCATTCATGACTGTATATGTAACATTTTAGAATTGTGATTGATAAATAAATTCCTAAGTTGGATGTTGCTTAAAAATATATTTGAATTCGTAAGGAGCCTATGTTATGTCCGCATTGCACAAAACAATTATTTATTTGTTGGAAATAAATTGAATATAAGTTCATAACAGCAAAATGACAATTGTTTGATGAAATGCTTGTGTACATGAAGTTATGAAATTGAATTTTTTTTGCATAGAAATTTAGCTTGGGATATTTCAAAGCCCCTTGATCTAGTGAATACCTTTGCCTAGTTGTGTGTGAATAGATTGATTGATGGGTATGTTGGTCTCTTCATCTGCCGTGGATGATGCTATTGACATCAAACTGAGAAGGGAAGCTCCTCAACTAGGGTTTGAGGTATAACAATCCTCAAACCTTGATCGTCTAAAGGATGAGTGTACCTCCAAAGATGGTTAACAAATTTTGTAGTTGTGTTGAATTGTTTGTCACCATTGGGGAATTATTGATTCAACTACCACTTTGATCAGCGCCTTTTTCTTGGCACTGTTATTTGGATTAGGGTTTAGTGTGTCAGGTTTGTAGCAACAAGGATTTATAAATTTGTAGTCATGCGCAAGTGCAATGAGTGACAATGGCGTTACTTCAATAGGTTTAAGGTAAACAATAGTAATGGGTTGACAGGTTTGAAACTCGCTTGTCTTGTGAAATTCCCTTGCCCGGTCCTCTTGCTTGACTTGATATAGACCTACAAATGGATAGGCTGATTGGAAATACACTTGCCCATATCTGATGTAGACTTGCTATTACAGGCTAGCAGCGCTTGATTCCTTGGATACCTGCCTCCCTTTTAGGTGTTTGACTTGCCAATCTAGCTTGGTCGTTGAATTTAGCCTTGCCTGGAATAATTAGGAAACTTTGAATTAGTTAATTGCAAACTTGAATCAAATTGCAATTTGATGGAGTGTTTGCATCTTACTGCAGGTCTACAAATGAGTTTTTTCATCCTCAATGTAAGTTAGCTGGAAATTGCCAGTTCACAATAGCAGAAAGTATCATTCATGGTCCCCAAAAATGACATGCTATCCTGGATATATACCTCTCCAGCAAATAGGTCTCATTGGCCCAAAGTTTGGCGCCCAGTTTTAAAATTTTAATTTTGTTTTTTTTTTAAAATTAACTATTTATATTTAAATATTTACTAATATATACATGTGGCGGTAGTGTTCAAAAATACTATTTTTTTAATTAATGATGTTGAGGTCGGTTTAAGGAAGGCAGGACATGACACATTCATAGTTCCTCAAACAAAATTTTGGACTATTGCTGAAGAAGGTTTCTTTCCATAGTTGGACATCTTATCTTTTTTGTTTGTGCTCTTCTAGATATATTCAAATAAAAGTAGTTAATATGCATTATGTTCGATACTATGAACACATAATCATGCACGACTCAAACTCCCCATGGAGACCGATAAACAAAATGGCACAAGAGCAAATTTTCTCTAATAGCATTGTTTTGTGTTGATTCTGTCATGTCTAAGAGTTGCAAAGAGGACAATCCACAGACAAATTAGGAGATGAGTCCCCTTGAGTAACCTGCAAATTATGTTGAATGTGCCGTGGATAAAAAAGAAGACATGTGGAAGCAACAATCAAGATTCAATAGAGACAAGGGATAACAAATGTAGCTCTTCTATTCATCATGAAAAATTATTTTGCATAAGAGTACAATGTTGGACTTAGAATCCAAGGCTTTGTTATTGCTATAGAATAAATCCTAAGAAGGATTTTATGGCACTGAAAATGCATATGTATAGTGGAATTCGTGTGTAGCCAACAAACATCTCCTATTATTCAAATGTCCAGAATTGAGGAGTTGAGAATATATTTTACAATTTGTTGCAAAAATGAACAATTACAAAGGTCCGTATTTTTAACCCTATCTACTTCCTTAGTTATTGTCTGACTGGGAAGATAAATTGTTGTTTGATTGGAGGATAGGATCCCATGGATGATGCACCTAACCTATAGGGCTTGTGGAGCCAAACAAGCTAGCAGTGTGATTCATATTGTTGCAAGAGGTGCAAAATTTGCAGCCTGCAATGTTTGCAGGAGGTGGAAAATTTGGCTGCAAAAGGTGTTTGGGCTTAGATCAGTGATATTGTTTGGAATTGTCCCTTTTATATACATGTACATTTTCCTCTTGTGGTTGACACTTTTAGGCTATCCCATTTGAATAACTGAGTATTAGTCTTGGTTGACTCATGTAAGCTGTCCCTTTGTGGCTTGCCTCCTGTAATTCTTCTTCTTGTGGTTAACATTTGTAAGCCATCCCTTTAGGATTATTGTGAATGCAATTGTTTTTGATTATTTATTATTTCTATTGTCGGTTATTTTGATTATATGGGGAGTGAGCTTGTTGGAGTCCAAAATAAATGAAGCCTTTACGTGATGGATGTCAACATGGTTTGGTGATGTTCTTCCTCTTTACAAGATCATGTATATTTTGTGTTGATTTGAATGAAAAATGTAAACTTGAATATCTTCTTAAAATGCATATGATCTTTTAAAGACTCAAAATCCATGAAACCAACAAAAAGTGGATCGCATCAACAATACCAACCATATCTAGAAACCAAATACTATGAGGAAAAGGTTAGAATTTAAAAAAACATTATATATGATTAAAAAATATTTAAAATTTTCTCTTGGAGAAGAATAACATATCTATGGAATGTGACTAAATAATGGTTGCTATGTTTCTCACAAGTTTAAAATATCTTATTAAATATCAAATGATAATATAACTGCTAAAAGAGTTACAATCTTTCTCCAGCAATAGAGAATGTGAAAAGACAGTTTTTTTTACCTTGCTTTATTCTATAGGAACTTGCATATGAGTAAAAATAAAGTCATACTGAAGAACATAGAACTTGTGCGAAAAGTGCAATGTAGACACTAGAAAGCATTTAAAAAGAATAATGTGCAATCCTGCCTTGCCCCCTTATATGATAATACAAACCAAATTCAAGATATACACTTAACTGCATGTTGTGTTGGCACTTGAAACATCAAAGATTAATGAAGTAGTGAAGTTTGTAACAAAGGTCTTGGACCAAAAAGTGCATTCCAGAATTACTAATTTATAACTGTATACCAATCTCTTTTATCAAGTTTTACATATATAGCTGTACAGGAATTAAAAAAGAAATGTTGAAGTTAGCTATGTGCTAGTCTAATCTACCTAGTTATTCTTTATGGGTGACTGCTTTTTGATCACTTGCCTTCTATTTTTTATTGGTAAATTCCACTTGAGGACAACTTTCAGCTTAGATGCCATGACTAAGGAGTATCTCTACCTTCAAAGTTGCCCGGTGCTTTCCCCTGGTCTTGTCCATTGGGGTATACTGTATGCTACCCCTATAGTACTTCATCTAATTTCAAGTTTCAACAGTTAACATGGTTCCTGAAGATTTAAAAATGCCATGACAACTCCAATGCCTTACCTTCTAAGCTCATACAATTTTATTAGTTTATTTGCTCTTGTATTTCTATATTAATTTATTTTGATATTATAATTTTTTAAATTTGTTCTTCATTTTTGACTTTAAGGTAATTTATGTTGAACATAATCTAAACATTTAGATGTTTTTGGTGATGTCTAGAATATTTTTTGTTAGTATTTATCTTTAGTTGTATATTAATTTTTAAATACGTTAAGCACTTTATGCTTTTGTGTGGGTGTTATTGCATGTATAAAAAAGTTGAAGAAGTGTGCAAGTTCTTTGACTCAATAATATCTATGTTTTTGAGCAGGGTTTCTTCATGCAAAAGGATTACAAAATGTTCCCTCCTACTGTTGATTGGGACAATATCAATTGGCTTTCTCGGCGTCCGCTAATGGATTTTCCAATTCAAGTAAGACGTCCCCACTTCAGTGAACTTATCATAAGTTTCATTAATTCTTCTTAAGATTCCTTATTATTTTATTCTCTGTGTTAATTTCTTGAGACTTTTACCTTGCAAGGATTTTTCTCAGACATCACTGTAATATGTAAAACCATAAAATTTCCAGCTAATACCACTTCTTGAAGGTACTCTAAATTAGTCCTAAGAAGCAAGTTTTTGACATTTTCCCTTTTGTGCTTCCTTATTGCACCCCTAGACACTGTCTTGACAATGATACTGTTTTCTAGAACCCTGATTTGGAAGAGAAGATTTAGACACAGTAAAACATCTAATGTGCTGCTAAAATCTTGTTGATGAATATCAGTGTCTGTAATGTTCCCTTTTACACGAGCATCAGAGTTGGGGGATTAGCCTATTTCCTGATCCTCGTAGGCTAATGGGGTTGTTCAGAGGGTCCCTTGTGATGGTCACTTGGTCGTCTAATTGCAGGGTTGATCTCCGGAGTATGGTGGCAAGGTGAATTGTTGTGTTCGGCGTGATACTTGTGCTTAAATTTATGATACCCACTTTTAATTTCACCATCTTTGGCCTAGAGACCATGTCTCTTTAAAATGAAGGGGTCACTTTATATTTTTTAGTTACTATTCATTCATAAAGTGAAAAATGTTATAACTTAAGTGAATAGTGCTCACTTTTATGAATAGTGTTTTTCAATGCAAAAACATATATCTAGAAGGAAAAGTTCAACCCTCTTCATGTTTGGAGTTATTTTGCTTGCTTGGCTTGTGAGTTTGGAGTTTGGGAGAGAGGGAAAACTAGGGTTTCCTGATTTCTGCAATGGGTGAGCCTGGAGGGGGCTTGTTGTTCGCTTACGAGCTGCTTGAGGGTGTGAAATACCACCTTAAGGTTGCTGATCAGAGTTTAGATGTTTCATTTGAAGTCATAGTTTGCTGTTAAAGGTTATTTCGAGCATTTTTTGAGTGGTTTATGGACTGCCATAGACTCCATTTCCATTTACCAAAGAGCTGCTTGCATTTTGAAGGATTTTTGGACTGTTTTTGGAGAGCTACAGCCAGGCGCCCTTTATAAGGGTTTGAATCAACATCAAGAAAAGAAAACGCCTCTTTAAAGGGGCTGCTATCACTTCAAAAGGGGGCCCCCTTGTTCTAGAAAGGCTTCCAATACGGATTTTGTGGGGAGAAGTGGGTATTTTAGTTGTTGTGAGCAATTTATTGGGGTTTGTTACTGTAGCAAATCACTATTCACAGTGCTGTATGGCTGTAAGTCATCTATTTTATGTAATCTATAATGTAATGAAGAACTCATATTTGGCCTCGAATATTAAGTATTTTATCCGATGTATCTTAGTAGATTAATTTAATCAAAGTTTATATTTCATGTACATGCTCTTTAGTACTTATTTAGCATTATTAGCAAGCAAACTCAAAACAGAAAATCAGACCTACAAACTCAGTGAAAACAAATCAGCAGGGTGGAGGTTCACTACAGTGTCTTTGAAAAAGAGAGATCTCTGATCCATCAAGTCTGAATGTTTTACTCAAGCTTATCTAGCACTTATCTCCATTGACCAACCGTGGAGATGATCAATAGGGGAGTGTGCTTAACTTTGTTTCTAATTTCCTCCTATTTTGTATTTATCAGGTTAAGTTGGATCCCTTGCACTATTTCTTTATTCTGTATATCTGAGAATCCTTTCTGATTTAGGATTTAATTAAAGTTTGATCTATCATTTCTTTACCGATTTTAAATTATGAGTTTAAAACCACAAGAAGTAATGTCTAAGGTAGTTGCTTTTTGCTATTGCTTATACATGTTGGAACTTTGCTGTATCATAATAGCAAAGACATCTTGAGGCTTACAAAGCAGATGGAGAAAAGATCCACATGATGTCTTCGTCCTTAAAAAGCATCTTGAAAGGGTGGTCTTAAAATGCCCAGTCAAGTGTTGAAGCAAAAACCTCCCACATCACTTCTTCATATGAATTAAATAGGTCATCAATATAAAGGACATTCAAGGAGTATAGCTGCAAAATTTTATAGTTGAAATAAGGGACAGTAAATGAATAAAGTCACAAAATAAAATCTTTGCTTTCTAAACTTTGATAAAGGTATTGGCTTTAAGATTGAATGAAGCATTGGTTTTTAAGCTGGATATATGCCAGTATAGCAATTTTTTGGATATATGCTGGTACAGCAATTTTCTTTGGGGGTTGGGTTCATTTTGTGTATGTCTGTACAAAATACATATAAAAATCATAAATATATACATGTTTGGAGCCTAAAAACATAGTAAGTTCAGAATGCCACATAGCATGCATGTAATAGACAAAACCACCATAAAATACAAAATACCACTTCAATGTCAATTTGTCAAACTTGAATATCATGATAAATATTAATTCTTCAATATTAATAATTTAATATGATAAAATCAGTATTCATCTTCAACGTTTTACCCTCAAAATTAAAAAATAATCGGAAAGCACAGGCAGAGGTGTTGAATAAGATACAACAATACTTTCTTCCCCATGCTCTGCACTCATCATTGATATATTCCTTGCTCATTGTGGTTTCTGCCACATGGATGCAGATTTTTGATTGCATGGTAAAAAATGGTTATTTATTCTTTCCGTATGGATCTCAAAGTGCCTATATTCTTTCATTTTCAACGAGTGCTGGAAGAAGAAAAAATTGCGACTTCTTTGTTTTAAGCAGCAGATGACATTGTTTATCGTGCAAAGAGGCTGACATAGCAAAGTTCTGGTGGTGCTAAGAATGTAATGAACGAAGAGGTCAATCCCAGGCAGCAACAGTGAAAGAAGAATGAGACTGAGTGGAAGTTAGATACTCTTAAACATCTTGAGCAGAAATAAAAGAAACAAAAAAGACAGAATATATAGAGGCAAAAACCAAAGCTGCAACTGGTGGAAAGCTCCTGGGTGGCAGGCTGTAGCACTAGGCAACACGATCATCTTTCAAGGCAAGTGCAGGCTTTGGTTCCACCAGCTGTCAAAAGAAACCAGCTGAATCAAATGTCAAAAAATTCACCTGGTTAAACTTCTTTATCCAAGTATTAGCTTACAAATATTGGTCCTTATAGATTTATTCTCGTGCATCTAAGAGGAAATCCTAAGAGGATATGGAGGGGGTTCGGCTCGGGTTCTGTGAGGGTCCTGCAAAATGGACCCAGATTTGCCTGGGTCTGTTTTGCAGGATCCAGATGGCTCCACAGGGGATCTGGATTGGGTATGAAATGGACCTGGATCTGGGGCTTTTCTCAAACTGGTAACAAGTTTTTTAAGAACTAAAATGGGTAGATTACAAGGTGTAATGTCCCCTGTGTCCGGATCACTCGGTTTTCGATTTACTCCTTATTGGGTTGACACGAATTGTCAACCAATAATTATCCGATTGAACTGAGTTTCCAAATCATCAATAGAATAAACTTGAATAATAAATTCTGACTTAAATATTAAGAACAAGCTGTCTCTGATGTATAAATTGAATTCATGCCTTTGTACCAAATAAGAGGTTAGGCCTCTTTAGTTTGCTGTTTTCGGAAACTAACCTTGAATTCTGCTATTTATTGAGAGTGCTATTTCTGACTTATGCTGGTTAATCAGGTATCTTAATTGACTGATTTGCTGCTTCTAATTGCGCCTTTATATTTATGCAATTTGATGCTGGAACTCTCCTGTTATGAGATCGATATGCCTGTTTTTCTTCTTGTGTTGCTTGAAGATTAATCAAACATCAAACGTCCACCTTTATTCATTCTTCTCCAAAATATATGGAGATTTTGATTTCTCAGATATATGCTTTCGATTCCCTGAAGACTATTGAATGTTGAAGACTCCTCTATGGAATTCCCGATAGAAGTATATATATATATTATATTGTCTTCACGTCTCCATTACATTGAGATACTTCCTCAGACTTGCGCTTGACTAGCTTGATGAATGTGATGTTCCCGCAATCGCTGACTGTATGCTAAAGTATAATGGTGATATGATTCGAATGTTCTCCTTGCTGCTGGTTCGTGACTATAGTCTGTTGGCTAGTATGGTGATAGCTGGTAATGTCTGATGAGAATACTTTTCTTCAAACACAATGGATAGGATTGGCTGAGTGTCTTCTGTTGAAGACTTTGCCTTGCAGAGAGCCTGTCTCCTTTTGTTCGATCTGCTTTCTTTGTACGTACTTTTCTATTGGTGATGCCGCCTTCTTTGGAACTAGATTCCAACAAGTAAAAACCCTCGGTCTGATTATAGACGATTTCTGAGTGCAGACTATCGAACCACCTGATGCTTCTTCTATCTATGATCCGCTTTCTTGATCGCTGACTTCTGAGTGGTTTACTTTGCTCATTGATTTTTTTTTTATTTGATTTCTTGATTTTATGCTTCTTCTCTTCATCCCATTGACTTGATATAGGCATGTATTTCAATAGATGCGTCCTTTCAGATGAGACGCATCTGAACCTTATCAAATGCATCCTTTCATTAATTATCTCTTATCAGCTGTAATGACAATTTGATTAGTATAACACATTTTACTTGCATATTGCTATATATATATATATATATATGTATGTATGTATGCATATATGTATATATTATAACTTATTCAAAAATATAACTGTGCTAAGTTCTAAATACTTCCCTTATGATGGGGACATCACACAAGGGTTGTATTGTCACACCTCTTTCATTTACTACTAATGCATGGAAAAAGATCTTGTACAATATTAAGTTAACTATAGTACGAATTAGTGCTATGTTGAGAGGTAAATATAGAATAGATTATTGATCTTGGTTGGTAACTGTCCTCATTTCATGCAGCTTCAATGCATTGGATGCCTGGTATAGTAAAGGAAAGTTCATTTATTTTCCTCATCTTCCATTTTTGACCTTATGTTCCAATAAGCTTTGAAATTATGTATGTTGTATGACTGACTAATGTAGATGAGTAACCAAGAGATTTGAAGATTACTTTTGTCAAATGCACATCGTAATCTGATGTGTTTTATCTTACATTTTTTGTTTGTTAATGAATCAGTGTGTCATTTGCTCTCTTGAAGACGTGTGTTCAATGGAGTGGGGAAAAAAGGTCAGCGATGAATGTTACTTTGGCTTTTGATGAATTATCAAGTTCAAACATCTATTTTCATTCTATTGATTTCCAAATAGAATAAATTTAGTTTTGAAAACATATTAGCAAATTAAAATAATCATGTTTAGCATAAAATTTCATTTTCTTTAGCTATAAAATGTGGTGGCATGCCAAGTTATGGAAATTGGAAAGCAGCAGTTCCCATTCTCAAAATCAATGAAAGATTTAAGATGGATGATAAAACACAAATTCCCTAAGTTACCAAATCAGAATTGGGTATAGGTATGGGTATGATATTTTGGTACAACAATTTTTTTGCTGGGTGGAAGAGGGGTGGATGGGTACGTTTTAGATACATCTATGCAAAAAATGTATAAAAATCATATATATATCCTAAAAATTATAGTTTATTAATATAAAGCTAATACTAGATTGAATTTAGTTTTTTAACTATAATAATACCATACTATGTAATGCTGTTCATGGCATAGTGTGATGGTTAAATTGTGGAATTGTTGTTGTAGCCACCAAGGTTCAAACCCTAGTTGGACCATTGTGATTGTGGGCATTGTGTCTTCACTAATCCATTGTGCTTGCAGGTTTGAACCTTTGCGTTGATGTTGTTGGTATTCGTGCCAATGACTGAGCACTCCAAACCCTCGTTGGGCTTGTGTGCTCGTGAGCTTTGCACCCCTATTGGGCTACTATGCTTGTGGGTTTTGACTATTCACATTATTGCTGTGCATTCATGTTGGGAATGAGGTCCCTCATTTGTGGCCTCATCTAGCTAGGGCCAGTAAGAATGGCCAGTAAGAATTCCCATGTTATTGAAAAAAAATTTAAAATACCATACTATGCAATGATCCTAATGGTTATTTTAAGGAAATAAATTGTAGATTTAATCATTTTTAAGTAGATTTGAAAAAAACCATAATATTCCTTCTAAAATATTAACGAGGAACTTGAATAAATTACATTGGCTTTAAATATTTTAATTTGATTTGACAAAAATCTCAATTTTCTCACAAGAATAATAATAATATTATTAACCAAACTTACAAAATTAAAGACAAATCAATTACATAACTTTTTGGTTAATTATGGATTCTAAGATTACATCCAAGTACATGAGAATGATAATGAAAACACACAAATGCAACAAATAAATCAATTGTATCAATACAAACAATGCTGAAACTACTCTACAGAAGCTGACAATAGACTATTAGTTATATAGATGCGATAAAGTTGAGAGATCTGTAACCATGAAGCTTTCTTGTGATCTTCAGTTGAGATCGTCTGATTGGGTGAAAGGGTTTTCATTCTTTGACTTGTGAAACCCTCCCTGCAAATTTGAGGGGTTTTGTCCTTAGATTTGACAACTTGAACATATGTGCTTAGAGTGGTATTTGCTAGGGTATTTGGTGTAGAATACAATGGTTTCTTCATTGAACACGTTCACCTTTTGATAATATCAAAACCAATGATTGATACGAGATCTTGCCCAATATAACAAGTGAGATCTACAAGGATCAAGGGTTGTTGAGGTTACAACCACCACAATTAATGAAGCATTGCTGTCTTCCTCTTCCTACGTTGCATGTACATGTGAATCCATGCCAAAAATATAAACAATGGTTCCTTGGGTGGGAAAATCCCTTATGGAGTGGTTGTGGCTTAAAAAATGGCCATTAATGGAATTTTGGATCAAGCAAGGAG
Organism: Sequoia sempervirens; assembly: GCA_007258455.2. NCBI lineage: Eukaryota > Viridiplantae > Streptophyta > Pinopsida > Cupressales > Cupressaceae > Sequoia > Sequoia sempervirens. The sequence goes on along the minus strand of VDFB02000003.1, from coordinate 220,865,322 downwards.
CTAGGTGGGAAGAATAGACCAAAAATGTGATATTGTTGGAGTTTAGGGGTTTGAAATTCCAGATGACTTATGCCACAGGTTGGGGGCAAAAACTTGGGTTCTCGAGGTGAGTAAAAGACAAGCCAAGATGGCAAAGTCCGAAACTCCAACAGGGGTAAGGGAAGGAGTGGGGTTTGGTAGAAAGGTATACCGGGATGGCAAATTCTGAAACCTCGACAACTTGCTCACATACTGAATTCTGAACACAAAATCTTCTACACTTGAGAATTAGAGCCCTAAGAGGTCGGGTACCATCAAACATAGCTCACCAAAAAAGAAGTGAAATGGGCTTTTGGTCCCTAGATCTGAATTTATTGAAAAGGGGAGATTACATACTATCTATACTATATTAATACGATTTATTTTTTGAACCACATTCAAAAAAGTTATAAAATAGTATAAATATGTTAATATCAAATTATTAAATAGATATTCAAAATTTAAATAGTATTGATATTTATTAAATTATTAATAGATATTTGCTAATAATTAGGAGATATCCACAAGGAACTAATAGATATGGAATGTAATATTCAAATTAATTTATTAAATAATAATCTAGTCTGGCACATAAAATAGGTCCTAGTTGAAAGTCATCTAGAAAATTGTGATTGAGACCACATATACCAATATATGAAGTATTATAATAAAAGACGTTAACCCTAAGTGTATCTTATTAGGGAATTTATCATGTGTAGATTCTCATGCTAATGCCTAACACTAACTATTTTTGTTTTATATTGGAGGACCCATCGCTCATGAGATAATCTCTTCCATTAGAGGAAGATTGATGTGCTCACTTCATTGTTCACCTCATATCTGTGTTGTCAGATTGGCAGATATACAAAAATAAGGGCTAGTAGAATAGATAATGTGATTGCAATAACGTCTAGTAGAATAATTATCGCATTTGAGCAGCACATACACAATGTTAAAAGGAAATGAATCCTATTTGTCATCATCTACAATTGTTTTTCTCCTATAGTAAATAAAGTTCTCGTTTATGGCTTTTTTTGGTCCAAAAAGTAAAAAAGACTTCAAAACCTTTGGAATTGCTCGGGATTCACTTTGGAAACATGCCATCACTAGAATCAGTTAGGTTCAAATGGTGAAGAGTGGAATAATTTTCAGTGCGAAAAATTTGAATCCTACTAGTATATATAGGTGATTCAAACCATGATCCAGTTCTGTGATGTTTCATACTTGGAATTGGCTTGTATATCTGCTGATTTGGCAACATAGCAATTTCCTAATAATATGTTTGAAAAGTTATTACTTATGGAGGAGAAAGTAGGTACATTTAGTTTCATATTTTTCATTTTGTCTTTATAGGTTAGCATTTTATTGATGTAATGGATTCAAAGGCCTATAAATATAATAGAACTAGGCTATGCATCTTCAAGATAATGGAATACTTGAGGAGAATATCAATTTATATCTCAAAGAAGAAAGAAATTCATAACCAGATTCATATAGACATACAAGCACACTAGCACAAACAAATGAAGAAAACAATAGTTGTGGGTCACCAAAAGTATTGTGTTTGATGTGTGAATTAAGTGCAAGACCCCATGATGGATAGAAAAGAAATATTCACATACATATACACAATCACTTGAGATGTTGGATGGATTCACCTAAGGAAGCCTATACCACAGTATGCTTAATAAAATAAACAAGAATGAATGTAATACATGTGATGACTGTTGATGGGTCAAAGAACATTATTTATATACCTAATCCTAATAATGTTTAAGGTGAGTTGATTGCTCATCCCAATTATATTTGATCACATGAGCTGATCAAATATGCCATTAGACATATCGCTCTCTGTACTGTTGATACCATGTGACATTCTCTCCTTCCACCGTCGGTGGACCCATTGGATTAGGTCTTACCCGCCATAGTGCTTTCGAGGTCGGCGGTGGAGTGGGCTCTAGATTATGTCTGATGGCATATTTGATCAGCTCCTCATTGTGTTTGGATTGTTGGGCGATGAACATATCCTCTGCCATTATTATGGCCCAAGGCATGGTCCTTCCTCCTCTGGATATTCATCCAAGTCCTCTTTGTATTCAACCTCTTCTTTCTTTCTTTCATTCGCAGCTTGTTTGTTGAGCTTGTAGGCCATGTATCCTCTTCTTTATCCTTAGTAAGGGGCATATAATTTCTAGTGGCTCCATACTCTTCTCCACAATGCAAGTGTTCTGAACAAAGCATTTTTCAGATGTTTGTGGATTCTTGGTATTGCGATTCCTTCTACTGGTTTCTTGACCAGTCTCTCTTCCATGATTCTTTGGTCTCCACCCGCTGTCCAATCTTCTTCTGCAAATTGGTTCCCATGGTTCCCAGTTATTCCCTAGTCATCCTCTTCCATGGTCCCACCTTTTCTTATTGTCCAATCCTCTTTTGTTACGTAGCCCAACACATTTATTCCAATCGGTGCTTCCTTTTTCCTTGGTACGGTTTCAACTTCGATCCGTTGATGCAGTCTTGCAACAGTGTCTCGTCTAAATTTTCAAGTTTAATTGTTCCATTCTCACCAACTTCTTTGATTTTAAAGGGTCCGAGCCACCTTACCGTTTGCTTCTTCAACTCCACATGCTTTGTGAATGACAAACGCTAACACCTTGTTGGTTAGCTCTGCTTGCCCATTCACCCTTGGGTGGTATGGACTCGACAGGTTGTGGAAGATTCGAAACTCTGTCATCATGAGCCGAATGACGTGGTTGACGAAGTTCACATCACGGTCACTTGTGATTTATATGGGTATTTCGTATTGTGTGACAATTTTCTCATATATAAACCTTGTTGTGTTGATCTCCATGTTATCTAGGAGTGCTCTGGCCTTTTCCCATTTCGTCAAGTACTCGGTGGCTACCACAATATATCGACATCAGTGCAATTGGCTAACTTTCAGTGGCCCAATGAAAGCCAGCCCCCACCTTTCAAAGAGTTCCTATGGTTGCGAGGGAAACAAAGGCATGTAATCTCTCTTGAGAGGTTTGTCGACTCTCTGGCACGTATCACATCCTACTACCCACTCACAAGCATCTGTATGTATGGTCAGCCACCACAATCATGCCAAGAGGACTTTCCACATTGTGGAATCCAATCCCATGGGCCCTCCAGCAAGACCTTCATGTGCTTCCTTGAGTACTCCTAAAATTTCTTCCCGCATAACGCATCGTCTCAACACAGGGCCAGGCCTCATTTTATATAACTGTCCATTAATAAGCTAAAAGGTTTTACTCTTTAGTGCTAACTTCCATCTCTGTCTTGGTGGCATCTCCTTCGAGAAGGTGGATGTGGATAGATACTCTCCGATGTTCTCGTACCATGGCGATAGTGCTACGATTTGGACAAATGAGCATCAGGGAAATCTTTGTTCACTCCCTTGGGTGGTTCACCAGACTGAATGCTCGATAACTGGTCGGCAATGAAATGGCTCTTCCCCAGTCGAACAATTATGGTGAATGTAAATTCTTGTGACAGCAAGATCCATCAGCTTACCCTTCCTTGAATTATTGACTTGTTTACTAGGTACACGAGGGCTTGATGATCCACGTAGAACATCAAGGGTGTAGCCAACAAGTAGTGCCTTAATTTTTGTATGGCGTAAACCATCCTGAGTGCTTCCCTCTCTGTCGTACTATAATTCTTTTTTGCCTTTGACAGTAACTGGCTTGCTAAGTATTCACTCTAGTGGTCTAATCCTTGCAGTCCTACTTGTGCCAATGTTGCTCTGATCACGTAATTTGAGGTGTTGACATGCACATGGAACTCTTTACTTCAATCTGGGTATGCTAGAATCGGTGAAATAATTAGTTGTACTTTTAGCTCATTGAAGGCTTTTTCTTGATCTTCTATCCATTTGAATGGTTCTCTTGCTCGTAAGTACGTCCAGTGGATAGGAAATTTGGGCAAAGTTTTTGATGAACCTTTTGTAGTACTCGACATGTTTGAGGAATGAATTCATGTTGGTGATGTTTTGTGGGGCTTCCATCTATACGATTACTCTTATTTTGTCGGGGTCCGTCTTGAGTCCTGCTTTACAGACGATGTTCCCAACAATTTTCCCTGTGGTACCATGAATCAACACTTTTTCGGATTTAGCACCAGTCATGCTACTCTCCACCATTCCAGACATTCTCCCAGTGCCTTAAGGTGCTTCTTCTGGTCACTGTAGATTGACCAGTTGTCAAGGAATGCCTTGAAATTTCCCACAGACATTTTATGAAAAATATGTAGGATGATTCTCGAGAAGGTTGTTGGAGCATTGCATAGGTCAAACGACATCCGATTGTACACAGATACTCTATCCTTGACTACAAATGTTTTCTTCAACTTGTCTTCTTCAGTGATACTTATTTGATTGTATCCTGAGAACCCATCCATGAATGAGTACATCTCATGACCAACAACTTCTTCGAGGATTGTGTTGGTGGAATGGGATTGGGAATGGATCCTTGATAGTCACTACATTTAGGCTTTTGAAGTCTATGCATATTCGGATTTGTTTTAATTCCTTCAGAGAGATTACTATCAAAGAGACCCATTTGCTTGTCTTTACTTCAAAGATTATGCCTACTTCTAGCATCTTTTCTGTTTCTTGTACTATGGCAACATAGTTTTTATTCATCTTGTAGGGTCTTTTCCATACCGGTTGTGCTCCTAGCACTAGAGGAATTCTGTGCAAACATAATTCTGGCAGTATTCCTTTGAGATCCTTGTATGTCCAAGCAAAGGCATCTTTGTATTCCATGAATATTTTGAATGTTGCTGCTTTCAGTGTTGGGTCCCAATCATCACCAACCATGATCATTTTTGGGTTGTCTTCCTCTCCCAGGTTCACCTGCTTCATCTTTGGATCCTCATACTTGATTGATTTGTCCCATTTGAAATTGTGGGTTGGCATGTCATCCAGTTTTGCTACTCCCTTCTTATATTCCCCATAACCAGAAGGAAATGTTTGACTAGTTGTACCTTTGTCTTCTTCCTTGATCTCCCCAATTTGTAGCAGGTTGCACTCGGGGTGAAACACCTCATAGTCTTCAATCTGCCAATGGAATAACCCATTGAGAGAACTCATCTCGTCCTCAGAGCAATTCTCGAGGTCAAGTACTCCTTTGTCATTAGTTTCCATGAATCTTCCTTCGTCTGCCTTTGATTCTTCTCCTTCAAACTCTGAATCGAAGGACGCCAATTCTTTGCTCATAGCCTAATTCTTTAGGTCAATTACGTACTTCCTCCCCTTGCTTTCGATGGAGAGTGTGTTCTGTTTTCAGTTATGGTCCGCTTTGGTTGCTACTAGCTAGCCTCTTCCGAGTAGTGCATCATACGCCTTCCTCTATAATGGGATGATGACAAAACTCAACATAAATTGTTGCATGCCAATTGTCACCTTATGCTCCATCAATGTACCTAGTGGTTTGATACCATGCTGATTGGCACCTACTAAGTGAAATGTTGGTGGCTAGAGAGTTGGTTTCCCGAGACACTTTCAGGTCTCTTGTGGCAGTACGTTCACTCCCAAAACTCCATCAATGATGGTGTTTGTGAGTTTCTTTCCCATGATTTCCATTTGTACGATGTTTGGCTTCCTCTTGATGTTCACCATGAGCAGCATCAGGTCAACCACTTGTTTACCTTTTGGTGGCGGTTCTACTGCCATGTCCTTGCTTGGACCTTCTTGTCGAGTTTGGTTGTCACCGACTATGTTCGTAATCACCTCTCAGTTGCAACATTGTCTATAGAAGGTTTGTCACCTTGATAGGTATAGTTGTATGTAACATCTGTCGTACGATTTTCTTTTCCGACTCCGACAACAGTGATGTACTTGTTGCTTCATTGGAGGTTCTTCGTTCCTTGGCCATCGCTTGTTCTACTTCTACTTTGGCCTCTCGAAGTCTTTCTTTCTCCATTCGAGGATCTAGATAAACTGCCTTCTTTGCTTGTGCTCTAGTAATTACCAAAACTTCCTCATCCTCCACTTCCAGCATCTTGATACCTTTCTATTTTGAGCTGTCGATGTCTTCGTGGTCACCCGGTTCACACCATTTGCATAACATTCCTCCTTTGTTTTGGTTACTTTGGCACTCTCTAGAAAAGTCTCCCCATTCTTTACAACTCTGGCACTGGATCATGGGTCTTCCTTTAGAGTCATACTGGATTTGGCTTCTTGGCCCCGCTATTATTGTTACTGTCGTTATTTATTCTTTTGTTGCGGTATCCAGCAGGAGATGTGAACTATGCTAACCAATTTTTTTGCCACAATTTTTACACAATAACCAACACTTGGTCAATTTGATTAGCGTTAGTGCCAAAACCAAATCTCTATCAAAGCAACTCTAACCAAGAATGCGCCCTAAAATTACTGAAGGAAGAGGGGCGGGCATATGGTCAGAAGATCCCTAGGATCAAATAACTCAACAACTGAAATTGCTTACAACTAGAAGTAAAATAAAATCAACGCCAAGAATGTGCACACAAGATCCCTTTGACATGGAAGATTTTCAAACTAAACTAATGCATCCACTGTGGCGAGCATCCAATCAAGAGTGGGGATTCACCACTTGACAGTGGGTACAAGAGAGATTAGATATTCATTCTCCACACTGGCGGTAGACCATCTAGGGGTGCTTAATGTGAGAAATAAGAAATAATTGCAGCAATAAAGGACTGGAACAGTACTACTGTTTGCAGTCTTACAATATGAAAAGAGAGCTGCAAATTACATGAATATTACAATGACTTCAAAGCACCAAGATATTGGATGTTTCCACGTTAGATATCAACAATAATTGATGAAGAAAGGACTGGAAAATCAAACTGAAACAAATCTGATGTAAATCTGCAATTCTGGAAATGAAAAACCAGCAATTGTAAATTCAATTAAATGCTCATAACTACACCAAATTACCTCTGAATTGACTGAAATCTTTTGCAAAGGCTCTCTAGGAGGATGGCGCCCCAAATCAGATCATAAAACTGCACCAAAGTATCCTTATTTATTTGGCACGAATTCCAATGCCAAGCAAGAAGGTACGACCTGGCTGAAAGGGCGATTTAGCTCTTAAAAATCAGATTCTTCACAATAAATTCTCATCTTCTATGAGGAGGGTCGCCCATGGTCAACAAACATGAATCACCAATACCTAGAACAAAATTAAATGTCATCCAAAAGCTGTGAACAAAAGTCGACTTAAGCTGTAGATGAACCAGCAACTCCAAAATTGTCAAAACTCCAAAAATCTTCAACAATTGAGCTCCATCTGCTAGTCTGAATGAGAAGCAGCAAATAAACCAACTAGGTGTTGTATTTCAAACACGAAATTGGATTGAAACTAGGAGGTAAGCATCCCTCGAAGTAAAAACCAAGTTGTCATTTCGACAACATAACATTAGCATAATTTCATGGATGCCAAATGCTGGAGCAAAGCTTCATTTTTAAAGGAAAGAAGGTGACTCTTCAATTTTGTCATGTCCCCTTCTCAGTGACATCTCTCAGAGGACAGGATTGGCCTATCACACGACCCTCGTAGGCTGATTGACTGGATAGAGGGTCACTTCGGAGCTTGGCTCAGCTTCAGTCAGCGGAGTTTGATCAGTTGTCTTTCGTTCTGGCTCAATCGGAGACTATTTGCAGAATTGCTATTTTTAGCAGTTCCTGGCAGGCAGTGTGGGACCACTGCTATTTTTAGCAGTATGGCTTTGGCGGCATCAGGAATCACTTCAGAGTTCGTCAGCATCAGACGGATCAGTCATCGGGTTAGAAACGAGGAAGATATGAATATTTGATTGTATTGATTAAATATTAATTAATTAATGTTTATAATATAAAGTTATAATTTTTAAATTATAACTTAAGTGATTGCCTTGAGGGGTGCGCCATCATGAAGGGGGCCAGTTTAACATTTAATTTATGATTTAAATATTTGACTGAGAACTATGGAGAAATAAGAAAATTAAAAGTCAAATATTAATTAAAACCCTATTTTCAAGGGAATCGCACTTTTCAGCCTTAAGAGGGTTTTGCATTGGGATTGGTGCCATTATGAGATTATTGAGAATTGAAACTGATCAACTTTGATCTGAGCCTGAGACTTTAGGGTTTCGCGTTCGAATTCCTTGGGGAACGAGCCATCTCCAGCGGAAAGCAATTCAGAGTGTGCAATATCACTTGATTTATTGCCAGCAGAGGTTTTCTCATTCAGAGTAAACTACAGAACTTCAGAGAAATTAATAGTGTCAGAGATTCATCAGTATTGGTATCCAGAGGTCATCTATTAGCTTGGGCGCACCATATTCAGAGATTTAGGCATTGATTTGAGGAGGTCGTACCTATTAAATAAGCTGCTGTACTTGGCCGTACTTCTGACAGGCCGTACCATTGCACTTGAGCCGTACTTTCCAGAGTAAAAGAAACGCCAGTTTACACCTTGCAAATCTTTTCCATTCTGAGGCGTTGGAGGTTGCTTGGAGGCATCTGGCATCATTAGACTGGAGGAAGACTCATCATTGATTGAAGCCGTACAAATCTGTACCATTTTCAAGCTTGCTGGTTACCAGGTTTTTACCAATAAAATTCATTATTTCTCCTTTGCATGTTAGCCGATCTATATTGTATTGTGCTCAAATGAATAAAATATGAAGCGCCTTCATTCTCTACTGCATTTCCTACACATATTGTTCATCAATCATTTTTATTGAATTTATTATTATTTTCTATAAAAGCCGTACTGTTCATTATTGCATTAAAAATCCAAAAATTTGCAAAAACAATCACAAAACCCAAAACGTCAGAAAAACTCAAAAACACAGTCAGATTCAGTGTCAGGGGGAAACTAGGGTTTCTACAAATTTCCCATCAAGGTACGCCAAAAGCCACACTTGCAACTTTTCAAATTTTCAAAAAGTAATAAATCCTCCAAGGTGGCGTCCAAATCTCAAGGCATTCAAAACTTTTAATAAAATAATAAAAACTCCTTTATGAAGGCGTCCCCCTTCATGGCCCTCTTTTAAACACAACTTTAAGTTATTTCACTAGGCCAAGGGGTCAACTGAAAAATATAACATTATGGCCTTGAAATGAAATTATTTCACCAACACAATGCTTTTTAAAGCCAAAACACCAAACCCAGCAACTGCTCCAACTGGAAATGAAGATTGAAGAACTGACAACTGCTCACTGCCAGATATAGTATTTACTATAAATAGTAAACACCTAGAAATGCCTCAAAACCTCCAAGCAAGGAAACCTTAAAATTACCTCAACGAGCCTATGGGCCTTCGGAATAGGCTGATGAGCAACTGAGCTGATCACTGATGAGAAGGGGACATTACAAGATGCATTATTGTTGTTACTATTTTGTGGTTTAGGAGTGGTCGGAGGGGTTGACTGTTCCCCTTGGGTGAAGAGCACTTGTGTGCTTCTTGTTTTTAAATTGTACGGGCATTCCTTGATGGAATGTCCCATTGCCAGATAGATGTCGCAAAATGATTTTTTCAAGCAATTAGTTTTAGTCTTACCTATTTTATAGTCGATGCACCATAGTTCTTTGGTTTCTTTCGAGTTTTCTTTGTTAGCCTTTAGTTCTTTCATCATGCGCATCATATCTCGTTGGGGGGTTTGAACGATTTTAGATTCTTTGTCACTTTTGTCACCTATAATCTCATCATCATCCGTCTTCTACTTTGTTTGAGAGGATGTTTTGTTTTCACTTTCAATGTCCATTGGTCGATTGTATGCCTCGATGTACGATGATAGAGGTACTACCTTCATTTTCTTGTGCAGTGAGGGAATTAGTCCTTCGATGAACCAACGCTTCTTCAGTCCATTTGCCATTTGGTTCTAACTTTACCAACAATTCTTTGAGCCTACGATTGTAAGCTCTCACGTTCTCGTGCTTCCCTTGTTTGGTGTTATAGATCTTTTCAACAATCTCATTGTTGTCCCGTAATAATTTGAACTCTGCCTCAAATGCTTTTCTCAGTGCATCCCATGAGGTTGTGTCTTTTGCTGCCAGTTCGGTGAACCAATCTATGACTATGCCTCATAGTGTTGCTAGGAACGCTCTAAAGCAAATTTTTTTTTATTGGCCGCTCACTATCCATATGGTTTCACAGGTTTTGCAATGTCTAATCGGATCCTCCGACCCATTCCCCATAAATTTTGGCAGTTTCTGCCTTTCCATACTTGGACTAGTTGGTAGAGTCACCATCTTCCTTCCTTGATGTTCTCCTTGTGCGTTGGGCCTATTTGGACTATTGCGCTTAGTACGTCTTGGTGCCTATCCTACACTCATGGCCGCATATGAGTTCTCCACTTTTCCACCTTCAGCGTCCTTTGCACTTTGGGTATCATGGGAATCGTTCTTGCACTACCTCCGTCCAAAGGTCTTTGGTTTGGCTCCTCCATTTCTTGGCTCTTCTTGTCCCAAAATGCATTGTTCTCGGATGTGTCGTATGTTATTCTCAATTGCTTCGATTAATTCATTTTTAGGTTTTCTTTCTTTTTTCGTCATCCAATACTGTCTTTACGTATGGTTTTCCTGTTTGGTCGGCAAGGTCTTGGTTTATTTCTTCAGCAATTCTTCTTAATCGCCTTCGTTGTTGCTCTTGTTCTTTTACTCTAAGGGATCTTCATACGCGTTCTTCTGACGACTCTTGACCACTTGGAATTCGGTTCCTATCTTTGTTCGGTCATACAGGCATTAATTTCTAGGAGTACGCCTCCAATTGGTGTCACATTCTTCCTCCTTCCGTTTGCTTCTTTCTTCGTATCGTTGCAGTATTTGTTGTCTTCTTTGTTCTCTGCCTTTGTTAGCCCAAAGATCTTGGAGTATGATATAGTTTCGTGCAATCAATCTTGGTAGTTTGTCGAGAGGACGATACACCTCTAGGTTGACAGTTAGATTGTCCGAAATGGTTGCCTGAGGGACCTCTCTCTTGAGAGCTTCCCTCCATACGTGTTCCTTTAGTGAGATGTCCCACAGGTTTATCAAGTCTTTAGTCAATTCGTCTTCTCTTTCTTCGTTTTCTTGTACTAGTTCTTCAGCTGACTGACCCATTAGAACGCCTCGTCTATGTTTTGATTTCTAGAGTTAATATCAACAATGACGCCAAATGTTTACTCGCTTATTCTACTTTGACAGATTTACAGAGTAAATGGAAATAACATAATTATAGAACATGATATAAATTACTTGCAACAGTTCATGGAAGATATAGCTTTATTACCAATTCTTGGATATGCAATAAGTACAGGAATATCATATATGTGGTCCCCGACTATGAACAAGTACATATATACCATTGTTGGTTAAGGCTACCAACCCCTGGTAACTACTAACCGACACTAATAACTGGTTAGGGTCTAACACACAATTAGAAAACATATTTATTTATTACGTAGCCGACTATAACATATTCACTTAACTCTTGGCCGATTACAGACCCAAAAAATATCCTGCATATCTTTGGCTTGTAGAATGCACCACACCATTTCAACCAATGTCTTAGTCTTCCGCATTGATACACTATTCTATTGGGGTGTATATGCTATAGCCTTCTGCCACATATCATCATGATTCAAACAAAATTCTTCCAAAATTCACATATCTGCTTTCTTGATCTAATCTCAAACATTTGACAAGATGCCTGTATTGTTTCTTGACCAACAGTGCCTAGTAAAGGAACTTCTCGAAGGGAAGAGGTCTTTTTTGCAGAAAATAGACCCCACTCTTCCTCAACAATTCGCCAATGAATGTAAATATGTACCTCACTCTTGAAATATATGAATTGTTCATGACATGTATAAGAATTTAGAATGAATCAACTTAGATCTCCCATTGCATGACACGGGTTGCCCTTCTTGAACTTTCTTGGCAATGCTAGTTGAGAACACATCCCTCACACACTTGGTAGGAGTATTATAGAAGGAAGACACGGTCCATGTTTACACTACCCATCAATTGCATGCCTTTGGCTTGTAGCATACATTGCACCATATCAACCATGTCTGATTCTTCGGCATCACTATACCATTCTACTGAGGAGTACACACTGTAGTTTTCTGTGACATAGCTTCGTGATTCAAACAGAAATTTTCCAAATATTTATTTGCTAAATTTAAATTACTTTCTTCATCCAGTCTCAAATATTTGACAGGATGCCTTCATTGTTAGTTGACTAAAGTTGTCCAGACTCCAGGCAATGAACTTTCCAAGGTAAGAGACTTCTATAGATGATGAACCTGAGTTGATGCAGGAGCATGCGAGCTTTCCTTTCAAACATGCAATATAGTTTTGTTTGCTCAGTTTTGGTGTTGGTTTCCTTTCTATTGGTTGCGTTTCTTTGGTTTTCTTTTGCTGTTGCAGGATCTGGAGTTGGTGTTATTCCTTTCATCCTTTTATGCCCATCCTTATATGTGAACCTCATTTGGATCAGTCCTGGAACAGCCTATGCACAATCTTTTTCTTCTGACAGCTGTTATGACAGCAGCAACTCCTGGGCGTTTCACTTTGCTATTCTGGGTTAAACCTATCTGCTGGGTGCAGCCTATGCATGATCATTCATTTCTGACAGCTGTTATGACAGCAGCAATTCCTGGGCATTACTATTTGCTATTTTGGGTTAAACCTATCTGCTGGGCGCTGCCTGTACATGATAATTCACTTCTGACAGCTGTTATGACAGCAGCAACTCCTTGGCGTTACCATTTGCAATTTCGGGTTTGATCTATCTGGTGGGTGTTATAAAAAATATTTTGAGTCAAATTGATCTGGTAATTGTTACTGCTGCCAGTCTATATCATTCTGACCCGCATTATTCTATTTTTGGAGGAATGAATATCCTTGTCCGGTAGTGGTGTGACTGAGGTGTCTGAATGCTGAGTGTTATTTAAAAATAAATAATAATGAAATGACAGGGAGGAGAGGTGGCAGATTATCAAGGATAGGAGGTGAGTTTTGGAGGGACAAAGTTTCTGGGAAGGTGGCTCAAAGTTTGGGAAAAAGTTGAAGGAAATTTGTAACTGAAAGTATTGATATGGCTGTGACCTTAAGGAAACTGGGAAAATTAAATGTCATCCCTGATATAAGAGTCATTGTTAGTTAAATGTCTCATGCTGAGTGCCTGAACAGGATTGTTGGTATTTGAATGCTGATGTAAGGAATCACTGAACTCTCATGTGGTAATTTGAAAGTTCTGAATCTTTCCATTTTTTGACATTACTGCTGTGAGTCAATTTTTTGTAAGGAGCTGCTTGATTTGTAGCCTTAACTGGGTTCATGATTCCGGATTGCATTGCAGGTCCTCAACACGACATTGTGAAGGTCAAGATGTATCTTGATGTTGAAATATATGGATGATTCATTAGGATTTTAGAAAGAAATGAATTGTCAATGTCACTTTGCATGCCGTGTCTTGCCCTTCTTGAACTTTTCCTAGTGATGCTTCACAAGATCACATTCGTCACAGCCCCCCTTGGTAGGAGTAATAGAAGGAAGAATATGGGCCATATTTAGATTACCAATCAACTGCATACCTCTGAAATTCAGGTGCTCCAATTTCTCTAGCCATATATGACTACCCTATTCATAGTTGAAAAACTCGGACTCGGCAATAACTCGGTAGGCCCAAAAAATTTTAAAAACTTGGGACTCTGCAAAAACTCGGGGAAAAGTTCAGCAATAACTCGGCAATTTTATCAAACATTTTAAAATACATAAATTTTTAAAAGTATTCTTCAAAAACACACATACTATTAATTTTGTAGAGCATATTGTTGATTTCCATCATATATAAATCAAAATTAGAATTTAAAACATATCATAGACCAAAAATTGAGTTCAATCTCTAAATGAGTTACAATGCCACTTCCACTAGCCATGTCAGATGTAGAACTTGCTTCATCTAAAGAGATTTCTGGAAAATTGTGCGATAATAATATCTAAGTTAGCACATTCAAGAGTTATACTCCAATCCTCATCACCCCCTCATTGTAATCAATTTTCTTTTTTTGACAAGAGATCCTAATAACTAATGGGGATTTGGGAATGGAGGTACCCATTCATGGGGATTTGGGTGCAATGCCTCCAATGGGGTTGAGGGGCCTTTGAAACCACACAAACCTTCATTGCTAGTCGTCGTGTTGCTGCATGCCCTAAGTTGCCAATCACGTGTGAAAATGAAGTAAAATCACATTTTAAAAAAATTACAGGCAAGAAAAATAAATTATATAGATTTAGATGAGTTATTGACAAAAAACTCGCGATTTTTTCCATTGACTCCTGAGTTTTAAATAGGAAAATTGCCGCAAGTTTTTCAAAAATTCTTCAGCGAGTTATTAGGCGAGTAACTTGTCCGACCATTTGGCTCGTGAGTATTCGTGAGTACTCTGCTAGTTTTGCAACAAAGATCCTATCAATTAGCCATCAAAGTGAATTGTCTGATGATGAGAAAATATTCCAAATTCAGTATGCTTATAATCCTTGGCATGTTTATAAGGTGCACTGCCCACAACCATGTGAAGCTTGTTTGCAATTTCTTTTATCACAAATTTGTCAAGCCCAAACTCAACTTTACTCCTTTGTTGAGTGATTTGGCACCTGGATAAAAGATAAGAACTAATATCAAGAACACAGTAAAATATCATTACTAACAATGTTACCTATCTTTACATAACCATTCCCTACAATAGTTAGTGCTGAATCATCTGCAATATAGATCTTCTCATCAACAACTTTGCTAGGCAAAGTGAACAAGTTTCCATCCTTAGCCATATGATGAGTGAACTTGGAATACATACTCTACCCCTATTTAAATGTGTGAGACTGCAAAGCTTTGGAAGTGCAAGCAACAAGAACTATATTCTTAATACCACTAATACCACCTTTACCTTGTCAGGACTTGAGTTCTTCATTCTTCTTCATAAGGTCCTTCATCTTCTTCATGCAAGTATTTGCCTTATGACCTGGCTTGCTGCAGTAGTAACGACCCTTCCACCGATCTTTGCCATACTTGGATTTGCCTCTGTGACTACCTTTGGTGTCACAGCTATGAGAGCCCTTCTTTTTCCCACAATCAATGGCTTCTTGGTCTTCCTTTAGATGCCTATCTTTGCCATGGTTCCCTTTGTTGATATGAACATGTTGCTTCAAACATAGTTTGTACAACTTTGGCAGCTTCTGTTGTTCCAAACCAATAGTAAACATAAGTCTTCAAATGCGACTTTTTTGCTATCCTTCATCATGACCTTGGTGGAAAAAGTGTGCAAAGGACATCATATGATTGTTTCAAATTTCATATTCTCTAGTACTATCTCCAACTGGTTATCCTTCTTTTTGTACTGCTCCTTATTTTTGCTGCTGAATATCCTAGAGGTGAGCTAAGTAATCCTCAATCTGATCAAGGTCTTTTGAAACAAGTTTGTTAAATTGCTGTCCAACTTGAAAAATTATGATCCATTTGGCTTGTTAATCAAATGTTTCAAGCCATCCCACATCTCTTGTAATCTTCTCTTTGGGATGAAAATGTACCTTAAAGATCACCATTTCGAGATCTTCCTAGTTATTATTAAAGTAATATTAGTTTATAATGGTTAATTAAGTCGTTAGGACTTTAGGAATATTCTTTTATTCTTTCAATTAAGTTCTTATCCTTTGCTTTTCTTAGTTGTCGATCCTACCCTTTACAAATAGATCTTTGTAATCTCTTATTTAAGGAGTCTTTCACTCCTTAATTTAATATCGAATATCTTGGTAATCATTCTTTGTCTTCATTATTTTTCGTAATATGGCATTAGAGCTCGGGTTTGTGAAACCTTGGGATTGGTGAACATGATTGTGTGTTCGTATTCGTGACAAAGAACCTGCCAAAGGAAGCTGAACGGATTCGTACAAGGGTTTTTGGTGAATTATTTTTCAATAAATTCATGGGTCTATTTTCTATAGTTTTTTGGTAGATTTTTTTATAAAAAATCGTGGATAGTAGTCTATTAAAACAAATCGTGACTTGGTTTGCAGAGAATCATGATTTTTTTAAGGTAGTTTTGTGGGTGAATTCTTGTGCTAGGAATCGTGCTCCTTCAGTTTGCAAAAAATGCGATATTATTTTTGGTGAAATTGTGCTAGTTCTTTAGTTGAAATCGCGCCATTTTTGTTTGCAAATCACAACTTATTTGTTTGAGAAATTCGCTTGGCTGTTTTTTAGCGATGTTTTTGGCAATTTTAAATAAAAAAATCATGGTTTTTCATTTGGCGACTGACAAGATATTGAAATTGTGCAACTAGGACACGTTTTTTATACTTTTTTGAGCGCGATTGTTTTTCTACTTGTGATAGAGTTTGGACGATGAACTTTTGGTATTTTTTTTGCTGCAATTTTCTGTTTTGCAAAAACGCCTAGGGTTTGGTGACAAGTTTCCTTTGTTTTTTGGCAATTTTTTAATAAAATTGTGGTTTTTTTCTTTACGGCTAGGTGTAGGGGACCAGGTGTCTCTCAACCCAAATTCCCTGACTGAAAACGTGATTTTGTTTGTTTTTGCAATTTTTGACTTTTTTGAGGGTTTTTGAATAAACAAGAGAAAGGTATGATTTTGAACTAAAATGCTTGGAAAATTAATATAAAATACCAGATGCATGAAAACTACATAACATAGATCAAATCTTGATGCCAGATGGTTTATTAATCATTCTGAATGATTACAACTGCGATTAATCAATATGCAAAGAAAAAGGCAATAACATTTATTGTGAAAACCTGGTTATTGCAGCCACCATTAAATGATGAAGGATGGTACGACCAGCTTCAAAACTAATGTCTCCAGCCTTAGAAACGATGCAAAAGACTCCAGAGATCTAGGCGCCCCCATTGGAGAAACCAAAAGTCCAAAAAGCAAGGCGTCTCAACTTGTATGAAAAGTACGGCCTTTCAGCAGTACAGTATGGCCCTGGCAGCAGCATTAAATAAAGTACGGCCCTTGAAGAAAGTGCCAGATCACAGGAACAAGAATAAATAAATCGCCTTATTGTTTAGATGAAAGATCTCTGTGAAACCCTTGACTGAATCCACCTCAGTAAGCTCAAATGCAACCTCTGAATGAAGTTACCTTGTTGACAATCTTCAACTGGTATTGCACAGTCTCAGTATGTCTAATTCTGAAGAGGGAATGTTCTCCAAAATCTGATGATCTATAGAAACCCTGGTTTCTCAAACCCCAATGCTCTCTGAGAGAAAAATGATGGCAAATTAGAATAATCAACATATGAGTTAGATTTGCCTTCAGCTGAATATATAAGCTCTCTCAAGAATTCGACCCCCTTTTCAAAAATCACTTAAAATGCATTTAATAATATAATTTCGCCTCTTCTTTGACTTAGGCTTTATTATTAAATAAATGGCGTCCCTTTTTATTTAATGAATATTAAACTCATCAAATATTAAATTTTTCCCTTATTTTATAAAGTATTAAAAATACTTTATAATTTGCCATTTTAATAATTAACTTTTAATATTTCATTAAAATGACTTTATATTATAAAGTCAAATTAATAATTCCTTTAATTTTTATTAAATGCTTCGAATAACCCCTGTTTGCTCAACCAATCATCAAACTGGGTCGATACTGAGCTGATTAGCTAAATCAGGTGCCCTACTAAAAATAGCAACTCCTGCCTGCCTGACTTACTATAAATAGTGAGTACCTCTAAATCGCTTTGTGAGTGTCTACAAAAGCCCAAACCTGAATCAATTGTTGGAGCAATGTTCCCAACGTTGGATAACTGCCTCAAGTGATCCTCTAAACACTTCTGCCAGCCTACGAGGATCTGAATAATAGGCTAACCTCTGACACAGCGGTACTGCCTAGGAAGGGGACATTACAGTCTGCCCTCCCTGAAATTGCTTGTCCTCAAGCAATCTCAGCTCTGGATGCTGTAAAATCTCCTCTGACTCCCATGTAGCATCCTCAACCGGCAAGTCTCTCCATTTGATCAAATACTCTCTGATAACCCGCCTCTGAAGATGTCTCTCTCTAACATCGAGGATGGCCTCAGGCACTAATATCAACTTCCCCTCGTCATCAAGGGGTGGTAGTACTGGAGAGGGGTTCACATGCTGACCCAATGCCTTCTTCAACCATGAGACGTGAAATACGTTATGAACCCTGCTATTCGCCGGTAAGTCCAACTCATAAGCAACCTCGCCCACTCATCTGATAACTCGGAATGGACCATAGTAACGAGGTTTTAACTTCTCTGCACCACTCTTCTGCAGAGTGGACTGGCGATATGGCTGTAACATGAGATACACCGCGTCACCCACTGCAAAGGAACGCTCAACCCTTTTCTGATCAGCATACTGCTTCTGCTGATTCGGTGCCCGCTGAATATTGTCTCTGAGAGACCTCAATATATCTTGCTGATCCTGCATCATATCACCGCGCTAGGCACTCTGCTATCACTCAACACCAAATCCAAAATGTTGGGCGCCTCATACCCATACAATGCCATGAAGGGCGTCATCTGTATAGTCATGTGGTGAGTTGAGTTATAACAATACTCACAGAGGTATATCCACCTCACCCAAGCTCTCTGCTGTCTAGCTATGTAATTACGTAGATATCCTTCCACCCACTTGTTGACAATTTCCGTCTATCCATTTGTCTGGGGATGGTAGCTGGTACTCGGTGTCAGTTCAGTCCCATAAAGTCTGAACAACTCCTGCCAAAAGTTGCTCATGAACCGACTGTCTCTATCGCTGACTATAGTCCGAGGCAAACCATGTAACTTGAATACCTCTTTGAAGAAAAGCTTTGCAGTCTGCGATGCTGTGAATGTAGTAGTGATCGGAAAAAAGTGCGCATATTTTGTTAGCCGATCAATAATTACGTAAATGCAATCTTTACCTTGGGCTTTCGACAAACCCGTGATAAAGTCCATCGATAAACATTCCCACTTCCTGTCAGGTATCGGAAGTGGCTGAAGCAATCCAACAGGATGTGTGTTCCTGCTTGTTCTGCTGGCAAACAGAACACTCTCGCACATACTGAAGAACATCAGTCTTTAGCCCTTTCCAAGTAAACCGTTCCCGTACCAGCTTATATGTTTTGAAATACCCAGGATGGCCCGCCATAGGAAGATCGTGGAAGGCTCTCAGAACTGTATCCCTCAACTCTGAATCAGGAACCAGGAAAATCCGCCCCTTGTAAATGATCAAGTCATTCACAACAGTATACCTACTATCCTGCTCTGTCCCATCAACAATGCTAGAAGCCCATGGGTTCTTAGCATACTCTGTAATGATCCGATGCCTCCAATCCTCAGAGATTTGTGCCATAGCGTTCAATTGAGGTTTGTGAGACAAGGCGTCAGCTACAACATTCTGCTTCCCCTTAATGAAGGTGATGTCAAAATCCTACGACTGCAGTTTGCTCACCCTTTTCTCACCCTTTTCTGCTATCTCTCATTTAGGTCTCGCTGTCCAAGGAAGTGTTTCAGGCTGTTGTGGTCTGTACGCACAATGAACTTGCTGCCCACCAAGTATTGCCTGAATTTCGCCAAAGCATGCATAATGGCTAACATCTCCTTGTCATAGATGCTATAAAACCTCTCAGGACCCCTAAGCTTCCTACTCTCAAAAGCAATAGGGTGTCTCTCCTGCATCAAAACAGCACCGATGCCCTCCCCTGAAGCATCACAGTACAAATCAAATGACTTCGTGAAGTTTGGTAATGCTAGCACTGGACATGAAGTCATGATCACCTTAAACCTGTCAAAGCACTCCTGAGCCTGTGGTGACCAAGCAAAAGCCCTTTCTTTGTCAAATCAGTAAGGGGTGCGGCGTGACGCGAGAACCCACTAACAAATCTCCTGTAAAAAGCACACAACCCAATGAATCCTCTGAGCTGTGTAAGGTTCTCTGGTACTGGCCACTCAATTATAGCTCGGACCTTCTCAGGGTCCATACTAACTCCCTTGGCACTGATGATGTGCCCAAGATACAACAACTCAGCCATGCCTAGCTCACACTTGGACTCCTTGGCATAAAAGGACTCCTCAGCCAAGATACCCAAAACTGTATCCAAGTGAGCTAAATGCTCCTCCCATGACCTACTATACACCAGGATGTCATCGAAGAAGACCAACACAAATCTCCGCAGCTGAGAACTAAAGACCCTGTTCATGGTAGCCTGAAAGGTAGCAGGTGCATTGGTTACCGTTAGACCAAAAGGCATAACCAAGAACTCGAAGTGACCGCAATGGCATCTGAAGGCGGTTTTCTCAATGTCCTGCTCCCTCATCTGAATCTGATGGTACCTAGATCTCAAGTCAATCTTCGTGAAGAAGATAGCATTGTGCAACTCATCAATCAACTCATCGATGCGAGGTATCGGGTACCTGTTCTTAATTGTCTTCTTATTGAGCTGGCGGTAATCTATACACATCCGAAGTGATCCATCCTTTTTCTTCACCAATACGACCGATGAAGCAAAAGGTGACTTGCTAGGTCTATATGCCCCATAGCCAACGGCTTATTGATTGTCTTCTCTATCTTATCCTTGAGCCGTTTCGGATGCCTGTAGGGAGTAATCATAATGGGCTTTGCGCCCTCCTCCAACTCGATAATGTGCTCAGTGCCTCTACCTGGAGGTCTGCCAGGTGGAATTTGCTAAACACTTTAGAGTGTTTAGTCCTCAGTATCTGGATGTCGGGATGGTACTCAACCTTCTGCTGCTCCTGCTGTGCTGGCAATAACACACTTTGCAGCCCAATCAACCATATCATGACGAATGAGTCTCTCCATCCGTCTGTACGATACCATCCTCAGATTACTATCTTTGATGGCCTTGATGACATGAGGTTTCCCGTTTACTTTGAACTTCATCTCCATATCCCAGAGATTGAGTGTGAACTCCCCCAAATCGTGAAGCCATGCCATCCCAAGAACCACATCAGTATCTCCCCTATTAACAACATAGAATTCAGCCTTGAACTCATAGTTGTTCAACCGCATAGGAAGATCTGTTATCTTTCTATCACATTTGAGGGTGTACCCATCAGCCACCTTAACTCGAATACCCTCAAATTCCTCTGTCTATATACCTTTTCTCTCTACCAACCGTGTATCTATGAAATTATGAGTAGCACCAGTGTCGAGTAGAGTGATTACTTTTTGACCCGCTAGGAGCCCACGAAGTCTATAAGATCCATCTCTCTGCAAACTAGTCAAATGTGCCTCCTGTAGCTTCCTTCCTCCTTCATTTTCACCTTCATTTTCAGACCTTTCATCATCTGAATGCTCTGAATCAGCTTGCTGGTCTGACAGATCAGATTGCTCTTCTCCCTCATAAAACCATTCCATTTGGTTATTTTTCACCTTGGGACGAAGAGGGCATACATGTTTCTCATCATAGGGTGCCTTGCACCAAAAACATAATTTTTTCTTTCGTAAATCATTTAATGTTTCCTTGTCAAATGGTGGAGCATTTTGTCTCTTAGGATCAGGTGGATCCCTCTTTCTGTCAAATGGCCTATTCCTGTCAAATGACCTATTAGGCCTCGTATAGGGTGTCAAGCTTGAAGTGAACTTGCTGCAAGGTGCTGCAAGCTCCATACTATGTGCCTTCCTCATGGCCTCTTGAAGAGTAGGAGGATCAAATGCCTTGACCCAACCTCTCATAGGCTCCATCAAACCCTCGACGAAGAGAATAATAGGTCTCCTCTCTGAAATGCCTGTCACCATGACTGCAACCCTTTGAAATTCACCAACGTAGGCATCCAAACTACCTGTCTGTCTGAGCTGAGCTAGCTCCCTGAAGTAGAGTTCTGGATCCTTCTTGTCGAAATGCTCTATGAGCCTACTGGTGAACTCCTGGTAAGTAGTAACTGCATGATGGCCAAGTGTGTACATGCCATGATGCCACGAATCATGCGCCAACCCATCAAGATGCAGTCTAGCAAACTTAATGGCCTCGTCGTCCTGCATAGATCTCAAGGATAGGTAATTGTCTAACTTTTGTACCCAAGACCTCGCTGAACTCTTATCAAAACCATCAAAGTAGGGCAAGGTAATATTGCTGACTGCATACTGTAAATCTCTGTTCACCTGTGGCTGTGGCTGCTGATACTGAGGAGCTCTGCGGTCAAATCTACCTCCCCCTCTAGGTTTATGCACATCCATAAACTCATGAAAAGTCAAAGCCTGCCTGATCTCAGGTGCTAAAGACAAATACTCACCATGAAATCTAGTCACATTTGCCACTGACATGCCATTGTGTGGCTGAAACTCACGCTGATGCCCCTGCTGCTCTGCCTTCAGAGTCGAAGGTGGGGTCTCTCTAGATATGAATGTAGGTTGTCTATCTAGATATGAATGTAGGTTGTCTAGGCTTATGCTCATGATAGATAGGTGATGACTGCTGCGGTGCTGATACCAAAGGCTGGTCTACACCTACAGTCCTGCTCGTCTGTCCTATCTAAATATAGTGCGGCTGGGATGGAGCATACTGCCTCATCGTGCCCATCAATTAAGACATCATGTCCATCATATTGTCATGCCTACATCTGTACTCCTCATTAGTAATATCACCTTCTGCATGCTCTTTCCTTGGATCCCTATGTGACTCTGCAGGGATCTCACGATTTGCGATCAGTGTTGTAACACTGTTTTCACTGCTATTGGAACTGGGTCTGTGAATACCTAGAACCCCTGATACTGTCTCACCTTCAAGAATAGGTGGACCTGTCCAATCCTCGACTCTGCGTGTTCCTCTACCCTTACTGTAGAAAATAATATCTCTACTCATGAAAAAGCATCGAAAAAGCACACATCTGACTAAAAAAGCAACTGAAAAAGCACAGGATGGTAGGAAAATTGTGCTCTGATACCACTGTAGGAGACCAGGTGTCTCTCAACCCAAATTCCTTGATTGAAAACATGATTTTGTTTGTTTTTGCAATTTTTGACTTTTTTGAGGGTTTTTGAATAAACAAGAGAAAGGTACGATTTTGAACTAAAATGCTTGGAAAATTAATATAAAATACCAGATGCATGAAAACTACAGAACATAGATCAAATCTCGATGCCAGATGGTTTATTAATCATTCTGAATGATTACAACTGCGATTAATCAATATGCAAAGAAAAAGGCAATAACATTTATTGTGAAAACCTGGTTATTGCAGCCGCCATTAAATGATGAAGGAAGGTACGACCAGATTCAAAACTAATGTCTCCAGCCTCAGAAACGATGCAAAAGACTCCAGAGATCTAGGCGCCCCCACTGGAGAAACCAGAAGTCCAAAAAGCAAGGCGTCTCAACTTGTATGAAAAGTACGGCCTTTCAGCAGTATAGTACGGCCTTGGTAGCAGCATTAAATAAAGTATGGCCCTTGAAGAAAGTGCCAGATCACAGGAACAAGAATAAATAAATCGCGTTATTGTTTAGATGAAAGATCTCTGTGAAACCCTTGACTGAATCCACCTCAGTAAGCTCAAATGCAACCTCTGAATGAAGTTACCCTGTTGACAATCTTCAACTGGTATTGCATAGTCTCAGTATGTCTGATTCTGAAGAGGGAACGTTCTCCAAAATCTGATGATCTATAGAAACCCTGGTTTCTCAAACCCCAATGCTCTCTGAGAGAAAAATGATGGCAAATTAGAATAATCAACATATGAGTTCGATTTGCCTTCAGCTGAATATATAAGCTCTCTCAAGAATTCGACCCCCTTTTCAAAAGTCACTTAAAATGCATTTAATAATATAATTTCGCCTCTTCTTTGACTTAGGCTTTATTATTAAATAAATGTTGTCCCTTTTTATTTAATGAATATTAAACTCATCAAATATTAAATTTTTCCCTTATTTTATAAAGTATTAAAAATACTTTATAATTTGCCATTTTATTAACTTTTAATATTTCATTAAAATGACTTTATATTATAAAGTCAAATTAATAATTCCTTTAATTATTATTAAATGCTTCGAATAACCCCTGTTTGCTCAACCAATCATCAAACCGGGTCGATACTGAGCTGATTAGCTAAATCAGGTGCCCTGCTAAAAATAGCAACTCCAACTTGCCTAACTTACTATAAATAGTAAGTACCTCTAAATCTCTCTATGAGTGTCTGTAGAAGCCCAAACCTGAATCAACTGCTGGAGCAATGTTCCCAACGCTGGATAACTGCCTCAAGTGATCCTCTAAACACTTCTGCCAGCCTACGAGGATCTGAATAATAGGCTAACCTCTGACACAGTGGTACTGCCTAGGAAGGGGACATTACACTAGGGTTTGAGCCAAATTCCCATAATTTTCTAGAATTTTTATTGTAGGTTTTTGGGTGATTTTCTGCTAAAATTGTTGGTGTTAATTATTGATAGGGTTTTGAAAAAAGTTCCTAGAAATTTCAGTGGTCTTCTTTCAAAAGCAACAAGTTTCATTGTTTTCCTTGATTTTGTATTGTAGGAGGGATGGCATCACTACCCCAACATCATTTTGGAAGGAAGCTAGAGGTTCACCAGCAAAAAATATAACACCTGGAAAGAGTGGATGCTCATGATCTTCGAGTAGAAATGCCTCGACGAGATTGTTCTCCATACATACACTCGTCCAATAGTTGCAGGTAAAAACCAAGACAAATTTGATGAGTGTAATCGTGAATCCGTTATGCTCATTAAGTTATTTGTCAGATATGAAATGCTTTTGGAGGTTCCTGTAGGAAAAATCTCTGCTGAGATTTGGAAACACTTGCAAGATCTGCACAAGATGTTGAATAAAGACAAGGCCTTCTTCCTTAAAAATATGTTGTTCTCGATCATGATGGACGGGAAGGTGTTTTTGTCGGATCATTTGATGAAGATCAAAGACATTCGCCATAAATTGGACGCCATTGGTCGTAAGATGGAAGAAGATATGGTCGTTATAACACTAAAAAGCTTACCACAAAAATATGAAAATTTCATTGAGACACTTAATATCACTTCTACAATTGTTGACTTGAAGTTGATGATTGAACTCCACAACACCCAAAAATCACCTGCAAGCAATTATCCTATCACAAAAGAAAGATCAAAGCAACTGATTTGCTATGCAACCAAGAGAGAAAAGATTGAATCCAGAATAGCACTGATATGTGCAATGTATTAACCTGAATAGTTCTGAATTGATGATTACAATGGATGTGCATGCTTAGAAAAGAAAAATAAAGCAAACCCTAGATGAGGATTGCATTAGATTGTGACAAGTGTCTTAATCTCATGCAATGAGACAACTAGACCTATAATTAGCCCAATCTAATGATAAAAAACACTCCTAAGTTTAGGTTAAGTGAACTTAAGATTAAGGGTGATTAATTAATTATCAAGTGATTATCCTGATTACTATAACATCCCACCTTAAGATCAACTTAGGGAGAAGCTAAAAACCCTAATGTAGAATGCAATGATAGATGCATGGATGGTTCCCGGATACAAGTCCTGATGAGGTACCCATGTACAAATAAATGAATCTCTCATAACTAGAGAAAACCACATGGGAAAAAATCCTCTCCAAAAGAGAGAAAAAGAAATGACTGCTCTAGTGAAAGAAGGATATAAGGAGGACTCAATGTGACCCCCCAAGGACTGCTTCTATCATGAAAGTACAATAGATGTCCTCCCGATAGGAGAGAGAAAATGAGGATATGAATCCCCCCCATAAAGAAAGAACTCCTGTGCCAATGATGAACCCCTTAAGACAAAATATGATCCGCTGCCTGCAAACAACATTTCTCCCCTTAGGAAGAAACAAATCCATTGGTGATTGGAGAAGCCAATCCAAAATAATGGGTGAATCAGGAATCCAAATCCAAATGATGTGTGCATTTGAAAAACACTCATGTACACAAATGTCAGAAAGCGATGATCTCGATCCAGAATCCTGTGAAGACTGATGGAGAACAAGCTGCAAAGGCGATGAAGATGGTGGGCCGACAATGTTGATGTGGTTGCCAACAAAGAGGAGATGAATGTCTTCAAAGTAATCCTTCAGATTTGCAATATAAGACTCCACAAACAATGATGATATGTTTGCAAGATATGAATCCCAAGTAGCTATGTCTGAAAGAAGATGGATGTCTTGTTGCACTGAACCAATAGGGGCCATGGATGTGGCGATGTCAAACTGATTAGGAACAACTGAATATGATGATGTAGCCTCAATTTGAAGAGTGGGAACATGAAGACAAGTCTCTAAACCATCGGGACATGCTAGACCTTTGATATATTCAAGCTCCTCTTAAGTATTGTCATCAAAGGGTATGGAATCTGCATCTGCAAGAGGGATGAGACAATTTGCAATAGGATCTTCTGGGTATGGAGAGCTATGAGGGTCTCCGCAAATCTCCCAAAGTCATGTCCAAAGTGTGTGGGGACATTCATTGTCCAATACAACACACATAGTGTCAAGATCAACACTAGAACATATAACCCCTACAATATGATCTCTAATGATACCCCATGTTGATAAACTCCCTGGTGTGTCTGGTATAGGTACGAGTCCATACAAATAAGGAAAAATATCAAGCCACCTGAGATGTGTCAGGAAGCCATCTCGCCAAGACTCATAGTTATCCTTGTCCAAGTTGATCACAGAAGGATGAACAAAAAAACCCATGAGACTCACTGAAATGAAAAAATCAGAGATTAATAACCTCAGTATTGATAAATTAGATCAAATGATGTCATCTCATGGTAATAGATCCTTTCCAGGTGCCAAAATGTCCAAGGAATTAACAAAATTGTGAAAATAGAAAAAAAATGAATAAAATGTACCTGGGGTAGATTCTGGAAAAAGTGCACGAATTAGTGTTCCACGGAGTTTCGGGGACAGGGACGGGGGGACGGTAGGGGACGCATTTCAGGGATGTGGGGATGTTTAAGTTTGGGGACGGCGGGGGGGTGGTAGGGTGCTGAAATACGTATAGTACTTGAAAAAATAGTTATAAAAAGATGTATAAGAATTATACATCTTGGAGACAACTAGGAGTCCCCTAGATGTCTTGAGGACGCCCCAGCATCCTCAAAGTCCTAGCGGTGTCTTGGAGATAGCAACATTGGTGGTGGGATGGTGGCACTAGTGGTGGGCTAGTGGGGGATGTCCCCCCAAGTCCCCAAGTCTCCGAGACGTCCCCCTCTAGGAAATGTGAGGATTTTTGGGGGGGGGACGCGTCTTGTGGAACCAAAAGCAAAATATGATAATGAGACTTGCACCACTAGAAAGTATTCAGAACCAGCTTTCTGATGATTTCTTGTTTGCTTGATTTCGTCACTGTATGCCCAAGTTATGCTAAAAAGAAAAAAACTGCTCCTTTGCATGCAAACTGGGGTTAGGAGGGGGGCTTGGAGGGTCGGCCATACAATGATGTCATGCTGACGTCAGTGACATAATATGCTGAGAATATTCTCAGCATATTGAAGTTGATGATTGAATTCCATAGCACCCATAAATCGCCTGCAAGCAATTATCCTATCACAAAAGAATGATCAAAGCAACTGATTTGCTATGCAACCAAAAGAGAAAAGATTGAGTCCAGAAAAAAGCATTGATATGTGCAATGTATTAACCTGAATGGTTCTAAATTTATGATTACAATGAATGTGCATGCTTCTAAAAGAAAAATAAAGCAAACACTATATGAGGATTGCATTAGATTGTGACAAGTGTCTTAATCTCATGCAATGAGACAAGTAGACCTATAATTAGCCCAATCTAATAATAAAAAAAAACACTCTTAAGTTTAGCTTAAGTGAACTAAAGTAATAAGGGACTTAATAATTAATTAATGATTTATTAATTATCAAGCGATTATCCTGATTAGTCCAACACAAACTCTTGCAATAGGACAAATGGAAGAAGCAATTTGGTAGCGGCAGTGATTCATTGAGTGTAGAATGAGCCTTTGCAACCAAGGACAAGGGCAAAGGTAAGTGGCCTCAGAAGAAAGGTGAAGGCAATTCTAATGATATTTCAAAGAATTTGAAGACTATCACATGTCATTATTGTGGTAAACTTGGTCACATGAAGAAGCACTGCAGAAAGAGGTTGGCTGATAAAAAATCCAACTAGGGAGGGCCTCCACAAGAGACTCATGTCCGAGAGCATTCTGAGCAAAGGAAGTCAACCTTCTTTGCTTTCATGGCCAAACAACCAGTAGATCAAGCAAAGTCTTATGCATGGTACATTAGTTTTGAAGCGTCTCGACATTTTACACATACAAAGGATTGGTTCACTAAGTATACAATTTGCTTAGATTCAGTGATCTTCGGTGTTGGTGAAGAGTATACAATTGTTGGCAAAGGCAATGTTCAGATAACCTTTGGAGGGAAAAATCTTCTTTTTCTCAACATATACTATGTATTGAGCATGGAGCTCAATTTGCTCTTAGTGAGTCAAATAATGTGACATTGTCCCAAGTTGTACGTTATTTTCAGCACACACAAGTGCCATATTGTTGACTAGGAGTCCAAGAAAACCAACGCACTTGGCATAGAGGATCATGGTTTGTATTGGCTTGTTGATACTGGAGAGGTTCAAGAGTGTGCATTGGCAGCCAAAAGTTTATTTGCTATCAGTACTCTTTGGCATTAGCGTTATGAGCATCTCAACCTTTCTTATCTCTCTCGATTGGCTCAAAAGAATATGGTCGAAGGTTTACCATAAATTTAGCAGTAGATATAGGGTGTTTGTGGAGCTTGCCAAGCAAAGAAGCGACACAAAAATCCGTTTTTAGAAGGATAGGCTTGGAGAGCACATAGGGTCCTTTAGCTGGTTCATGTAGATGTATGTGGACCAATGAATACTGCATCGGTCATTGGTGCTGGGTATTTTCTCTTATTTGTTGACAATTATAGTAGGAAATTGTGGGTGTTTTTCCTAAAAGCAAAATCAAAAGTGTTTAAAGAATTTTAGAAGTTCAAGTCCTTAGTAGAAAAAGAGTTAGGATGTGCAATCATAACTCTTAGGTTTGATAATGGGGGTGAATTTTGTTCCAATGAATTCACCGAGTTTTGTGCTAAACATGGTTTTAAACACCAATTCACAACACTCTATACCCCTTAGTAGAATGGTGTAGTTGAGAGGAGGAACCGTACTATTACGGAGATGGCTTGGTGCATGTTGGAGAACCAGAGTGTTCCCAAGAAGTTTTGGGTGAAGGCAATTTAAACTGTAGTGTACCTTCTCAACAAGTATAAGACATAGGAAATGAAGGAGAAGACCCCAGAGGAAGCATGGTCTGGGAGCAAAGCAAGAATCAACCACCTTAAGGATTTTGGTTCTACTGCGTACGTCTAGATTCTAGATGCCAAGAGAACCAAACTTGGCTCGAAGAGTCAGAAGTTGATGATCACAAAATACAGTGACATTCATAAAGCCTATAGGCTCATTGATGTGGGCACTGATCGTTTGATATTCAACAGAGATGTGATTGATGAAGAAGTTGGGCCTTTTCAGCTCTCTTCTGACATCAAGAGTTTTGTAGATCAACGTCTGAAGGCTAAAGACTTAGGTGTCCAACTTCCATTAGCTACACTTGAAGGGGGGGACTCTGATAATTTTGAATATGTGGAATCTCCTAGACAGGTACCGGTAACTATACCAAATGATTTTCTTCAAGAGAACCTAGATCAACATCTAGATGATATAGTACCAGGCAACCCAAGTCACAATGACCACACTGATTTGGATGGAGAGGGTTCTACAAAGAGACCTAAGTGGTGGGAAAAACTCATTAGTGATGTTTGGGATGATGAAATGATTGAGGGTTGATCATCCAGAGGCAAGAGCATGTAGAACACTGTTAACTTTTCTTTTATGGCTAACATTCAAGGTGTTTATGAACCACAAGATTTTGCAGAGGCAAAAGGTAAACCTAAATGGGAAAAGTCCATGGATACCAAACATCAGAGTCTAATGAAAAATAAGACTTGGGTTCTTTTAGATCTTCCACTAGGGAAGAAACCCATTGGCTGTAAATAGGCATACAAAGTCAAGTACAAAGCTAATGGTACACTTGACAAGTACAAAGCACAATTGATGGCTAAATGTAATGCCTAAAATTTTACACTAAAAATACAATTAAAGACAAATACAAATTTCAAATTTCGACCATAAACACTAACATAATTCCCAAAGACTGCTTTCTACACATGAACCTCATAAAAGCCTAACAAACATTAAACCAATAATTAATAAGGACTTGGGCCATCAACACAATTGAATTGACAATCATGGTCAAGTTTCAAATGGAGATATGAATCCACATCACCAAGGTAGGCTTGATTAATTCCACTAACTCATCAATGAACACAGACTTAGTTCAAGTCACTAGTTATACAAATAATATATATCAATAGTAACTTTAAATATTTAATAAGAAGACAAGCCTAGGGGCCAGACCTAATTCCTCGGGGGCTCGTCTCTGACGGCCTTGCCTACGTATATAATTCGCAGAGGAACCGTAGTTCAACATTGTTGGCGTTTAAATTCGCACCTCTGGAATGCGTATTTGAAACAGACAGCTATGCACAGATAAACTGCTCTTCAAATTAGGAGGGGAAGCTCCCTCTTGCTGATGGTGTTGAAAGAAAGTAAACTAAGAACTAAGTTGCCTATCTTTTTGATCAGCTTAGAGCACAAGGTTTATTAAACACAAACGCCGCAGTTGAGATTTTCTGTTTTAAGACCTTCAACTACGACTAACTTAAACTAAAGACGTTTCTAACTTCTCAAGTAATAAGCAGAGCAAGAGAAACTAGAAATGAACGAGGTTGATTTCTGACAAATATACTTCAGTAAACTCTCTCTCAACAAACATCTACACACTTCAATGCAAGTTGAAATCAAGATCATAAAAGTAGAACATAAATAACGGAAATCTGAGATTTTGGACCAAGGCAAACGAGGCTCATGATTTTATTACTCAAACTTCTGGAACAAAACTCACTTCTAACATGCCTGGAACAAGAAATTGCAGCTAAAGAGGCTTGCAAACTTGTTCTTACACAAAACGGACAGCGATTACAACAACTACTTGTTGGCTAAAAGAGACTCAACAATTCACTATCATAAACACAAAGTGAACTGACACTGAATAACAGCTCGCTGGCTAAAAGAGGCTCAGCAATTTGCTATCACAATAACCGTTAAATAAAACTAATGAGCAAAGGCTCTTATTTATAGGCAAGTAGAGGAGTAGGAAACCCTAAAATCTCCTTGCTTTCACAATCTAGGGCTTGCTCAGCAAGCAAGCTTTATTTCTAAATCTAGAAAGAAGATAACATCTAACACCTAAGAAAGTGGGAAAAAGCAGGAAACGCCAACTATTACATTTATCTTCTTTCTCTTCTTCAAGGAAAGGATAAAAATCATTCCAAGAATAGAAAGAAAGCGGAAGGAAAGCTTCTAGATGAAAGTTGCTTTAAATCTCAATCATATCCGCTAAAAAGCAGGAAAGTGGGTTCTGGTCAGGTGCCTTGATACTATCTAGGGCAATATTCCAATCCTCCAAGATCTCTTCGCCTTCTGTGATCAAACTTAGAGAATAGTTCACTTCTTCAGCTGCTTTATGAGCTTTGTTCTTGAAAAACATCGCTGCCCCAAAAGATGACTCACAAATTTAATAACTTGGTGGCTTTGCAACTTTATGCTTCTGACACTTTGCTTGATTTCCAACAGAAGGGTATTGCACAACTCTTTTCTGATACCTTTCCTTTTTCTCATATCACACCTTCTCTCGTTCTTCAGCTGAGATGATGAAGTTTTGATATAGTGTTGATTTGGTCTTAAACTCGAGGGGAGTGTACTCCATATTGAAAACCTTGAAGATTGACAGTAAACTCGCCTATGTTCAGACAAGCTTTGAACAACTTTCTATTTTTAGAATGCTGATTTTTCTTCCTCCAACGGACAAATCTTTGGAATTTTTCTGAGATATGGGTTTTGTTTAGAATTTCGTTGCAAGACAACCCATATCGTCCATTTTTGAAAATTTCGAATTTTGACTAAAAAAGCAGCAAACCCTAATTTCTTCAATTTTTCACCGAAAAAGCTGGCACCTGGGTTTTGTTCAGAATACAATTAGAAATGGACCTAGTTGATCAGATTTGAAAAACACTGATGGCTGATCGAAAAAGCAGCCAACCCTAGAATTTGAATTTTTTTTGAAAAAGCTGTGATATGGGTTTTCTTCATAAGACTGTTGCAAGCCAACCCAGATCATCAAAATTTGTAAACCCTGAGGATTTCACTGACATGCAAACAAAAAAAGCAGCTGCTGCAACTTGATGAAAATTTCTTGGAAAATTCTTCAGAAGAATGAGTTGAGTAGACCCAGAAGGCTGAAAATTGAAATCTTTGATCTTCTCCTTCAAAAATTTGATCTTCTGGATGAAAAAGCATGAAAAAGCAAGATCTTATGTTGCTGGTCTGAATATTATTTATGAAAATCAGCAACCTTGAGCTCTTGAATCTTGAAATAAAACTCAAAGTTGCTGCTCCACTTCTCTTCTTTGGACGCCACCTGCAAAAATGATGAAAACTGAATGGAAGAGATGTCTTAAATAGATTTAGGGCTTGAAATAGCTTTGCTTTCTTTTGTTTTAATCCATGCAAGCCCTAAAACCTTCTCATGCATTGAACTTGGACAGTCACTTCAACTTGCAATTTTGAAATTTTGGAAAATTGACTAAATTATGACAAGTTGGGCGCCCTTCTTGGCTAGGGGCGCCCATTTTCTCTAGAGTTAGCCACTTTTTTGAGAATTTTCAACTTTTCTTCCATTTTGACCACTAGTTTGACCTTGATCTCTGGCTTTCAGATTGATCCGATGAACGAGCTGGATGATTCATCGCGTAGCTTGACTGATTCTGAGAAGATTGTTCTGGAGGCGCCTCTGACAGAAAACTTCGTTTTGACCTTCAAATTCATGGGAGCCTATTTCCTCCAGGGGCTCCGAACTTTCACAGTGTTAGCCATTTTTTCATGATTTTCAATTTCTTCCTTTCCATTTCATCTTCTGATGAAATCTTGATTCTGGGAGCTACGTGAATCCGATTGACTGGCTGACAGGCTTGCTGGGTAGCTCGACTGAAATTGACGAAGTGATCGTAGAAGCTGTATCTGCAAATTCTAACATCTCAGGGCTCAAAATCTTGGGTGCCCTTTCTCTCCAGGGGCGCCCAACTTAAGCAGACTTAGCCATTTTTCACTTTCTTCATCCTTTCACTTCTACGGATGATCTCTCATGATCTGGTGATCCGGAGCTCGGATTGACTGACGGTTGGGCATGTCGCGAAGCTGAGAAGATTTTGGAGGGGTTTCTTTGGGAGTCACTTTGTCAAAAAGTTGAATTTGAAGCACCAAAAGTTTGGGCCCCCCTGGGCACCTGGGGCACTGAAGTTCACCAGAGTTAGCCATTTTTCTGTATTTTCTTCTTTGCTTTTAACTTTAACTCTTGTCAGACCCTCTATTCCGCCTACTGGATCTGGTGACTGCCATCTCCGATTGACGTGCTGGTAGTCTCATTGGAAAGCTTGTTCTGATCTGAAGAAGACATGTTGGAGGCTTCACTGGCAGATTCATTCGTTTGGCCCTCGAAATCATCAGTGCCTTTCTCTTCTAGGGGCACCCATTTGCTCCAGACTTAGAATATTTTTCATTAGATTTTATCTTCAAGTTTAAACCTTCATTCTATATCTTCACCTCGATCTGGATTTACCAGAGAATGACAAGTCAGATGCTTTGACGAAGACACCCGTTGCGAAGCTGTCTGAATTTAGGAGAGATTGAGCATATTTGCAAGTCCTTACAGCTGAGTTAGGCCCCTCAAAAAGCTGGGCGCCCCTGGGCACCAGGGGCTCTGAAAACTTCCAGACTTAGAAAATTTTCCGTTACTTTCATGATTTTCACTTCATCTTCTGGTTGAAAAACCTTTGTTTGACCTCGAATTTCGGGTGATTGAATGATCCGATGACTGCGCTGCCAGACTCGCTGCAGAGTTGGGAGGATTCTAAACAACTTTGTCTTGGAGCTCAAACCCTAGTTTCACCATTTGATGCCCTAAAAAGATGGGTGCCTATCTCCTCTTGGGGCGCCCATGTCAAGCAGTGTTAGCCAAAATTTTACGGATTTCAACTTCCTTCTTCGTTCTTCGTGCATGTTTGTTAACTCACCTTTTGTTCAGCGCTTGAGTGTTGAATCTGACGCCTGGCAGCTGACTGACCTCGATTGATGACCTTGGAGCTCCTGATATGCTTTTGAAAAAGCAAAATAGACCCACTAGGGCAAAACTAATCTTTTTGAGATTTTGACTGCACTAGCCTGATGTGGACGTATTTTGAGCCAATCAAAACCAGTTTGGGCCTTGGCGGATAAACTTTCTATTTTTAGAAAATTTTGCCAATATCTGTTTTGAAAGAAACCCAGAAAGACCCAGAAAAAGTTACTATTTTTAGAAAATTCCTAAAAATAGCAGTTTTCCTAAAAAGTAGGGATGAAAAACTGAGATATGGGTTTTGAAAATTAAGCTGCTATGAGCAGACCCAGATCGTCAAATTTTGAGAATTTAAAGATTTTACCCCTCATGCAAGACACGCACACCCAAATTTTGACCTTTTTGACAAATTTAACAAGACTTTTACTCATTTCTTCAAAATGTATAAGTGTAATCAAAAATTTTAATTTTGGGGTACAACAAACATCAAGGACTTCAACCATCACTATAATGTTAATATGTTCAAACATTCTCACTATCAATCCTACTATTATCCATGACTATGAAACTCCATATGATCCCAAAAAAATTCGATATCAAAGGTAGAAACATTACATACCAAATTTCATAATATTAGACCTTGAACTTCTAAGGAATATCAATTCTATGAATGTCCTATGAATATTTATACAATACTAAGAAATGTTAGATTGATAACATAATGATTTTCATATGACAATTATTGACTAAAACATGGTAGCTCATACAATAGCTAAGCAATCACTATTAGTGGATAAAGATTTACTCACTACATAAATAATAATGATAACCACAATTTATCTTAATTGTGCATGCATGGTAACAACAAAACAATCCAACACATTCTATAGTGGATTATAGCTTAAAGGAAATAATAATCAATGGATACTCTTATCACGTATTATTTTGTAATAGTGAAACAAAAGGAAGTAAGAAAAGTAATTACATCGTATAATTCAATTCATAACATCAAATCTACAGATTGTAGTTAAAAAGGGCAGAATTGAAACAATCATAACTTTTATGTCCCTTAGCCAAAATTAAAAGTTCAATATGTTTTGGAAAGGGGAAATAACAAAGAATAAAACCCAAAAATCGTTTTGTAAGAAACTCAAACACATGCGAGCAGTTTTTTCTGCAACACAACTCATTAACTTACTCAAAACAGCAGTTTGATCATAAAACAGTAATAACATTAATTATAATGTGAAATGTTAATGAAAAAAAAATCACTCATATATGAAATACCTTTCCCTATTTTTATATCTAACTAACAAATAGGGAGAATACTAATTGTTAAAAAGAGTTTGTTCATGAAAACACGTTCAACTAAAACATTCAAGATCATGTGCCAAAAGAAGTAGAATGTTTTATTTTTTATTTTTTTGAAATTGACTAAACTGAAATTTTATTTTTTTGGTAAAACTTGTTACTTGACAGTTAAGATGATGGAATTCTCAATGCTACTATTACATAAGTTATGTACATCTAAAAGAAATGAAGTATAGGGAAAATAGGTAACACTAATGTTATCAAATTCAAGCGCATATAAGAATGCGGAATATTGCCTTCAAGAAAACAACAGAAGAGCTCTGACTCTTCAAAAAGCATGTTGCTGTCATTGATATGCCAGCCATTTAGAAACATGAGGAAGTGAATATTTGGCCATAACATACACCCAGGGGAAGAATAAGGATAGGCAATAAAGAGTTATATTATTTTTATTTATTTTATGCTGACTCCAACAGCTGCAACCAAATTCAATAGAATTATTTTTTTATTTTTTTCTAAATCTCAATGATTGCACCAGTTCTAGCACAGTTGGCAAATTGGTTTTAAGCTTAACAATGCTGTGTTTTTACTCTTCTTACTCTCTTT
Organism: Sequoia sempervirens; assembly: GCA_007258455.2. Lineage (NCBI taxonomy): Eukaryota > Viridiplantae > Streptophyta > Pinopsida > Cupressales > Cupressaceae > Sequoia > Sequoia sempervirens. The sequence goes on along the minus strand of VDFB02000003.1, from coordinate 220,829,106 downwards.
GCCATTTCTAAACTTAACTTATATATTGTTTGCTTAATCTTGTTCAAATATCATAATTTTTTTAATTTTAATTTTTAGTTTTATCTTTCTCTCTCAACACCATACTCTTGGTCTGACTGTGGATTATAATTACAAAACTCGTTGACAGGTCAAATCCATCAAACACAACCACTGAACAAGAAGAAGACAAAGGCACTTAAAAAAAAATGGTCAATGGACTTAACAGGGTCTGGTTAAAGAGTAGAGAACAATTTAGTCTAGTATTATTTATTGTAAGCACAAACTAAAAGATTGACATTCCACTGCTCAAAAATGAGAGGTGAAGACCCCATATAAGATTTTACTATAAGGACAATGTTAAATACAAACCTATACAGCCTCTCAGGAAAATATAATGGTCAGGAAAATATAATGGTCAGAAATACAAAAGTTTAAATAGCCTCTGTGGGAAAATAAGAAGGTTAGATTTACACAGGCCTAAATGAGGCCACACACTAATCAGGCACTGTTTTGCTTGCTTTGTTTCCATGTCTCTAAGAGAACAAAGCCTCTTGACATTGTGGCTTGAGACAACATGAGTTTATTTTTTTAATTTTTATTTTAATTTTAAATTTGGTGTCATCGCAAACAACAACAGTTATAAACATAGAACCCATGCCTTCATTTAATTGTTAAGAACATAATTGCTTTAGAAAGATATAAAACACAAAAAAGAGTGATCCGACCGTACAAATTCTCCTCTATTTATTTATAAAAGAACTGAAATCATGGCCAGTTACTTACCTCAAGCATCTGCATAAATTATATTGTACCATCAATAACTCTGATAAAATAAATAAATAAATAAATAAGTAAATGGGAAGAGTTTGCAGACCTACTGAAGGAACACTCAGGTGTATTGTGCCCACCATCCTCTATCATAGCATTCACTAAAGAACTCACAGTCTCTACATTTTATTCTTTTAATTTTTTTTTGTGACTTGCATAACTGCAATTCTATTGAAGATAAATTCTTCTCATAAAATGCTAAAATTTCTGATGGAGTTTGAGGAAACAACACAGTTTGAAGAGGTATGTGTTGACGTGGTTTTTGCGACTACACCAACACAGAATAAAGTTGCCAACGGCTACTCTATCCTCTCTTGAACAAAGTTTCCTGCATGCTAAGATTGCGAGATAGATCATACATTTAATTCCAAGGTTCCTTCATGCAATAGAATACCCTCAGTTGGCTCGATGTGTTTTGTTGGTATTTCAAGGGGACTTACACAATTGTTCGACAGCTGACAACAGATAGTAGATTAAGGGCTTTCGCGTGGTTCGAATGATTTGGCAAGTGAGCACAAGTTTCCTAATTCTAACTAGGAATGAAATGAATTTAAAAGAGTGTAGGGCCTAAGAAGTTTACGTTCTATCTAAGGACGGGACGTGGGATCAATCTTGACAGACTTCGACCAGACTCTGCTTCGCCTCACGTTGGACAACTTACACAAAGTCGGTGCAATCTTCAAGGGAGTGACAAGAGGTTTTCAAATTATAATTCAACATATAAGTACCATCAGAACGACGCATACACATACATGAATCACAATCGAAGTTAAGTTTATAAAATTTTCCAGTCGACCACACAAGGCAAACTTGCCGTCAACAAGCTGCTAGTGGTATGGATAAAATGAAGTTGCCTCGAATAACTCCACAAGTCCACTACTAACATCTACTTGCATGAAAATGAAAAATACTCTACTTTATGCTACTTGAAGTTGAAGGGATGAAGAAATCTTGCTAGCTACTTATAACAAAGATGAATTCACCATTCAATGAAAGATCTTTTATTACAGTAGTTTTTCGCAACAATCTCTTACAAAGTTTTCAAATGAAAACTTTCCTTCTTCTTCAAACTACACTATGCTAAAATATTACAACTAAAGTGCCTCTGCTCTATTCTCTACTCTGATTTCTAAGCTCTGCTTCTACTTCTAATGAGATACAGATGAGGGGAACTCCCCCTTTTATAGATGGCCAAGTCCAACGGATGGCTCAGATTACAATTGGCTGGATGGCCCAGATTGTGCCACCTCAGCCCTAAACCAGATTCACCCTAAAAACCGCCACCAAGAGGAGTGGGGGAATAAATGAGCCATTAATGTCCATCATCCCTCTAGAAGATTCCATCTTTGAAACGCGTTCACACTGTTCTCGATCTTCTTCTTGACGTTGTTCTTCAACTTCTTCTTGAGTTATACTAAGTCTCAACACTTAGTCATTTTTCGCAACTTTTCTTCCTTCGAGGTTGAAATGTCATCTTGAATCACTTAAGTCATCACCGCTTGGTCCCGACGTTCCTCCTGCAAAACAAGCAAGGAGAAGAGCATTAGAACACTTCATAATATAAATTCACTTTACTTACCTGATTTTCACGCTCTAACTTCCAAGAGTTCATCGTCTTCACGAGCCAACTTTACTTTCTTCATGATCTGTAGGCTAGGGCATATAACACCTGTGCATCAAATTTCAATGCCTTAGACAAAATTTCAACTCCCTCAGGAGTGTATTTAAGAGATGCACTTTTAAAATCATCTTTCGAGAGTGTTAGCTTCAACTGCATCATCTTCAAGGAATTTACTTCACCAGCTGGAGCTCTGATACTCAATTTCGTTCATCTCTGACTCTGGAAGATTAGTCCCACGAAGAATTCAATCAAATTCACCTAGGCAATCGACTTAAAATTCATCCGCCGAGGCATTTTATCTTCAAAAACATCATTTATTCCCTGCCTCAGAAAATTTCTCAAATTTTCCCTAGGAAATTCACCAACCTGGTGCCCATAAAAAAAATCTTCACCTCGGAATTCCTGGCAAACTGTGGAAGACTTTGAAATCCATTCCTCATCGCAGATGTCCGATACCTAGAAGAAAATTTTCTTCAGAACTTGTCGAATTCATGGGTGCACAACTAACGGGTTCATTTAATTTTTTGAATTTTGAACCTTAGAAAATTAATTTTCAACAAAATTTAATCCATTTCTTCATCTTTGTGAGTGCTTCGTTGCTCTGACTTGAAGACTTTTAATTATCCTTGTGAAGTTGACACCTTCTCAACGTATCCACTGCCAATTTTATTGATATCCTGGCACATTCTAATACTCCTTCAAGTTGGGCGTATTTCTTTAAGGTGATAGTTAAATATCAATTCTTAGAAAAAAGAATATTTCATCAACTTGCATGTGCGCTTATTCCTCTTCCAACATCTTTGGGCGCATACATGTTAAGGTGGACCCACTTCCAAGGTGTTGGGATATATGGCGCATTCAAAGGGTCTTAATGCCACTTGCCCTCTTCTTCATGCACACGCCTTGCATGGACATCGTTTGTCTTTATTCTCCTTTGCATGTATTCAACGCCTTGAATATTCTTCTCTGCATGGATGTGCTTTGTCCTTACATGCCTACATTTGGGCGCATATAGAGGAGTCTTCTTCTAATTTAGAATACTTTTCAACTCTTCTAGTCAAAGGCGCATTTCACCCTATAGGCTTTCACTTTGCTCACGCCTTTGAATATTCTTCAAGTACTCTTCCTCTTCTAGGCGCATATCAAATGGTAAGCTTTCATTTTATACCTTGGGCGCATATATAGAAGAGTCTTCTTCAAAGTCAAAGACTTAGAATATTTTCAAGTCCCATATCTTGAAGTTAAGGCACAAATGAGGCCCTGAGCTTCTATTTTATCAAACCTAGAAGAATCTTTGACTTGGGGCGCATTTAACGGGTCATGCTTTGAATTTGAAGACTTAGAATATTTTCCAACTTCCTTCACTTCAAGGGCGCAAATCAATGGTCATGCTTTCACTTTGGACACTTAGAAACTTTTCTACCCATCTTTTTCAAGGGTGCATTTTACCCTTTGAACTTTGAGCTTGATGCCTTAGAATATTTTCTATCTTGATGTCTCCTTCTTGGGTGCATTTAGGGCCCTGTGCTTCATTTTTCCATGCCTTAGAGTGAATTCTTCATCTCATTCCTCATGGGCGCATTTTGGGGGGGCCTACTTCCAATCTTCAACACTTAGAAAAATTTTCTTATCTTTACTCCTTGCTGGGCGCATTTTGATGGGGGAGCTTCCAGTTTTATTGCCTTAGAATATTTTCCCTCATGCTTCTATTCTACGCCTTATAAACTTTATTCACTTCCTCCTTGAAGTAGGGCGCATTTGGAGGGGTGAGCTATGAGTTTCTACACTTAGAATTTTTCTTCACATTCTATCTTGAGATGAGGGCGCATTTGGCATGTGCAAGTGGATGAAACATGTTGACCCTTTGACCTCCTTGCAACATGGGCGCATTTTGACCTTGAAGCTTCCAATTTTATATCTCAGAATATTTTGCTAACCTTTTTCCAGCCTCTCCACAAGTCAAGGCGCAAATGGAGTGTCTAGCTTCAAGTTTGAAAGACTTAGAATAATTTTCAAATTTTGAACCTCAAGGGCACATTTAAGAGGTAGAACTTCTAGTTTGAAGTACTTAGAAGAATTTCCATGTATCCATGCAAGGTAAGGCGCATCTGGGGTCACCTACTTCCATTTTAGTAGACTTAGACAAATTTCAAGGCCTCCTCTTTGTCTTCTCAAGCTTGGGCGCATTTCCCTAGGCAAGCTTCCATTTTTCAATGCCTTAGTAGAATTTTCATCTGTCTTCAGCTTCTCAAGGTGAATTTGGCCTGTGAACTTCAAATTTCAAGTGCTTAGAGAATTTCCACCAACCTTCAGCTTTTAAAGGCGTTCTTCACTGGCTGGACTTGAAAATTTATCACTTTCAGTGAATTTTATGCTCTTTGCCTGATTTAGGGCAACTCGATCATGCTAACCCTAATTTGCTATTTTTAGAAAATTCTTCAAATTTTGTGCTTTGGATTGACTTTTGACTCCAGAAAGCCTGATATTGCTTTGTTCTGAACCTCGGGATGTGTTTGTGCTACTGATGCCTGATATCTGTCTGTACCTTTTATTTTAGCAACTTACTAAAAATAACAATTGCTCAGAATGCCTTCAAATTTTGCATGCCGATTGCTTGAAGGGTATTGACCGTGACTGGATGCTTGACTTGTTCATACTGACGCCTCGTAATGACTTGCTATTTCTGGCATGTTTCTGGAGGTGGTTTACTATAAATAGTAGTTGCTTGATTCTGAGACTTCCACAACTCCGTTTGTGTTGAAATTTGAATAGCATGCTCCTCACCACATGACCTGCCTGTTGACGTCGGCGCCTGATGCTGACTTTCTATTTTTAGCTTGTTTCTGAAATGATTTACTATAAATAGTAAGTACTCCGTTTGCCTTCAAATTTTACCAGTAGACTCCTTGAAAGATGCTGATCGCGGTGGTTTACACTGGTTTTCGAAGATTGACTTTTTTACCCCTCTTTTTGGGTCCGAAGTTGGAAACCCTAATTGATCTTGCATGCATATCAAATGACCTCCGTTTGTCTTCGTTTCTGTTGCATTGCGATCAGTTTGTGATTTTGAAGTGCTGGGAGGCAGCTGCCGGAATGCATCTGCTAAAAATAGCAAGTTCCTTAATAAGTGATCATCTCCGTTTGCATGTCACATCATTGCGAAGCTCTCGAAAAACCCACAAAGAATATGCAGACATGCAAAGAAAACCCCGACATGCAAACCCTAAAAATAGCCTCGGAAGACTGAATTCTGAAAGTCGTTATACCACTTTGCATGTTATACCATCGCGAAGGTCTCTGAAAACCTAGAAGGAAAATGCAGACATGCGTTGACAAAATCTGCATCTAGGTCCTGAAATTGGCTCTGGAAGCTGAACTGCTAAAAGTAGTAAGTTGTCTGTTTCAGCTCAAATTTAACCTGTGAGTAGCTTGATGTGCTCTGGATGCAGCGTGACTGTCGGATTCACAAAATGCTGAAGGATTGCTTGTAATTGCGCGCTTACTAAAAATAGTAAGTACTCAGAATCTAATGAAATTTCAGTGAACCCTTGTTGGAAGTATACTAACATCAATGTTAATCTCAAATCTCAATTTATTCACCTCGTTTGACTTCAAATTGGCTGAAAAGTTCAAAACCCTAATTTTCAGACTTGGCCAATTTCATGTTTAGGCTCATAGACGGGAACGATCCCCGAAAGGTAGACATCAGAAGAGAGAGAGAGAGAGAGAGAGAGAGAGAGAGAGAGAGAGAGAGAGAAACCAAAGCCAAAAGACCAGAATGGAGCAAAAATTAGGGGTCCCATTTTGAATGGGGCGATGTGTGAAAAGGTCACAACAGTATGCGATTCTTAGGCTTGACATACTACAAATTCTTACATGGCACACTACAAACACGCTATAAAATACTCGATTCTCTAGTCCGACATATTGAGTTCTGGGTGTGGGAAACATACAGTCTCTTACATCTGGACAATCCATATGATTCAATAGCAATGGTATTGAGATCTACATCATGGGAGAGTAAGCACACCATACCGCCAGGTGCACCCTGATTCAACAGCTCAGCTAAACTGCAATCTACGACTTTAGAACAAAGATAATGTTCTAGATTTAAGGTAAATAAAATGTTGGTTTTCTATTTATTTAAAACTGTCTGTAAAATAATTTATCGATTGATTTTATCACACCAGTCCACTGCCTTGAGAAATTTGGTCTAAGGGAAATAAAATCTACTGAAAACCAGGGCAAGTGATGCACCCCAAACCACATAAAACCATAATAAGTCTCATGAATTTAAATACTTATTTACAAACAAGATCAACAAATTAATAAACTGTCTCTTGAAAGTTACCACGCAAACAACAATCTATTTAAATTTATTACATTATATGGCGCCTTTTCTACATACATGGTTCCAACGCAAATGGTGATGAATATTGAAGATCAAGAATGCCCGCTCTTTTTGCTGCACTCCTCGTACTCCTCAACTCCATTAGGAATGACTACCTTCCCCACCTTCTGTATCATGGTTTATTTTATTTTTTTTCTCTTCATCATGCCTAGACGCAAGCTCCAGTCACTAATCTTACTATGACCTACCCCCCCCTTTGCTTCATTCATTTCAGTTTCCCTTAACTCAGTGGTGTGCAAGCACCCCCTTCTTCCACAAAATGTAACCCCCCAGAAAACCACACCACCGCCCTTATTTAATGTAACTGAACGAACAAACATTGTATAGTCATGCACAGTGAATTTATTGTTGTTGGGCATTAAATTGTAATATAAGACTTTCGTTGGAAGGTTGGTGGGTGTTTTCAACTCAGAGAATTTAACTCCCCCTTTCACCTAGCTCTTTGGCAGCATATAAATCGGCTATCACTGGTCACATCCGTTGGGTTGTCCATTTTACTACAAACTTACTCAACCTCACTTGTCATCGACCACGTCCTCCGAGGCTGCTGGTCAATAAATTTTCCTTACTTCCCTTCTTTAATGCTTGTGCGCATTAAGTTCACTCAACGTTGGCTCAGGAGTCTAGAGGCACTCTACTCGAGGGGTCGAGAAGACTTAGAAGACAAGTTTTAGCTACATTAAAGGTAAATTCCTCTGATATTAAAAGTCTCCAAAATCTCACTTATCACATAAAAGCCAGATAATATTGATTTGACAATTGGATGGAATCATTCTTCTTCCATTTGTAAATATTTCATAATCAAATAATACTTAGTTTCTTTTTAAAGAAGAAAAATCTAGATTTGTCTAAATTTATTTCTTTCCATTATTTACTACTTATTATTACTTGTTTAATCTTGTTTAATCTAGCCACTTGTAATGCATCCATGTATAAGCACATACTCTCCACATATTAACATACATATGGTTTTCTATCGGCATAATGACAACACGTGATTGGAGGATAAATTAAGGGATTAGATCTTTGAAATTGAAACAAATCCAAATCAAGTCACTATTATTTTAATCTATGTAGCCGGTTCGCCTGGTTCTGGGCTCGGTCCTGGTCTGGGTTTGCACTGGGTTCAAGTCTTGGTTCGGTCCCTCTGTGGGTTCGACCAGGGTCTGTGTATTTGAGGCTTGGTTCGCCGATGAAGAACCCGTCGAACCTGAGTAGAACCCGGGCGAACCCAAGGCGAACCCAAGGAGAACCCACGCGTCTGGGCGACCAAAAAGCCTTTTTTTTTGTATTTTTTTAATATTTCCTGCAGTTTGACTTTGATCCACGCCCAAGGGAACCCTAAAAGTGACCTCTAAAACAAATTAAACACCTAAACTACCTCATTTTCATTCATTTGTTTTGCAAACAAGCATTTTCATTCCAAGAGTTTGAGTTCTTATTTTAACTTGTTGGATTGACAAAAGGAGTTGAATATTGATTGTTGAAGCTTCTACAAACGATTGCATTGCCATTCCTACAGATTTGCAAGTGTTCATTGGCTGCCACAAAGATTGTTGAAGAATATTTTTGCAAAGATGTAAGTTTTTCTCATTTTTTTTGAGTTTTTTCATTCTTTTTTTGTTTTTCTATTCTTCTATGAATAATGAATGTATGCATTGTGCAAGATTCAAAAGAGCTAGGTTTTAAAAAAATATTATATTTTGTTTTCATTCAAATTTTGAATGTGTTGTTTGCAAAACAAATTGCCATAGGAATCACAATGTCAATGGGTTCTACCTCCGGCTCCGTAGCTAAACCAAACCCAAAGTTCAAAACAAGTGCAAATTCTCCTCTATGGCAGTATGTTGAAATGATAAGACAGATTCCAGGTGGTGGTGGTTATGTTTGGAAATGCAATGGGTGTGAAGTTACATATTCTAGTTCATACCATAGGGTGAAAGCACATTTGTGTGGCATAAGTGGAAAAGGCATCTCACCTTGCCCTGGAAAGAAAGATGCCCCTATTCCACCTGAGACAGTTGCAAAATACATTATGGAGCAAGAAGCAGCAGATCAACGGGAAGCCCAAAAAGGAAATCACCCTTTGTTAAAAAAAAAATCAAAGGGAATGCAGCCCCCATCTAATCCCAATCCCAATATTGTGGTAGAAGACCACCCATTTATGGCCATTCCGAATCTTCAAGCTCAAAGTGCACAACCTTTTGCAAACAAGAGAGCAAAGGGACCTTTGGAAGTTGCATTTCAAAATGAGAGTAGAGCCCTTGCCGACCAATGTGTAGCAAGATGCATATATGCCAATGGATTATCTTTTAATGTTGTTCGTTCTCCATATTGGAAAGAGATGTTGAGAGCGGTTAATGAAGCTCCAAAAGGGTACAAGGGCCCGGGTTATGAGAAGGTGCGTAGCACTTTATTGGAAAAGGAGGTTGAGTTGGTTGAAGATGCATTGAAGCCTATAAGAGATTCATGGGTTGAGACAGGTGTGTCCATTGTTTCAGATGGTTGGAAGGACTCAAAAAATCAGCCTTTGATCAATGTCATAGCGGTGTCCCCTAAAGGGGCAATGTTTTTGAAAGCCGTGGATTGTGAGGGGCAAGTAAAAGATGGGCAATTTATTGCTAATATTCTTATTGCAGCCATTGAGCAAGTGGGAGCCCGCAATGTTGTTCAAGTTGTAACGGACAACGCAAAGAATTGTAGAGCTGCAGGGTTGTTGGTTGAGGAAAGATATTCACATATCTTTTGGACACCTTGTGCGGTCCATTCACTCAATCTTATGCTGCAAAAGATTGGGAATAAAATTGAATGGATCAAACAATTGTATACTGAGGCTGAGGACATTCAGATGTTCGTCACCAACCACCACTTGTCTCAAGGGATCTTTAGAACATTTTCAAAATTGGAGCTATTGAAGGTAAGAGAAGTAATATTTACATTTGTCATTTTCTGATTTTCATAATTTGATTGTGCATTCTAATTTAAATTCTTCTTTAAAGTTTATTTTTAAATTTTAATTATTTTTTTTAATTTGTAATAGGTTGCAGAAACCCGCTTTGCCTCTAATACAATCGTCTTGAGACAACTTGTGAAAGTTAGGCAGACACTTTCTAGCATGGTGATTAGCACCAATTGGTCTATATGGAGGCAAAGCAGCATTGAAAGAGCAACAAGAATTAAGAGCATGATATTAGATGACTCATGGTGGGATCGTGTGGAGTATCTCCTTAGCTTCACCAAGCCCATTTTGAGTATGATTCGCTATACTGACATGGACAAGCCATGCATTGGACAGATATATGATGGTATAGACTCAATGCTTGAAAAGATCAAGTGCACCATAAATGCAAGAGAGCAAGACCTTGAAGAGACTTTCTTCAAACAAGTGCAAACAATTGTTGAAGAAAGATGGAACAAAATGACAACTCCATTACACCTTCTTGCCTTTGCATTGACTCCAAAATACTACAACTCTCAACTTCTTTCACAACTAGGAAGGCATCCTCCATATAGAGATTTAGAAGTGGCTGAAGGGTACAAGGCAACATTTGTGAGACTCTTCCCTGATCGAGATTTGCGAAGTGTAGTCACGGATGAGTTCACTGATTTTGTGCACTCAAATCATCTAGACGTTGATGCCTCTCGTGATAGGTTCTTAAAGGAACCTCATTCTTGGTGGTACTTCCATGGACAATACTTCCAAAATTTTCAGCCCCTTGCAATCAAAATTTTATCACAAGTTTAATAAATTTTCATATTTTAGTTTTAAAAGTTTCATAATTTCATTTATAATTTTTTAATTGTTTACTTTGTCTTCATAGGTTGCTAGTTCATCCGCATCTGAGAGGAATTGGAGCACATATTCTTTCATCCACTCAGTAAAGCGCAATAAATTGCTGTCAAAAAAAGCAGAGAACTTAGTATATGTGCATTCCAACTTGCGTCTCCTTTCACACACACAACCTAATTACAAGGAAGGGGAGACGAAGTTGTGGGATATAGTGCCAGAGGATACTAACTTGGATGCTTGCAATTCCCAACATATTGCATATGAGGAGTCGGATATCCAACAGGAGCATGGGCACAATAGTAGTGCTAGTGATGGTGCCATTGGCACTACTTGTGATTCATCTAGTCTTCCTACTTCATCTAATGTCAATGTTGACATTGATATGGATGATTTAGAGAATCCATTTGATGATTAAAACTTTAAAAGTGTTGTAATATTGAACTTGAAGTTTGAACAATGAATATTTATCATGCATGTTTTAAATGACATTCAAGGATCAAGTTTATGGTGGTTTTGTTGTTTATATGATGTTATGTGATATTCTAATCCTAATTCATGCTTCTAGGCTGCATATATATATATATATTTACATGTTTTGTAATTTGTACACTAACGAACCCAAGACAAACCGAACCCAGCCCCCAAAAAATTTTGCCGAACCGGCGAACCGAACCCACGAACCCGAACCCGAACCCGAACCCGAACCCGAACCGGCTACTTAGATTTTAATGATTGATGTGATGGTAATCTATCCACAATAAATAAGATATTGATTATTGGCGAATATATATCCTAATATTATAACCATATTGATATTATTATTAATGAGTAATTAATAAGACAGTAATAGAAGCACCCGCTTTCATATTAATTTTAATGCAAGTTATTAAAGGGGACTCTAATGATATTAATGTTAACATAATCATTATTAATACATGTGCAGTTTACCAACACAAATTAAATGAACAAAATATAATGCCAAGGTTATAAATAATAATATTACTATCACTAAATACACATATTAAATGTCATCAAATATTTAGTTAATGATCCTTATCAATAAAAATATTATATTTTGATCAACTAATAAACCTTAACGATATTGGTATTATTAAATTAAATCTTTTTGAATTTAATAATAACATTATCGATTAACAATTTAACTAAATAATATTATTATTCACCTCACCAAAAGACTTACCAATAATAATTATGTTATCACAAAATAACTAATTGAATGATAATAATATATTTTTTTTTTTTTTTTATAACCAACACTCACACCTATATATATATATATATATATATTCAGCAAAAATTATGTTTCACCAAACATTATTCCCACACTTTTTCCTTTACGTATAAATATATATCCTACTCTTAATCCAATAGGGTTAACACCCTCCTTCACTTCCCATTTATAATCTCGATTCGCAATCCCCAATTTACAACTATATAACCCTTTTATGGTAATGATAGTAAAACACGAAGAAGTAAAATACAATATTGTTGCCACACAAAATATCCCTACTTATCGCCTAAAATAAATCGTAACTATCTATTTAGATAAAGTATGTAACAAAGTAGGATTGTATTAATCACCTGTGGTGCGAGGCCTTACACTAAAGGATTCTTGTAGAGAGAAGGTATTGATTATGAGGAGACCTTTGCTCCTACAACAAAGATGAGCACCATTTGGTTAGTTCTAGCCATGGCAGCCTATTTTGGTTGGAAAGTCTATCAAATGGACGTGAAGAGTGCCTTTCTCAATGGTGACTTAGAGGAAGAAGTGTACATGAATCAACTGTAGGGTTTTCAAGTTGCAAGAAAGGAGCATTAGGTATGCAGATTGACGAAGGCTCTTTACGACTTGAAGCAGGCACCCAAGGCATGGTACATAAAGATTGGCAAGTATTTGGATGAGCAGGGATTTCAGTGAAGTCCTTCAGATCCAAATTTATACATCAAAAGCATAGGCAATGAAATCATCCTTCTAGTCATTTATGTTGATATCATCATTACAGGTAGTGAGGCACATTTGATTGAGCAAATCAAATGTAATTTGTGTTAGCATTTTGATATGACAGACTTAGTCCTCCTACTTTATTGCCTAGGTGTAGAGGTTTGGCAGATAAGAGGTGGTATTTTTATTTCTCAATCTAAATATGCCAAGAGTTTGCTAGAAAAGTTCAGAATGACATATTGCAAAATCTCATCTACACCTATGGAGAAAGGGTTGAAGGTTTCAGCCAAAACAGACTAAAAGGTGATCAATGATTTAGGCAGCTAGTGGGCAGCCTTATCTATATTACAACCACTAGAACTGATTTGAGTTATGTTGTGAGTTACATTTATCGTTTTATGATGGCCCCAACGATAGAACATTGGGTTGCAGCAAAGTTAGTACTGAGATATGTGAAAGGGACTCTTGGCTTTGGCATTTTGTATAGCAAAAGCAAAGATCCTTGGCTGGTTGGGTTCACAGAGTCAAATTTAGATTGGGTAGGCTTTGTTGACATCAGGAAATCCACTTTTGGATATGTTTTCAGTCTTGGTATGGGTGCAGTCACATGGACCAGTAAGAAGTAGCAGGCGATAGCTCTTCCTCGATAGAAGTAGTATATTGTGGAACATTCAAAGAAGCATGTGAGGTAGTATGGCTCCAGAGGATGCTTTTTGACATGAAAATGTCTATAGCAGGGCCTTCACCCTTGTTTTGTGATAATCAAGGGGTGCTAAATCTTGCCAAGAATCTAGTCTTCCACGAGTGTACCAAACATGTGGAGCTTAATTGTCATTTCATACAGAAACTTGTAGAAGATGGATCGATAATGTCACAGTATTGTCTAACTGAGGACTAGACTACATACATTCTTACCAAGTCCTGGAATCTTGACAAATTTGTAAAATATCTGGTTAAAGTTGGTGTAGTTAATAGATTGACCATTAAGGAGGGTATTAAAGTAATATTCTAATATTAGTTTATAATGGTCAACTTTTTTTTTAGGATAGACTTTAGGAGTATTCTTTTATTCTTTCAGTTAAGTCCTTACCCTCTGCTTTTCTTAGTTGTCGATATTATCTTTTACAGATAGATCTTTGTATTCTCTTATTTAATGAGACTTTCGCTCCTTAATTTAATATTGAATATCTTGGTAATCATTCTTTGTCTTCATTACTTTTTGTAATAATTATTGTAGGTATTTCTCTTCTCTACAAATTGAGGAACTGATTTGGTCCCCTCTAAAGTCAGCTACAACCATTTGACCATAAAAGTTCTCAATTGCAAGTAATGAAATCCTTCGACTAAGCCCCACCAACATGGGTTCATTTAGTTTCAAATGTTGTTTCAACTATACATGAGAAGTCTCTAAACACGATAACCAAGCAAACCATTGCAAATAGGTTTGAGACACCTTTCAAACTCTTTGAAAATGGGGGCAAAGGAAGTCTTAATGACAAAGTTATGCCCTTGGGAAGTTTGGATCTCCAAGTGCGCAATTTTCCTCCAAAAAGAAAAAGAAATCAAATTCAAATTTAAAAATTTGACAAGAAAATTCTTTGATTATAAAGTGTCCTCTTCAAATTTGCTATTGTATTGTGAATTTTGCACACTAACTATACCTGCTTTACTTGTGGCACCACCACTTGGACTATTGTGATCCATAAAAATGTTGACTAGATACCTTGTTCAATATTGAACAATTGACAGTCAAGACATGTGCCATCCGCCTCCAAAAAATTTCTCCACATTGGCCTATATGGCTTGCCATGTCATCACCAAATAGGAAGGACCAACTATAAAAGAACACCATGTTTTCCAATTAGAATGAGTGGAATATGTGCTAGAAAAAAGTCATCTAATGCCCAAGAAAAAAGAGTAAGTCTACCAATTGGGATAGACCATGGTTTATGACACCTGGGTACTCGCCTCTTTAAATAGTAATATGCAAAAAGGAATGCCATCACACTACTTTGCCCCCTTTTTTGTCTTAGCATGTTCAATAGTCTATGGAGTGATTATGTTTTCAATGATGTGCTCGTGGATGATAAGCGTATGGTTTCATCATGCATCCTTATCATTATCACACTACTAGATATTTACAACCAAAACCCACTTAAGACTTTTGACACTGTTTGTAAAGCCCCGAGCTAACAAGCTCAAAACAAAACTTAACAGAACAACTTTTTTTTTTGAAACAACAATAACAACATTGAAATTGCAACAATAACATGTCGCACTTGCACAACATTGTGCACACAAGTGTCGCAACGACACAATGACAAGAACAACAATGCACTTCACCATTGCATAATCAAGGTGGCAACAACGAAAGACAAACCAATCGTGGGATAATGAAATATGCCAACCAATTTTTTTTCTTGAATTACCACAACACAAGCCAACACTACGCCAAGGGATTAGCGTTAGCCTCAAAATAGAACCAAATGAAATACTCTCAATGCCAAGAATGTGCACACAAGATCCTTTGCAGGCGAGGTGCTAGCATATGGCGGAATAACTGAATTATAGCTGAAAGTAAATACAACTGGAAACAAAAAGAGGCGGTGATCCAGCTATGAGAGAAATCTGCTCAACCACTTAAACAGTGGGGGGAAGAAAACAACATAATCCAGACTAATTCCTCCGTTGCGGCGGGCATCCACTAAACAGTGGGAATTTTCCACTTAACAGTGGGTGATAGAAAGTAAATACAAATCAGATTCCTCCACACTGGCGGTAAACCATCCAGGGGTTATAATATTTGCATTAGAAAATCACAAGTAATGCAGTAAATAAATGGTTGGATTAGTACTACTAATTCTCAACCTTACAATTAAGAAAAACTGCAAATTACAAGTGTTACAATAGAAGAATGAATGCAAATATGTGAAGAATGAATTTAGCTAGTTTATATAACTCTCAAAGACTGAAATTGAAGCCAAATTCTGAACTTATTGAAGTTTGATAATAAAAACCAGCAAATTGAAACTGTAAACCAATAACCTGTAAAACAATGAAATGCTCATAACTCTTTCAATATACCTCCGAATTGAATGAAACAAAATGCAAAGACTCTTTGGAGGATAGGCGCCCAAACTCAAACCACAAAACTGCATCAAAACTCAAGATATTATTTTGCACGAATCCCAATGCACTCAAGATGGTACGACCCTCAAGAGGGGCGATTTCTCTTGCTAAAATCAAATACTTGGACTTAAATTCTGAAATTCTCCAAATATGGTCGCCATTAGCATAGAATTGCAAGGATCAAATACCCATAACCAAAATAAATTCACATCAAAAGCTGTAAATGAAAAACACCTTCAGCTGTGTATACACCAGCAACATTAAAACTGAAATTCTCACCAAAATTCACCAACTTTGAAGCACAATCTGCTAGTCTGATTGAGAAGCAGCAATAAGGCCAACTAGGTGTTGTCTTTCAAACACGAAATTGGATTGGAACTAGGAGGTAAGCATCCCTCGAAGTATTAAACAAGTTGTCATTTCGATAGCATAACATTAGCATAAAAACATTGGATGATAAGTGCTGGAGCAAACTATCTCTTTTATAGAATTGAAAGTGACTTTTCAAATTCCATAACTCCTCCAAGAAAGGGACACCAAAAGCTCCTTTTTTTGAAATATTTTACTTTTCAAAATATTTAATTCTCCCTTAATATGGCGTCCAAAACCCAAGGCATATTAAAACAATATAAAATATCAATTATTCCCTCCATGAGGCGTCCACCCTTTATGACCACCTTTTAAAACAACTTCAAGTCATTAAACTAGGCCAAGGGGCCCAAATATGAAATATAACAGTAATGACTTAAAATAACTTATTTCACCCAAAATAAACTTGAAAATGTTGAAAACCAAATATGCTCCAAACTGCACTGCCCAAAATGGAAACTGAACTGACTGCTGATGCTACTGCCCAAGATGGAACTGCCAGAAATAGAGCTTACTAAAAATAGTAAACTCTGAAAAGTTGCCCAATGCCTTTGCATGACATATCACTGCGAAGCTTTCTGAAAAACCCAAAACTCCACCAGACATGCATCAAAAACTCATACATGCAAACCTTCAAGAATGCATCAAAAACCTCCTATAAAATAGGAAACCCTAATTTGCGCTTCTGATCAACCTACGGATTTTCGGAAACAGGCTATCAGTCATAGAAGAGCGTATGGCCAAAATGCGGACATTACAGATAAATCCACCATGATGAACATATGAGATATAGAGAGAGGACAACACCTACATGATGATCGGTTACTAAACCATGATCGCGTTCTCTCACAACACCATGCCAGAATAGGATGAGGGAAATATCAATCTCCAATCCTCATCCAGGCACATTAAACAACTCTAAACATAGAGGCAGACCTTCACAAGAGGTTGCCTAACCAAGAGGCACAACTCACCACAATTAGGAATGATGACGAGTCACTTCTAGACAACCTTGTGCTTCCCAAGACATCTCGTCACAACGCGACAACACATGAGAGGGAGAACTACTCCACAACACTCTATGACCTATGAGGATTGTTGAGGATGCTTACAAGACCAACCAAGAAGGATTACGACCTTCCCAAAGTCTTTAGAAGCCTAGAAGAACAATCTCCCACAACCTTAGGTTTGACAAACGGGTCCTTTCAAAAGGTTGCACGCAAAACGATGCAAGAGATGACATAAGTCCTCAATGATCACACTTGAGAACTAGGTCAAAGCACTACTAGGATCCCTAGACTATGGCGAATAAATTTCGTTTACAAAGTTTTCCCAAATGAAGTCCCGAAAACACAAGCAAAGAACATATTCAAAGTTGGAAAAAACTAACTAGGTTTTGAAGGTTTAGACAATCAAAATGGCTAGAACGGAAAAAGTACAAGGCATAAAAATTATTTGATAGTGGCATTAGGCTTAGAAAACCTTTATTTATGAGTGGTTAAGAGGGTTTACATTCTGGTTTTTGTATGGAAACGAGGCCGCCCCAATACAAAACGAGGCCACCTCGACACACTTTGCCAAAATTTGTAGTTTTTGGGCCTACCAAGACCAGGTCGCCCCAGTATGGTACCAGACTGCCCTAGTATGATACCAGGTTGCCCCATTGCTGACAAGGCCGCCCAAACAATGTTAGAAACTTTTTGAAAGGGCTAGGTTAATCTTAGGTAAGATAGGGCCACCTAGTTAAATCACCAACCCGCTCAACTGTGAAAGATGACCCTTAAATTCATTTTAAGCACCAAAGTAAATGTTCCTAAGTTCATTTCAGCCCTTGCACATTATGATAATAATAAGCATAAATAATTCATGCTCGGTACCAACACTGAGACAAAAAAAAGAAGAAAAAAACACTTTTCTTTTACAAGATTACATTTGTCTCCAAAGAGAGGTTCCAAATCAACAATTTACAACATGAATGATATACATATATATGCATAAATTAAACTTGAAATTACATGATGTCATGTCGTTCCTTGGTCCACGAACCTTAGGTCTTGAACGGTGGTTACCACGCCACACAACCTCGTGGAATCAAACAATCCACTCCCACCATGCTAGGAGATAGTCACATGGGTCACAAACATGACACTCACGCCAAACAAATGGGGGATGGCTTACACACATGCCATACACAAGGAATACACTCAACATGCACATCATAGAACAACCAATAATCCAATCACATAATATATACAATAATATTAAGCACATGGTTTAATCACAAATGGAATAACATAAACTGCATTGGGCAAACTCATGAATCTCACATCACAAATCCGCATTGGACCAACTCACCAATGCCATACAAGGATCATCCTTGGAAAAACTCACCGAGGGCATAACACAAAAAGCACATGGAAGGCAATTATCATCTTTCAGGTGCTACTCAACTACACCAGGGTTAAATGTTAGAGAGCAAGAGAGGGAATGTCATCGTAGACACTCACGTGGGGCTCAGCGTGGAACCGCTCTCATACAGATGAGGGTACTTGATCTTACAAGTCTTACGCTCCTTGAGCGGCTTGTCTTCCTCAATCATCCTTAGCCTTTACGAGCACTCAAGGCATGAGAGGGCTATCCATTATCTTGGTTAGTTATTTACCCATATTCCATTAGTTTTCATTTATTAATTTAAACTCGCCACACCATGATTGCTTGCATGCCACTTTGGGCCCGGTTCACATTGAGAGCCATTCCCATAACTTTCTGTAACACTTAGACCCTAAACTCATCACACCCTCCAACGAGTGTGGCACGAAAGCCAATGCAAAAATACAATTTTTCCCAATTTCAATATCACTTTCCCACAATGCATAATATCACATTTCACGAAGTACAACCTTGTCAAAACATTCCAAAACACTCACCACACCCTCCAACGAGTGTGGCAAGAAAATCAATGCAAAAACACAACTTTTTCCAAATTCGATGAAATTCTCCCACAACAATTATCACATTTCATAAAGTTCCACCTTTTCAAAACATTCAAAATCATCCATTTCCATGCAAAACATTCAAATTTTCCAAATACGTTAACAAAGAAAAAATCAGGTTTTTCCCAATTCCACCATTAAATTTTATCAAAATTTCAAAGTTTAAAAATCAAAATTCGAAGAATATCCTTTGGTTGCAAATATGCCCAACACCCCTCTTAAGCTATAAAATTGACATTTCCATCATTTCCCAAAAAATTGGGGATGGTAACCCCACCATTTTGAAAATTTCCAAAATTAATTAATTCTCTACATTACACAAATCAGAATGCGAAATAAAAGGAGATGGGAGGATTGTACACTCCCCTAATCATTGTCCTACAAACAAACTTGAAGATTAATGCTCAAATGAATTAAAAACAAGGAAAATACCTCAATGCCCTTTAAATTTTGAAATGTGAAATTTGCTAAGTGCGCCAAATGAGGAGTCACGAAATCAAGCAGACATGATCCCTTCCCGATTCCTATCCCAATGGATCATTTTCAAATTGCTCAAAACAAAGATTTTTCCCTGCATATTTTCCCAATTTCACAACATAAAAATGAAATAGAATTCCTTTTTCCCTATTTACCCATTTCACAACTCAATTAAAAATTCATATTTCTAATTTGGAATTCAAAACTCTCTCAATTTCTCCAAAAACAATTTGATCAATTAAATCCATTTAAAAGATAGTTACGAGACTTGGACTCGGGACTTGGGACTCGGCGCCTAGACTCGACACAGACTCGGAAAATGGAAAAAACCCCAGAAATTCAGAGATTTTTAAGGATTTAAAATTTGTTTCAAGCACCCTTTATTAAATAAACCTTAAAGACACAATAACATCATCAAATAGAAGCAAATTTGATCACATACACAAGTATACATCGATTACATAAGTATAAAGTACGCAAATTGTAGCTGATCTGCTAAAGGAAATAGCACACTTAGATATATAAATATAGTCAAATGTATACAAAACTCATGGAATATGAAATCCATGACATCAAATGTTCCAAACAAATAAGAAATATCAAAACAATAACTACAAGTCTATGGCTCAAAGGAGCTTGCATCCTTCCTACGAAGGCATCGAAGATGGGTCCTAGATGATGTAGTAGCTGCAGCCATAGTCTCTTCTTGTGACTCCATGCCACCCTCACCAACATCAGTTGTGGCTATGTTTGTCCATGCTCTAGCCTCCTCCTCTGCCATGGCTACAGCCTCAGCCTCTCTATCTGCCCAGTCAATCCAATCAAGGTCCTTGTCACTAACACAAGTATACATCGATCATATAAGTATAAACACAAATTGTAGCTGAGTGTTAGACGTGATTTTAGTGATCGCACCAACATAGAATAAAGTTTCCCAACGGATACTCTATCCTCTCTTGAACAAAGTATTCAGCATGCTAAGATTGCGAGTGAGTTCATGCTTTCAACTCCAAGGTTCTAATAATGCAATAGAATACCCTTAGTTGGTTCGTTGTGATTTTGTTGGTATTTCAAGGGGACTTACACAATTGTTCGGCAGTTGACAACATACAGTAGATTAAGGGCTTTCATGTAATTTGGATGATTTGGCGAGTGAGCACAAGTTTCCTAATCCTAACCAGAAATGGACTGAAATTAAATGAGTGTAGGGCCTAAGAAGTTTATGTTCTACTCTAAGGCGTGGGACATGGAGATCAATTCTCACAATCTTCAACCAAGCTCCGTTTTGCCTCACTTCGGACAGCTTCCGCAGAACTGGTGCAATCTTCATAGGAGTAACTCAAGATGTTCAGATCACGATCTAGCATGAAGACACCATCACAACGACGCATGCCAACATATAAACCATAATTGAAGTTAAGTTTCACAAAGTTCCAGTTGACCACGCAAGGCGAACCCACCGTCAGCGAGCTGCTAGTGGTATGGACAAGCGAAGTCTTGTTCAAATCGAGCACCACATTCCACAATTACTAAGTACTTGCATGAAATGAAATCTACTTTACGCTACTTGAAGTAGGAGGGATGAAGAAACCTCGCTAGCTGCTTATAACAAAGATGAATTCACCATTCAATGAAAAGATCTTTTATTATAATAGTTTTCACAACAATTTCTTACAAAGTTTTCAAGGGAAAACTTTCCTTCTTCAAACTACGCTATGCTAACTTATGCTAAGCTATCTCTTTGCTCTATTCTCTCTGCTATTCTAACTTATAATCTAATCTGATACAAATGAGGGGGACTCCCCCTTTTATAGATAGCCTAGTCCAACGGACGGCTCAGATTACAATCGGCTGGATGGCCCAGATCGTGCCACCTCAGCCCTAAACAAGATTCACCCTAAAAACCGCCACAAAGAGGAGTGGGGCAATAAATGAGCCATTAATGTCCACCATTCTTCTAGAAGATTCCAACTTGTAGACGCATTCACACTGTTCTTGATCTTCTTCTTGACGTTGTTCTTCAACTTCTTCTTTGTCACTTGAGTCATACTAAGTCTCAACACTTAGCCATTTTTCGCAACTTTTCTTCCTTTGAGGTTGAAATGTCATCTTGGAGTACCTTCTTCATCACCTTAAGTCATCACCGCTTGGTCTCGACGTTCCTCCTGCAAAACAAGCAAGGAGAAGAGTATTAGAACACTTCATAATATAAACTCAACTTACTTACCGGGATTTTCATGTTTTAACTTCCAAGGGTTCATCGTTTTTCTTCTAACAAACTTCATCCTCAAATTCTTCATGCCTTAGCCAAATTTCCAACCCATCTTGCATTCTACTCGGCGCACTTCACTCTGATATTTCATCGGACTCAGGCTTGAGAAAAAATGCCTTCATCAAAAAATTGTCTAGGTGCCCAACTTCAAATTCACCCGCCAAGGCGTCCCATTTCAACATCTTTTTCCTTTCTTGCCTTATAAATTTTTTTTTTCAAAATTTCCGTAGGAAATTCACCAACCTGGTGCCCATTTAAAATCTTCACCTCTGAATCCTTGGCAAGCTATGGAAGACCTTAAAATCCGTTCCTCGTTGACAATCTTCAATACCCAGAAGAAAATTTTCCTCAGAACGCGTCGAATTCATGGGTATACAACGAACGGGCTCATTTTGAACCTTAGAAAAATAATTTTCAACAAATTTAATCCCGTTCTTCACATCTGTGAGTATCTCTTGTCGTTTTGACTTGAATTTTTTTATATTAATCCTGCAATGTTGGCATCCACTGAGTTCTCCTTTGGAAACTCTATTCAAGTTTCATACTTCCAAATCCAAGCATGATTTTCCTCTAGGGAGGTGGAATTTTGATAATACTTAGAAAAATATTTAAATTCCATCATTATTAGGCATCAAGGAAGAATTTGCCTTAGAAAATTTTTATTTCATCTTCAAATCATCTTCCTGCAGTGAGAGAATTTTTTATTGTTTCAACTCAGAAAATTTTTCTCCTTGAATGCCTTGGGCGCATTTTATATTCTATGAGGGATATATGTTTTAACTTCAACGCCTAATAATATTCATCATTCACATCACCTCACAAGCTTAGCATTTCCAACGCCTAGCAATATTCCTCACCCTTACCTTATCTTGGCGCATTTCACACATAGTGAAGACTATCTTCTTAACATCTTTGACCTCTTTTGACCCCTCCTCTAGCTTCCCAAGCATGGGCGCATTTGGCATGGTGTGAAGGATGAACTTCCAACGCCCTTTGACTTGTTGACTCTACTTCTTGATATGGGCGCATTTCCTATGGTGAGGTAGATTTTAAAATTTTGTCCTCTTGATTGTTCTTGCATGGGCGCATATTGTCATAGGAGGAGAATAAACATCTTTGACTTCCCTTTTGACTTTCTTGTCTTGGAGTGACATGGGCGCATTCTAGCATGTGTGGAGGATGTTTTTCATACTTGGAATTTTTTTAACACTTTCATCCTTGAAGAAGGCGCATTTAGGGGTGGCAGGTGGATAAACTTGATACTTCAAATTTTTTTTATCAACCTCGTCAAGGTGGGTGCATTTTACCTAGGCAGGAGGATATTTAATACTTAGAAAATTTTCAAACCATCTTCATGGCAAGCTGGGCGCATTTTAGCACAGGAGCAAGATATTCAACACTTAGAATTTTTTTTTGGACCTCCAGCTAAGATGGGCACATTTGCTAGGTCTTGCAGGATGAAACTCAAACTCAGAAAAATTTTCATCTCATGCTTGTGAGGAGGGCGCATTTTGAGGTAGCTGCAGGACGAGACTCATGCCTTCGGATTTTTCTTTCTTTCTGCCAGCTTCTCTATGTCCTGCTATTTATAGTAAGTCCTTTGATTTTCGTACTTCAGAAGCTCAGATTGCTTTGAAATTTTGAACACTGGATCTTCATGACTCCGTCAACCTGTTCACACTGCCATCCTGGGCTGGCCTGCTAAAAATAGCATGTTTCTAAAGGTGATTTACTATTTATAGTACTTGCTCGTTTCTGATACCTCCACAACTTCGTTTGATTTGAAATTCGAATGATGCGCTCCTCACCATGTGACCGGCTTGTTGACATCGGCGCCTGACATTGATTTACTATTTTTAGCCAGTTTCTGAAATAACTTACTATAAATAGTAAGTGCTCCGTTTGCCTTCAAATTTTACCAGCAGATAGTTTGAAGGATGCTGATTGCGGTGGTATACACCGGTTTCGAAAATTTTGACTTTTTACCCCTCTTTTTGGGTCCCGAAGCTGGAAACCCCAATTTGACTTGCATGCATATCAAATGATCTCCATTTGTTCTCGTTTCTATTGCATTGCGATCAGTTCGTGATTCTGAAGTGCTGGGAGGCGGCTGCCAGGATGCATCTGCTAAAAATAGCAAGTTGCTGAAGGAGTGATTATCTCGCCTTGCATGTCACATCACTGCGAAGCTCTCAAAAAACCCATAAGGAATATGCAGACATGCAAAGAAAACCCTAACATGCAAACCCTAAAAATAGCCTCGGAAGGCTGAACTCTGAAAGTCATTATCTCACTTTGCATGTTACATCATTGCGAAGGTCTCTGAAAACCCAGAAGGAATCTCCAGACATGCGTTGAAAAACACTGCATATAAGCCCTGAAATCGGCTCCGGGAGCTGAACTACTAAAAATAGTAAGTTCTCCGTTTCAGCTCAAATTTTGTAGACGAGTAGCTTAATGTGTTCTAGATGCAGTGTGACCGTTGGAACTTCAAAAGTGCAGAGGGAACACCCCAAATTACATAATTACTAAAAATAGTAAGTAGTCAGAATTTGATGAAATTTCAGTGGGAACCTGCCATAAGCATACTAACACCAATGTTAATCTCTATTTTCAATTTATTTACTTCGTTCGACCACAAATTGGTTGGAAAGTTCAAAACCCTAAATTTCAGACTTGGCCAAAATTTCACGTTTAGACTCAACGGCGGGCACAATCCTCGAAAGGCAGACATTAGAAAAGAGAGAGAGAGAGAGAGAGAGAGAGAGAGAGACCAAAGCCAAAAAGACCAGAATGGAGCAAAAATTAGGGGTCCCCATCTTGAATGGGGCGATGTGTGAAAAAGGTCACAACACTGAGTTGCTAAAAGAAATAACACACTTAGATATATAGTCAAAGGCTCAAATGTATACCAAACTCATGGAATATGAAATCCATGACATCAAATGTTCCAAACAAGTATGAAATATCAAAAGTTTCAAAACAATAACTAGAAGTCTATGGCTCAAAGGAGCCTGCATCCTTCCTACGAATGTGTCTAAGATAGGTCTTGGATGATGCAACAGCCATAATCTCAAGTTTTAGGGCAATTGCTCTAATGGGGTTGAGGGGTTGTGCCCTTTGTGGGGTCTAGGGGCAGTGCCTCTAGTGGGGTCTGTTAATTTTAGATCAGAAATGCAAATACGTAGAAAAGACAACACAGAGAACACTGAACACATAATTTTACCTTGGGAAAACCCTCCTACTCAAGGGAGAAAAAAACCCAGCAAGATATTCTCTTATAAATCAGAAATATAAGTGCAGAAATAGCACTCAAAATCAGGCCCTAGAGAGGCCGAATCTCATTCAATAAATTTGCACTTGAAGATAGTGCAATTTCCTTGAATACACAAAATAATAACACTTCTCCTTGAAGCGAATCTGCTGCTGTTGAAGGCGAACCTGCTGCTTAAGAAATTCGAATTGGAATGGAATTGATTTGATGATTAATGTGGAGACACCTTCTCATATATATACAAGACTAGGCGAGCTCACTCTAGAGCTGACCTAGCAATTATAATATTTTGTTTATAAAAACATGATAGGCCGACCTGCCTTTGTTTAATTTAGCTTAGGGAAATACCTCCCACAGCTATAAAACACTAACACTTCCTCTTAGCTAGGGAGGTATTCTCAACTATCCATGTCATGGAGTCTCTCAACATGATGTCCACAATGGCTACACCCAATTGTGGAAAACACAACTCAGTCTCAGAGATGTGATCTTGTATACACTACAAGGGCTTTGACCTCATTTCTCCATCTTAGAGAAATATACACTACGAGGGCTTTCACCTCATATTTCTCCATCTCAGAGAAATATACATTACAACAGATCTTAATGATGCTATGACTCCCTCTGGAGCTCCAAGTACCTGCATCAACCTCTTGACATCCTTGTCCAAGATTGCCTACAATGCTTGCCTTAGAGGAACGGTTTTCAACGCACACCTCCAGCACTACTGACTTGTAAGAGCCTAGGACTGTCCTCCTCGACCTCATCCCAGATCACCCTATTCTGAATAGGTTTGTGGTGCTACCAATGTCAAAACAAGGTTGATTGCCTTGTGCAATTCCGTTCTCTGCAGCTGAAGAGGTCTTCTAGGGACTTAGCACCTGGCCTACTTTAGTTCCTCGAGTCATAGGACTCCATTTTGCTAAACACAGAACTCCCTCTTGATCCTTGCCTCAATACAGAGATTGCAAAAATCTTTTGGAAGTGAACTCCCCTCCATTGACTGATCTTAAATCCTCTTCCTGGACATGATCTCAACTCGTGCCAGGAATTTAACTCCCTTTGAATGGTAGGAGTGTAATCAAGGGACGAATCTATATCCATTGAGCCTCCTGCTCCTCACTGACTATCTCCATGTAAATCCTTTAGGTCACTTGAAGGCTACCTCCTCTTCAAAGGAGACATCAAACTATTCAACCGGTTGTTTGTTGTAGTAGTAGTCTTCAGTGAATGAGCAGTACTTCACCAATAATCTCCAAGCATTGTCACCTCAAATAATGAGGTCTTCAATATATCTTCAAATAATCTAACACCTAGAAAGAGATTATTCCATGCTTATGTGCTCTGCCAACACAGTGCCGATTGAGGGAGAATCGATCCCATTCATAATATCATGATTTCTTTATGGGACCTGTGATAGCTGCTCCATTACAATATTTCTTCCCTCCCAGTTGCATCCAAAAATACATATATGGGGAAAATTGGTCAGGAAATTGTTCCAATATGTTTGCCACCGAAGCTGATCCTTAAGCCAGGATGAGGATTAAACGTCATAGTGTTTTCTTCAGAAACAAATACAAGTCCAACCCTTCCAATAGCAAATGGTTTTTCAAGTTTACTGTCATGCCCACTGCAACCTTTGCCTGGTTTGAACTAAAGTTATTTTGAACTAAATCTTCAAGCGATGGAAGTAGGCTCAAATGGCTGACTCTAAGCTTGCAGCTGGCCAAAATTCTAAACTTCTAACCATACCGATTCGTGTAAACAGTGAACTCTATATGCGTAGTAGATCTGAACTTGTGGAAGAATCGTTCTCAAGTATCCTGGATTTGATATTTGTTTGAGACACCCATTTACAAAATGCCTTTACGAGCTCCAATATGTAGAGGAGCCCAATCACTGTCATCTCTTTCACGATGCCTTCCTCCTTTGCTCTGCCATGAGAGAAACTAGAGCAAGCATTCAAGTGCAGACAAACACAATGTCTTTCCCTTCAAGCCTCGTGAGATAGGGGATCAAGGACGCGTGAACATAACTTTACTTTGTGAAATCCCTGAACAAAGGATTCTTGAGATCCGTACCTTCCCCTTTCTACTCTCCCTCAAATGCTTAAACCATCATTGGCATCTGAACACCAATCCACTGTCCTTTCCGCCCCTGAATTCCTTATGCAATCTCTAATAATTAATCCATCATCCTTTTGCTCTTCGATCCATCCTGCATTTTTATAGAGATTAACAATAGTTCATAAAATCAAACTACCCCTACTACAAATG
Organism: Sequoia sempervirens; assembly: GCA_007258455.2. Taxonomy (NCBI): domain Eukaryota; kingdom Viridiplantae; phylum Streptophyta; class Pinopsida; order Cupressales; family Cupressaceae; genus Sequoia; species Sequoia sempervirens. The sequence continues at coordinate 220,801,703 of VDFB02000003.1, read as the reverse complement.
AAGCATGTAGTTATATAGCAAATATCATTAGATAGAACAATTAAAGGAATAATAGAACTTATCTTTGTTGATTATGATATATCTTTCTTTCGTCTTCACTCAATTTCTGCTCTTGGAAATGCTAATCACTGCACTCAATATATAATTTGCTGCTCTTCATCGTTGCTGTTTATATTGCTGCATAAACATTAAGAACAGTAGAGATGGCTATTTTATTAATCACATCCTCAACACTGGTTGACATCATAGATATTTGCCTCCAACAACATATAACATCTGCACTTCCAAGAAGGGCTTGAGTGGTCCATTTTGCAAGCTTATTTCCGTTGTTTTTGAGTTTAGTTGCCGAAATAGCACCTCGTTGGGTTTCCAATTTTAGATGCCAATCAACTCTAGAAAACTTGGGATGAAATTCATTTAGAACATTCAAAAAAAAGTTGTGTGGCCCCTTTAAATCCATAAGACTCAGGATCTCACATCTTGCAACCAATGATATTCTTCATCCAATTTCCAACGCCTATAATGATAAACAACAAATACAACCTCCTTACCTTCTGAAGCAAACAGATTGGTTTCTTCGAAAGCATTGGGTTCCTGCTTGAGACGAGTCATAAATTTAATTAGAAATTCATTGAATTCATTGTATAGACACCGTCCAACAAATTATACTTATTAGAACACCAAAATCCTGTAAGCAAGAATGAGGGATCGATATCCTCAAACAATGATCACTATATTTGCGCTCTCTGCCCTTGCAGTGGCGTTGATCACCACCAGCCAACTGACGACAAGTAGGCAATGGTGACTTGCTAGGCGCAAGTCAGTCCTTTGCTTAAGCTGATATTCGATGACTCCCGTGTTCACTCTGACGTCCGAAGGGACATGAATCAATCTGATGCCAACTTTGTGTGATTCAAAGACAAGCAAGATCCAATGATAGCCGACTGTGAGTGAGTACTCAGCCAGAGCCATGAGGCACGGCTTGGACGCTGAAGATGATCGACTCCTCTTAAAACGTCGACTCTTATGTATGCGGGCTCTGTATATGATGCGTAATGCTTCCAGTATGAGCACAAGCTATGTTGGGTCTGCAATCCACACTAGAACTGGAAATGAGCAAATGATAATCAAGTGATAGAAGATGCGAGATAGAGAGTTTGCTAAAACAATCCTTGGAATCTTCTATAGTCAATATTCTGACTTTCACCAGCCGTGGCTTTCACATCAATTGCATACACAGGTCCTTCGTCACCTTGATATTGAACTCCATAAGCCTCAAAGAGCAACATTACTAAATCTGACAAGGCTGCTTTTGAATCTACTTCATACCTCTCAACCCAATTCTTAGTAGACTAAGGAACAAGCTTTCCATAATACTTGGTATTTTCTTTAGAATCCACTTCTCTTACCACAGGTGCGGGATCATCACAAGGCAGTGACCTACCTTGGCTAAGAAGATTAACATCTTTAAAAGTAGTAACAGGCATAGGAACATCACTTCCATCTATAATCTCACATCTAGGGCGATAGGACTTGACTTCATCTTCAGTCATGGCTGCCATTCAAATCCTTGACGCTCTTTTTGGGCGGCAACACAAAGCTCAACACATTGTTGTCCACAACCCGTTTTGTCTTTTGACGAAGCTCTCAGAACAAACATCCAAACCCAAGATTATGCTTAGACAAATCTGATCAATTTTTCTAAACCCGCTTTGATACCATGCTAATTTTAGATTAGAAATGCAAATAAGCAGAAAAGACAATACAGAGAACATTGAACACATAATTTTACCCTGGGAAAACCCTCCTACTCAAGGGAGAAGAAAACCCAGCAAGATATTCTCTTATAAATAAGAAATATAAGTGTAGAAATAGCACTCAAAATCAGGCCCTAGAAAGGCTGAATCTCATACAATGAATTTGCACTTGAAGATAGTGCGATTTCCTTGAATACACAAAATAATAACACTTCTCCTTGAAGCAAATTTGCTGCTGTTGAAGGCGAACCTGTTGCTTAAGAAATTCGAATTGGAATGGAATTGATTTGATGATTAATGTGGAGACACCTTCTCATATATATACAAGACTAGGCGAGCTCACTCTAGAGCTGACCTAGCAATTATAATATTTTGTTTATAAAAACATGATAGGTCGACTTGCCTTTGTTTAATTTAGCTTAGGGAAATACCTCCTGCAGCTATAAAACACTAACAGGGTCGAGGGGCAGTGCTCCTTTCGGGGGTTTGGGGGAAACGCCCCTTGCGGGGTCAAGGGGTAGCGCCCCTTGTGGGGGTCTAGGGGTAGTGCCCCCAGCGGGGTCAAGGGGCAACGCCCCTTGCGGGGATCTAGGGGCAGCGCCCCCAGCGGGGTCAAGGGGCAGCGCCCCTTGTGGGGGTTTGGGGGTAGCACTCCCAGTAGGTTCAAGGGGCAATGCCCCTTGCAGTGGTCTGGGGGCAGCGCCCCTCGCGGGGTCCCAAACCATACAAACCTTCATGGCATACATCATTTTGCATTCACAATAACTTAAAAAAAACAAGTTTTAACTTTAAATTTCATGTAATTTTGGTACTTTTCAAACCCTACCTGCCAAGTCCTGTTGACGAGACTTGCCTGGACTCAGTGAGTCTGGCAAGTCCAGCCAGAACTTGGCTCGCTGGACTAGGTCGAGTCTAAGTCCAAGCCCCAAAACTTGGCCAGGTGGACTCGACTTGGGACTTGCCGATATCTAGCAAGTCTTGCTTCTCTGATTTAAAAACATCATTTAACGTATAATTTAACCATTAAATCCATTTAAGCATATTTTCATTTAAATTTATAAAATTCCAAATTTAATCAGGATAATTAAATCAAATGTAACTCGCACTTCCCAACCCTCTAAATTTCGTAATTAAATTAAGCAATAGATTAATTTAATTTTTTCTTTCATTCTATTTCCCCCTTTCCCGAAGCACAGATAATATTTTAATAATAAATATAAGAATCATTTAAATTCCTAATATTTCATTTACAAGACAAATACGACACAGGGATTCAAGAATGATTCCTATATCGGATCTGGGTTCACATAAGATCAAATATGACACATACCGTACTCTATTCAAGTATGATCGAGGAATGTATATGAAGGGGCCCAATGTGACATCTCCGAATTAACCACCTTTGGGGAACAACTCAGACTTGTGTAGCCAGGTGGAGAAATAACCCTGTACCTGTAACCATTCAACGCACGTCAAGGGTATTTGCTCAATGTATATATAGCCAAAGCACATCATAATCATCACAATGGGGTCCAATAGCATAAGCATGAAATTACATCTGTACATCCATCATATAAATACTTAAATAAATCATTCCTTCTAAACATCAATAATCAGGTTCACATTTAATCATAGCATAAATAATTCATTTTACTGAACTGGAGCATAATAATAAACCAATCATGCAAATGCACAAAATGCCTCCAATCGACATGTTGAGGAATCTCATCTCGAACATGCAGTGGTTCATTCACACCATTCAAAGCCATAAAATAATCACCACATCAATCACGAGGAAACGGTGAAGCTAAAACACCTATGTCACATTAACAAGAAGCAAACGAGAGGGGCTGAAATGTACACCCCTGATTTTTATTTTTATTTTTTGAAATAACCAACAATCTGCTGCTTGCTGTATGTTCTTGTTTATGTTTGTTTTGAGTTTGTTTTTAGAATGCTTTGCCAAAGTTTGAAACACAAAGTGCAGATTGCTAATATAATAAATACTAAAAACTGAAAACACCTTAAATAAATTGTAACCAGCATCAAAGGGTTTCTTTTTATGATATAAATCAGAACTTTACAATATTAAAATCAGACTCAAAAGAACCTGTTACAGCAGCAATGAGACTTCAGAATGAGCACCAAACAACATCCAGCTTTAGCCTTCAAATCACTCTATTCTCCAATGCCTCAGACCTCCTTTTTTAGTGTCCAAAGTGCAACATTCAAAACACAACATATGCTGGTAATAAATTGGTGTTCTGGCAGCAAGAAGGCGTCCTTGGAGGAAAGTTCGTCTTGCTTTAGAAAATTCAAAGACTCCACCAAAACTCACAATCTTGTACTCAAAATGATCGGCAAGAGAAGGGTCTTCAATTGGAACAATACCTAGAACAATAACTTCAACTGATAATGAGCAATGAGCAAAAAACTAGATTCAGGTCCAAAGTGTCCTGGGAAGTCGACCTGCTCTAAAAAAATAAATGCCTCCACCAAAAAATGCAAACAAGTAGTCAAAATGATTGTCCCAAGAAGAATAATATGCAACAATCCCCAGAATGAGAACCTCAAGAGATTAAAAGTTGTTAATGAAAAACCAGGTTCAGGTCCATGACTGCAATTGTTCAGAAACTGAAGAAAAACACTCCAAAATCTTCTAAAATCACACCAAAACTGAAACCACACCAAAACACACCAAAAACTCCAAAAAATACTGAAAAATCTTCATATTTTCTCTCCTATAGATCAATCCTTGAAGCTCCTGTCAAATAACTTTTTGCACCAGCACTAATATCTGACTAGGGTGGATATTTCACCACTGAAATCAGCCCAACAATGGAGGGTTTTCATCCTCACAATGTTTGCCAAGCAACCAGATGAAAATCCAGCAGCATCACAGTAAGTTGTCAATTCACGATAAAGAAGAATGAGAGCCAATTTTCTTTTTTAAAAGATTAGGGAAAAAGTGGATTTCAAAATTCTCTTAATTTCATCTCATAAAATGGGCACTATTCACCTTTAATTTTTTTAAAACACTTTTTAAATATTTCAATTTCTCCTCAAAATGGTGTCCCTTTTTGAAGTCATGGATTTTTTAATAACTTTAAAATATTTCTCCCCTCAACTTAGGCATCCAACTCCAAGAGGAAAATTATAATTTTTAATTCACTTAGAAACAACATAAGTTATAAAACTAGGCGCCCTTGGTATTTTCTGATGACCACTTTACCCCTCAGCTTAAGTTATGACTTAACTTTATATTTTCAACTTAATTTAAATGCCAAAGGGGTCAAATAAAATAAATATTAATCCACAACCTTAGGCTCTCCAACTGAAACTGGATTATAATGCTGCTACCATGACCAAGCCTAGAACCCAATTTCCTCCAATGGTGACTTACTAAAAATAGCACTGCTATAAATAGTAAGTGGATGCCAAAAGTTCCGAATTGAGCAAAACTGAAGACTACTGGGAACAATGTGACCAACTGAAGATGACAACTCTGGAACTGGCCACTGCTATAAATAGTAACCCCTCCAAAATAACCCCAAACTGACATCAATGCTAGCAATTGAGTCCCCTAACCACATCTACTAGCCTACGAGGACTCTAGAATAGGCTAATTGAATCCCAATACTGCTCAGGAGCGAGAAGGGAACATTATAGGGACACTACATTGTTGCTTTAGATATTGGTCATTTGTATGAGATGTGTAGAACATGTGATAAATTTATGAGATATTGGTGACAGTTAGAACATGAATCATTGACACCTATACATTTCTAGTGCTTGGTTCAATTGGATGCTCAATTAAAGATTATGGGGATTGCTAAAAAGGAGACATCTAGATTTTAGGAAGAATGTGAACTATATCTTGAGCATTGAGATTAAAGCATTGGTATAGAGATTTGACACACATCCCTAGTGACGATCAATTGTGATTCGTGAAAAATTGTGTCGAAACCCCCATGTAGTGATCTAGTCACTCTACTACATGCAATATAGACCACTATACATGTATTGAACAAGGAGATGGAGAAACAAACATAGAGAAAGAGGTCTTAGAAGAGAGAACTAGACTCTTTCAACAATGGTAGCAATGGATAAACACAAACTTCAAATTTCAGAAGTGTTGAGACAAATATATCCCGTACTACAGATTTTGTGAAACCATCTGGTTGACAACTGGCCTCAAGTATGAAATTTATTTATTGAAACATTTTCTTTCTATTTTAGGGAATTAATTCAAGTGCACTTCTCAAGGGAGCAAATCACAACTTGCATTCTGTAATACACTAAGCAGTAAATGCTATCCGACTCTATAAAGCGATGCCAAAACATAGAGTCAACCATTATTTGGGCTGTTGTCATCCTTAAAAGCTCAACTGTTTAGGTCATATTTGGTGATTAGGCTATTGTTTCACTTTATGGAGCTTCATAAATGCAAGTGCATCTTTTCTCTTTCCAAAAATACAGTAGCTGTTTATTATGTGCATCACCAATAACTTTGCATATCTCAGAATATTTTACAATAATCTCAATATTCCTCCAAATGTTTTTTGGTTTCATTTCCAATTTAGCAGCCTTAAATGGAATTGTGATACTTGCACTAGAATATCAGCTACTAAATGTTGCCTTAAACATGTTGTAGCAGCAGCAAGCAACTTAATAGCAGGTTCAAGGTTCAAATTGTGAGCTTTGGTAAATCTCTAAAGAGCAGGTTGTTTGGTGTGGACCCTGATCAGTCTCCAAGTGGGAGATTGTTGGTATGTGGTGACTGATCATGCAAATACTGTACACTCGTAACATATCCTCGCAACCCTCGATTTTTTTTTTCCCATTAACACATCAAGGTTTTCCTGTTAACATGTCAAAGTTTTCCTATTAACACGTCAAATGAAAAAAATGACTTTTTAAAACCCTAATTCTAGAAGCTTCCATAAGCTTGTTATAAGTGGCTAGGATGTAAGTTGCGGTGTGTGTGATTCGCAAGATTGTAATATGCTTTGCACTAGATAATAAAATCATTGGGTGGCTGAGTTTCTATGGATGTAGCCCATATTGGGTGAACCACGTTAAAATTTTGTGTTGATCTCTTTCGTGTTATTCTTCATTGTTATTTAATCTGCATATAATTGTTAATGTTTATTGCTCCAATCTTCCTGAATCCTAACAATTGATATCAAAGCCGCATGTATTTCGGTCGATTGGCAGGAAACCTCTAGATTTGAGTGGGAGCAATGGAAGAAGGAAAATTCAAGGTTGAGAAGTTCAATGGCCAGAATTATCAATTATGGAAGATGTAGATGGAAGATTATTTGTATCAAAAGGATCTATGGTGGCCATTGCAAGGAAAAGCAAAGAAAGAGGCTACGATGTCCAATAAAGAATGGGAGATTCTGGATAGAAAGGCACTGGGAACCATTTGATTGTGCTTGGCACTATCTGTGGCATTCCATATAATAGATTCAAAGACAACAGAGGATCTAATGGAAGCTTTGGCTAAATTATGTGAAAATCCCTCAACTCAAATAAGGTATTTCTCATGAAGCGTTTGTTTAATTTGAAAATGATTGAAGGTGGATCTGTGATGGATCATTTAAATGAGTTTAATACGATTACTAGTTGGTTAACTTCTGTAAAAGTGAATTTTGATGAAGAGGTGAGGGCTCTCTTGGTTTTATGTTTTTTGCCAGAAAGTTGGAATAGCTTGGTAATGGCTGTAAGTAACTCTGTCTCTGGTTCAAATACATTGAAATTTGATGATGTTATTGGTGTTATCCTTAGTGAGGAAATGTGACGGAAAAGCACAGGTAAGACTTCAACATCGGGTAATTCTTTGACTGTAGAGAACATGGGAAGAACAAAGGAGAGAGGAAAAAGCCCAACAAATCGTGGGAAGTGGCAAGGGGAGTCAAAGAAAGGAAGATCTAAATCCAGAGGAAGAATGGATTGTTGGCACTATAGAAAGCCAAGACACTTGAAGAAGGATTGTTGGTCTCGAAAGGGCAAACAAGGAGACAAACAACATGATGATAGTATGGAAGCTAATGTTGCAAGTAATAAATTACAGGATGCTTTAATTCTATGTTTAGATAATGCTAATGATTCCTGGGCAATAGATTCAGGGGCTTCATTTCATGCCTCACCCCATAGGAAATATTTTGTAGATTATGTTCAAGGTGATTTTGGATAGGTATATTTGGGTGATGATGAACCCTATTAGATTGTTGGAAAAGGAAAGATAAAAATCAAGTTGTAGAATAGAAATGAATGGTTGCTACAAGAGGTAAGGCATATTCCAAATTTGAGAAGAAATTTAATTTCTACGGGACAACTGGGTAGTGAAGGCTGCATAGTTACCTTTACAGACAAAGTCTGGAAGGTCACTAAAGGTGCATTAGTAGTAGCTAAAGGTGAAAAGGTAGGCACATTGTATTTGTGTACTGGTAATACTTATTCTACCTTAGCTACTACAAAAATAGTTGCTATTGAGACAATTTTAACACTTGCTACAAGGACAGAAACAAAATTGTGGCTACCATAGACTTGGTTGCTATTGAGACAATTTTAACACTTGCTACAAGGACAGAAACAAAATTGTGGCACCATAGACTTGGGCACATGAGTGAGAAAGGGATGAAGATCCTTCACTCCAGAAAGTTGCTACCAGGTCTGAAGCAGATTGACTTGGAGTTCTGCGAAAATTGTGTTTATGGAAAACAAAAAAGAGTGATTTCTCAAAGTTGGGAAAGAGAAGAAGAGTGAGAAATTAGAGCTTGTGAATTTAGATGTAAGGGGACTAGCTCAAGTATCTTCTCTTGGTGGCTCTTGCCATTATGTTACTTTTATTGATGATGCAACTAGGAAAACATGGGTGTATTTCCTAAAACAAAAATCGGAAGTATTTGAAACTTTTAAAAAGTGGAAAGCTTTGGTTGAGAATGAGACAGGAAAAAAGTTGAAGTGTCTTAGATCTAATAATGGAGGCGAGTATTGCAGCAAAGAATTTGAAAATTACTGTTCATACAATGGAATTCGTAGGCAGAAAACGGTTCCTAGAACTTGACAAGAAAATGGTGTCTGAAAGTATGAATAGGACCATTATGGAGCATGCAAGGAGCATGAGATTGCATGCTGGACTACCCTTACAGTTCTGGGTAGATGTTGTACATACTGCTGTTTATTTAATAAACAGGGGACCTTCAAATCCTTTGGATGGTTGCATTCTAGAGGAAGCTTGGACGAGTAAAAAGGTAGACTATTCATTTTTGAAAACCTTTGGTTGTGAAGGTTTTGTCCATATGTTGATATTGAAAATAGAACCAAGCTTGGGGCTAAGTCTAAAAAATGTACCTTCATTGGATATGGAGTAGATGAATTTGGTTATCGGTTATGGGATTATGAAATCATAAAATCATTAGGAGCATAGATGTTATATTCAATGTGAAGGTCATGTATAAGGATGAGCTGCAGGAAAAGAAGCATGAACAGGCCAAAAAGGAATATGTGGTGTTGGATGATGGGCCTCCAGTTCTTAATTAGAGATTTGTCTCCCTTCTTTGGAATGAGTTTGACAATCCCTTTATTGATCTTATTGCCAAGTGTGCCTTTTTCAAAGGCCTCCTTGTAGACCAAATGTAGATCTTCACATATCCATTCCAAAAATGTCTTGTAGAATTCAGCAGGGAGTCCATCATCCCCCGATGATTTGTCATCTTTGAGGGAAAGGATAGCCTTTCTTATCTCCTCCTGTGTTATCTCCCTCCCTAGATCCTTTGCCATTTCATCACTGATCTTTTTTGGAATAATTTTCTGTATGTACTCCCTAGCTTGCTTATTAGAATCCCTCTCTCCTTCCGAGGAGAAAAGAACTTTATAGAACTAGAAGAATTGATTCCTTATCTCATCCTGATTCATCGCTAGGGAGCCATTTACAGAGATTTGATTAATCTGTTCCCTAGCCTGCTTTTCCTTAATAAACCTGAAGAAGAATTTTGTACCTTTGTCACCATCCTCAAGCCAATTCATCTTGGCTCTTACTCTTAGGCCTTGGATCTTGCGGTTTTGGAGCCTCATGAGAGAATCTTTGGCCATGATCAATCTATTTGTGAGAGTTTCATTCATGGGACTAGCTTGCAGCTCAGTCTTTGCTTGTAGGAGCATGTCTTGGAGGATAGCCTCCTTCCTTCGACAATCTTTAGCCCTTTTTTTCCCAATTGTTTGGAAAAGAGCTTTCCAACCTTCAGTGTTCATTGCCCATCTATCAATGTGGGAGATATTCTTGTACATCCATTTGCTGATTTGTCTGAGGCATAAGATTGCATTTCTGCAGTCACTATCCTTCAAGAGGTTAGTATTAAGGCAAAAACCAAAATTGCAACCTATTGGCCTAGGGAGCCCATCCTTCAGGCATAATTTAGCTCTAATGGGGTGGTGATCTAAGAGGGAGTATGGACAGACTTCCACCAAACAACCATCACACACCGGGGAGACCGAGAAAAAGGCCTTGCTAGCATAGAATCTATCAAGTCTGCAGTAGATTCTCCGGCCCCCCTTTTGAAAATTACACCAAGTGAACCAAATTGTCTGGGTAGTGTTGTGACCTAATTCACACATTGCCCCATTACAAATGGGGACCCTCCTTGGTTTGCCTGTTGGGTTTTGCCTTGAGCTTCATTTTCTTGGTCCTTTTGCTTTAGGGTTTTCGAGATAAAGTTTTTATGCCATCATCCAGAGCCAAGTTGTGATTTTGAGTCAGAATCAATGCCTAAACACCTCAGACGGATTTAGAGGGCCTGAGGGATGAAAATTGACTGTCGTTTCATCCAATTCTGACATCTACTTTTTGGGGATTGACCCTCCGGACCTCCTATTTTTTAGGGACTTCATTTTTGGCGTTTTTGGCCCCATATTGGACTTCCTATTTTTTTAGGGGCTATTTTTGGAAAGTTACTATTTTGGGAAAAGTTTCTATTTTTGGCGGGGTTCCTATATTTAGAAAGTGCCTGGATTTCAAAAAACCACTCAGAAGTTCCAAAATACCAACGGAAAATCACAGAAAATCGATTGAAAATCTAAAAAAAAGTGATGGTGAAATTTGATTAAGCTTGAATTTTTTTGAAAAATCGATGAAAAAGCATAAAAAATCAGACTTCTAGATCAAAATCAATGGAAAATCTGAAAAAATCAATCAAAAATCACAGAAAATCAATTAGAAAATCTGGAAAATTCATAGAAAAGTCTGAAAAATCATTAAATCCATGGTGAAAATTGCCTAAGTATGGAGAGTTGGCTTCATAAAGAATGGCAAAAGCTGGTTAAAGTCCGCCCAGTTGAGAGTGATGAATGGCAATGGCTGGTGAAAGTCTGCCCAGCATTGTAAGAGCATGGAAAACTTCTTGCAAAGTCCGCCCTGCAGCCTTAAAGTGTTTGGAAAGACAAGAGGGAAGTCCGCCCAGCTCCTTGGCATAAAGTCTTTGAAGTCCGCCCTTACATGGAATGGAAGACATGACATAAAGTCCGCCTAGAATAAATGACATGGAAAGAATTCCTCAAAGTCTGATTACCTCATGGCCAAGTCAACATGAAGTCCGCCAACCTTGAATAAAGTCTCCAAAGTATGCCCCAGCTTTATGGCAAAGTGTAAAGAGCTTAGAAAGTCCGCCAACCTTAGAAAAGAACTTGGCAAGTGGTAAAGAAAGTCCGCCCAGCTTGCAAAGACATTGGAAAAGCCTTGAGTAAGTCCGCCATAGGATTGGAAAAGATGAAGGGAAGTCCGCCTAGGCTTGAAAGTCAAATGGAAAGTCCATAAGAAAGTCCGCCCAGCTGGAGAGGTAAATGAAAAAAATGTGGAAAATGCTTTATGAAGTCTGCCATCCCTTGAAAAGCATTTGGAAAACTCTTTATGAAGTCCGCCTAGAGAGAGAAGGGTGAAGAAATAACAAGGAAGAAAGAAAGTTCACCATGAAGAGATATAAATTAGAAAATATTTCTTGATATCCGCCTAGAGAGAGGTAGATATATGGCAATAGGGAAGGAAGTTCGCCATCCTAAGAGGACAAGGTGGAAAGTAAATAAGATAGAAAAATAAATGGAAAGAAGGCAATCACCTTGGAAATTTGCCATGACACTTGGATAAGTAAATAAAAAGGCACATCTTCAAAGTATAAAGTCCAACTTGAAGAGAGAGAGTATGGCAAATCAATGAAAAGTCCAATTTCGGAGGATAGAAATGAAGAATTCAATGTAAAATATGCCCATGCCAAGATGAAAATGGCAAAGAAAGTATGAAATTCGCCTTGAAATGAAGAATTCAACACAAAATTCACCTTGACATCAAGAGAGAGAGTGTTAAAAAATTCGACATTAAGCCATACTTCAGGAGAGAGAAAGTAAGAAATCTTCATCCAACATTGAAATTGATGAATAATTTTTGTCATGGCTAAATTGAAAAAATCAAATAATTAGCCATGAAGTGAATTAAATGTTTTTTTTTAAATTTTGGAGAAAATTAAAAGTTTGAAAATAAAATTAAAAAATAATGAAAATCTTTTATTATTTTCCAAAGTTTATCCTGAAGAGTTTGAACTCAAGAAAAGAAACGTAAATTTGGAAACTTTTTCAAGAAAAGAGATGTAAGTTTCGAAACTTACTTTGCTGTAGAGGACTCAAGAGAAGAAAAATGAAATTGCTAAAACGAATCAATTGCTCAACCTTAAAAGGCAATTCAACAAGTCATTTTCACCATATCTTTCAGCAAGTTTATTTTTTCTTGAGAAGTAATTTCGAAGAGAAGTGATTTTCAAGAAGAGAAGTCATTTTCAGGAGAGAATTTGGAGTGAAGTTTCTGAACGGCTGGCTTGATTTTCGAAAGTAAAGTCAAAATTCTTCACAACTAGATTGTCATCAAAAGAGTAAATTTTCAAGAGTTCAAAATGGAGATTGATGGAATTCATTATTACTTTTGATTTTATACACTCTTGCAAAATTTATTCATTCCTCTTATTTTTCAGCTTACTTTTTTTGAAATCTGATTTTCACAAGCTGAAAACTAATATCTTTAGGAGAGAGAAAATCTGAATTAAATTTAAATTTATTTGTTCCTGCAGGTGGATGACTACACAAGGCGAATCTTCAAAGAAGAAACAAATGATGTTTGCGAGTAAAGGGCTACAGTTGGAATCCAAAGTCAATTCAAAATGGAAGAATATCAAAGACACTGACATGGGACATGTAGATTTTGAAGAATTCAGAAAAAGAATGATGGGACTAGATGGACTCATGCCTACAGTCATAGCTTGTCGGATGGTATGAAATGGAATTGTCCAGGCAGCTGGATTTCCTCCAGCTGTTGAGTGTCCTGAATTGATGGTGGAATGTGCAAGACATTATAATCCAGAGGAAAGGAAAAATGTTGCTCCTGATGGGAGAGTCTTAGCACATCTTGGAGAGCGCGCCATTCAGGAAGCCTTTGGTATTCTAGGATTCCTAGCCACCACAAGTCTTCATATAAAACCAAAGAAGACACAAGGAGAATTTTTGAAGAAAGAAGTGAGCAATGCAGAACCAATTTTAACAAGTTATGGTTGCTGAAACCAAGGCCAATTAAGAAGATGCCAAAGACTTTGTGTCGGACCGACTTTAAAGAGGATTATGGTGATATAATTTTGTTATTGAATAGAATAATGGGCAGTCGACAAGGTGCATTATTTCAAACGTGGATGTATTTCTTCATAGATGGAATTGTTTCTGGAGTTAGAATGTTCAATTGGGCAAGAATGATTAGCAATAACATCCACGAACAACTAGTTAATCTGAAGAGCACCAAGTCCTTCCACATGAGCTCATATGTTGTTTACATATTGGCAAGAGCTTATAGGTATGCTGGATTGATATGCCGAGGTCCGGTGGGTAACGGAGAAAATGAACTCAAAGTATATAATTGCTACCCTCAATTGCAGCTGTTAGAAAAGACACATTTTAGAAGAGCTCACGATGCATTTCTCATGTATATAAGAAGAATACTGCAAGGAGGAGCACATAAGAGATTATCTCATGAATCCAAAAGCCTCATTGGCAGATATGGATATTGGTATATCCAGTTTCCTAGATTCACATACATCCAGATCCAGGGTTTTACAGGATGTCCATTCAGACTTCCAATCTTTCCCACTAACAGAATGGTATTGTTGGAGGTTCTCAGACAGTTGGAAACATATCAGAACTTCCAAAGAGCAAAGGGTAAGGCGGCAATCACATTCCCATTTTTCATTGGCAATATGGAAGAATCGTGCCCATCAGCACAAGCAACAGAAAGTGTTAAACTGGAAATAGAAAGGTATCCCTTCAATTCATAGCGGTCCCGAGATAATTTCGACCCTCATCACCATATAGGATCCGTAGAAGGAAGGAAATATAAGCACAGAGTTGAGCTAGAAGATTATTGGGCAAAAGCTGATGATGAGTTCGAAGTCAGAAAGAGAATGTGGTCTCGACTACCAGTTAGCTTGATAAGGACAACCGAGCTCTTCAGGATACCAGATCAAGTTGAAGATGATGGCGAGTTCACTCAGCCATGATTTGATGAAAGTAGACCTTTGCTTCCTATAAGGTGGTCTGAGCCAGAGCTTGCAGACCTGGACACCTTCATGAGGCCTGTTATCCAATACTCTCAGTGGTGGGTAGATCAACAAGTTCAGGATTTGCGGCAGAATAATATAGAGCTGACATATGATTTGATGGGCAAGGCAGAGTCTTATTCCTCGAACGCTAGAGCGTCCCAAGGGAGTGAGCTAGTTGAAAACGTTAGTTCAAGGAAAAGGAAGTCCAAGGACAAGGCTAAAGTTGAAGAACCTATTCAAAAGAAGCAGAAGGCTAAGCCACCCCACTCAGCTACATCTGCAAATATTGATGACATAGTGGATATTGATGAATCTTTGGCAGATATAAGAATTCCTTCTCCCCTTCCCATCCAGCTAGAAGAAGATCAACCGCCATCTCCTACGGACACTGAGATTCTCCAATCAGATGATGATGAAGTTAATGTTGTGGATGGCGAATTCCAGGAGGGAATGATCTCTGCCCTCAAGGGAATTCAGGATGCTCCTTGCATACAGGAAATTCAGGAAGAGGAAGACGTTGTAGAGCAGCCTACCATTTCGGATTGGCTAAGGGAGAGCTTAAAGACGGTTGAACAAGAAGACATGCCAGAAGAAGATGACATGGCCGATTTCTTTGCCAGACTAGACACAGCCCCTGTGAAGAAACCAGCCAAGATACTTTCCACTATTCAAAAGGATGAAGCAGGCCAACATACAGTACAAATCGCTATGCCAATAGTTGACAAGACAAGAGAGGAAATTACTCCTCAAGATTATGCAATTACCACTATCAATTTGGGCCCAACAACAAAGAGGCAAGAGGTGGAGGATCTAGATAATTCAGTTGCTACAATCAAGGTAAGGCTGGAAAAAGAAGTAGCAAAAAGAAAGGATTGCGAGAAGGAAGTGGAACGTCTGAAGAAATACATTCAGCACCTGACTAAACCTCTTGGTCAGGCCAGCTCAACAGGACCTCCACTAATGAATACTTCGCAGGAGACTTTTGAAGGAGAAATAACTTCAGCCAGAGAGAGCAAAGAATGGATAAATGACAGAAGTGATGAAGTAGCAGTGTTTGCAGAAAGATTAATGCTGGCATATGATCAGTCATCTTTCCTACTGTCAAGAATTTCGAGTTTGGCAGAAACATGGGAGAATGCCAAGGATATTCAAGAAAGAATCATTCCATGACTCAGGGTATTGAAAGGAGTTCCTAAACAAGAATTGATCGAAGGGAAAGTTATTGCAGTAGGAGCAGCATATGACTTTAATGGCTGGTACCTAGCACTAATCATGAAGAATGATGTCTTGGAGAAAGTGAAAGCAGATTCTATTCGAATTGAAGAGAAGGCAAAGGAAATTCAAGACAAGGTCCTACAGATCGCTGTTGATGCATTAGAAAGGGATGTTGTTAGAAAGAATCATCTGCAGCAGGAAAATTTGAAGAATAAAATCTAGGAGAAGTTCCTTGTCACCACTGGACCTATTCTCAAGCAGAATTTGACTAAGGCAGCCAATTTCCTGTCTGTATGGCATGCCTTTCAAAAACAGGAATCAGAGTGGGAAACCGTCTTCGTAGAGTGTGCAAATGATCTGGAACTGTTGGAATACAAAGTTAGCGTGTTGCCACTTGTCACAATCGAGGAGGTTAGCGCCATAGTCTTCAGATTCATTCGATACAATGCTTCCCAACAGGATAAGGATGCACACTCAAAGGACTAGCTCTTCACGGCACTTCACTGATTGTATTTTGGGAAACCCTAATTAGGGTTTTATCTTTTAATCTCTGCCGTTGATTCTGATGTAATCTTGGCTATTCATTGTATCTCAAAAACTCTATATAAACCCCCCTCCCATTCTCTCATTTTCATTAGAAGAATTAGACAGATTAGAAGATATAAGAAAGGATTAGAGCATTAGATATTAGAGAGCTAGAATAAGAGAGACTAGAATAATTGGGAGAGAGTTCTATGGAATTGTTGTTAATGGCTACTTATGATAATAAAACTCAAATGGCATGATTTGCTTTGAATTCCTTTGTTATCAAGTGGTTGCATGGTTGCATATTCTCTTTCCACATAGATTCAATAGAAGTAGTTGAATGAATGATAGATTGATTATAAAGATTTGGTGAAACTATTTGTTCATGCTTTCTTTGGATGAATGATTTTCATTCAATGCGAAAAGCTAATCTAAACTCATGATGTGGATGCCTTAATGTGTATTTGGAATGATATTGTTCAATTGATGGTATTGTTCAAAATATAATCTTAAGCACAAACCTTTGAAGATTGCACTTGCTTTGCGTAGTTGACATGTTACCTTTTTGTGTGGCGAAACAAAGTCTAGTTATTAGTTTCACTTAGTCTTTATTGTCTCTTGACTTCGTAGAAGTAGTGTAGAACTCCTTTAACCCTATCTCTTTTCCTTTTTTTTTATGATTGTCAAAGCAGAAAATCCAAAAAAATAAAAATAGAGCATTAACCTTAGAGTAGTTTGTCAAACGTAAGTCCCCTTGTGATAACCAGCAATTTCACAACGTCCATTGAGCTGATTCCATTGTCAAGATTTGACCACCCTAAACATTGGAATTGTTGTACGATCTTTTCTGCAATCTTAGTGTATAAGGCAGTTTTTCAAGAGAGAATATAACGTCTTTGGACACTTTTATTCTAGAATGTTTGTTGTGTCATAAAACACGCCCCAACAGGTAGCATTCTTTTGACCACCAATAGGGTCTTCTATCCCTAATTTAGATTTCATCCTCTGCCAATTAAACTTTTCATTACCTTTCCAGTCAAATCCTATTCTCCCCCATTTATCTTCTACTCTTTCCACAAAGTTGAAGTCCCCACCAATGATCCAAGGAACATCCTGTAATGTATAGAGCCAATTCCACAATTGAATTATGTCTTTATAGTCATTAGGGGCATAGATCGAGCAAACTGCAAAGCAACTTGCATCCTTCTTTATGATCACCCAGACTGCCCTGTTACAAGGGGAGATCCCAAAACTATTCACATGCTGTGCCCATTTACTAGCCATCAGAATTGCAGCACCTCCTTTACCCTTTTCATGATACCTCCTTTACCCTTTTCATGATTTGTAACAAATTGAGTGACCTCTTTCTATATGACTTTTAAACTTGTCTCAAGGATGAAACCAGTTACTTTGATTTCTTTCAACAAAACAAAATATTTCTCCTTTTGTGTGAGAAATCTTCTTACCACATGCTTCCTATCAGGGGTTTCAAGCCCCCTTACATTCCAAGAAATGCAATTAACCTCCATCAGCAATGTTCATTAGATGGGACTCCTTTATCACTCTTGAAATTATCAAAGCATTTGGGAAGCTTATTTTTTGCTTCCACTCTCTTTGCATTAGGTGGCAAAATACCACTTAGCTTTTTCCTCTTATCTTTCTGGGGGTGATTGAGATCTTTATCTATGGGGGACTTGCTCCCTTCTATACCTTTCTTCTTTCTATATCTTTAGGTTTTCTTGGCAACAACTTCCATGGGGGTCTCATCTCCATCAATGGTACCTCTAATAGAGAGCAGGTCTATGTCATCTGCAGAATCCATTCCTGACTGTGATACAAACCATCTGAACTCATCACTCCACCAAGGGAGTGGGAGAGATTCCCTGACAAGCTAGGAACCAGGTTTTCATGCACTTTTTCATTTCCAACAACAAATGATATAGTGTTGAAGGTGGGAGGCCTCTCAGTTCTGTTCCTTGAGTCCTCAGGGTGAAAAGAATCTAAGCCATCATTAAGTTCCTCAATAAGCCTTTCTTCTCGGGCTACCTCCAAGTCAGGGGAGCTCTCCTTGTTATCCAGGGTAACATCCACCTCATTAGGGGTTTGCATTGTCTTTTCTTTAGTTCCTTCCAGAGGATAATTATCACTTTGAGTGCCCACCTCATTATTTTCTTTGAAATACTTTGAATTAAAAGTATATAATTTTATGCCTTGTTTAGGGTTAGTATCAATAGGTTTTTTGTGTTGCCTCACGCTTAGGAGAGCCAGTTGTTGTGCATTCAACTTTGAATTATCATTTGATTTGCCAGGGTTTCTTATAGTTTCAGGCACGAGCCCCTCTGTTCCATTTTGGTGTGTAGTGTTCGCCTTATGGAGAAGAGAAGTCGGGTTCTTTTCAACAGATTCGGTTAGAGGATTAATTCCTGCCATGTCCAATTCCCCACAGTGCAGGGAATTATTTCTAGTTTCTTTGTAGAGGTTGAGCCTTGATGGGGAGAATCTCTCATCGACTTGCTATGGAGTGGGGTCCGATTGAACAGAGTCCCCAAAATTATTTACTTCATTCTCTGCTCGACCCTCCATTTTAGAGGGCTGTTTATTACTTTTATTATTCTTCATTCTGCTAGGGGCGGGTTTGGAGTTATTTCTATTTCTTATTAACAGACAGTTCCATCTAATATGGCCCTCGCGTCTTCAGAGATAGCACACGTTTAGCTCTCCTGGGATTTCAATTTCACAACAAACTTTACCAGTTTTTAATTGAATCTCAATAACTCCTAGCAATTCCCTGCCCGGAGATAGGGAAATCAACACCCTCGCATCAGAGGGCGGTAATGGCGTCTTGGTATCATCAATTTTCAAAACATTCCCATATGGCTCCAAGAGAAGCGGAACAAATTTCCACTACCGAGGAGGAACATGTTTAATTATTAACCATCTAGGACTGGAGAGTGCCAATACCTCATCCTCCATGGCTTCCGGATTCCAAGCTAGGGCTCGAGAAACAATTGTGCCCACATTCCAGAATTGTTTTCTAATAACTTCCAATTGGGAGGTATGATTATTAAAGAAAATAACATATAAACCCTTCTGAATCATTTGACAATAATAAAAATGCAACCCAAGCTTTTTTTCCCACACATTCTAAAACCATTCCTCCATATATTTTCTTGCCAGAACCCTAGTAGGGTCAACGACCGCAAAAAAATTTGCAGTTTTCACCAGTCTAGAGTCTTCTTCTACGATTGCTTCATCTAGAGTAGCATTGGGAATCAAAATGGCTTTCAAAGGTTGAGGTGGGGAGTGCTTACCTTGCTCTCCTCCATCTTCTGGAAATTCGACACTTTCACCAAGCTTGAATTTGGCTCCTTTTGGTAAACGCCCTCGCTCTCCCGCAACAATGTCCCGAAAAGATTTGGTGGATACATTGTTGGCCGACAGGATGGAGGCACCATTAATAGACTCTCTTGGTGGGTCCATATCCCTGGCCATCACTTCAGCATCCCTCAGGATTTTCACACATGCAGCCACACCCTAGAAGGGCCGACAGCACGAAGGCCCCATCCCACACAATCACAAACAGAAAAGATTAACACAAACCCGTGACAAAGGAATGATATGCTGTAAACAAAAATGATTAACAGATGTGGAGGAGGGCCGAGCCTCCTCCACGGAAAAGGTTTCACACGCGCACGCTCAGGACAAGTTGCAGAGCCCTTGATCAATTTTTCTCATCTCCAACCATATTTGTTAGCATTAACATTTAGATATCCAAATATAAACATAATCACAAATGTAATAATAAAGACATATGAGGAGTGGCATGGGTAGATCCGCCCGAAGCTATCCATCTAAGCCCAAGATCACAAGCGTTCGACTAGGACAACCCACCCCTTGGCCGCAAGCGGCATGAACGTCCAAACCAAAACAATTCCACCCTCGGAGTGGCATGCTTAGTGGAAACATTTGTACCTGCTTTCTCTAGCCGTGCCATCACCTCGGAAGACACTTAACCTACTAGGGGGAAGCCAGTGGGGCTTATAAGTGGCTCTAGGTCTACCACCCCTCCATGGCCCACCCATGCCTTCGAACTAGACGGAACCTTAAGTGGAACTTCCACCCCTCCATAGTCCATCCTTGCCTTGGGTTCCAGGGGCGGATCTTAAGTGGGGTTTTTAGGCACCACCTTTCTCAGGCCCTTCCTCCCTAGTAGGTTTGCAAACACTCAGAAGACAATCTTTAAGCAGTCAAATACATTTGCACTTATCATTAATTCTTTAAGCCAATATCAAATCCATTCCTAGAACAATGTAATTATGGCAATACTATAGAAATCATCTTATTAATGATCTGATAATTAATCAAGCAATAACTGATTTGTACATTCAGCCCTGGACTAATGAAAAAGCAATCACTCCTGCATATTGTTAGTGTAGACCAAACGTCATAATTAATTATAAGGCTCAATAATTGCTGAAAACACCATTATTTCTAATCAAGTTTATATTAATATATTATATCTATAACTATTATTAATTAATCTACTTACCTTTACATATACATAATTTCTATATATATATATATATCCAAACCTGTTATTTACTAACTTATATTTCAGATGCCTCCTCCATCCATGATGATTCTTTTTCTTTCCTCCTTAAGGATCTTTGCTGTACATTTCTAAATTCTCAATCTGCTATGCTCAGAAATCTATCTTCTAATTTTTCCCTCTTTTTGAATAAGAAATTTTTTGTCTTAATTGACTCCTCTCTCTCTTTCCTTCCTATTTCCCTTTCCATCAGTCAGAATATGTTTCATATATTCTTTTCTATCTTTTTTTTTATTCCTTCATTGCTATTCCTCTTCCCTGTGATTGCTTGAAAGTCTGCCCCCCTTAAATATCCCCAATTAGATAAGGGATGTGCCTTTTGGTGGCAATCGCAGCATTCCAAAGGAGCACACCTCTTTGTCTGTGTTAATCGTTACCTTCTCACTTAACCATTGCTTTTTAATTATTAGTAGGTGGTCTTTAGGATAATCGTTGCTGAGTTTTTACTTGCTGCATTATGGACCCCTTCCTTTTTGGTATTTAATTATATTTATTCTCTCATTGCTGTAATAGGAATTGCTGCATTGGTATTTCTAATGCTTTGGGTGTTATTCATTTATTTAACACATACTGATAATCAGATAATTATAATTATAGAATTTATTCTATTTTGATAATTGCATTTATAATTATATTATTTATAATTAGAATAATATTTTAGATTGCATTTATTTATATATATATTCATTTATATTAGTTTTTATATTTTAATATTTGTAATATTAGATTATAATGATTATGAATATAATATTTTAAATTGATAATTATAATAATATTAAATTATTAATGTGTATTTATATTTTTAATATGTATTTTTGTCATTCATTTTATTTATTTATTTATTTGCATTTCAACGATTATTTATTTTTATATTTTGGTGTTCTATTTCGGGGACATGACATACTACTTCAAAGAAACTATGTTTTGGAGGAACAAATTCTGCTCTAAAAAGATATGTTGACTCTGATCTGGCGGGTGGTATTGATAGCAGGAGGAGTACTACAAGATATGTTTTTATTGTAGAAGGTACTGCAGTCAGTTGGATTTCAAGAGTACAAAAGGTTGTGCTTTCAACTACTGAATATGAGTATGTTGCTGCTGCGGAAGCTAGCAAGGAGATGATTTGGTTACAATGTTTTATGGAGGAATTGGGACAACGACAAGAAGATAGCCCTTTGTACACTGATAGCTAGAGTGCCATTCATCTTGCTAAGAATTCAGCTCTGCATTCAAAAACTAAGCACATACAGCTCAGATACCACTTCATTCGGTCAGTTTTGGAGGATGGACAGTTGAAGCTAGAGAAAATTCACACAAGTGAGAATCTTGCAGATATGTTCACAAATGTAGTTACACAGGAGAAATTGATTTCCTCATCAGTTTCTGTTGGCCTTCATGACTGATAATGGTGGATATAAGAAACCAACCAGACCTGTAATCTAGTGGGAGCTGCAAGTGTAGCGGTGTTATCCAGAATCAATCTCTAAGTGGGAGATTGTTTGGTGTGGAGCCTGATTAGTCTCCAAGTGGGAGATTATTGGTATGTGGCAACTGATCATGCAAATATTGTATGCGTCAAGGTTTTCCTGTTAACACGGCAAATGAAAAAAAAATGACTTTGTAAAACCCTAATTCTAGAAGCTTCCAAAAATCTTGTTGTAAGCAATTGGGATGTAAGTTGCGGTGTGTGTGATTCGCAAGATTGTAATCTGTTTTGCACTGGATAATAAAATCATTGGGTGGTTGGGTTTCTGTTGATGTAGCCCATATTGGGTGAACCACATTAAAATTTTGTGTTGATCTCTTTTGCGTTATTCTTCATGGTTATTTTTGGGTTATTTAATCTGCATATAATTGTTAATGTTTATTGCTCCAATCTGCCTGAATCCTAACATAGTGTTATCCCAAGTTTCCGGGATAGGAACGGTAGGGGACGGTCGGACGAGTCCCCAAGTTTCTGGATTTTGAGGCCAAATTTGGGGACGGTGGGATGGCGGCTATATAAAATATAGGGAAAATTTAGAATATATAGTGAAATTTTAAATATTCATATGAAAACATGGATAAAGCATGCATAATATACATTATAGAACCTTAAGTTATAATACCTCAAAAACTTTGGAGGAAACCTTCTATTTTTGTCATACTTTTCTCCTTACTGTCAATTGTTTGCCATATTTTTAAGCTTTATCAATCATCAACTCATACCTCTGATAAAGAAGATATTACAATCTAATGATTTTCTCAAGAATAACTCTGTCTTATATCTCAAAATATTGTCATCAAACACACCCTTGTTCATTCATGACTATCAAAAGTTCCTCTCTAATATTCTGTCACTGTACTTTATCATTGTGTTTTCCTTCATCTTCAAAACTGTTCTTCATTAGACTATGTCCCTTTAGTCCAAAGTGACTGCCCTTTCATGGTTGACTGCTCACTTGTCCAAAGTGACTGCCTTTTTTAATAGACAAACCACGGTCATATTTAGCCCATTGTCAAATACTTTAATGATAGTCCTTTGAAAACTCTATGCATTGTTCAAAACCACAATCATCTTGTGGTGTGGTCACTTTGCAAACGTTTTCATCACTGGACTGTCCTAAGACTTTCCTTTTGATCTCTCCCCTGTCATCTTCACAACTAGTATAAGGCTTTTGAAACTTCCAGATTTCCATTTTAAAACAATCCTCTTTTAGTCCACGGTCTGTCCTCTTGAAAGAGCCTACCATGTATGCCTTTGGAATTGCTTTAGGATTCTAATGGTTTCAGATAGTTTTTGACCTCTCCATTGCTCAGATAAACATCATATTGAATTTTTGGAGGGTTCAATAAGGGTCTTTTACTTGTCTTTTCAAGATAACTAGTGATAATGTTGCTAGCTATTTATAGATGTGGGGGACGGTCGCGGGACGTCTAGGTGTCCCCTGGCTGTCCCCCACATCTATGCATAGATAGCAACATTATCACTGGTTATCTTGAAAACACAAGTAAAAGACCCTTATTGAACCTTTCAAAAATTCAATATGATGTTTATCTTACCAATGAAGAGGTCAAAAACTATTTGAAACCATTAGAATCCTAAAGCAATTCTACTATGTCTACCTAAGAGTTATAAATTTTGAAGGTGCCTTTCATTAAATTCTTAATGTCCAAATAACAAAAGCTTTTCATTATAACCATACTCTCTATGTATAATTGGATGTTGGGAAACACTGCATGCTATAAAACTTGCAACCCACATACTCATGTATAACACTCTACACATAATAACCCAATTAGTTAGTCAGCCCTCAGCACCATCTGGTTACTTTTATGAAAAAGGTAGATGGTCAGTCGTCCCCCTTTTTCATGCTGACTGGTCCTCCGTTTCCGGGACGTTTCCTGGATTTTGGGCAAAAAAGGGGACACCAGGGGACCATCCCCCAGCCGTCCCCTTGTTCTCGGGATGTCTCGGGGATAGGGACGGGTCATTTTAGGCAGGGGACACGTCCCCAGGTTTCCCTACTAAAGGGTCAAAAGAGCTGTTAATCTCAAAGTGGCCTCTCCTATTGAACTTGAAAGTATGTCTGAAAATCAAGTACACCTAGCAATAAATGCATCTCCATATGTGCCAGAATGGTAACATGTTTGAGTTTTTGGAACCATTGGCAAGCACAATATGCTAAGAAACAAACTATAACTCATACCAATTCCTTCTTTAAGCCTAATCTCACTTGTGTATTGACATGTGTATTCTGAAAATGAATAACAGCAGCTCTAAGTGTATCCCCAAATGCTTATTATCAGTCAGAGGGATGTAGAGAGAGATTTTGAGCTAGTGATTTTCTTTATTAAACTGGTGTAAATATAAGTAATAGCTGAAAGAGTTTCTTCCCAAGCTAAAAGCTTGCTAAGTATATTGTCCTCTCTAGGACAGTAAATACAACTTATATCAGTAATTAGGGCTCTCTCTTCTAATAGATTGCAAAATATGATGAAAAGCAAAGTTGGTACAAGTTCTACACCACCTAAAACCATGATCTTGTATTCATGACCTGCTTTGGGAACTCAATTGCTCTTTTGACTTGAAATATTACTTTTTTATCCAGTTTTCCTTCTATTGCCTATCATACTTTCTGAAACTCTACAAAATAATGAATTTCCTTAAGGCAGTCCTTGCTAACTTCTTAAGATAATTTGATTCTTTTGCAGGCCAAAGTTGATTGTAAAATTCAACTTCTGGAAAAATATTATAGGTAGTTAAGACTCACCACTTATCGCCCTCATTCTGTCATTAGTTCTTCTAAGCATTTATTTGCAAAAACCCAATCTCAGTCTGACTTATAAGTCCCAATCAAGATTGTGCATAGATTTTTTTCTACATGATGTATGATTTTCTCTACAATGTGTCTACACTGGTTAAGTTCTCAGGTAAGTTTCTATTTCCCAGATAGAAAGAGACAGGGTAAGGAATTGAGAACAAGAGGAATGAATAATTGAACCAGCCTCTGTAGATATGTGTTTCAACATGATACATGTATGGTTATTTGTATCTGCAGGAATATTATGAAAACATTAATGGCAGTTTCAAATTTAATTGTTATGTTTATTTGAAATTTATGCTGATGGATAAACATTGTTTTGTATATGGATTTTCAGGTTAACATCCATGGCTATGCTTTGTCTGGAGGAGGACGTGGAATAGAAAGGGTGGATGTCTCGGTTGATGGAGGTAAAACATGGATGGAAGCTAGTAGATATCAGAAGAGAGGTGTTCCTTATGTAGCAGATAGTGAGGAATGTGACAAGTGGTCATGGGTGTTTTTTGAACTTCAAACTGAGATTTACCCACCAACTGACATTATTGCCAAAGCGGTATGTATATGATGCTATGCATTACAGTTTTGTATTTTCTGAAATTTAGAATTCTCATGTGTTGAAGTTTCCTTGCAGTGAATAGCAGCTCAAATTTTCACATTTTTACTGTATTTGTCACTTTCAAGTTTTGTTAAATTGTTTACAGAAACTCCTAATTGCATTCTTGTTGTGCACTAAACCTCTTTATCTGGAATTTGAACAGGTTGATTCTGCTGCAAATGTGCAACCTGAGAAAGTTGATACCATTTGGAATCTTAGGGGAGTGCTAAATAACTCTTGGCATGTAATTCATGTCAACAGTCCTGCGAAGGCTATGCGCTCAAGCCTGTGAATTGACGTAAAATGAACCCTTAAAAGAATGCTACCATAGTTACAAGTTATTTTGTTTCCAAATCATACATTGTCACTTTATGCGGCTGCTTTGCTGGGCTGTAAATGTGTTATGTTCTTCAGTGTTCTGCAATGTAAAAAAAATAGAGACTTAAGGAGAAAATACACATTATAAGAGAGGATCAGACTAATAAAAACCTTTTTTATGGCATAAAGCTCTTCCTTTCACCATTGAGAAAGGATTTATAATTTTATTGTGAAGTGATTGTACAAAAATGACTAGTAACATTTTGCAGTTATATATTGGCATAACTGCCTATCTACATAAGTGAGTCCACATAAGGTTGCATGCATAAGCTTGTACATGGATTCCTTGTCTATAAACCCAACAGTTCTACAGAGCCCATGCCTTGTAATGAACAGTTACTTTTTACTTTTAGTATGTCTCAATAAGATTGAAACTTGTCTCATGGAAACACATTTATAGATACAGAATTGATATTCAACTTATTATGTAGCAACATTTTCCCTCACAAGATACTGGATATTCATGTGATTTGTGCTCCCATGAAACTTCTGCAAGCACCTCCTCCACCCATTCCACCTCATAGAGGCAGCCTATTCCAATCTTCTGCAGCAGCCTTCTTTCTTCCAATTCTTTGACACTTTACCAAGTCCATCCTTGGAAGTGTTATGCAACTTTGATTGGAATCACTGGATCACTTGACCTTTCTCCAATTTCTGCAAGCAGTATTTTTTAGTGACAGTAATTCTTTAGTTGCTTGGGCATGTATTCCTCATCTATAAACCCAACAGTTCCACAGAGACTGTATCTACTACTAAACAGTTAATTTTTACTTTTAGTATGTCTGAATAAGATCTAAACTTGTCTTATGGAAACACTTTTATAGGAACAGAATTGATGTTCAACTTATTACGAAGCAACTTTTTCCCTCACAAGATGATACTGATTATTTATGTGACTTCTGCTCCAATGAAACTTTTGTGTGTGCCTCCTCCACCCTTTCCAGCTCGTAGAGGCAGCCTATTCCAATCATCTGCAGCAGCCTCCTTTCTTCCAATTTTTAGGCACTTGACCAAGTCCATCCTTGCAAGTGCTATGCAACTTTGATTGTTGCATTGTAGAATCACTGGATCACTTGACCTTTCTCAAATTTTTGCAAGCAGTCTTTCTAGCTACAGTATTTCTTTAGTTGATTGTGCAGCTGATACGTACTCTGACTCTATGCTTGACAAAGACACTTTTAACTGTTTTTAAGTGTGCTTTATTGCCAAGAAGGATACACTTATTATCAGTAGACTTCCTAATATCCACATAAGCTTGTCTACATGGATTTCTTGTACATATAGGATTGTTGTACCCCAAATTAAAATTTTTGCTACACTTAAAGCATTTTGAAGAAATAAGTAAAAGTCTTGTTAAAACTGTTAAAATGGTCAAAATTTGGGTTTGCATGTCTTGCATGAGGGGTTAAAATGTGAAATTTCCAAATTTTGATGATCTGGGCCTGCTTAGAGCGACCTAATCTACAAAACCCAGATCTCAGTTTGTCATCCCTACTTTTTAGGAAAACTGCTATTTTTAGAAATTTCCTAAAAATAGTACCTTTTTCTAGGTTTCTTTCAAAACAAATACTGGTAAAACTTTCTAAAAATAGAAAGTTTGTTCGCGAGGGTCCAAACTGATTTTGATTGTCTCAAAATACTTTCATATCAGGCTAGTGCAGTCAGAATCTCAAAACAATCAGTTTTTCCCTAGTGGGTCTATTCTGCTTTTTCAGAAGCATTTTAGGAGCTCCGAAGTCATCAATGGAGGTCAGTCAGTTAACAGGCGTCAGATTCTACACTCAAGCATTGAATAGAAGGCGAGTTGACGAACATGAACAAAGAACGAGGAAGAAGGTGAAATTTGCCTACAATTGAATAACACTGACAGCCATGGGTGCCCCAGAAGGAGATAGGCGCCCATCTTTTTAGGACATCAAATGGTGAAATAAGGGTTTGAGCTCCTAGGAAAAGTTTAGTTTCCTCCCAGCTCTGCAACAAGTCCCACTGTGCAGTCATCATATCATCCAATCGCCCGGGATTTGAGATCAACCAGGGGGTTTTCAAACAGAATGCAGAATGAAAATCATGAAAATGTTTGAAAAATATTCTAAGTCTGGAGCAAATGGGCGCCCCTAGAAGAGAAAGGCACTGATGATTTTGTCAGTAAAGCCCCTAGGATGACTTCTTCAGAATTGATCAGGTTTTCCAACAAGATCTCCAGCACGTCAAACAGAGTTGGCAGTCGCCAGATGTAGCAGGCAGAACAGAGGTTCCGACAAGAGCCAGAGTCAAGAGCAAGAAGAAAATATAGTAAAATTGGCTAACTCTGGTGAACTTGGGCGCCCTAGCTAGCCAGGGGCACCCAAGCTTTTGGTGCCTTAAATTCAACTTTTTGATAGAGTGATCTCTAGAAGACCCCCCTTAGAATCTCCTTAGCTTTGCAACGAGCCCAACCATTAGCCAGTCAAATGCCCGGATCATCTGATTTGATAAGCCCATCTATAGAAGAGGAGTTGATGAAGAAACTAGAAAATATTCTAAGTCTGGTCAAGTTGGGCGCCCCTGGAGAGAAAGGGTGCCCAAGGTTTTGGAGCTCTAAATGATAGAATTTGCAGACACAGCATCTAAGATCACCTCGTCGGTTTCAGTCAAGCTATCCAGCGAAACAGACAGCCAGTCAATCGGATCAGTGTAGCCCCCGGAATTGAGAGTTCATCAAAAGATCAAAGGGAAAGAAGAGGAACTTCACGAATGTAAAATGGCCAACTCTAGACAAAATGAGCTCCCCTAGAGGAAATGGCACCCATGAATTTGAAGGTCAAAACGAAGTTTTTAGCCAAAAGTGCCTCTAGGGTGATCTTCTCAGAATTAGTCAGGCTACGTGATGAATCATCCAGCTCGCTCGTTGGATCAATCTGGAAGCCAAAGACAAGGTCAAAAAAGGGCTTCAAAATTGTGAAAAGTTGAAAATTTCCAAAAAATGACTAACTCTGGAACAAGTTGGCTCCCCTAGCCAAGAAGGGCACCCAACTTGTCATGCCTTAGCCAAAATTTTCAAGGTTTCAAAATTGCAAGATGAAGAGAATGTCCAAGTTCATTGAACCAGATGATTTTAGGGTTTTGAAGATTAAAACAAAAGAAAGCAAACCTATTTCAAACCCTAAAGTCTATTTAACATCTCTCTTTTATGCAATTTTTATCATTTTTGCAGGTGGCATCCCAAGGAGAAAGTGGAGCTACAAATTTGAAGAAATTTTTCAAGATTTGAAAGCTCAGAGTTGCTGATTTTCAAAAATAATTTTCAGACTAGCAACATAAGACCTTGCTTTTCATGCTTTTTTTAATCCAGAAGATCAAATTTTTCAAAGAGAAGGTCAAGATTTTTAATTTTCAGCCATCTGGGTTTGCTCAACTCACTCTTCTGAAGAATTTTTCAAGAAATTCATCAAGTTGCAGCAGCTGCTTTTTATTTGCATGTCAGTGAAATCTTCAGTATATTCAAATTTTGATCATCTGGGTCCTCTCAAAACAGTCTTCTGAAGAAAACCCATATCATAGCTTTTTTTTCAAGCAAATTTCAAATATTAGGGTTTGCTGCTTTTTCCATCAGCCATCAGTGTTTTTCAAATCTGATCAACTAGGTCCATTTCTAATTGTATTTTGAACAAAACCCAGGTGCCAACTTTTTTTTGTGAAAAATTGAAGAAATTAGGGTTTGTTGTTTTTTCAGTCTAAATTCAAAATTTTCAAAAATGGACGATATGGGTTGTCTTGCAATGAAATTCTGAGTAAAATCCATATCTCAGAATTTTTTAAAAAAATTTGTCCGTTGGAGGAAAAAAAATCAACATTCTAAAAATAGTAAGTTGCTCAAAACTTTTTGAACCTAGGCGAGTTTATAGTCATTCTTCAAGGTTTTTGAAATGGAATACACTCCCAATGATTTCAAGACCAAATCAACTCTCTACCATGATTTCATCAAAACAATTGAAATGGACTTGCATCACATCAAGACGATGTTTGATCTACATGCTTTGGAGAGCGCAGACAACACTACAATCAAAAACCTGGGACACTCTAGACTCCTCGCAACAGGGTCTATTCCTATCTCAGTTCAAAGCCTCAAGTTTGTAATCGCTTGCATCAAGCATTACAATCTGGCTACAAGGGAGATTCAATCAATTGATGAAAGATTGATATGCAGTTTGAAACCTGATATGATCGAGAAGTGCTTTTCCATTCCCCCTTGGCCTGAAAGTGTCACTATCTCAAAGGGTGATCGAGGCTCTTCTTTTCATCAGTGAATTTGTCACAAAGATTCCTTCTCGGTACAGTCTTGAAGATGGTTCCTACGTCGGGCTTGATGAAGTGCAAGCTCAATTTCAGAGTGTTGTTTGCGGTTGTGATAGCAGCAATATAGTTGGTGGCAGAATGAATCACCTTGCCATGATGTCAACAAGATTTGAAAAAGCGGCCAATGAGGTTGAAGATTTTCTGAGATCAATTGCAAATGGAGAAGATATCTTGGAAAAATGCAACTTTGCTATTGATGGAATAGATGCACCAGATCGGGACACAGTTTCCTGCTTTTTAGCGGATGTGATTGAGATTTGAAATGGCTTTCATCTAGAAGCTTTCTTTCCGCTTTCTTTCTATTCTCGGAGCAATTCTTATCCATTCTTCAAAAAAGAGAAAGAAGATGAATTGTAATAGTTGGCAGTCCCTGCTTTTTCTGCTTTCTTTGGTGTTAGATGTTATCTTCTTTCTAGATTTAGAAATAAAGCTTGCTTGTTGAGCAAGCCCTAGATTGTAAAATCAAGGAGATTTTAGGGTTCCCTACTCCTCTGCTTGCCTATAAATAAGAGCCTTTGCTCATTAGTTTTTTTTAACCATGCTAGTGATAACAAAACGCTGAGCCTAAGTGCCTTCTATTTGTTATTCAGTGTTGTTCAATTGTTTTATGATAGCGAATTGTTGAGTCTCTTTTAGCCAACAAGTAGTTATTGTGATTGTTGTTCCTATTGTGTAAGAACAAGTTTTGCAAGCCACTTTAGCTGCAAGCTCTTGTTCCAGGCATGTGTTTAGTAATTTTTGTTCCAAAAGTTTGAGAAATAAAATCATGAGCCTCCTTTGCCTTGGTATAACGTCTCAAATTTCCATTTATTGTGTTATGCTTTTGTGATCTTAATTTCAGCCTATATTGAAGTGTGTAGATGTATGTTGAGAAAGAGTTCTCTTAAGCCTTTGTCAGATAATCAACTTTGTTCATTTCTATTTCTCTTGCTCTGTGTATTACTTGAGATATTAGAAACGTCTTTAGCTTAAGTTAGTCGTAGTTGGAATTCTGAAATCAGAAAATCTCAGCTGCGGCGTTTGTGCTTTATAAACCTTGTGCTCTAGCTGAAACAAAAAGATAGGCGAATTAGATTTAATTTACTTTCTTTTACCCCATCAGCAAGAGGGAGCTTCCCCTCCAAATTTGAAGAGCAGTTTTACTGTGCATAGCTGTTTGTTTCAAATCTGCATTCCAGAGGTGCGAATTTAAAGGCCAACAAGGATATAAATCTCAGTCTCACATTTGCTTGTGTCTGCTACTAAACAATTACTTTTTAAATTTTATTTTCTCTAGAAGATCTAAACTTACACATGAAAGTGCTTTTCTAAAGATTTAAGTCACCATGCTTTGTCCCTCACAAAATGATGTTGAATATCTATGTGATTTGTTCCCTCATGAAACTTTTGAGTTTTTTTGCAAATTTCACCTATTGCAAGTGCTATGCAACTTTGGTAGTCACATTATGAAATCACTAGATCACTTGATCCCTCTTGAATATCCACAGGTGGATTTTTAGCTAAAATAGTTCTCTAGTTTCCTGTGCAGCTGACATGTGTTCTTCCTCTATGCTAGACAAAGCCATTTCAACAAATAAGTGTTTAATGGAATTGTTTCATTGTGAAGAAGGAAGCAATAACCAGTGGTAGCCCTCCTATTATCAATATCACTAGCCCAATCTGCATCACAATACTTCATGACTTGTGAGGCTTCCTTTGCAATGCTACACCCACTGAAAGAAAGATCTGATGTTACTTTCAATATCTGCAGGTGGCTTTTTAGCTACAATAGTTCTTTAGTTTCTTGTGCAGCTGATATGTATTCTTCCTCTATGCTTGACAAAGCCATTTCAACAAAGAAGTATTTAATGGAACTGTTTCATTGTGAAGAAGGAAGCAATAACCAGTGGTAGCCCTTGTATTATCAATATCACTAGCCCAATGTGCATCACAATACTTCATAACTTGTGAGGCTTCCTTTGCAATGCTACACCAACTGAAGGAAAGAACTGATGCTACTTTCAATATCTGTAGGTGGCTTTTTAGCTTCTATAGTTCTTTAGTTTCATGTGCAGCTGATATATATTCTTCCTCTATGCTTGACAAAGCCTTTTCAACAAATAAGTGTTTAATGGAACTGTTTCATTGTGAAGAAGGAAGCAATAACCAGTGGTAGCCCTCCTATTATCAATATCACTAGCCTAATCTGCATCACAATACTTAATGACTTGTGAGGCTTCCTTTGCAATGCTACACCCACTGAAAGAAAGATTTGATGTTACTTTCAATATCCGCAGGTTGCTTTTTAGCTACAATAGTTCTTTAGTTTCCTGTCCAGCTGATATGTATTCTTCCTCTATGCTTGACAAAGCCATTTCAACAAATAAGTGTTTAATGGAACTGTTTCATTGTGAAGAAGGAAGCAATAACCAGTGGTAGCCCTATTATTATCAATATCACTAGCCCAATCTGCATCACAATACTTTATGACTTGTGAGGCTTCCTTTGCAATGCTACACCCACTGAAAGAAAGATCTGATGTTACTTTCAATATCCGTAGGTGGCTTTTTAGCTACAATAGTTCTTTAGTTTCCTGTGCAGCTGATATGTATTCTTCCTCTATGCTTGACAAAACCATTTCAACAAATAAGTGTTTAATGGAACTGTTTCATTGTGAAGAAGGATGCAAAAACCAGTAGTAGCCCTCCTATCATCAATATCACTAGCCCAATCTGCATCACTATACTTTATGACTTGTGAGGCTTCCTTTGCATTGCCACACCCACTGAAAGAAAGATCCGATGTTACTTTCAATATCTCCAGGTGGCTTTTTAGCTACAATAGTTCTTTAGTTTCCTGTGCAGCCGATATGTATTTTTCCTCTATGCTTGACAAAGCCATTTCAAAAGATAAGTGTTTAATGGAACTGTTTCATTGTGAAGAAGGAAGCAATAACCAGTGGTAGCCCTCCTATTATCAATATCACTAGCCTAATCTGCATCACAATACTTTATGACTTGTGAGGCTTCCTTTGCAATGCTACACCCGATGAAAGAAAGATCTGATGTTACTTTCAATATCATATAATTTTCTTATAGCTCCACAATGCTGAGAACCTGGGTCTACCATATGTTGGCTTACTGTACTTAGTGCAAAAGCTTAGTGCATATTATTGCATACATAAATGATACCTACTACATTTTTATATGGCACTTGAGCTATTTATCTCTCTTCAGTTGTTGGTAAGTTTGAGTTTGTTCTCCATAGGAATGCCCAATGGTTTGAATTTTTCCAAACATAATTTATTTCAACACATCTTCAATATAATTTGTTTGACTCATGAATTTATCATTAAGTTTTCTCTTTGAATATTCCAGGAGTGTATTATATCTCAACACAATCAACCATTTCAAATTAGGATGCAAATTTTCTTATACTTATTTCAACAATGCATGATTTTTGCTGATCAATAGTGTATCATGAACACACAATGCAATAATAATTGTAGTTTATCCTTAATTCTAACATAAAGTTAGAATCTGCAATCCCTTTCTAGAGAACATTTAAAGGAAGGAGTGTATCAATCCGTTGGTACCAAACATAAGGGTTATTTTAGCCCGTACAATGAATTTCTCTACTTGCGAACCAATATCTATTCACAAATCTCTTCATCTAACTTCCTATCAAGAAATCTCTTCATCTAACCGTCCATCAGGGAATGCTGATTTTACATCAATTTGATGTATTTCTATCTATTCACATGCTACAATAGCCTAGGGCACTCACTCTACGTGATGGCACTGGTGAGGATGTCAAAAAAGTTTGTACTTTCTGCTTGGAAGCATTCCTTTGGAACCAGTCATGCTTTATACCTATAGTTAGAACCATCTACTTTCAACATTAAATAACCATTTGCAGCCAACATATTTCTTCCAACTGGAAGATAAGCTAGTTTCAATGTACCATTCTTAATATATTAACTTATCAAATTTTACATCTATAATTGTTGCTTACTCCACCTTTTTGAATGAGAGATACACATTGCACCCTCTAAAGATTGTGGTTCAATTATTTTCAAAGCATAATAAATTTTCCAGCTAAATTTAAGTATTGTAATAATTTAGAAGGTTCTCTTACCTTTCTAGTAGGTTTCCTTATGCTTATTGCTCTGCAAAGGCTTTCAGGTACTTGCATACTGGTTCTGTCTTCAAGTGTTGCTCCCTTTTAACAATCATATTTTGCAGCTTTCCTATTCTCTATGCTTGAATTTTGATCATCAGATTTTCTTTAGGTACATGCTTTTGTGTTATTCACTTCATTTGGCTGATTATTTACCATTGGTAGTTTGTCGGGCATAACAACTTTACCCATGAAAACCTTCTCTGAAACTAGATCAAATAACTTGCACGCTTTCCTCGTGGTACGATAACCAGTAAAGATTGGCTTCACAATTTTGGCATCCAATTTTGTCTTTCTTTTTGTTAGTTTTCTGATCAAATTTAATGCACAAAAAATAATTAAAAAAAAAAAGACACTATAACACAAAAAACCCTCCTTTTGAGGGAGAAAAACCCAGCAACAATATATCTCTTATAGATTGAATCAATACAATAATGAACTCCTTACAAGAGGCCGATATGTAGGCCCAAATACAAGCACCAATGAATGATGCAACACAACAATACAAGAAGACAATTTGCTGATGAAAAACTTAGCTTCTAATAATATCGAACTGCCTTGAGAAGAACTCGCACTTGTGATGGAGAACGAACTAGGATGAAATCTGAATGATTCACAATGGGAGATATCATTGAATATATATACAAATGGTGGGGAAAGGACGTGACCTTTCAAGACAAGTCGGCCACAAGAGAGAACACATCTCAGCTAAGAATCGTGACCCAAAGGAAGGAGGACAACTCTAGAAAATCGCGTCCTTATGAAGAATGAGGTCAGCCTCATTAAATTGCAACTCTTCGTCCATCGTGCCTCTTCATTAATAAATGTAATTGATGTCTCTTCATAACAACATATCAGTCTTAACAAATAAATGTAACTCTTCAATAATCATGCCTATTGATGACTCAATAAATTAAATATCCATAGGCTATAATTTAATTTATCACAAGTAAGGAGATCACTGGAAGAAGTAGCCCGACACTGTTAATAACATCGACACTCCCTCTCGGCTAGGGATGATACTTCCAGTTGCACAAGACATATCACCTCATCGTGATATCAGATATCACCTCAACATGATATCAACCATAACGGCTACAACCATATATGGTATGTACAAGTGTTCATCACTTGTGTGATGTTGTCACCTCAACATGACTTTCACCATGGTTCTCCTAGAGGGTGAAACACAAGTACAAGAAAATCATCACGAACTCTCTCACATGATGTTGTCATGGAGTCACACACATGACATCCACCATGGCTCTCCCAGAGGGTGGAATCAAGGGATTTCACCTCGAATTTCTCTCATAGAGAACTCATTAACAAGGGATTTCACCTTGAACTTCTCTCATAGAGAAGAACTCATTACCAAGGGATTTCACCTCAAACTTCTCTCATAGAGAAGAACTCATTAAAGAGGATCACTGATACCAAGACTCCTCATTTAGGGCTGGATTCTCCACCATACCAAGCTTATCTTGAAAGTACACAAACTTTATCTTGGAGAGAGGCTTGGTGAGAATGTTTGTCGTCTGCTCATCAGTGCTGATATACCTCAACTGTATAGCTTTCCTCAATACTATATCACAGATATCATGGTATTTGATCTCAACATGCTTGGTTATGTCATGAAACACATGATTGACATAAAGCTTCACACAACTCTGGTTATAACAATGAATGATAGTAGGCTCCATTGATTGTCCAAACAATTCGACAAGGAGCTTATGAAGCCACACTGCTTCCCGAGCCGCCACACAAGCTGCAATGTACTATGCCTCTGCTATACTCACTGCTACAGATGACTGCTTCATGTTGCACCAGGATATCATCGTAGACCCTAAACTGAAGGATATGCTTCGCTGTATCTAGATGTATTTGCCTTGGTTCACACATGAATTGACTAAGTGCACTCACTGCATAGCAAATATCTGGTCTAGTATCGACTGGATACAACAACGATCCAATCAACTATCTGTACATCGTGGGATCCACCAGATCTAAACTAGTTGTAGCCTCTTTCAACTTGTGCAAGTTGGTCTCCATAGGCGTAGACATGGATTTGCAATCCATCATAACAATTATCAATAGTATACTTCTATCTTCTTTAGGTTCAGTAGGCTCCCTTTGAATCTTTAAGTACTTGCATCAACCTTTTGACCTCATCGACCAAGATTGCCTGCAACGCTTGCCTTAGATAAATGTTTTCCAGTGCACACCTCTGGTACTGTAGGGAGTTCAGGGTTGACCTCCTCGACCTCATTGCATATCACTCTATTCTGAATAGGTTTGCGGAGCTACCAATAACAAATCCAGATGACTATTTTGTGCAATTATGATCTCAGCAGCTGAAGAGGTCTTTCAAGGATTTAACACTTAGCCTTGCAATACAGTAATCTTCACTTCTTCTCAGTGAGTTACAAAACTCCCTCTTAATCCCTGCTTCAGAGATTGCAAAGAAGACTTCTAGAAGTGAACTCCCTCTAGCCACCAACTCAGTCCCATGACTGCAAGTTGTGATTTCACGCTTGATCATTTCTTTGGTCAGCATGACTTCCTCACAAGATGCCTCTAAGCAATTTCTCATCACCTTCTTGCCCCTTGATCTGTCCTAAAAGCATTTTAGAGAGAGATCACTAGCAGTTTATAACTATCCAAAGAAATATCAGGCTGGAATCATACTATTTCAAGTTACAGTATAAATACATAAGAATTTATGAACAATATTAAAACATGAATAAGTAAATCAACCTATAAAAGAAATTTATCAAAGAATCATAATGAAGGAATAAAGAAACTTATCTTTATTGAATTTTGATATAACTCTTTCTTCCATCTTTTACTCCTCTCGAGAGTGCTAAACTCAGCACAAGAAAAAACAATCTGAACAACTACAAATTTCTTAAATGCATTATGCAGTTAGCATGTAGAACCAACTCTCTCCAAGAGTTCAAGGCTCTATCATAGTTCATGCATTAGAGAATGATATCGATGTGACCAACTAATCACCATCGAAATTGCAATTCTCTTTTTATTTCAGAGTCACTCAAAAATCTTCACAACTAGCATGAAATAACTTGCAATAAATGAAATTTTCAAAGGATCTTATGCTAGTGAACACAATTCAAGAGAAACCACTCTCTCTCTTTACAAGATCCAACTAAATGATATAACTCAACAAACAAAGAATACTTATCTCTTTAAATATTCTAATGGATGCAAATACTGGACACAATAAGATACATTGCTCTTGCGCACAGAGCAACACACAACTTTCACGGCTTAAACACAGGCCCATGGCTTAGAATAGAAATTCCCTAGAATCCTTCTGAGGAGAGATCTCATCCACATCCACAAATGAAGCATGTTGATTAGGCCTGGATGGGCAATCTTTTGCATAGTGACCAAACTTGTCACAACGAAAACATTCGACTTTGGAGAGGTCCCACTTCTTCTTGAATGCGAGAGCACCATCAACTCCTTTATCTCTATTCCTCTTGAAATGTCCTTTCTTTCCACCTTTCCCTTCCTTCTTTGAGGATTGAGCGGAAAGAACATGAATGTCTTCATTTGTAGAGCTTCGACCAATACCTCTCGCAACCAACCTAGATTCTTCTTGAATACAATCTGCCCTCAAACGATCAAACTTGGGAAGTTTCGATCTTGCACTGATTCCTTGAATGTAAGACTCCCAAGATGAAGGAAGACCATTAAGGGCAAGCATAGTCAAATCCTTGACATCAACAAAATGACCAATAGTAGAGAGTTGATCTCTCAATTCAGAAATCTTCATGAAGTAAGCGATGACAGATTCTCCTTCCACCATCTTCACATGATGAAGTTGTTGTTTTAATGCAAGTGCCCAACTTGTGTTGTTGATTTCATACATTTCCTCTAATGTTTTGAACATGTCCCTTGCCATCTTCAACTTGGAGACAATTGGAACAATATGATCTTTAACGGAATCAACCAACATCTTCTTTGCCTTGATGTCTTTCTTCCTCCACTGCAACTTCTCTTCTTCCTCCTCTGGTTCAGGGACTTTGGTCTCCACAAACTCAGCCAAATCATTCTCTTCCAAGGTGAGCATGATTTTGAACCTCCATGATGTGTAGCCTCGAGTCTATCCCCAATTTTAAGACCGTTCACCATCTTGACTAAAAATAGAGATAGACAAAGATATGAAAAAGAGAATAGAGAGTATCGTTGCAATAACAAAACCTGATCACAATCTTCTTCACACCCGCACTGATACCATGTTAGTTTTATGATCAGATTTAATGCACAAAAATTAATTAAAAAAAAACAGACACTATAACACAACAGATACCTTGGGAAAACCCTCCTCTTGAGGGAGAAAAACCCAACAACAATATATCTCTTATATATTGAATCAATACAATAATGATCTCCTTTCAAGAGGCTGATATGCAGGCCCAAATACAAGCACCAATGAATGATGCAGCGCAGCAATACAAGAAGACAATTCACTAATGAAAAACTTAGCCTCTAATAATATTGAACTGCCTTGAGAAGAACTCACACTTGTGATGGAGAACGAACTAGGATGAAATCTGAATGATTCACAATGGGAGATATCATCAAATATATATACAAATGGTGGGGAAAGGACATGACCTTTCAAGAAAAGTCGGCCACAAGAGAGCACATCTCATCTAAGAATTGTGACCCAAAGGAAGGAGGACGACTCTAGAAAATCACATCCTTATGAAGAATGAGGTCGGCCTCATTAAATTGCAACTCTTCATCCATCGTGCCTCTTCATTAATAAATGTAATGGATGTCTCTTCATAACAACATATCGGTCTTAACAAATAAATGTAACTCTTCAATAATCGTGCCTCTTGATGACTCAATAAATTAAATAGCCATAGGCTATAATTTAATTTATCACAAGTAAGGAGATCACTGGAAGAAGCAGCCTGACGCTGCTAATAACATCAACACTTTTCAACTGGAATATGGATAGAAGTAGGGCAACCTAATATCCTTAAATCTTCAAATTTATTTCTTCTTACTTGACCACATTTCTTCCAGTGTAATTCTCTATTCAACTTGAGTGGGAACTCTACTCACTATCATAGCTTCAGCGCAAAAATATATAAATAACTTGCTCCATGATGGTGTTGTGAGGTTTGAGGAATGAAGTCAGCACTAAAAAGATTTCAAATGATTAAATCTAGAAAGATTTAGTTGACTTAAATTATGGAATGGAAAACTTGTTAGTAGGGCTAACAGACTGTCTTCAGAAAGTATTGACCCAACTTCTTTCCATTGGCTTAATAGAAGATCTGAACTAATAAATATGAGCATTAATACTTTCCCCATCACATTCTCAGTCACAAGGACTTTCTCTATGTTGTTTTATTTGCTTCAATATGCCCTCTAGTTTGCCCCAAGCCTCCTTTGAGGTCTTTGCATTGATAACTTGCAGCACCTATGATTAGTTTGGAGTGGGAATTATACTGGCAAGAGCCCTTGCATCCCATTGATCCCATTTCATGGTTACATCTAGGTCAACAAGTTTAGGAGTTGAATCATACACACTTCCACAAGTCTTTGTCGAGTAGGGCCTTTCCATTTTATGCTTCTAAAGATGGATGCCTTATCCTCCAATGTTCTCAATATTAATGAATCAATGATCTGATGTAGATGCCATAAATAAAGGAAAACAATTTTCCAGCATAAACAAGCTATCCAAAAAATAAAGATCTCCTTGATAGATTTTGATTTGAGCACTTCGCTAACGACCTCATATATGAAAATGAGCCAAGGCAGTTTGGATTTTTTCAACAACAAATTTCATAAAGGAAAATCCATTAATCTAATTCATTTCAAGAAGGGATATTGAAGTGAAACCTTGTAAATGTTGAAGCCATAATCAAGGACAAACTCGTGTACATCATATGGGACTTGACTTTTCCTTTCTTCCTGGTCTCCTGTGCCATGTAACTTAATTCTGATGTAGTGTGGGTTGTAACAAAGAAATAAAATGACATACATGAAAGAATATAAACTATAGGAGAGGATCAGATTGCGAAGAAAAATATTTACAATGGCAAACTTTTTCATTTCTCCATCAAGTGAATACTTTTTTAGAAGTATTCCATCAAATTTGAGTAGCAACTAATTTGACTCCTATATGGATGCTATGTAGA
Organism: Sequoia sempervirens; assembly: GCA_007258455.2. Lineage (NCBI taxonomy): Eukaryota > Viridiplantae > Streptophyta > Pinopsida > Cupressales > Cupressaceae > Sequoia > Sequoia sempervirens. The sequence continues at coordinate 220,761,019 of VDFB02000003.1, read as the reverse complement.
TCACACAAGTCAACTAGTTCAGCCATGTCATCCAGGTACCCCTAGTCTCGAAGGTGGCCAAGGTTGGCCCAAGGCCTGAGGCCATCTTGGGCATCAACCCTGACCCCAAAATTGGGCCTTGTCCTTGCTACAGTAGCAAGCCTTGACCATGTTGGCAACCAATGAATTTCTCAGAGTCACACTAGTCAACCAATTCACCAAAGTCTTCCTGGTAACGCTAGTCTCCAAGGTGGCCCGGGTCGGCCTTGGGCTTGTCCTAGTCATGGAGCTTAGACTTGACCATGGGATAGGATTGTCGAGATGGGACTTTGGCACGAGACTTTGGGATGGAACTGCTAGGATAGGACTCCAATGTGGGATGAAATGGCCGAGATGGAGATTCGATTGGGACCAATGTCTTGATATACCTTGTAGGTCACTCTTGTAGCTTTCTTTTGCATTGTTGGACATTTTGGATGGATGAACTTCCCTTTTTGATTTTTCCCCATAGTTTCTTTGACCAATGGAGTTTGATAGGGATGATTTTCTTTCTTTTGCTTTTGTATCCATTTGAATTTTGCTTGTCCATTGTTTTTTTACCAATTCTTTTGTTTCAATGACTTGTTTGTTTCTTTGATACTACTTTTCCTCTTGTTGTTGGTCCCAATTAGAGGGTGGAAATATGTGTGGATGACGATTCATGATATGGCTAGTTGTAGCGTTGGTAGCGGTTTTATCATAAAAACTCTTTGTGGTCTCTATGTTGATGTTTGCATTAGATAAAGTTGCCCCCATTATTATAGAGGTATCACTAATATGTTTAGATTCCTTAATTGTTGAATAACCAAGACCTTGATGCTTAGGATTTTCAATAATATGCACTGGTTCTAGGATACCCTGTTCATGTAGGCCTAATCCTCTGCCTTGATAATGCAGTTGTTGAAATTTTTTATTTGTAATAGGATATGATTTACCTTGGAAACAAGGTGCTAATCCTTCTCTGCTCTATTGTGGATCTTCAAAGGTGATAGCTTCTTCATTGGTAGGATAGCTTGCTCTAACAAAGGCATGTGATCCAAGTTTATAAGTGATAAGATCCTCCATATGTGGGATAACTTCTTGATTGATATCTTCGACTTGATCCTATGAAATATCAGATTTTAATGTTTCTTCAAGAGGTGTTGATGATTCACAAACCATGTAAAGGTCATCCTCATTATTCATTTTTGATATTCCTTCACATGATGTTTCTAATTCACAACTTATGTAGAAATCTTCTTCATGATCCATTTATGATGTCTCTGGATTTTGCTATGTCTTGATCATGTGTAAAGATGTTAAGAGTAGGAGACTCTTGTTCCTTGGTAATGATATACGAGTATGAGACTCTTGTTTTGAATGAATATCATCTACATGTCCATTAGGAGTAAGCATCTCATGGGTAGATGTATGTGCACTTGGTATATGGATTCGTTCTTCTTTTGGAAAAACTTGGATGTCTTGGAAGATATCCACCTAGTCATTATAATATTTTGATGGTAGGGTTTCTTGATCTTGACTTTGTGTGGTATTATCTTTGATATGCTTTGGTTCGTGCTCTTGACATGGATCAATTTCAAAGAAGGGATTTCTTGTAAAGGATCCTTGGATTTCCTCAAAATGTGGACATATGGGTGATAGCTCCTGGCTTAGATTTTCTACATTGGGTATAAGTGTTAGATTAAGAGTCTCTTGATCATCAATACATGCTGCCATGAGGTTGGATGATGTCAATATATCTTGGAATGGATCATTGCTAGAATTTGGTGATTGATTTTGATCATGCTTGGGATTAAATTCTTGATGTATTTCCTCTTTCTCATTGGATGATGTAGTAGAGACATTGTCAACATGATTATTGGTAGATGGCTCTTGATCATTGTCTTCAATATTTAAGATATTGTTAATGCTCTCAACCACGAGATCAAATGATAAGATTTCTTGAATTGGATCATTGTTAGACTTTGGTGATTGATTTTGATCATGCTTTGGGAAAGAGCCTTGATGTATGTCCTCTTGCTCGCTAGGAGAGGTAAAGACATCTTCAATGTGATCAGTGGTAGATAGATCTTGATCCTTGTTTTCAACATTTGAGGTTGAAATATTGTCACCGATATCATTAGTAGTTGAACCTTGAATGTTGTCTTCAATAGCTATTTCTTTTTTATCAATAAGGTCTTGGATGAGATTTTTGAGTTTAAAATAGTTTGATGTATCATGACCTTTTGCTTTAATATATTCACAATAAGTGTTGTTATTGTACCCTAGAGTTTTGAAGATAGGTTCGTAATTACCTGTTGATTTTGAAAGTGTAATAAGTTTAGCTTTGAGGAATGTGTTTAGCACCCCCTCAATTGGCTCCCCTAAAGGAGTGTATTTACATTTAGTGGTGTGATTGGATTGTAAGGCTTGTTGTGGTGGAATACCTTATTCTTGTGGGACATCTTGATTTGAGCTTGAGTTATACTTTGATATTGCATTTGAGGTACAAACATTTGATGTTGTGGATTGGGAGGTGGTTGTTGATATACGTCTTGATGTTGAACATGTTGCTAATGATATGAATCTATGCTTTGATGAGTGTCATGATGCTATTGATATTGTGACTCACTCTTTTGATGGTGTCCAAAGCGTTGTTGATAAAGTGTGTCAACTATTTTCTCAAGTGATTTTAGGGAAATTTCATGTTGTAGATTTTGATCTTGGGGGTGATTTTGAAACCCTTGGTGTTGTTGCAACACTACTTGTTGTTGTTGTGACTCTTGATAAGTTGGATTTTGATATGGATGAGGATTTTGATTGAAATCTACCATGTGACAAGATGCACTAATACCTTGATTAAGGGAATCCGTAGTTGATATATCATTGACATTTGTGGTATATGATGTCCTCATGGGTGTATAGAGTGGAACTAGATTTGGTTAATAGATTGACATGTTTTCTGGATGTTATGGTTGCGTGTTTGGGATGTTTTGATGCTCAAGACCCTAGGATAAGAGTATGAGTGATGTTTGGATGCTTTGGAGATGTTATTTTTGGGACTCAATATGTTGAAAACTTGGACCAATATTTCACTTCATTTTTTCTACAAGATATATTTTGAAAATCTACTTGAACTAGCCTTGAGGTTCAAGAAAATATTGATATCTTATAATTTTGAGAGTAAAGGAATAATCTAAGTTGTGTTTTTATTTTGAATCCCAAAATTAGGTTAGGGTGTTTGATTTTGTAAATGGATATGGACTAATGTTGAAATGAGTTGTTTTTGGAAGTTTGATTATTTCATTCCCAAAAGTTAAAAGCTTAACCAGTTTTAGGATCAATCTCTGATTTTCATCAGGAAATAAGGAAAAAGTGACAATCTTAGAACATTAGCAGTAATTTTTGACAAAAGTGACTAGATTTATGTCAATAGCGGCCAAGTCTGAAGGATAATTTTGGTAAGTTTTATCAAAAACAACCTTTGCTTGTAATTTTTCTAACTAGTAAATAGTGAAGGAAAAAGCATAATTTTCAGTCAAAAGCGACCAGATTTTTTGTCAACTACGGCTAGAACTTATGTCGACTATAGTAATGTTAGGATCAATATCGACAATTTTAGGTGGATTGCATTCTAGTTTTTCAAAAGCGGCAGGGTTTTGACAGTGACTGTCATAAACTAGAGAGTAGTAGCGGCCTATTTTAGGTCAACTGCAGTCATGTTTAGGTCAAAAGCGGCAAAAATAGTAGCAATAGCGGCTTTTGTTCAATTTTTTTTTCTAGTTTCCATTTTGGTAGTTTCTTTTTAACAAGTTTGTTGTTTTGATATCTTGTTTGGTCTAATTTTGTTTTGAGAATTTGGCAAGTGATACAATACAACACAACAATCAAAACAATTTGACTCTAAATGTCTATAGTTTAAGTTTCTTTTCACAAAAGCTCAAAGTTTGTGAAATTCAAGATACTAAAACCATAGTTCTCAATGTTGACTTTGGTCTAAAATGTGACTTAAAATGTAATCCTAAATATTCATAAACCTTTAGAGATATTTGTTTAAGATATCTTTTAAGGAGTGCAAATATAGGGCTCTTTTTAAAGGTATTCACACTAAGTCCAAAGGGTTTGAGATTTGATAACCAAGTTAAATGTTTGTTTTGATGTGTTCTTTTTTTAAGATCAAACAAAGTGTTTGATGTCAATAAAATAACTTTGGCATACATCAGTCAAGTCACCTTAAGTAGGTACACTCTTTTAGGTAGGCTTACTTTGTGCCCTGAAGGGATGATTTTACATGCAATTTATGGAGGAGTGTAGAGGTTTGTTAAGAATGAACTCTTAAGAGCTCTACGCCTCAACCAAAAATCGAACTTGGTAAGTAACTTCTCAGAAACAAAGTTTTGATGCACCACTTTCAAAGAACATTTTGGAAAACATGGATGGCTTCTAAAGTAAGGTATTTAGTGACAATTGTGAACACCATTACGTATATTGATTTTCATCCCACTTGGCCACTTAAGGCTCTTTAATCGTTCCCCTCCACTTAAGGTGTAGGATTAGATGCAGTATGTTATACGTCCTAGATTGAAGCTACTTTCTTACGATTCACAACCTTTAATATAGCCTGCCAGTAAATGTGCTTTCGAGACCTTGTTATGAGTTCTCCATTATGGGATGTGTCTCATAGCAAGCCCCCTCTTTATGGATGACTCAAAAAAATGCAAAAAACCCAAAATAAAAGATGCAAGGGGAGAGGATACACACTTGGCTTGTCAATCACGGTAGAAACATCATACAATTTATCACAATTTATTTTTAAATCCCAAAAATTGAAGTGTGAATTTTGTCAATTCATTTTTTATGTGCACCAAATTGAAAGTATTTGAGACTTCAGTCAAATACAGAAAATGTGCAAAACAAAAAGGATTTGTTCAGTTTGAAGCATCAATTATTGAGTGTTTCTAATAGCCTTGTCTTAATGTGGTCAACAAAAGAAAGATCATTTGTCCATCAACAAAATGAAAGCGCTTGGTCAAAAGAAAAAATTTCATTTTAAGAACACTAAATTGAAATGTTCTTCTAAACTACAAAAAAAAATTGAAAGTTGATTTTAAGACTAAATCAAAGTGTGCAAGTTGTGGGGTTCAATTTTTAAGCACCAATTTGAAAGAGTTTCTAAACTAGGAAAGCTTTCAAAAAGTTCATTTTAAAACACCAACTCAAAATGTGCAAGTTGTGAGGTTCAATTTTTATAACACCAAATTTTAAACGTTTTCCTAAACTAAGAAAGCTTATAAAAACTTAGACTTGGACCGTTCGCCTTCTGTGGAATCAAAGTGTTAGTTTTGTTTTTTATAAAAGATGGTGCCATATTCCTGCAAATGTTCATCAATAATGTTAGAACCTCCCAAACACAACAAACAATCAAATGTTAGGGTTAGACAATTAATTAAGCATCAAAACCCTACAACCTAGACTAAATTGCAATGTAAGTTAACTTTAGGTGCACCAATGGAAAATTTAACTATACAAAAACTGAAAACCACCTACACCATTGTAAAGATCATGAAATTCTGCCCCATTTAAAAAAAACATTGAAAAATACTTCTATATGACCAAGATATGGTTGTTTGAAGATATGGTATAAAAGTATTGATTGTCAATCAATAGTGACCCTGCTTAGGTCAATAGTGACCCAGAAAAGTGCAATAGCGGTTAGAAAAAGTGCAATAGCGATTGGGAAAAGTGTAATAGTGGTTGGAAAAAGTGCAATAGTGGCCTGTCAAAATCTTGTAGCTTTCACATGAAAAAAAATATCAACAATGTTTCGGGAAAATGCAATCGCATTCTAGAACCTGCAATTGCTTAGGAAAACTCAAGGAAACGTTAATGTTAAGGACCAAGGTCCCACCGGGCGTGCCAAATGTTATAAGGGGGAAATCAAGAAAGCATAAGGAAATCAAACATAAATGATCAAACAAGATTTAATTCAAATGAAAGATAGATTCATACCCATTACTCATGAAATGAACAATACAAGATTACTGAATTCAATGAAATTAACCAATGCAATCAAAGAACAAAATGATGAATTCAATTAACTATATTGTTACCCATCTCATGTCGAAGTGTATCCACAACGATGTTGAATTGCATTATATTTATGTGAAGCCTCCATTATGCATTGCAAAAGCTCTAATGTGTGTGAATGGTGATTGAAGATGTGTGTAAAAGCTTTTTAAGAAATCAATTGTCAATTCAACATTACTTTGTTGCACAAAAGATGTCAATTCTCTAACCACTTTTGAGGATGAAGAGGATTGTTATATAGATTTTACGTTTTGAGATGAATGATTGAGATCATGTAGTAGAATATCTTGATCAACGGTTCAAAAACGTTGAGAGGAATTAGATAAGAAGAATCAGTGGGTTTAGATTGCACAATCGGTGCAATTGATGAAATCAAGTTGAGTGTTTAGTGGAATTGAGGAAATAGATTGAGAGGTTAGTGGGATTGAAGAATAGATGAATCAGTTAGGAAATAGATGGATTAGTTAGCCAATCAAAGTGAGCAATTGGTGGCCATAATTTGCTCAATCACAAAAGGGGGTGAGGGTAATTAATTAATTAAGCTTTTTGAGTTGAATGTGCAAGTCATATTTGACTTTTACAAATAAAGTTATATTTGTTTGTTGATGATGTTTGAATAATTAATTTAATTATTCTATTTAGAAAAGGGGAAAGTGACTTAATTAAACTATTAAGTATTAATAATTTAATTGACTTGAAGGAATATGGTATATTAGCGACATAATTAAATAATTGATGTTATTTAATTAATCAAGAGGAATGAAGTTAGATAAATGATGAGATAGTGAATTAATTAAATAAAAATTTAAAGATTATTCAATTGATAAAGAAAAATAGGGTTTTATGATGTAAATGATGATTGAGGATGAATTAATGAAATAATGTTAAATCACTTATTAATAGATGAATATAAATTTTGATAATAATTAAATAATAATGTATTATTTAATCATTTAGGGAAGAAGGGTGAAAGTTAGTGTTGTTCGCCAGTCAAGACAATTTAGAGTATCTACATCTAGTTCTAGAAAAAAATGCCAAAGTGTAGCCTAGAAATTTTGATTTTTACTCTTGAGGATCTTAGAAATTTTCTTGATACAAGCAATGGAAACAATTACTAGAGTGTAGAAGTGTGCTTACCTATTTAGGTATCTCCTGAGAATTTCCTTGTGAAGGAATTCTACTTCTACCTCGACCCAACTATCTATCATAATTATACTTCTTCAAGCCCTGAAAACCCATAATTCTTGTTTGCAAATGTGTAGAATAAATGAATTTGGTAGCCTTTTTCCCTTCATATACATCAATATTATCTCACTCGGCTCTGACAACAATTAATGTAGGGTAGGTAGCTTCGTTGGCACCAACTTTCAAATTTGCACTGTGGAAAAGAGAATCAGGACTTTGGTTGGTTCTTAAAACCTTGTTAGAGTCCAAAAAGGTTTTAGAACCTCAATTAGTCTTTGTTTTAACCATTTCTTTTTTTCATCCTTTGCTTAATTTTAGAGGACTTGAAGTTACAAGTTGTGTGTTGGGAGCTGACAAGGTTGTGAAAACCCCATCGAGTTTCAAAAGAGTTGTCACAACTCATAAAAATATCTTTGAGATTTTGAAAGTATGTCTCATTCCCTCTTCAACAAGAAAATATGAAGTTCTTGGTTTGGTGTCGGAGATCAAAAAGGTTGTGAGAACCTTGTCGGCTCCCGACAAAGGTTTTGAAACCAGTTGAATGAGTCGTTCCACTCTTTCAAAGATAAATTTTTGAGAGAACAAAGGTTTTGAAAACCTGGGCAGTTCCTCAAAGGGTTTTGAGAACTGACTTAAAGATCGCCACTTACGGAAAGACTTGAAGACGCTAAATAAACATTGAGAATACATAAACATGTTGGGGTTAAGGCGAGTTGTGAGAATCTCATCGGGGATCGATGTGGTTGTGAGAACCTTATTGGGTTCTGACGATAGTTTTGAAACTACCTTAGGAGGTTGATTTTGGGAAAAATGGCTAAGTGTTGAAGGATTTTAGGAACTCAAATAGTATGGTTAACAACATAGGAAGACTTGAAGACCCATAGGACTTAGATAGCCAATTAATGAGCGAAATGAGATTTTGAATGCATGTGAGAAAAGGTGGACCAAAACCAAGGCAACATAATTATATGCGAAAATCAATGTGGAATACAAGATTGACCCCCTAGATCCAGAGAGACCCTCCAAGAATGATTAACGTTGATTGTAGCCCCCCAAAGCAATGTGCAAGTGATTTTTACAAGTTGTGAAAATCAAAAGCCAAAATCATCCATTTATAACTCAGATATTTTTACAAATTTTTAAGAAAATAGCAATACAAATCTCAATTTTACATGAAAAATCAAATTCCTTGAAAAATTCTTATAGAAATTTAAAAAAATTATGAAATTTCGATAAGAAGGGTGAAAGTTATGTCCATCCAAATTCACTTACAAGTATGGCTTTAGAGAGGAAAAAATGATATTAAACAACATGATATCCAAAACATCTCAACTTAAACTCTCTGGAATGAAAAGAGCTTTTCGTTCACTATTCACACTTTAAATTTTGATTGTCCATTTGCAAGTTATGCCAAAACGAAATTGTCCCCCTCTTAAAAACACTTAAAAGGTTAATATAAATTATTAGCCATTATGTGACTATTTTCCTTAACATTTAATGCCGACCAAATATTAATTACATAAATAACTAATAACATTAGTTTTGAACGCCACAAAGGAGGCACCAAAGTCTTGTGTAGAAGAGAGTCATTCGGCATAGAGGTGAGAATAACGCCCATGTGGAAGTCAAAAGAGTTGATGATGTGGGTGTATGCCAAGTGGTGTTGACCAGTTTACAAATGTGGTGGGGAGGTCGTTGGCCAAAGAATCGCCCCATACAATATTGAACAAGCCTTCACCAAATAGAGTTTGAGCTAAGAATCCACATGCAAATATTAAATGTCATCTGCAGATGCGAACTGATTCAGAGGGATATGTGGCACCATATGGAAGAGCCATCGGAATGGAGAGCAAATCGACTTGAGGAGTTATGGGAGATTGTTGAAGTTGTAGTTGATGTGGGCGGATTGTGTCATGTAGGAGAATGGGTTGTGCAAACTACCATCCTCCCTCCATCTGCAGGCTTGCGCCAAAGATGATGATTGCTAGAAACAATAGATTGGCATGATAGAGAACAACGTGGAAGGGATATCATTGAGTGGAATTGGTGTGGAGTGCTTCACACCAAAGAAAAAAGGTAGGTCGTGAGATTTTGCAACCTTAAGATATTACAAAGTGATATGGATGTTGCCTCAGGAATATACACCAGATTGTTTGAGAGACCAAGTTGCCTGATCTATAATTTCTAATCCCCACGGTTGTAGGTATGTGATATGCTGGTCACAATTATATGAAATTAAATCACACAGGATAGATTAGGCCTCTCCTATAAAACTTGTGCCTTGACAATGGATCCATTGTAGGATCGACAACCTTCACATAAAGATTGGACCACAATGGGAATAATGTATCCCCCACGGGTATACCGTCCCATATCACTCCATAGAAAATCACGTGCCAATTTTTTCATTTCTCGAGCCTTTCAAATGTAATGGTAGTGTCTGTTTTGATCTATGATGCTTCGTTGATAGGGATATGTACAAGAGTCACTTTGATACGAGAAGGAACGTGCTCTCTGTTAAGTCTCAAAAACGTCGGTTGAAAAACCTCAAGAGGTTGCCAAGCTCTTGGTACATTTTAGGCTAATGAACAAGGTCAAATGGTGTACTTGAACCTTCTTCTCTTCAAGCTTTGCTAGACCTAGTACCTATGCAAATGAAGCAGACTTGAACTTTGTGTTTCCTACTTGTGCAATCTATCCACAATGGAAATTGGAAGTGGAAAGATTCAAGCCTAATTTGGTGTAAATTGTATAAGCAATATCAAGGTGAAGTTTATTAATATGTTCAGTTAACAGATGTAAGGTTTTGAAAACATATTTGATAAAATTAAATGATGAAATGGGAAAGACGAGTGCTTTGTTGGGTAAATGGAGTCAAAAGAAGATCTAGAATGTATGCCTTATATTGGTTGTAACTCAAACTGTTTGACACACTTATGTTGGTTTATATCTTGTATAAACGTGCAGGAAAGCGATTGACAAACTCTACTTATGGATCCAACTGACACAACCATGTTACTTATGATTTATCAAAAGGATTTTAATCCTTTCTTGAAGGAACTAGTTGAATAAATCACACATGAACAATAGATGATACCAAATTGGAGACAAAATGTTAATCCTAATTATATGGTTCTTCTTACTGATCCAAATAACACTTCCAGATTACTGTGATTGACTAAAGAGATTTTAATTCTTTCAAAGAAACAAATTAATCACATCACACAAGAACAACAATTGTGCCTTGATAAATTGAATACATACTTGATACACCAATTTAAATAATAAGGAAATATTAAATTAGAGACAACCAAATAATTGTATATTTTCAACAAAAAATTGATACTAATATGAAGCCACAAAATCATAGATTTTTCATTGATTTCCTCAAAATTATACTTGCAACATAGTCTTTTGAAATGTAAACATTATGAAAGCCTTCTGCTATCTATCTATCCCTATTTGCTTATATTTTTCTATTGCTATGTAACTAACTTATATATCAAAACTTTGAAGAGGACGCACCCCTTCGGGAATGTCTTTTGAAAACTAACAACAACTAACAATAAGTAAACATAACAATTAGACTCTAGCAAGCCACATATGGACTCTAGTGATATGATCTAAATAATCCTGTCTTAAGTGAGTTTTGGCATCTTCTGTGGCATTCCTCACAACAATCTCCATGGTTACCATTTTCTTCAAGTGCTCAAATGATTCGTCCAGTGTCGATTCTTCACTTTTGGTGACTTCCAAGGCTTTATGTAATATCACCTTGCAATCTTTTGTCCACTCGTCCCGACTCTTCAACTCTCCATTATCTGCAAATAATGTAGGCACTCCACTTTTTGTAACGTTAGTCAGTCCTTTTGCATCTGCCTGGAGTTCCTCATAATAGTCCTTGTCCTTCTTCACTATATCTTCAGCATTTGTGGTAGCCCCAGTATCAGAAACACCTGTCTTTTGCATTTCCCGAATCTTCTCCTGTATTCGGTCATTTAATCTTTTGTGATCCTGAACTGTAGCATAATTCTTGGAATGGATTGTCCATAGCTTATTCATCCAAATCATTAAATAAGCATGTCTTTTGTGATATGTTGTAGAGATTGTATCAAACTCGGGTTTATTTACTTGATCTTGTACATATGATCCTTCACCCCTATCCTTTGATTGTGAACTCTCCCCTTGAGTTAGTAACTTAGTAGATTCCTCCACTGTATTTTTAACCATATCCTTTAGGAAATCATTCTTCTTGAGTATCCTTTCATTATTCATTTTATACATCTCCTTTTCCTTAATCAACATTTGGATCTAAGCTTTATTTAATTTAGGAACATTGATGCCAATCTCGGCTGTAGCTATAGGATCAACCTCTCCAACTTTTAGTGTCATGACATGGCCGAAGGCTTTTTCAGTGTCAATAACTATAGACTTCTTATGCGGTGGGTACAAGGCCCAAATCATGAGAGAACCTTCATTAGGATTATACTTTAATCCCGTGTGTACACCTCTGTAACTCCTTCAGGACTAAGCTTGTGTGTAGCACTGTTATTTTGTAAGAAGCTATAAAAAACAAGAGCAAAATTTAGATCCAAACCTAGAAAATCCATTACAGATCCAAACCTAGAAAAATCATTACACCTGACTCCTCCAATAATTTCCTTCCTCTCTCTGGAGTCATATCTTTCATCTCATCTTCTACACTTAACTTCAAATTATTCAACAGTTGATCCTCATTGTTTGGTGTTATGTTTCCAACAGATTCTCTTATTGATTTTCCCTTTTGTTTGTACAAGAAGGCTCTGAATTCTAGGGACTTTACAAACTCATCATCAGCTACAAAGGATCTATAAGCCATCTGCCTTGTGTCTGTGTCAGAACCCTCTTCAATTTCTGGCTCTCTAAGAGGAGACTTATAATTCTCAATTCTCAATCTAGAAATTTTATCAGTTGGGCCCCTAGACTCTTCATCATTAGATGACTCCTCATCAGAGGATAATAGCTTTGCTTCTTGCATTTCTTTCATCCTTTGATCTACCCCTATTATATTCATCAATAACCATCTCAACTTCTTTCTCCTCCATGTTCGTGATAATGTCATCATATGGATAAGGTATGTGATCATATCCACCCAAATTTTCCTTTTTTCTAGGAAAATAAATGTATTCTTTTGGATCAAACCCTTTCCTTGGTGGGGCCCTTTTCAAATTGAAATGCATTAGCTTATCCAAAATCAAGTCATACCCCTCTTTTGATAGTACAGTGAAATCTCCAAAGCATAAAGTACTAAGCATGAATGTCTGCTTTCCAAAGGAACCTAGATTCATAACACTTGAGTAGTTCATATGTCTAACAATCTCTAAGTATGCAATTCTATCTGGTACTACCTTTGGAAAAATGAATGGTGTATCCTCAAAACCATAAACCTTGATCATGGTGGCATCCTCGAAGCAGTACCAATCACCCCAATTGTGATCAATAAGCCCATTGAAATCCTTGGGTCTGAGGAACCTCTTAATTTCATCAGATAATGAGTAATCACAAGGATAGTTGAAAAATTTGTACAATGGCTTGACAAAATACTCTTCAAAATGAACATAACTTGAGTTGACAAATCTGCTATCCCAAATAGCAGTCCATAATTGTATTGGCAGTAGTTTACCCTTTTTGTCAAATTTTGTAATCCTTAATTCCTCTGGCCACATCCCTATTTCTTGCCCAAAATACATTATTATATGCATGAAAATAGAATAATGCCTGAAATACAAAACAGGGGATCCATTTTTAATTGCCATTAGTCTTGAATCAATTCCTTAAAAAGTATATGAAGCATAGTCAAATGGCCTGGCATTATGGTACTGAACATCGACAACAATCACCATTGGTACAATTGACATAAAATCAGGAGCCTTAGTCCCTAACACTTGACACATCGAGAAGTGTGTGTATTTTAAATAGGGCTCAAAAAAGTTGACATGAAAAGGAGGCCCATCATTTTCATCAAGTGGGACCAAACTTCCATCCTTCTTCGGCCTATGCAATGGTAATCTCCGCCCCTTATAGGTTGTATCCATTCTCTAGAATTCTTTCTCTAAAACCTCATGTACAATAGTTTCATCACATGTGCCATCTAGGTCAAAAAATCCACAAATTGTAGCTTCCGACACATGTATAAAAGGTTTACCCAGTGAATTGGAGATAGCCTTGAGGTTTGGATTGTAGTGGGTTGCCAGGAGTTTTACAGTTCCACATTTACAAATACGTTAGGGACAACCAATTTACCCATATTAAAGTTCCAAGGATTACATACTGGCTCGAACCTATCCTTCTGATGATAGTGAAACATAAATAGCTCATAACCTCGAATAGGGGTCCATACATCCCCTATGTGCCTGCACTTGTCTTCAAATCTTTCTACTTCAGCCCTAAGTTGTGCAGAACGCTTGGCTTTTGGTCCTGAACCAGGTAATTGGTCTATAAGATCCTGGTTCAATTTTCTCTCATTTGTTTTTGATTCATCCCTTGTTTCAATTTTTTGTTTCTTACCCCTAGGTTGGCTACCCTCACTCTATTGTTTTCTACTCTTCGACTTCCCAGAGCTTGAAGCCTCCATTTTATCTTCTCAAATTGATAGAATTGAAAATATAATTGCAGGGAATTCAGAAGCTTACTTGAAAATTTTCGGTTGCACAAAATTCTTTGACCTCTGCCTGCTCTTCTATTCCCTTCGCTTCCAATCCTGAAAATTATTTTGCATTATTCTTCTGTCAATCAGAGAATTATCTATACAATGTACATCTGTGTGGTCATTAATGTCCAATTTTGAACATGAGTGTAACAAGTTTTTTGAATTTCTCACTATCAGACGAAATGATTAGATCGGTGAAACTTATTCAAACTTTGGTCGATCTATGTATTTTTACCAAGCTGAATATTCATTAGATAGAGATCATCCTTCATGGTCGAGAAGACCAAATAGTTCTCCTATCAATGCTGAATAATTGGCTTTTCATTTGTTTTAATTCGTATCACCTTCGAGAAGAGATTTGTGAAGTCACTTCGATATCAAAGTTGTCGCCAAGTGTCACTCCGATGAATTTTGATCCATTCGTATTACCATCGGCATGAGAATGGGCATTGCTAAGAGATCTGAAAGTTACTCTGATGTCATTAGTCTCCCTGACATGTTTCTCTCATTACCCTCTTCCTTCAGATGAATCGGCAAGACTCACCGAAATCACTTTCATCGGTGTAACATATGAAGTTGGAAGGAGAATGAAAACTCACTCTGATAGCACATGTCTCCCCGACACGTTCCTTTTGTTTTATTAGTGAGATGAAGTGAATTTCTTATCGATGAGGGTCCATCGGCATGACATGTATGCTCGGGATGACTTGAGGATTTCACTCCGATAGTATTGTTCTTGCCGATAACCTTTTCATCGATGGGACAATAGGCCTTGTCTTCCCGAATATGCATTCTCCTAATTTGTTGATCACTGTGACAATGTTGACCTTTTTCCGATATGCAAGAAATGTCTGAATTGAAAGGTTATAGCTTATGGGTCAGAGAGACATGGACCTAGTCACGCTGATATGAACTATTTGTTAGAAGCTCTTACTCAATGATGACCAAAGGGATTTTGGTGTGTCAAAAGGTCAAATCTGATGGGGTCATTGGTGGATATGGTCTGTGGAGTGGATTATAGCAATTTGTATTGTTCTCTGCACTTAGAATGTGGCTACCTTATAGGGTTCATGATTGTAAACCATTAAAAGTGTGAAATCTTTTTTACATTCCCAACACTCGCATAGCTCTGATATCATGTTGGATAATGCTAAGATCAAAGAGAATGAAACAACCTTCCACAAGTGAAAAAAATATGAGCACAATAGTATGCCTATCAATATACAAATGAAGAGTGTAAAATACAATGATAAAGCCTTGCATATATCTAAGCAAAGTAGATGAGGTAGGAAGGTAGGACTGAACAACTAACCCTCCAAAGATGGAACACTTATGAGATCACTTGACAAGTGTGTGAGCAAGTGTCAAATATACATGCAATAAGTGTCTCAAGTGATGAGTGTTACACCTCAATTTGTGTAATTACTATTTACTATTATTGTGTAGGGTAAAATGTGAATGTATTGTGAATTCAATGGATGAATAAATTGTGTGTGCTCTTTGTTATCGCTGCCTTATGAATGAATGTCATCTCATTTAATATTATACATGAAGGAATGCATTTATGTGATTGGATGAATATTGCATTAATATTCTAACTTTGGAGATGTATTATGTATACTACATATTTTGTGAATAGTTGACTGTTGTGTGCAAGTGTTAGTGATTGCAGGTATATGTTCAATTCCTCCAAGCAAAGGGAAAGTATCACTCACGAGAAGGTCTTGGTCGGGTAACTTGTAACGCAACCTATCTAAGCTTACACACACCACAGTAGAATAATTGAGTTGGGTTATCATGTGGGAAGTAGGTAAGTCATCCTTAGCATAATGTGTTTGCATTAGAAGGGTCTTGATTAATACTGAATGCATGCCTAGATGATGATTATCTGTTTGAGCTTGTGAGTCCTTCCTTATGTTACTGTGTTTTTTTGTGTGGTTGAGTGTGTATTGGGATATATGCATATATATGCATATGTCGACATATACATACAATGGATATAATGGGATATCCATGTAGTTGTACGACTATGACGACATATATATAGAGATGCATATATGTACATATAAAAGATTATTATAATACTATGATTTTCTATTTGCTTGATGGTGTGATCGAACGTATATATATATATCCTTACTATATTCACAAGATAACATTATGATATATAGCATCGATTATATATATAATCGATGCTATATATCATAATGTTATCTTGTGAATATAGTAAGGATATATATATGCCAATAAAATTGAAGTCCTTTTTTGCATATATATGGGAATATGTATATATATATATATATATACATATATACATACACGTAAGCATTAATGCTTATACAAAAGAGTGTATATATATAATATGTATTAATATAAATACATATATTACTAAATGGTTGTTGTATATATTTGAAAATATGTAGAATATGGTTTTCTAGAAGTCAAGGCACTTTGATATAATGTGTTGCGTGCAAGTATGAAGAGAATAAAGTGCTGCGATTAAAGAGAAATGCCAAGTATTCCACCACAAATATCATTAAAAGTAATTATGAGAGAATTCATTGTATATATGTTGCGCATGGAATACAATTTACAAAATAACTGAGCACATGTTAGCTCTTGCCATATAATAGGTTGAGGTCATGCCAACGTGTGGCTATCTTGAGTAGCGCCTAGACTTTGTCAACAAGAGTGAAGGCGCAACCATATAAGAGAAGTAAGATAATTGCTTTAAGATCAACTATCTTAAGCAATGAATAGCAGCCAATTTATAAGGCTATATATATGGCTTTTGATGTCGATTATCATGAACAACTTAGAGGTTGAATTTGTGAATAGTTATGATTGTATTCTTTGGGCTGCATTTTATGCTCTTGTTGTCAACAATCGAAGAGTTTGTGATCTACGAACTTAGCACAACCATTAAGTCAATATTCAAGAAGATAATGAGTTGACACCTTATTGAAACTGTGGAAATGAGTGAATCGACACTTAGCATGACTTAGTCAATACTTTAGCTTGATAACACATTTTTGTTATTGAATGTTTCTCTAAAGGAGGAAACCGCGCCATCTATGAGAGAGCATAATAATGCTTGGTGCCACCTTTGAATCCTTTAACCTATAGAAGTTTGCTTTGAGATACAAATCAAATTCTATCACATGGAGATCTAAATTGGTCTCCAATTATTGTCGAATATGAGGGTCGATCTGTAGCTATTTAAGCTAAGTTTATGCTTACATGTTTGCCACCTTTTCTCTGTGAATCATGTGTTGTTGTGCATGCAATTTGCTGTCAATCGTATGCATAATCCTTTGGGTGTTTGATCTCCTACGTGTTGTATAAATAGCAACATGAGTTCATTTGTTTGGACGCATCATCATTCTTCATCTATGCATATTTCTTGTGCAAAATTCTCTACATTGTGTATACATTATGTCTGCAATATTCTGCCAATAACAGTTAGTGAGAGTCTTGAGTTTTAGAGTGAGATTATTATTATTTTGAGAGGATAATTTTCCAACTTGAGAGAAAAAGGTTATTGAGTCATTGTTGAAGGGTCAATACCAAGCTAGTTGTTGATTCAGAAGTGTTGTGACTGTAGCCAGTTGATTGGAAAGCTTATCATAGGCATGAGGATATTCTTCCCTTTTTTGCATTAGTGTTGAATGATTTACTTCTTGACTATTTAAACTAGTCTTTATAGTTACATGCATATAGAGAAAAGTATTGTTTACTTTGAAAGAAAGAAGATTTTTCATATACTGTTTGTGAAATGCTTATAATTACTCCAAAATAGGAGGATTATGTTTATCATAAGTATTACATACTAGATATGAATAAGCATGGGATGCATAAGGCTTATTCATAGCTTTAACCCTTTTAGTCAAAGAGGTGATACTCTTGAATGGAATCATCTATTGATACGCAAATTATTCGATTGATACCATGCATTGTGTTTGTAAATACTCCATGATAGGAGAGACTGTTTGTCATAGGTATTGTTATTATACTCGATATGATTAAACATGGGTAGGAGAGCTTGTTTTTCATAGGTATTGTTATTATACTAGATATGATCAAACATAGACAAGCTTAAGGAACACTCATAGCTAGATATTTAAATATACTAGATGGCTAGTAAGTTATTCCTGGGATTGTTATCTAGTGAAGGGAGGGAAGTAGTAGGTTACTCTCGATATTTTTATCCAGTGAAGGGAGGGAACTAGTAGATTACTCCTGGGATTGTTGTCCAGTGAAGGGAGGGAACTAGTACTTTTCTTTATGAGTTGTGTTTCCTTAGGTTGTCAAAGAGATAGGTTATCCTGGGGAATAGCTTGCCCATGGAGAGGGATTTCCTAAGCATAGATATAATGGCCTTAAGTCAAAATGAGCTTGCCATAGTGTAGGTGAATGGTAGATCATCGCTTGATTATACTGAGCGAGAACACTTTGGCCAAAGTAGTGTGATTGTCCGAGACTCCACTATAGATAGTGAGATTGTCGATACTCCGTTGTTAGTTCACTGTATCCATTTAAATGCATGAGGGATACCTAGAATAGGTTATAAATCCTAGTCATTTAGGACACAACACTAAGCTCAGAGTGGTATGTGATATGGGGTTACCCAACCAATACCTTCGTTAAAGGATAGGGCCATCTATCATTGATAGATGTGTGGGGGACCGCATATGAGTTTGTGGTTGGAAGAAAAGTGCTTGAGTGATGCTTCTCCTCCTTAGCAAGCAACAAAAGACCAAGGTTTTGAAAGGAAAATTCTTGGACTATCTATATCTTATGCGACGAAGCTCAGTGGAGTTGTGTTTGTAATAATGTACATTCTTGGAATATTGTAATTTGTGAAATTATTATATTGGAATGGAATCATCATTGTATGTTGTTAACATCTTGGTTCAATATGATATCTATGCTTTGGGAAGAATTGTAAAATTACTTTGGAATGCAATGACAAATTGGAAATTGTGTTATTTCAATTATGAGTGTAATTTACATTATTGGAAGAAATTTTTTTATCGCTATGTCATGGCATCATGTTTTATTCACTTGAGGTGAAAACATTGGAAATTTTACTATGAAGAACACCGGGGTTGTTACATGTGGTATCAAAGCCAGGTTCAGCACTAGAACCTATGAGCTCATTACGTAAGTGTTACATAAACCTTATCGGAAGATAATGGGTGAAATGTTCTTACACCAAGATGGAAAGAGGAAAGAACATGGGGAAATAAAAAGGAAGATGAGATTCCTAGGAACTTGTTTAAGTTTGGGGCTACTTAAGAGTCATCCTTGGAATGAAAAACTCCTAAACCAACAACTTATTATTATATCCCCTAGGATTGCGGAAGATTATGCAATCGAATTATGTAGGAAGGTTAGGAAGTATAACCAATATATACCTTCACCCTGCTTGATATATATAAAACTCTGAGGGATAAAGAAGATTGACAGAATCTCCCTTATTGGTAGCAACCTACAGCTTCAAAGAGTCAAGGATTCTTGGTTTTAGGAAGAATACTATGAATCTATGAGTACATAATGATTGGCATAATATGGATCATAGTAGAAAGCCAATAAAGGATGTATCCAAGAGGTTGGAGAACTCTTGGCATAAATCTAATTCTTATACAAGGATAGAATCTTGCAAGAATAGAGTTAGTACCTTAGGAATAAGGGAAAATACTAGAATGGTTAGAAAAGAAGTAATCGACAAAGTGGAAATATTTCCACCAACCAAAATTGATGAGAACAATTTGGAGTTTTGATTAAGATGAGAAGGGAACCAAACAACCATGGTATCTCTAAAGGTTATGAGAGAATAAGTTACCAAGAGTTGGGACAAAAGTCACTTGGAAAGGTGATTGTGAGAAAGAATCTTGAAAAGGTAAATCATATTGATTTGACAAAGATTTGGATAGTACATAGATTGGTTGGAGTATAAGCAGAATTCACCAACGTGTCAACAAAAATCAACATATGTCTAGAGGTTCCAACAAGGAAATGGCATACAATATGATGCTATGTGTCAAATCAATAGAATTTGTAAGGAAACAACACTCTAAGTTGAAAAGTACATCAACACAAGAGGCTTTGTGGATATGGATATTCCTCCACCAAAAATGATATTGGAAGAGTAATGGATTAATAGAGTGCCTCTTAACTTGTAAAGTTGTTGATTATTCATTAGATCTCCTATTGGATGATCCAAAATGTTGAATCTATGAGATAGAAATCAATGATGAATCTAAGTTTGGGAAAAAGTATATTCAAGGTATGCCATTGAGGCAAGAAAAAGGCAATAGAAAGCCAACAACAAGGAATACAAAATCATTTCGAGAAAGAAATTTTTTTGCTAGGGGTTCAACTTCTAGTTGATCGAATGTTGTGAAAACACTAAGGGGTGAAGGGAGAGAGTGGATTGACTCAGATAAAGTACCCCACCCAACAAAAAAATGTGGGTATGTTTTCAATTTGGAAGAACTTTGACTTCTTAGTAAGTCATGATGACAATTGAGTCATGTACTTCATGGCCACAAGGAAAAGGTATTGGAATTCTTGGAGAAAAATAGTGGAAAGCTCAAGGGTTGTGACCTATTATCACACCATACCTTGCATATATATATTGATTGCAAAATCAAATGCTATTATCATTGTTGCCTTAAAGAAAGGATAGGTAGATTATAAGATCATTTCCTATGGGATTGGCAAGGGAAGATCTAGATTACTTTTGCTTTGTAAAGAAAGTGTCTTACTACTCCTATTTTCCTTACAATAAATAGCTATTGTTGATCTAGTCGTAGATAGTTAGATTGTGTATAGTGTGAGGTATGAAAATATCATGAAGTGACTTGGCACTATTATCTAACTATGATAGAAAACCTTGGGGATAATAAGGTTTAGCTATAAAGCCAAAGAGAAGGTATGTAAGATATGATGTGATGTTATGGGAACCACATCAAAATATATTTATTGGAATGATTATTTGATCATTCTCAAATGAGACCCTAGGTTTAGAATAACCTAATTGAGATGAGAAGTTCATTTGAATAAAGAGAGAAACCTTAGGTTAAGTTTTACCTATTGGGTTGGAATATGTACTAGACTACTCATTAACACCTATAGGTTGGGAATAACTTACTTGGTTGAGTTGTACATTTGGTCTTGATTGGAACATATAGGGTTAGAGTAACCTATATAATCAGACTAGCCATTGGTTGATGACTTAATCTAAAGATTAGGGTACACTGAAGGTGAGACTCACTTGTGTGATTAAGTGAATCAATTGAGTTAATGAGAAAAATTCATGCTTGGAAATTAGGTATGCAATTAAATTTGATATCTTCTAGGAACCAACATGATTGAATGAGGATTAATACTCGAAATTAGTACCAATTCTTATCGAGAAAATTAGATTGAGTTGAAAGATGGATTACATCTTTGAAAATAATTTGAGGACAAAAGAAATCCATGGTATGGATGTCCTAAGATAAATGGGATTTATCTCCACAAAACTCCTAACCATTATTGCTTGGGAATTAAATGTGGAATGAGACCACAAAATATGTTTTCACTTAGTCAAAGAATAGACTAATATGGAATATAAAAGTGCCTATGTACCCAAAATTTTGGAGAATTAAGGGATGGAATGAGGAAATTAATGCCAGAGGTAGGACATTGGAGGGATAGAGTTATTTTCCGGGAGAGGAACCACTATAATCTGAAAAATATGGAGTAACAGGCTGCACGAAATGTGGCAAGTTAATGTCTAGTGAGCTAGGAAATGAAGACAAGATGTCTCATTGGCAGGACATGTGTACTCTCTTGAGATTTCAGAGGGGTAGTGGTAGAATGCAAGAAAATTTAAACCTATCTATGTCAGCAGAACTAACATAATGTAGTGGTGGACAAACTCACCAAGGTAACCAACGTTGGTTGGAAAGTTGACTTATGGGATTTTGGTCCTAAATAATATGTTGTGTGAGGTAGTTGTTTAGTATTCCTGAGAAGGTTTTCTCAGTTGAGAACGGGAAAATAATGATAAGGTTGTGTGGACCATGATCATACTAGAAGACATTCAATTGAATGAATGTGCAATATATTATTGTAGTCAAATAGGCAAAAGAGGAAAATCAAATCTTAAATGATTTGTTGAGTACTTATAAACTTCTAACATTGAGGTTTGATCCATCATATGGAAACTCTATTAGGCTGAAATAGGCAAGGGAATAGGGTTAACCTTAGACTTTATTTTTGTCAAAAAGGAGTAATAGATCGAAGAGATCAATGAAACTTTGTCGATACAAAGCTTAAGTATGAAGCGGTATCAAAATTGGCAGATGTCTGAGAGCAATGTTGTGCTCAAGATAAACAAGTGGTCAAGAGCATTACTTTTGGATAAAGTAAATAGATAGGTAAGAGATGGGTGAACTCGACTTCTAAGTTATTTGAAGATGTAAATACCAAAGGGAAGGATCATACCCATGATGTAGTGCACAATGCATCACCATTCCTTTTCTATTTGAATTATACTAAGGATAAATTCGTGATCCAATAAGAACATGCTTTCTAGTCACTATAGTATAGGTGTCATGTGTCATTCATATATTATTGTACATGGGATGTACATATGAAATATTATGAATACAACACATAAGCTCTTGAGAGAGTAAGTATGTGTAAGACATACAAGTTTTCCCTATGCGATAGCAAGAACTGATGCTACATAGGATGAATGTTTATAAATCTTACGTATTTTGAGAATGCCAAGTAAAATTTTATTTGAATTTATCTATATGTTAAAGTGCTATAGATCATCGGGGATGATGAGTCACAAGGGGGGAAGTATGTTACACCCCAAATTGTGTAATTACTATTTACTATTACTATGTAGGGTAAAATGTGAATGTAATGTGAATTTAGTGGATAAATAAATTGTGTGTGCTCTTTGTTATCACTGCCTTATGAATGAATGATTTATGTGATTGGATGAATACGCAGCGAATGGTGGCTTTTCGCGGCGTAGGCCCACCAACAACACCACCTAATATTCTAACTTTGAAGATGTATCGTATAATCGTGACATTTCCAGGAACAACTTGACTATCATGATGTGCGTTAGGCAGGGATTGGCATATGTCTAATTCCCTCTGTGCAGAGGGAAGTATCACTCAGAGAAGGTCTCACAGATAACCAGTGCAATCTTAATCCTATCTCAGCCATACACACCACAAGGCCAGAATAATTGAGCTGAGTTATCATGTGGGAAGTAGGTAAGGGGATCCCACAATACCGGGTTTACAATTTTGGCCAAACTGACATTGAACTAGAATTTTTCTAATTTAAATCTCACTTTTAAACGCAAGTAGTGGCTAAACCATGAGGAATTTCTCCTAAGATGATGCAAAAGAAGGATTTGTGAAATTTGTTCTATAGATTCTAAATATATTTTGAAATTTTGGAATCGATTGCACTTTTTTCCATCTCTCCAAACTAGCTTTTTTCTAATAAACACCATTTTTAAGGAAATGCCCATACAATATAACTTTTTTTCCATGAAGGATAAAATTCATTTCTTTCAAATTTAAATGGTAACTACAGTGATATCTAGTGCTTCCCATTTGGTTTCTGAGGTTTTATTGAATATTTTTCCTTAACTGCTCTCGCTAAGTCAAACTAATTACAATTCAAACATATGGACTTATACAACATAATTTTTTTTGTATATATCAAAATTTAATTATTTTTTTGTTGGATCAAAGACTTCAATATCTAGTGCATTGATATAAATTTCAATTTTTTTTAATAATTTGCTATTTTTCCACATGTGTAGAACAAAGAGCTTGATATTTGGTGAAAAACCTATGTTTAATCAAACTAAAAAAACAAATACATAATAAAACCGAAACATATTAAAATTATATTCGTTGGATAGCTCATTTTGAGGACTACCATCATCCAGTTGGGTTTGCGAATTCTCCTCCATTTTCATCCTCAACTTGAGCTTCGAAGGGAAAAATTCTAGAGATTTTTGGTGTTAGAGGGAGAGAAGGGGGAAAAGAGGGGTTCGAGCGAACCAGGGTTCGCTCGAACTCCCTGGTTCTATCAAACTCTTTAGGGGATTCTAGTAAACCTTCCTAGTTCTAGCAAACACCCTAAAGTGTTTTCCATCCGAAAATACATTTTTCCTTCCTCAATGGAATTGTAAATCAATTTTTATGGGTTTACCATAAGTCATCCTTAGCATAATGTGTTTGCATTAGTAAGGGTCTTGATTACTACTGAATGCATGCCTAGATGATGATTATCTATTTGAGCTTGTGAGTCCTTCCTTATGTTACTGTGTTTTTTTGTGGTTGAGTGTGTATTGGGATATATGCATATGTTGGCATATGCATACGATGGATATAATGAGATATCCATACGAGTATGACGACATATGTATAGAGATGCATATATGTATATAAAAGATTATTATAATACTATGCTTGTCTATTTGCTTGATGGTGTGATCGAACATATATATATATATATATACACACACACATATACATATACATGTATACGTATGTATACATGAGTATAGAGGAGAATGTATATATATATGTATATATATATATTGTGAATATTGTAAGGATATATATATGCCAATAATATTGAAGTCCTTTTTGTATATATATGGGAATACATATATATACACATATATACATACATGTAAACGTTAATGCTTATACAAAAGAGTGTATATATATAATATGTATTATAAATACATATATTACTAAATGGTTGTTGTATATATTTGAAAATATGTAGAATATGGTTGTCTAAGTCAAGGAACTTTGATATAAAGTGTTGCGTGCAAGTATGAAGAGAATAAAGTGTTTCCATTAAAGAGAAATGCTGAGTATTCCACTGCAAATATCATTAAAATTAATTATGAGAGAATGTATTGTATATATGTTACGCATGGAATACAATTTACAAAATAACTAAGCACGTGTTAGCTCTTTCCATATAATAGGTTGAGGTTATGCCAATGTGTGGCTATCTTGAGCAATGCCTAGACTTTGTCAACAAGAGTGAAGGCATAGCCATATAAGAGAAGTAAGATAATTGCTTTAAGATTGACTATCTTAAGCAATGAATAACAACTGATTTATAATGCTATATATATGGCTTTTGAAGTTGATTATCATGAAAAACTTAGAGGCTGACTTTGTGAATAGTTATGACTGTATTCTTTGGGCCACATTTTATGCTCTTGCTATCAATAATAGAAGGTTTTGTGATCTACGAACTTAGCACAACCATTAAGTCGATATTCAAGAAGAGAATGAGTTGATGCCTTATTGAAACTATGGGATTATTCAACTGAATTACCATGTTATTTTACATCGATCAACAACTGTATAAGCATCGAAAACATATCAATGACTTTGTCTAAACCAATTTAATGAGTGAATCGACACTTAGCATGACTTAGTCAAATACTTTAGCTTGATGGCACACTTTTGTTATTGATTGTTTCTTTGAAGGAGGAAACTGCGCCTTCTATCAAAGAGCATAATAATGCTTGGCACCACCTTTGATTCCTTAAACCTGTAGAAGTTTGCTTTGAGATACAAATCAAATTCTATCACATGGAGACTTGAATTGGTCTCCAATTGCTGTCGAATATGAGGGTCGATCTATAGTTTTTTTAGCTGAGTTTATGTTTACATGTTCACCACCTTTTCTCTATGAATCATGTGTTGTTGTGCATGCAATTTGTTGTCAACTACATACCTAATCCTTTGGGTGTTTGATCTCCTACTTGCTATATAAATAGCAGCATGAGTTCATTTGTTTGGACGCATCATCATTCTTCTTCTATGCATATTTCTTGTGCAAAAGTCTGCATTTTGTATACATTTTTTCTGTAATATTCTAGTAATAACAGTGAGTGAGAGTCTTGAGTTTTAGAGTGAGATTATTATTATTTTGAGAGGAGAATTTTCCAACTTGAGAGAAAGAGGTTATTGAGTCATTGTTGAAGGATCAATACCAAGCTAGTTGTTGATTTGGAAGTGTTGTGTCTACAGGAAGTCGATTGGAAAGCTTATCATAGGCATGAGGATATTCTTCCCTTGTTTGCATTAGTGTTGAATGATTTACTTCTTAACTGTTTAAACTAGTTTTTACAGTTGCATGCATTTAGAGAAAAGTATTGTTTACTTTGAAAGAAAGAAGAGTCTACATATACTATTTGTGAAATGCTTATAATTACTCCATAATAGGAGGATTATGTTTATCATAAGTATTACATACTAGATATGAATAAGCATGGGATGCATAAGGCTTATTCATAGCTTTAACCCTTTTAGTCAAAAAGGTGATTTTCTCGAATGGAATCATCTATTGATATGACAATTCTTTGATTGAGATCATGCATTGTGTTTGTAAATACTCCATGATAGGTGTAATGTCCCCATTTTGGCCCTACACTCTTCATTTGGATTTAGCCTATTTCTGGAAATCCGTAGGCTAAGCTGAGGTGGAAAATTAGGGTTTCCTCTTTCAGATATTGCTCAGTTGGCGTTTTGAGGTTGTTGTGTAGACTTACTATTTATAACAGTTCATTATTTTATACAGTGTCTTTAGCGATGTTGTCACTTCGTAGTTCAATCTTCTTGATTCGATATTTAATTTGGCTTTATATTTGTTTGATGTGAACTTACTCTTATAGGTTGGCTATTTTAGTAGAATCTAGTACAGCGGTAACATCATCAACAATTGACCTTAAATCATTTCTATCCTTGATTTTCGGTTTGGCTTTGGTTATCTCCATGGATTAATTTATACTTGAATAACTTTATGTTTCTCAGTTGTACCCCACACCTAGGAGTGATAACTTCATGTTGTTTTTAAAGAGGGGACATTATTGGGTCAATTGTGCATTTAATGATTTATTAAATGCTTTATTATTGCATTATTAAGTTGGATGCCTAAAGTTGATTAATATTTTATTATTTCAAAAGAGTGAAATGCTTAAGTGGCGTCCTTTGGAAGTTGAAGTGATTCAACTTCTTGGAATTGAAGGTCTCTTGTTTACTTCATTTGCAATTGAAACATATATTATTCTTGTTTTGAAAACTGGTCTCTTTGGGAAATATTGTAAGGAGTTATCTGTTAGTTTGAAATAGAATCCATTTAAGGAAAGCTTAGCAATTGTTTCCATTCTTGAACCTAGCTACTGGTTCCCTAGATATGGTGGATTGAGAGTGTGTTAGCCTTCATTGTTGGAGAATTTAGTATTTTTCAGTTTTTGAGCTTGCTGGTTCATTCATGGCTGAAGGTGATTTTCATTAACAGCTCTTTGTACGATTTTAATATGCTTCTGGGTATTGAAGATATGGATTCCTAGCACATGGGCGCCCCTTCCCATAGAAGATCAGAATTTATTTCAAAGTATTTATTTTTATTCTTGCAAAATCGCCCTTGCTAAGGGCCGTACCATGTTGGGAGCATTGGGAATTGTGCAAGTAAATTAATGGTTGCTTTTTGAAGTTGTTTCATCATCATGACATGGGCGCCTATCCTCCAGAGGTTCATTGCAATTGATTTCACTCAATTTGGAGGTAAATTGATAAAGTTATGTGCATTTCATTGATGTACAGTTTGCTGGTCTGATTTTTTGTATTCTCTATTTCTTATCAGACTTGTTAGTTTTTGATATAATGCTGATTTGAGCTTCATTTCTATATCATTATTGTATTGTAAGAGTTAGAGGAAGTGTTACTCTAACCATTGATTGATTTGGAAGCATATCTTTCTTATTTGCAGCTGTTTAATTCATTGTAAAGCTGATTAGTAGTACTAACAGCTATTTATTTTATTTGCTGCAATTAGTTTAAATTTCATACTCCCACGATTGAGTGGTTGAGTTTAAATAATCATCTTTCTTTAATTGTAAGTTTCCCCCCACTAAATAAGTGGTTGTGTGGACTGTATTCCCCCCACGTTAATAAGTGGAAGTGAGGATATAAATGGCTGGCTTGCCGCCTTTAATAATTTAGTAATCTTACCCTTTGAATGGTATACCTTGCTTGGATGCGTATTAGATGGTGTATAATTTCAGTTGATTTTGTTCCTAATGATCCTATGACCATATGCTATCACCCTACTTACATTGGGATCTTGGTGAACATTCTTGGTTAGAGTTACTTTCTATGCTGATTTGCATTTGGAGCTAACACCAATCAGTTATTGGTTGCTGATTTGTGTGTTACATTTTGGGAAAAAATTAAGGGGAATATTTCAATAGGAGAGATTGCTTGTCATAGGTATTGTTATTATACTCGATATGATTAAACATGGGTAAGAGAGGTTGTTTGTCATAGGCATTGTTATTATACTAGATATGATCAAACATAAACAAGCTTAAGGAACACTCATAGCTAGATATTTAATTATGCTAGATGGCTAGTAGGTTACTCCTGGGATTGTTATCTAGTGAAGGGAAGGAACTAGTAGGTTACTCCTAGGATTGTTATCCAGTGAAGGGAGGGAACTAGTAGATTACTTCTGGGATTGTTGTCCAGTGAAGGGAGGGAACTAGTACTTTGCTTTATGAGTTGTGTTTCCTTAGGTTGTTAAAGAGATAGGTTATCTTGGGGAGTAGCTTGCCCATGGAGAGGGATTTCCTAAGCATAGATATAATGGCCTTAAGTCAAAACGAGCTTGCCATAGTCTAGGTGAAAGGTAGACCATAGCTCAATTATATTAAGTGAGAACACTTTAGCCAAAGTAGTGTGATTGTTCGAGACTCCACTATAGATAGTGAGATTGTTGAGACTCCATTGTTAGTTCACCATGTCCATTTAAATGCATGAGAGCTACTTAGCGTAGGTTATAAATCCTAGTCATGTAGGACACAACACTAAGCTCAGAGTGGTATGTCGTATGGGGTTACCCTTGACCAATACCTTCGTTGAAAAGGTAGGGCCATCTATCATTGTGCGGAGAACCGCATATGAGTCTGTGGTTGGCAGAAAAGCACTTGAGTGATGCTTCTCCCCCTTAGCAAGCGACATAAGACCAAGGTTTTGAAAGGTGGATTCCTGGACTATCTATATCTTATGTGCCGAAGCTCGGTGGCGCTGTGTTTGTAATAGTGTACATTCTTGGAATATTGTAATTTGTGAAATTATTATATTGGAATGGAATCCTCATTGTATGTTATTGACATCTTTGTTCAATATGATATTTATGCTTTAGGAAGAATTGTAAAAAATACTTTGGAATGCAATGAAAAATTGGAAATTGTGTTATTTCAATTATGCGTGTAATTTACATTATTGGAATTTTTTTTTTATTGCTATGTCATGACATCATGTTTTATTCCGTTGAGGTGAAAACATTCAAAATTTTACTATGAAGAACACCGGGGTTGTTGCAATGAGGACATATGTCTCAATGTTGTGAAGTGAGACAAAAGCTTAAAATTCCTAAGTAAACTTAAGTTATGAGTGTGAATAGGTCAATCTTAGAAAGGTGATTAGCTAACTAGGTGAATAATGACTCTATTTAGACTAATAGTCGAGACCTAATATTTTGTCTCCACCTAAGTAGTGCTTAAGGGGGGTGTTGGTGTAAAATTCATGTTTTACCTTTATTTATGTCATTTATTTTACTTTTTAGGTTAATTACTTGCTTAAGTGGCGAGTTGGTAGTTAGAGAGGTAGTTATCTCTCACAATTTGTTATGAACTTTGAGCAAATATTTCCCTTCAATTTTTGAATCTTTTTTGTTCAAAATTTCTTTAAATACTCATCATTTGATGAATGCAAGTAGATCTTTTGACCTGCAATTTTGTGGTAAATTGATATTGACATTTTCACTCAGATTTCCTTGCTCCATTTTCAAACCTCTAATAGTCTATTTTCAAGCAAGAAGGTTTGCAAATTAACATATTTGCAAAGAAAAAATTTGAATCAATATTTATATTAGATTCACAAGACACCAATGAAAAGTATAATATATGAAAGTAAAATAGTGCATATTCACATACTAAGAATGAAATAATATCAATGAAGCTTTTTTTAGTGTCCTTATTACCTTTTAGCTCTTAAATAAAGGAGATGGAAGAGGAATTTGATACTATTAATCAATCAGATTAGGGCATGTTAGATTCAACATAGACGGGAGAGGAATTAATACATTTAGTAATTAGTTTATCACATGCTATTAAATATGGGATAGAGGATTTTTTTTTGTCAATGTCTATTACTTAGATTTATTTTAATTTATTTTTGTGTGCTTTATATGATTTTTTAGTTTAATACGTTTTTAAGTTGTATTTTTGAAGATAAGGAGATTAAATAACAAAATTTAAAGGTTGGGCTCTTTAAATTCTATTGTGAAAGAGGTGGATTACATGGTGTGAAAATTCACATATGGTAAATACTATGAGTGCATATAAGAGGTACATTTATTTTGTTTGATCCTATGTGCATGTGTTGACTTTGTTTGGATCAAAAGATAATAAATAAATAATGTTTTAGATCTATGTTGTCTCAAAAAAAAAATTATAGTTATAAACATGTAATATGACATTTTCTTCTATTTTATCATGTTAGACATATGTAGAAATACATAAGAAAAAACATCATACAACAATCATTTCTTCATAAGTGTAAGTGATTAAATTCTTTTAACTATATACAAAATTCATTCAAAGATTATATAATAGAGAAATTATAAAGAAATAGTCTATAAGCTAAGATGACAAATATTAATTCCAATAACTAACCTAAGATAACAAGGAGTGATAATTATGAAATTTTCTTGATTTTTTAAATTCAATTTTTCTAATTTGTAGATGCTTAGATATACTATTTTCTTCCAAAAACAACATATCCTATAATAATTTAAAATGAAATAAAAGATAGTAAAATTAACATAAATGATTATAAAAAATAAACTTATTAAAAAATGATTTAAATAAATCATAATGATAACATAATTTAATACATTAAATCATTTATAAATTAACAAGTGCGAGTACTTGTCTTTGTAGTATTCTAATTAGAGATTTGTAGAGTTGGAATAAAAATAAATGTAAGTTTAATTAATGTGAATAAAATTAACGGCAATTTTTTTTAATTGTTGTATTTTAGTTTTGACTTTTGTATTTTGTGTTTTGTTTGATTAATAGGGTTGGTTTTTTTAATATATTTTGGTTATAATATCTTGTTTGATGTTAAATATTTGAAAATAAAATAAATTGGAATAAATGTTTATTGTTTGGTGTTTTTTTTTCAAAAACATTAAAGTTGAATACATTTGAATATTTATATAATGAACCCATTCATTGAGAGAAGGAAGTAGTTTATGAATTATTTGTACTAGACATAACTATGACTAATAAAGTTGAAGTTGAGTTTGTTCTTTAGAATACATATTTGCTAAACATTAAATAATCAATGATTTATTATTAAAAATAATTCTTAGATTGATTCTAGTTGATTTTGAATTTGATAGTGAAATCTTCATATTATAGTTGAAGTTAAATATACTACTAATATAATAAATATATTATATTCTAATTTAATATTAATTATTTATAAATTGTATTATATAAACTAAGTAAATAGATAATATTGTAATATTAATATATTTTAAAATATTGTTATAATTATTAATATAGTGATTTACTATTATATTAATTATATTAATAGTAATAATATAATAATATTAATATTATAATTAACATAGTAGTCAATTAAGATAGTTTATTAATATATATAAATATATATGAAAGGAGAACCTACAAAATAAAATAACCTATATTATATTGTATATAAATATATAATATAAATTAATATTACATATAATATAAATTAATATAAACTATTATATAATATAAATTAATATATTACCTACATAATATAGGTTAACTTATTTACCTACAAATTATTACCTGTAATAGTATAAGATATAAATAGAAATAGCATATATAAATATATTACCTACATTAGGTTATATATTATCTTATATACCTATATATTATAGGTTATAATATTTTTGAAGAAACTACATATATATTAATATAAATTAATATAAAAATATACATGATGAAAAAATGTTATACCATAAAATATTAAAGCATAGATAAAAAGAATAATACAATTTTTTTATTTTTTTTATTTTTTTAATAGTGTGAATCAAATCATAAAATAGTTAATTGATTTTTTTGTAAATTTTCTTTAATAAAAAAACAACAATTACATACATAAAAAATCATTGTAAAAAAAAGTCAATTTTATAAAGAAAAAATGAAAAAATCATTCAATTAACTTTACAAAACTCTATCTAACATAAATATAAAATATTCTATATACTGCTGCTCAATCAACATTATATTTATATTTACATGAAATTTAATTCTAATTATTCTTCTATTATTTATTAAAAAATTATTATCCTAATTTCTTATTAAATCATTTCCAAAATTTCGCTCCAATCAGAAAATTACCAGCATGCCCATTGAGCCTATGGGTTCAATTGCTAGTTTATTGGGGTAACATTGGCATGTGATCCAATGCTTGTTATCCACGCTCACGTGGGATTGACGTGGAATTCACATCGGAATCTTTGCCCTGGAGTTGTGAATTCATATTTTACGCTCTCCTACAATTGATTAATTCCAATACAAGACCCCAAAATGATGTGATCTTGAGGTTCAATTTTTTGGTCATCCATTTTGGTTTTGGGGCTCAGGCAGCATGGAAGAATCATTCTGTGACATTAAAGGAAGCTCTAATGACCATGAAAACAATGTTCCATCAGAAGAGCCCTCACTTGATTATCACAAAGGATCTCTGGTTGGATACAATTCTCTCAACCACCTACTTCAATCCAATCTCTCACCATCAGTATACAAGGTATGAAATAATATTCGAGCGTTGTTGCAGCTTACTTCGATTATTTTAATCAGATTAAACTGAATTCATTAATGGATATTCTGATTTTTAATAAGAATTTGGTCATTGATTGTGCGTGCATTTTTCTGAGGCCAACACTGAACATGCCCTCCTGTGTTGGCTTATCCCATATATAAAAATGTGAAACTGGAATTTACTCGTAAGAGCAAATTGTTGGTTCTATTGAAGGGAGCAGATAAGTGTATTAACGCACCGAGTTCTAGTAATTGCAAACCCACATGCTATAATTAGGATGCTCAAATGATTATGAGTGGGTGAGGCTTGGGGTTCAAATGCTACTTAAGCGTTATTAGGTTACCCAAGTTCAAAACTTGCATGTTAAAAAATTCTCCAGCAGGGGATATGCACTAGGAACTGTCCAAGGCCAGGCAATCCCAGTGACCTGAAGATTAATCCCTATCACAACAGGAATTGGTCCAGTCCTACCGATTCCAGTCATCTGGAGATTAGACCCAAATATGAGGGGAATCGGCCCGGCCCTTGTGATCCCAGTCACCAGTTGCAAGGAAATCCTCCAGCCTTGCAAACGATAAAATTCTAATCTCTGGATACCGGGCTAGAATGCTGGGTTTGAGAGTTTATACTCGATATTGGACACATAATTAAAAGTTGCCTGGACAACCATTTCCTACAACTGTCGACACTCAGAAGAGTTGATTTAAGAAGACTCATATAAGGTTGTAGTGGATAATCCAACAGATTGAGCACCCAAAATCAAAAAAAGATTAAAAAGCATATGGACTGAAATTATGGGTAAAATTAGGGGAAGATGAATGCATTCTAAAGAGATCATAACTGCACGTGCAGAAACGGCTGTCCTTCACTGCATGGGAAAACTTTTAAATTTGGTATAAACACAACCAGTCATTAAAGTAAAATTTAGAAGTGGATTTTACTTGCCAATCACCTAGTCTTGGGGTGGAGGATGTTTGTCTCAAACACATGCTCTGTAACTGATAACTATTTTACCAGAAATGAAACATGCAAGGATCGTTTTTTCTGTAGTTTCTTTCTTCAAGCAACTATCTTTTCTCAAGTTGTTTCTGGCCTTAAACAAATGGCTGACCAAATGAGCAAACTATTATTCAATAACCATTTTGACATCCATCCATGACAATTCTGCCCTTTCATCTATCACACTAGGCATTCCATGGAGATGGACTTCTGTTTGGTCGGTCTCCTCTTTGGGTGTTTCACAGATTTTCAACTGTAAATTTGCTTCTGATAGGCTGATGATGTATTTCCTTCTGTACCAATGAACTTGACATTTCTATTGGAATTCATGAAGTAGAATTTGAATATGCAATATCTTATTATTTTAGGGAGTTGAATGCTTTGTACTATTGAATAATGATATTTAATGTTCGATTATACATGCATAGGTATAAAAAACCATGAAATGTTTCTTACCCCTGAAACATTTAAATCCCCATTTCTCCATTAGAAATGGTTTCCATTTTGTTTCCCATCACCTGTTTCTGATAATATAGCTTGTTAGGTTTCCATTTTCTAGCGTTACTAAAGTTTATATGCAGAGACAAACAAAGTTCTGTAAATGAGATCTTTATGCTATACTTGATGTGGTGATTTTCTTAATCGCTTTTGAACACTCAACCATATGGTGTTTGGAGGATGCAACTCTCTCACAGTCTGTGAATTGTAAAGTCAATTAATCAAACCTGTCTTCCTTAGGAGGAAATAAACCCTACATAGATGGGCCTGATGAACCAGCGGTTCACCAATGTGGCAGACTTATATGAGAGAAATTTACAAACTCTATGAAGGGAAAGAAGACATTCTAGTTATACAACTGATACAATTTTTCTTGCTCTTCTACAATGCTCAGCCACTACCAATATACAAAATAAATCCCACTATATCACAGAGAAAACATGTGTTCAAAAATTATTGAATGCAAAGGACATTGGCAGATTACAGAGCTTGGTATTGGAAATTTGGATAAGGAAAAGATAATATTGTAAAGGTAAATACATTATGATATTGCTATTATGATATTGCTATCAGGATTCAACCATGTAGTTTTTTGAGTCAAACTCATTGACCCATGTTTCATGAGTGGTGGTCACAAGAACCCAATACCTTCTATTTATTAAGGTAAATACAATTATGGTGTTCGGTAATTTCTTTCTATCTTATCTTGATCAAATATTTCACAAATTTCTAGAAAATTCAGTTAACTGATCGAGGATGACTTCTTAAGACCTCATTAACTAAGATACCACTCATCATAGTATATGGTTGGTAAGCTGTATGTAGCTACCTGCTGGTGGATCATGCTAAGGAAGTCCTAAATTTTAGAAATGCATATCCTTTCTGATATTCTACAGCCATGTAACACTTCAAACAGAGCATATGTGTGTCAAATTGGTGGGGAAGAGAAATTTTCTATAGAGAAAGAATACATGGTTTGCACATGAGAAATTC
The DNA here is from genome assembly GCA_007258455.2 of Sequoia sempervirens. Taxonomy (NCBI): domain Eukaryota; kingdom Viridiplantae; phylum Streptophyta; class Pinopsida; order Cupressales; family Cupressaceae; genus Sequoia; species Sequoia sempervirens. Next base: position 220,725,619 of record VDFB02000003.1, on the reverse strand, counting down.
AGAGCATGAATCATCCATTTGTCTATTCATAATTGAGATCCAATTAAGGTTAAAACACCGTTCTGGTTTATAGGACATCATTGATTAAAATTCAGATAATATAAAACAATTTCCCATCTATCAACTCGTGCAAAGTTTCCCTCTTTATATTTTATCAATTTTTTTTTAGGTGATGATATCTAATAGAAGAGACAAGCTGGAATCTAATATTAGAGATTTTTAGATTACGAGCACAGCAAGAATGCATTGCCTTTCAAAAGTTGGAAGGTTTAAATGCCAAGATTCTTGTTGGTTTGGATTCCAACAAATGGAATGGCATTATAACTAAGTTGTGGATTTTGGTACAAGTACGGGCTTCAGTTAGGGGGTAATGGAATTTTAAAATCTTTTTTTCCTTGGGTATGGCTACAGTTTCGTATATATATTATTAATTTTAGAATTATAAAATATGAAAACACCGGTACTCATAATTGCCAATAAACAAAATATTTAAATACCTTATAATTTGCAAAAATAAAAATACTCATAAATTCATAACTCAGCGATTTGCAAATGTCAATACAGAATGAAAATTACAACCAATATCTAATAGTTTTCATATTATTATTCATCAAAAGCATAAAAGTCAACATTTGCTTCAATTTCATTTGAACAACAATTAGCTGCAATGCACTCCCATTAGCCATGTCATGTGTAGAAGTTGCCTCATCTATAGAGACTTTGGCAAGCTATGCAATTGTCACATCTAGTTCGACACATTAAGGAGCTAGAGCCCAATTCTTTGTCACCCACTCATTGTAATTACTTGTCTTATGTAACAAGAAATGCAAGTTGGAGTGCACAAAAACCAAATTCTCATCATTTTTTTGCAAACAATCGGTTTCACTTAACGTGGATAAAGGAGTATGTACTCCAATTTCGCTCAGCTGAAGAAGAAATCACAACTTATTGAATTTGCATACAATATTTACAATACAAAACATAAATTATAAATTATAAAATTATAATATATAGCAATGAATGAAAAATGAGAAAGTTAAAAAATAAAAGATGTATACTTGAGAGAAGTTTTATAGCAAGTGGCTGCATATAAATAGAGCTTTTGATAAGTATGTACCACCATTCATGAATATCTTTTTTGTACTTGTTTGGAAGAGCACAAACATCATCGTTCCTTGAAGTCTGAAGATATGAAATGGCCAAACTTACTCAAGACAACAGTTTGTATATCTACATTTGGGAATATTCTTCTGAATGCTGTCTTGTAGCCAACAACAACCTGTTCATCCCAATATGGTGCCATCCTTCTCAACAAGGAAATCTCTTTGCTATAATATTTTGGGAACAAAGCAAATGCTAAGAGATGAAGGGCATGGTCATTGTGTTCCAATGGTCAACAATGATCCTTTGCACTCTTTTGAAAAATTCTTTTGTTGGGTCATGCTCCTTGGCTTCTATTATGGTCCTTATTTTCTCAACCATGGAGTCCATGCCATCATAAATTTCACCCAAACACGAGCAATCTGTGTCAACATACCTAATCATGCTAATGATGGGCTTAGTGAAACTCAAACTATATTCCACACAAGCCCACCATTCATCATCAAGGATCAATGCTTTAACTTTTTGGGATCTCTTTGTATTTGGTTGTCCCCATACACTCCGAAGACTATTGAGGATCATAGCACTCAATGCATCTCACACCTTCACAAGTCTTCCTAAGACAATTGTCTGTGATGCAAATTGAGTTTCAACAACCTAACATGGTGTAAAAGAAAACAAATTAAAATATTAAAAGGTAGATGACATGTCATATATCAACAATTAAAAAAATACTAAAAAACAAAATTTAAATTACCTTCAACAACTCCAAGTTGGAGAAGGTCTTAAAGATGCCTTGTGACATATGATGATTAGTCACAAATATTTGAATCTTTTTAGCCTCCATTTAGTTTTCTTTGACCCACTTGGTCTCTGTGCCAAATTTTCAAATATCAAATTGAGAAAGTGAATAGCACATGGTGCCAAAAAAAATATGCCCATATGTACCCTCAGTATAGAACAAGCTACCTTACAATTTTTAGCATTGTCCGTTATGACTTGGGCAAAATTTTCGGGACTAACCATTTCAATGGATTCTATGAAGATATTGGCATCGAAAGTTGCTTCCTTCACTTGTCCCTTGCAATCTACTTCCTTAAAAAACATCAACCCTTTAGGGGACACTACAATGACATTGATTAGTGGTCTATTTTTGCTATGTTTCCATTCATTAGAAATGGACACATCTATTTCAGACCATGTAGCCTTATTGCTCTCAATCATTGATGCAAATCTCATGAAGCACTTGAAAACTTGCAAGCCAAAAATAGCAATGAATTCCTCGACTAAAAACTCACCAACAATTTTTTCAAAAACTTGTGGCATTTTTTCGCTAAAAGCTTGTCAATAAATTGCTAAAAATTGAGATTTTTCAAGAAAAACTTGCTCGACTGAGTATAAATTCATTTTTTTTTCACATAGTGTTAAAAACCTTTTATGATTTTTGCATTTTGGGCATGTGATTGGTGACGCAAATACATAGGTTTTGTTGCATTTTTATCCCCTTTCTTTGTAGATCGATCGAAGAGAGGGAGAGACCCTGTTGGCTTATATGCTTGTGCTTCAATACTTTGGCTTTGATCTCCTCATATTTGTGTGTGGAAAATTGCATAGTTTAAAGTTAACCTTTTAAAATTTAATAATATTTAAAGTTTAACAACCAACACAACCATAGACCATAATGGATAAATGATAAAACAATTTTAAGAACTTTTCATTATGTTCGTTGGATTCCTTTCTATGTATGCTATAATTTTCATAGTTTAATATCCTTTGATTCCTTTATATGTTGAAGCCCGAAAGTATTGAGTTTTCACAGTTATAATTCAAGCTTGTAATTTGTGTAAGACTTGCAATCTGAACAAAACTTCAATTAAATGAATTGCAAGCTTGAATTTTCACAATTATAACTGTGAAAATCTAAGCCTATAGGTTGTCTAGTCTTGCAATATGAACAAAACTTAAAAAATTCATATAATTTCCACATCCAACTTTCTATTGATCTCTAAATCAACACTTTCAGGCTTTAGTATGGAAAGGATTTATCCATTATGGTCTAGTGGCTCCTTTAAAAATAAAAAAAACATATAATACTTCTTTTTTTTGTTCAAAACGGAGCATATTGGAATTAATTCATAGTAGGAATGTAGAGTAAAGATAAAATCAGAATAGTGAAAACACTAGCGATCTTCTAATGCATTAGTATGTTCTACAAATTATATATAAGATGATCTTGTAATTTTGATTTATATATGATGGAAATCAATAATATGTTCTACAAATTTAGTAATATGTGTTTTTGAAAAATATTTATAAAAATTTATGTATTTTCAAATGTTTGATAAATTTTTTGAGTTTTTCCTTTTTTTTTTTGAGTCTCTAGTTCTTAAATTTTTTGTACCTGCCAAGTAATTGTCGACCCTGAGTTTTACAACTATGTTCTCAATGATGGCTCAACTGAATCTTTCTTCTTCGCCAATAAGGTGGTTGAGACGTTTTCATACTCAAGACTAACATAATAAATAGGGGCAATGGTGATGGTCGTCATTTTATCCTACCAATATGGTGATCTAACAAGGTTGCAAGGAAGCCCATTGCCACAAATGCAACAAGCAATGTTCGCATCTGCAACCTCCCTTGCTTCATTCTTGAAGGCTTTTTCCGGTGGACCTCTTTTATGCTAAAGAAAGGAGGTATTCTCTTCTTGGGAAGATGGTGGCAATGTCATGAAAGGATATGGGCCAGTTAGTTGCAATAAGCCACTAAGAGGTTTCTACAAGCCTTTCTTGGCCAGAGGATGTGCTCTTTCCTTTGATCTACTGCTTACTATGGCAGCATCCTCTTGTTCTTTAATATGTGCCATTATTAATCCTTTTTGACTTGGCCCTTGGTAAAACTTTTTCCTAAGCCAGTAATAGTGCACAAGTGAGCTTTCACTCGATTATGCAAGCTCTTATATTTAGTTCCACATTGGCTACAATGCCAACAATAATCTCCGCCACTAGGAAGTTCAATCATTGTCATATGTCACCAAAGAGGTGATGCTACATCAAATTTAAATGAATTCTCTACAGTGGGTGCAACTGAATTAGAACTACCAACCATTTTGTATGAACTTAAAACAAAAAAATTACAAATTTACAACCCTAAAACTTAAAAAATAAAAGAAAGGGCATAACCCCTTATTATGCATAAGAGGTTTAAAAGTGTATTCAATGTTTTTTTTTAAAATCAGAAAACTTGAAAAAAATTGAAAAATCTTCAAAAAATTATTCAAAACTTGAAAAAAATTAAAGATTCATTCACCTTTTATGGTTAAATATTTTTTGTGCAGCTATTTCTCCCCTATTGGTGTAAGTTTAACTCTCCTATAGCCCTCGCCTTAAAAGAAAAATGAAGTGACCTTAAAAACTTTTTTTTTAGTGCCCAAACACCGCAAGTTCCCTAGGTTTGCCCAAGGTCCCTCTTGAGCACCCCAGGTTCCCTATGAGTCCTTTTGTGAAGGACCCACAAGGAACCCGAGGTGCCCAAGCAAGACCCTGGGTGAACCCAATGGAGATCCAGCCCCAAACCAAACCTGTACGGGTTAGAGGGGGTTCTTGAGGGCCCCAATAACATTAGTGAAGGGCCCACAAGGAACTGAGGGTGCCCGAGAGGGACCTTGGATGAACCCAATGGAGAACCGGCCCCAAACTGGACCCACACAAGTACGGGGGTTCTTGAGGGACCCGGTAACATAGGATTTTAAGATATAGTACAGGTTGCATTGAATTTTACCACCATTTAGTATAAAAAATTTTAATAAATAATTGGGCTCTATCACATCTTTGAGTGCTCAAGTTTATTGTCAATTTGTTTGTATCAAAAGAAATCAGTAACTTATAACATTTAGTGACATGGGTGTTACTAGAATAAATTTAAGCATGGTAATGTATGGTGTCTTGCTAATTCCAGGGGACTTATGAGTCAATTTATCATTTTCTTGCTTGTAAATTTCGTGTATGTTTTTTTTCAAAAACATGCAATGAACTGTTCATGTGCAGGAAGTCAGCCGATTGCTTGTAGGGGTGAATTGTGGAAAAGCAGTTTCACCCATGCCTTTGCCAAACTCTGTCTTGTCTATGGCCAAAGAATTATCATTTGACTTGCAGGTAAATTACATAAGGAAAATATGCTCTTGATTTGTGATGCTATCTGAATTTTAGCCTTCAAAATCTCTACTCTCCCCTTGTGCCATTGTGTAATGAAATCTAACCTTACTTTGGGTCACCTTTTAAAATGATAGGCATATCGTTTCAATGCTGAATCAGAGATGATGCGACCACCACGCATTGTTCGTGTTGCCCTTATTCAGAATTCCACTGTTCTTCCCACAACTGCTTCATTTTCAGAGCAGAAAACAGCCATCATGCAGAAGATCAAAAATATAATTGAGACTGCTGGTGCTTCTGGAGTGAACATTGTTTGTCTACAGGCAAGATAAGAAACATGCATTTTCATTCCCTCTTGTGTGAGATTAGAGTATAACACCTGCAATTTGTATTTCAGGAAGCCTGGACCATGCCATTCGCTTTTTGTACACGAGAAAAGAGATGGTGTGAGTTTGCAGAAAGCATTGATGGAGAATCGACTCAACTTTTGAAGGAACTGGCAAAGAAGTATAACATGGTGATTGTCAGTCCTATTTTAGAGAGGGATATAAATCATGGAGAAACTATCTGGAACACTGCAGTGGTAATAGGGAATAATGGGAACATTATTGGCAAACACCGTAAGGTACAAAGGACACTGTGAACCACATTTTACAGCATGTTTTCATTTTATTAGGAGCAAGTAAAATGTAGCTTACTGTATCCAAAGCTTCTACTTTGTTGATTCTCTACAAGCACAAGTAGAGTTATTTTTGTCTGATTTTCCTTTCCTTGGAGGATTAAAGGCACTCTTTGTCTCCCTTGGCAGAATCACATTCCACGAGTTGGTGACTTTAATGAGAGCACTTACTATATGGAAGGAAATACTGGACATCCTGTGTTTGAAACTTCTTATGGGAAGATTGGAGTCAATATATGTTATGGAAGGCATCACCCTCTAAACTGGCTGGCATTTGGGCTGAATGGAGCAGAGATTGTGTTCAATCCCTCTGCTACTGTTGGGGAACTCAGTGAACCTATGTGGCCTATAGAGGTGTGTTCTATCATGTTCTGCAGCAGAGAATCTAGATTTATATGAAATTCCATCCATAGGTTAGATGACTGGTGGCAGTTTGTTGCCAGCTGTTCTTGCAAAGCTTTTACCAAACTAATGAATGATGAATGCATTAGTAGAGTCCATTTTTTATTGTCTATACAAACTGTGATATTTTAGTTGAATTATAATGGTGGAACTTGGTCTCCCATAGAGATTGTGGGGATCAAGTGATTCAAGTCCTTATAAACTAGTAAAAGAATAAAACTACTACAGTTTGACAACAATTTGAATCACCATTCTGATTTTTTTAAGGGGATATGTTTGCAGGCCCGCAATGCAGCCATTGCAAATAGTTACTTTGTCGGAGCTATAAATCGTGTGGGAACCGAGGTGTTTCCAAATCCATTTACATCAGGAGATGGAAAGCCTCAGCATGCAGACTTTGGTCATTTCTATGGTTCAAGTTACTTTTCAGCACCAGATGCTTCCTCTACTCCGTGTCTTTCCCGCTATGAAGATGGATTGATTATTGCGGACATGGATCTCAACCTCTGCAGACAAGTGAAGGATAAATGGGGATTTCGAATGACAGCCCGTTATGAAATGTATGCAGAGCTACTCACAAATTACCTAAAGCCAGACTTTAGACCACAAGTTGTTACAGACCCTTCATTGCAGAAGGAGAGATCTCAATAGTGCCTTGGAATAAAATTTACCTTTAATCAGGTGAAAAAATGAACTTTTTTATAATTGCATTGACAATAGTCATATGAGTAAAGCTCTAAACTGTGTTGAACAATGTAATCTGTAACAAAAACTAGCATATAGGAAACGTTGTTTCAAAGAAAATCAGGTTGTTTCATTCACTGCAACTTCTTTTATGAGAAGATATGGATATACACACGTTTACTATGTTATTTAATAATTAAGAATGATTTCAGAATTAAAAAGATATTGATGGTTACTTTGTCTCATAAAAGAAACAACGGATTCAGCATTGAGCATGGAATGTTGAAGCCAAACTACCATTGTGAATGATTCAATGTGGCGCTTAAGTATCTCATGTCTGTTTTAAGTGGCATTTTTAGTTTCATCTTTTGAGCAAAGATGTACAAGGAATGGGGAATGTTTGTGTTATATAGTTCTTTTCATGACAACCTAGGAGTGGCTTCTAAATGTGAGATAACTCTTGGTGATTGAAATACAGTGGAAATCCACAGATGCTGCTACCACCTTTAACCCAGGATGTGGTGCAATAAATCACCAATTTTGGTAATTCTTGGAAGAGCTATCCTTAAATCTCAAATAGTGTTCTGCAAGTATGTAACAATCAATTAAGTATCTCTGTGCTTTTTTAGATGCTGCAAACAGTTAGAATTTCCAACATGAAACGAGCAAAACTTCAGTATTCATACATCTTTGAGATGGCCTTACCTAGATGGCATGACATGTCACGTCAAACATTATCTTCAAGAAACTACAGAGCTTGGTTGTGGAAGACGAATCTAATATTATAACATTTTGAGGAAGATTGTGCCTCCAATATAAGTATGATGAACACATTGTCTAAACCTGATCGGGACTTTAGGCCCTTGCATCTACTTGATGAGAGTTCAGGACTGGATGTAATGTCCTTTTATAACCCGCAGCACTTAGTGAGTACTCTGTTTACAGATAGCATAAAAAGTACTGAGTCTTTAAGTTAAAATAAAGCAACGAAATCTGTCAGCTGTTAGAATAAAGTCAGTTAGGAGATTTCTCCATGAAATAAGGCAGCTGTACCAGTCATATTACACCTGCAATTAGAGGGAGTTATTGTTCAGTTAGTTGATTACGTTTGAGGAAATTGATTGTCAGTTAGTTGCCACCATTTGTGAAGCAGCTTCCTATGGCTGGGGATTGCTGGGAGCTAGGCTTATTAAACAACACATAAGGCAAAAGAGAGAACATCTTTTTGAAAAGTACAAAAAAAAACTCAACTTCAGCTTCAGGAAGGTGACACTGCTATAGTGGCTTGCATAGTGCTTGAGGACGAAACCTTTCAAGTGTGAACCTGGTCCTATTGGGGACAAAACCCCTCAAGAGTTGTGTTGTAGAACAAGAGCAGCCAAGAGTGATATGTGTTGCAAAACAATAGCAGGATCATGCAGAGTGTCCAGCAACAACAAGACAATCAGTTTGCATACGGCAATGTGACTGGGGCATTTCAAAGTTCAGATCTGTACACTCCCAGTGAGTTGTATTAGATTAGTTGCTCTCTTTTGAATGTATATGTTTCCTAAGATATTATGAAAAAAATCTTTGTTGTTAGGGGCTTTCTGAGTTTGATTTTTGTATGTATTTAGTTTAGGACATCTCATTGGTATTAAAGTTGTGATCTTGCCAGCTTTTGAAAATCAAAACAAAACAAGAAAACGAAAAAACAATCAAAATGGGGAAAAAATAAAAAAATAAAAAATTCAGATATCTGTATTGCATGTTAGTGAGTGACAAAGAAGTTAGGTACCAACTTAGAGAACCAAGATAGTAGAAAATTGCACACAAGAATAAAGAGAGAAAAGTGCTAGAACATGAAAGCGCAGCAGATCTATTTCAGAGACCCTAATTGGAATTCAATGGGGCAAGAAATGGTGGTAGAGCTAATGGAGCAAATGTTACATGTTCAAAGTAACATGCAAAATCCAGATCATAGTAAAGCATTTCAGAGAGAGGGAAGTTCAGTTTCGCATGACTGCCCAACAGTTAGTCAAATGAATCTCCTTAAAAAACCCACTACACCCATATTTATACAAAGGAATGAAAAACCCAGATGCCATGACAATTATTTGCAGAGAGCCACACACTTTTCATGGAGTATCAAGAGAAATTGGAAGATTTCAAGGTTACTATGACTTTTGTCAACTACTTTGAGTTACTCAGATATAAGATTAGGGTGGTAGAGCCCATTTAAGCAATTAGAATGATAAAAGGAGAGATCCAAAACAAAATGTGACCAAATTAAATGCTTCTATTGTTGATGGCAGCAACAAAATATCTACTTGGGCATGGTTGCAGAAGTTCTAGACCTATTTTACACTCAACCCCATGATGGAAGAATATTGCATTCAATTTGCCACTTTGCATTTGGAAGGTGTTGCCCATGACTAGGGGCACATGATTTAGTTACATAAGGGCATAGCCTTGTGCATACTTTTGATTATTTCAACCAAAGATTGTTGGATCATTTTGAGTGAAAGGATGAGGATAAGTATAGTTGTCACATGAAATTGCACCTTGTTGAGTGTGTTGTTCAACATTCCAATGACACAATGGAATTGACCTTCCAAAAGTTTAGATCTTCCAAACGTTCAGATCTTTAGAGAAGGCTGACTTCCTTTCTAAACTAGATGCAACAATACTGGTCCAACCCAACACTAGATAACTCTACGCTATTCCAATCTATCAACTTGTAGAAGGAAAAAGGGAGAAGAGAATGCTGAAAGTTGAAAAGATGGTGATGTGCCAAGATTAAAGATGTTTCTTCTTGCCTGTGATTGCACAAAGAGCCAACGAAATCACTAAAGAAGTTTACACAATTTCCTATTTCATTAGTTTTGCAAGCAAGCATGAAGGTTGAGGTGTAAAAGCTCAAAAAGGGGTAGAGATTACCCACAATCGACACTTACAGGAAATTAGCACAATCATACAACCTAGAAAGATGATAAGAGCTTATGCATGTATAGAGCTATCAAACATTACACAGGATACAAGCATGAGAAGAGAGAAAATAGTGATTTTATTAACACAAAGACATAAAAAAGGTGGTGTTTTTCATGCAAAGAGGCTTGGGAGTTGGGGCATAGATGTCTAAACAATGGCCAAGCCCATTACATTTAAGAAATTTATGATGAAGAAGACATTGGTGAGTAGATAAATGAGTTAGAACATCAACATGCTACTTGGTGCTAGCAATCTCTTTGGGTATTCTTCCTCTCTTCTCCCCCTCGGTATTTTTACTAATTGCACATTTTGGCCCTATCCCAACAAGGGAAAGCGTTGGACAACTCCAAAAGGCATGGTGGCCCCAATTTCTATCTAATAGAAGATGCAACAAATTATTCCTTTGCATCTAACTTATTTTTTGGCAAGTAAGCTTGAAGTCCTAATCAAGCTATATGCATTTTGAGAGAGAAGAGGCAACAAAAAATGAATAGGCTTCCATTAGAATATGAAGAACACTTTCTCAACAATGAGTGTTTAGAAAATATATCAAGAATGCTTAAGAGTCTAGTAACTAACTAATGTCTTAGATACCTCTTAACTTAGGGGATCTACTCTAGATCACAGGAAGGCACCTTCCTATTCTAAGAATAACCTATCTTGTTTTTTATTAGGTAAAGTGGTTTTGAAAGGACTAGAAACTTTGTACATCAGAAATATCAACTCAAAGAAAACACATCCTGTTATATGGGAGTAAGATACAATTGCAACCAAGCCACCAAGCAAAAACCAATACAATTATAACCAAGATGCATACAACAAAAAGTATCCAAGGATCTAGTCTAAACAATGTTAGACCCAACCCTACTCAATTTCACACTCTTCACTCTAATGTGAGATTGGGAGACCAATTTGGGAAGATCTTCTTCTACCTTTGTACAATTGTGCAAGAAATATTATTTTCCAAGTCCTCAACTTTGAGAGAAGTGGGCCCACGCATGGGTGCAATAGAATCAAAGGAACATCTAGCTAGATTAGCCAAATGTCAAACAACTACCTTAAGAGCGGGTGGAAGTGGAGCTCAAGTTGATGGAATGGTAGACTGAGCAACTAGAGCAAATTTTAAGTGAGAATTAACAATGAGTCAAAGGAGCAGAAGGGGATATGAGAAGAGAAGATCCAACATCCTAAGATGAACCATCAACCAAAGAGTTGGAAGCATTAATAGTCAAGTGATCTTCATAGGCATTCCTCCACCATGTCACCACACCCTTGCACCTAGAGAGTGGACAATTAGAAGCCAATTGGCCAATGGAAAAGCATCATCTACATTTGAAGGGGAGATCTTCATAGTCAAGTCATTGAGTCCAAGGCTTATACCCCACCATCGAAACAACATCCCCATGAAGATCCTTAGAGATATCAATGCCCACCAAAATATGGGCAAACATAGAGTGACCCAAGTAGGAAGTAGTAGAGTCCACCTTCAAGAAACATCCAATAACATTGCTAATGGCCTTACAACATTAGGACATGATCTAAATCTTTATCAATACTTGGACTTGGATTTCCAATGAAGAGACAATTGTAGAGCATGAACTTGAGCAATTATCAAGAGACAATGCATGCACTAGAGAAGGGACACTTACAATGATTTCAGGAGCACTATGGTAATGCCCATTTGAGGTTTGTGGAGAGTTATTGGGGCAACAAATTACCATTCTTATTAGAGCAGGGCTACCCTTGATTTTATTGATGAAGCCGTTATTGCTAAGAGGAGATTGAAGATGGAGGACTTCTCAAGGTTCAATGCCAATTTCATTTTCACTGATGGTTTCACTATCCCATGTACCAAGGCAATTCAACAACTCAAATTAGCATGTGATAGGATAGGGTTCAATGTCACTGATGTGTGATTTATAGTTGTGGGACTAGGGGAAGCACACATGATTCTAGGTATATAATGATTGCACTGTCTTGGGGAATATTCCCAAAAATATTAGTCCATGGAGCTAAAGTTTAAATCTTGAGGGAAAGGCATGGTACATAGGGGCATGCATGATGGGTCACCTTAGGTGGTCAGAACTAAGAGTACAAAAAGTACTTTCCATAAGGAATGAGTCTTATTGGTAGGTAGTTGCTTTGTGATAAAAGGAATGCCTATTATTATGCCTTTAGGTAAGCACTACACTTATCACATTTCCATTTATACTATTTTGGATAAGAATGATATTATGTTTAATGGTATGCATCCAAGTTTACCATTAGATAGAGAATTCCAACACATCACAAATCTTGAGTAGGTTCTAAGCTCATCATAATCACCACCTATTGCCATTTGTGGATATACAAAGAGGAAAAAAGAAGGCTATCAAATAATTTTAGAGATGTGTCACATCAAACATAGTTCTAACCCATTTGCATCATTAATGGTACTTGTAAAGAAAAAGGATGGTACAATCAAAATGTGTACAAATTACAAGGTTTTGAACAAGAAAACTATTAATAATAGACATCCTATCCCCAAGATCAATGAGTTTATTGATTAATTGCATGAAGCTATTTACTTTTCAAATTTGAACTTGAGGTCTAACTACCACTAGATCCTTGTGCATGATAAAAACATGTATAAGACAATTTTCAAGTGTCATTGTAGACAATATGAGTTCTTAGTTTAGGCTAACAAATGCTCTATTGTCTTTCTAATTGCTATGAATAAGGTATTCAATGTTTAGTTAATAAGTTTTGATTTGTAATTCTTTGATGATATATTGATCCATAGTAAAACTTGGTAAGATTACTTGAGACATTTGGAAACAATCCTTGTGATATTGCAACAGTAGGCCTTCTTTGCAAAAGAATCGAAGTGTGATTTTGGAGTTTCAAAAATTCTATACTTGAGTCACATCATTAGTGCTCAAGGTGTTTGATTGGATCAATAGAAGAGTCAAGCCATTCAAAATTGGTCAACCCCTACTACATTGATTCATTTGGGAGGTTTCTTTGGCTATGCAATTATTCTCAAAGATTTGTTAGGGGTTTCTCACAACTAGTAGTATCTCTAACTAACATGGCTAAGAAGTGAACCTTCTAATGGAATGACATAGCTCAAGAATCTTTTAAGAACCTTAAGAATACAATGAGTTCATACCTTGTACTTGTCATTCTTGATTGCTTAGAACCATTTGTTGTAGAGTGTGATGCTTCAAGTGAAGGGATTGGAGTTGTGTTAATGCAAAAGGACCATCCCATAACACTTGAGATAAAAAAAAAAAGAGAAATCAAAGGGCATTTTCTATTTATGACAAGGAAATGTTTGCTATTATACATGAATTGCATAAATTCAAGCAATACTTTGTGGAAAATTTGTGGTAATAAAAAATCACAGTAGATTTGTGCTAGTCAATGCTCTTCTCTATATGCCTACTTTCTAAGCCATGATCTCTATTGCTAACGAATGGAAGGTGATTATGACAATAAAATATGCTAAGAACACTTTTGCTACTAATATTTTGGATGGAAGTGTGAAGATTACAAGTATATAGTGGAAAATTGTCTTATCTTGTATAAGAACAAAATTTTCCTTGTACTCAAGTCCAAGATGAAGGATAAAATTAAGAAAAAATTATATGATGCACCTTATGGTTATTGGTTTCTATAAGACCTATAGGCAGTTGAGAGATTTTCCTCGAATGGCCTCAAGAAATATGTTCTTAGATATATTAGAGAGTGCATTGCTTTCCAACAAAATAAAATAGAGCATTGTTTTCTAGCAAGTTCATTGCACTATTTGTTTGTTCCCAACCAAAAATAGAAATGTATATCCATGGATTTCATCACAAACCTTCTTAAGGTAAATGGAAAAGACTACATTTTTGTTCTAGTGGATCAATTAGCTAAATTCACATATTTATTTGTCATTCCTATTGAGTTAAAAGCACAAGTAATTGATTTTCTTGTTAGAGAGGTATTCCAACTACATGGTTTGCCTAAGACCATTGCTAGTGACAAGGATAACATATTCCTTAACTCCTTTTGAATGAAGTTATTTTGTTTGGTTAGCATTGAGCTCACTTGTAGTACCAACTATCACCCCAAACTGATGGTCAAACAAAAATACTAAATAAGTGGGTTGAAGGGTACTTTAGGAACTATGTTACAAACCAACAATCAACATAGATTAAGCAGTTGTATCTTGGATAATATTGTTATAATACCACTAACCATATGTCCATTTACATGACACCATTTATGGCCCTATATGGATAGGATGCACTTAGCTTCATTGATGTGGTGTTTATTGACAATACTGGGTGGAGCATAGCCAAGACATTTTGAGGACACTCAAAGATCATACACATCAAACCCAAAATCAATAGAACCTCTATGCAAATTGACACTGAGTCATGAGATACTTTGAGGTTGGAGATATGTTCTTTCTATGCTTATATCCTTATAGACAAAATCCCATTTAATAAAGTGGGGCTAAAAATATCAAACTCAACTTCTATGAACTATATGAAGTTTTGAAGAAAGTTGGATGAAGTGGCCTACGAGTTGGAGTTGTCAAGTGACAACTAGATTCACAATGATGTCTATGTATTTTGTCTCAAAATTTCACTTGGCCAACATATTGTGCCATTAGTTGATTTTCCACCCTTGGATGATGAGGGTAAATTCATGTTGGTTCCAGAGGGCATTATTGACATATGAGAGAAGAAATTGAGAGACATGACTATCACAAAGTACTTGGTCCAATGGAAGAACCTACCTTCTAAGGGTATTACTTAGTAGGGGTGAGAGATTTTCTCACATTCAACACTACATTGCTTGTGGGCAAGAAATTTTGGGAAGCATGGATTTTTTAACATTCTCTTTTAACTCACAACACTGAGTGAGTGCTCTATCTACACATCATAAAAAGGATCAAGTCTTTTAGTTAGAGTACAACAACTAAGTCTATCAATAGTTAGGCCTAAGTCAGTAAGGAGGCTACTTCATAAGATAAGGTTGTTGTAGTAGTAACACCCATATGTCACATCCCTCATATTGTGCCCCAATGTACATTGAACATTGTGTGGGAAAAGAAAATGAGAAAATATAATGATACAAAAAATAAAAGTAAAAAGAGGTCTTTGAAGGTTAAGGCTGCTCGGTGAGTGAAGGAAGTGCCTACAACCTCCTTAAATAAGGTATGGGCTTGCATTTGTAGCCAATAAATGAATGAGACTCAATGATGAGAGTGACATACGAAAGAGTAGGAAAGAAAGAGATTTAAAAATAGTTGTGTGATTGGAAAAGGGGTAATTTTTGTGGTTCTCTAAGAGATTTCATGGCATGGTTGGGTACCTAGTGCATAGTATGGACACCCATCGAAGCTTAAGGAATAGAAGAATGTTGTCAAAAGAATCACTCCAATTTCCTTGATAGACATGTATGTGAATGTGGAAGCATGGAGAAGGCACAAAAATGGTTTGGGAAAAATCTCTCAAAGAAATGTTTTCTTGTGGAATCTATGATTGCAAGATATGCACAAAACTAATTTGCTGAAACAAGCACTCAATCTAGTGACTTGCAAAGGTAACCATTTCATTCTCCTCTTCTTGTTCTCAAATGGTCCATACTTTATGTTTAATCTAAAATCCCCCTTATTGTTTTCAAATAATAAATTACTAAACTATTTTATCAACACTTGGTTATTGTTTTTTGTGGAGTATAAGGTCATTTTGCAATGATGAGTCTTTTTTAGTTTCCAAGGTATACTTCTAATTGAAATATGCTATCAATTTTTGAAGGTTCCTCAATGGCACAAATATTGTTTTTATTAAAAAGTTTAGTTTCCTTAAATAACATACTAAACATGTGGTCTTTTAAACTTGTAATGCCATGGTTCATTTGGATGTGGTATAATGATACAATGATGAATATGTAAACAAATAATTGAGGTTAAGGCTCAAACACTATAGTAAGGGCGGCTTGCTAGCTTACTATGAAGCTAGACATTGAATTGTTGTATGGGGCTTAGTTTATTTTTGGAAACTACCAAGTGATGTTATTAGATGCATAGTTTGAAAATGGAACTGTGCACATATGCACTTGTGTCTCAATATAAATAAATCTCATACACTTCTTGTATCATCTAACTTATGTAATTGATATTGTGTGTTATGAAGGAAACCATATAAGTAATTGTGAATCTATTGGCCCCATTTTGTAGGATACGACTTCTATATATGACCTTGCTATTGAGATTTCTATGTATTGCACTAACTAATGCTCTTAAGGTATTTCGTTATATAGCTTGCTTGCCCTCATCATGATGCCTTCATAATGCCTTCTATTGAATAATTTGTATTTTGTGCATATTTTTAGATTAGTACATACATTTCATTAAACACAAATAGCATAAGTATATGCTATTAAATTGGTGTTATATTATTTTAGTGTTCACTATGGGTTGCCATTATATTGTTGTATATAACTAAGTATTTTGTTTGTGGTAAGTTTCGGGGTTCTACTCAATTAAGGATAGTCATTTGTAATTTCTTTTATTTATGAATAGGGGCAAAGTTGTATCAAAATGATTAAAATTTATGTTGCAAATCATGGTATCATCTATAGAGTTACTATTATGCCTAGGTGGGAAGTGGCAACTACTTAGTAGGCTCATTACATCTGACTTATTTGGATTCTTAATATTCATGTTTAAGTTAAAAGGAATAACCTAAGCTCCAAGTCTACATGAAGAAGGATATGTAACTATGATAATTGGATCTAGAAAGAGGAACAAAGAAACACTAAATGGTAGGTTTGTTAACCGTACACTTATATTAATACCTTGTGTTAGTAATATCTCCATGGGGATGAATTACATTTTGTTATAATTTAGATAAGTCAATTCTTGTAGAATGATAATGACTATGTTGAGATTGTGGAGCATAATAATTTGATAGTAATGATACCCTAAAGTCTCATGCCAATACCTATAGTTGGAGTCTCGCCCTTTTTTTTTAAAATTGTATTTCACTATGCCTAATAAGGTCAATGCTCAATATTTAGGGTGAAGGGGATAATAACCTCACTATTTATTTTATATGGGCGGATGTGGTATAACCACGTAAATCTTAAGTTTCTTGGTGGTGGTAATAAATTTCACTAGTATGATATATTAGGTTGGGTGTTATTGGCCCATATCAAATGGTGGCATATATTCATATTAACACGCATTGTAAGCTAGAACATATATACTCTATATCCTTGTATAGAAGATAGTATTATTACTAGTTTGGGTCCATTATATCGTTCATGATGTCTCTACATCCTATGGGTAATAGATTAATGTTTAATTATGGATGACATTACTAAGCTAACACTAGTTGACTCCAATTGTATGAACACCATTTGTATGAATTTCATTGGGGATTCAATTACAATCATTATATACCATTAGTGATCTTGATGATTAAAGATTTATTGGAAATAAATTTAGTATTATGAATCTCTCTACTAATGAGTTTAAGAATTGGTTGCAATAGGGTTGTTTCATGTTGATAAGTAATCAACCTAGGGTACACCTTAATGGGATGAATTGGTGAGGGTTCTAGCATACCTATGTTGAAATACAAATCCCAATGGTGGAGAGGTATCGAATTGAAATCTTGGTGTCCTTTGAAGTTCCTTAGTACATGTTTGCTAAAGGGTGAACTTAAATAGGTTTTCCCCACCCACTATTAGGCATTATTAATCGATTGCAATCATTAAATATAACCTTGTTGGGAAATGCATAGTAATAAATGAATCTCAATGTTTTATGGCCTTGTTCTAAAATGAGTATTGGTACATTATGGCTTGTCACGCTATTGGGTTTGAATCCTTTCCATGTATCCCCTTCTATAAGTTATTTCTATTTCACTTCTATGAGGAAATTGTCTTGAGTGGCTATGAAATCATAGAGATAGGAACCTATGGGTATGGTCCCTGAGATATTATTGTGAGGATAACTACATGAACTTTCAATCTTGTTTGGAAGTAGTTATGTAGGTATTCCTTGGGTGAAGGATGTCCTTGGATCTAAGTCAGTAGGGGAGGATTTAGAGAATAGATCCAAGACTTGGGGTTGTTCCTAAACATGATCATCCCTACCACTTTAGTGGGCTTCATCTAGAAGTTATAATTTATATCAAATGAATGTGAATTTTTCCTTTCAATTAGTATAGATTGGATAGAGGGCAACGTGTAGCACACATTTTATGATTCATTCCATGTGCAATCACTATAATGCACCGGTCACTTTAAAACTAAAACTAAATCACTTGACAAAAAAAACATTGTCTTATACTTTATTTACCTCGCAAAATCAAAATGTAGTCGCACTACCAAGATAGCCAACTTGGGATTGTAATCTATAAAAGTTATAATGAAATCTAATATATTGCATCTCTATAAAATCTCTAGGGTTTTAAAAGGTGTAGTTCTCAAGTGAAAGTCTATTTTATAATCATTTGAATATAAATTTTTAAAAGATTATTCTATTTTATATTTTTTAATAGAAATATTAATTGTAAATATTGGTCATATTAATTATAATATTTCAAATGTATTAATTTGTTGGTGTTATTATTAATATTTTGGTAATGAAAATAATTTTATCAAGAGAAATGGACTTATATAGTATTGAAAACTGAATTTTGATGATGCGACTAGAGGAAATCATAGTTTTGTGGATGCAATTTATGTTCTTTGTGACTTACAAGTTCATCAAGTGTGGATCCCTCGTGTTTGGACACACAACCAATAATGAGGAAAAATGAGAAGCAATCATTACTAGACTATGATTGACTTCATTGTCTTGAAGAAAGCTCTATGTCCAAATTGGAATCTTAGTTTCCTTATTGAGGAGGCTATAGGTATCTATTGGGTCTTTAATAGTCTTTTTTAGTCATTGCTAATAAGAGTTAAATAAGGTCATAGATTAATGAGAAGAACAATGTGGATCTTTTCCCCTCTCATCTTTAGGAAGTGCTAATGTTATCCATTAAGGTCTTGTGTATGATCAACCCACTTGATAAATTCTCTTTTGGTGGCTCTCTATTAATGATGATGATGCGACTAGAGGAAATCTTAGTTTTGTGGATGCAATTTATGTTCTTTGTGACTTACAAGTTCATCAAGTGTGGATCCCTCGTGTTTGGACACACAACCAATAATGAGGAAAAATGAGAAGCAATCATTACTAGACTATGATTGACTTCATTGTCTTGAAGAAAGCTCTATGTCCAAATTGGAATCTTAGTTTCCTTATTGAGGAGGCTATAGGTGTCTATTGCGTCTTTAATAGTCTTTTTTAGTCATTGCTAATAAGAGTTAAATAAGGTCATAGATTAATGAGAAGAACAATGTGGATCTTTTCCCCTCTCATCTTTAGGAAGTGCTAATGTTATCCATTAAGGAGGTCTTGTGTATGATCAACCCACTTGATAAATTCTCTTTTGGTGGCTCCCTATTAATGATGTTTGTTATTGCACATTGTTTGAGGTGTCAACAAATGACAATATCTAGGCTTGTTAATCATGTATACAACTACCATGTTAGTGGAAACTCTTTGTTATAGGAATGTGGTATTCCTTGAGGTGGATGCTTAGGTCTAGTTTTTTATGAGTAGTGTTTTATTTTTTAGGTTTTATACGTTGTTCTTTGGTTGTGTTGGGTTGCTTAATCATTACTTACTCATTGGTTGGATGCTCTAGAGACCTTCTTTAAGGAGTTAGGGCCTCTAATCATCAATTAAAGAATATTTCCATTGCCCATATTCAACACTAGTTAATATGTGAAGTGCATATTGACCAAGATACTTTGAAGGTTAATAGAACCCTCCACTCAATGGCTATGGTCTTGGCATCTAATTTATGGATATCTTTAAAAAAATAGCGACTTTAGAGGAGGTCAAAGATTATTTGAAGCACTTATTGGTCTCACATGACAATGTTATGCATGATCTAGAGAAGTTAGGTGATGAATGAAGGTTTTGCATGAGGAATTAGGAATTACAAGATGTTATTTTAGACCTAGCCACCCTCACAAAATTATTCCATGACTTACACATTGTAATGAAGTACCTTCTAGTCTCACAACACAAACACTTGGTGTAGGCTTCTAGTTGTTACACTATGCCTCATCTAGAAACGGTCACTTTAGTTCATATGTGAGGTGTACACAATTGATAAATGGACTGCAATTTTAGGGGTTCAACACTCTTGATGGTGGTGGTAGTTTTAAAGTTAAGAATATTGTAGTGCTTGGGAATGGTGTGCCCAATAGGACCGAGATCATTGGAACAATGTACCAATTGCTTCAAATGTAGCTCACTATGGATTTTCCAACCACCATTAATGGTTTTTGTTAATGTCTTTTTTTGGCGTTATGTTTTATTTTATGTTCCTTGTTTCTACCCTACTCCCCCTTTCAAAGGCCATTCACGCAAGTATGCAAATTAATTATTTTAGTATGCATATGGTGTTTCATGTCCTTGGGTTGGGGTTCCAAATAGTCATCTGATTCAATCAATTAAATAACAATAACAAAAATAAACCCACCAAAGTAGATAATAAAGAGGTTACAAATAGGTGTTTGAAATATTTGATGTTGGGATTCCTAATGCCAATTAACAACAATGGTTGTGTGTTGTATTGTGACAAACTTTAAGAATAATTTGTAATATTAAATTTATTGATAGAAAATAAATCCTAGTTTAAGAAAAACAATATTAAATTTGTCAACATTTTTTTTGTATAAAAGATAATTATTTTCTATGATTGTTATTTTATTTACTTCTTACATGATCTATAAAACTTACCTTGCAAATCCATTTATCTAGTTTATCTTACTTCTTATTGTAATGCTATTTATAAATAAATTTTTATTATATAAACTAAAAAAAATTATTGGGGTTAGGTTACACTTACCTTGCAAATCCGTTTATCTAGTTTATTTTAGTTTTATGTGTAATTAGAAAATTAATGTATTTGATCCTTAGTACAGGGAATGAATAATCTTGGATGCCATTGTGTGACCTAAGGAGAACAACATTAATTATTATTCTCTAATTATTTGGGATTATTATTGCAAGAAGATGTGTAGAGAGAAAAATAAAGATGGAAGGTCACTTTAGAATATAAAAAATCATGTCTTGTTAATAGTTGATTAATGGGGCACTTAGGAGTTACAATTTGAATTTCCTAATATTATGATGGAGGTCAATACTTGGAAGTTATTTTCTATTCTCAAAATATGCTCTCCATGAATATTATAATGAGAAATCATTCCATGATGATTTGGGGCCTTGTTTAGGCCAATTGTATTATTATTTGGTGATTTTCTAGACCTCCTTAAGCCTATATATTGGAGGCATGAGATAAAGTTATTATATAAGTTATTTGGAAGTAATGTTATGTTGTCAAACTAAAGAAGATAGAGTGAGTTGTATTGTTATGATATTTATTCTTTATTAATGCAAAATCAATATCTCTTTAGTGATCTAGATTTTTTTTTAAGGATTTATCTATGTATATTCAATATCATTTGTGTTTGTTGATTTTAGTTTGCTATTATAAATGTTAATTCATGTTATATTTTATATTTTATGGTTAATTCAAATAGGAAGATGTACCATTTAGAAAAACTTATTAACCATCAACTAGTACTATTTAGAATAACTATGTATATGTTTACTATTATAAATGTTAATTCTTTTTTTTAGTTTGTTGACTAGTTTTTATCAAGTAGAATAATAAGTGCAAAAACAATCACAATAAAAAATAGGAAGAGGTACTAGCCACTATGTGGCATTTGTTACAATGTACATAAAGGACAAAAAAATAACACTGGTGTGAAAAAAATCACAATAAACTATAAGAAGAGGTGTTAGCCACTGTGTGACACTTGTTACTATATACATGTTATAAATTTGACTATCATGTATCTATCATTATATGATAATCAAATTTATACACTTTATGTTATATTCTCACTATAATTTATCATTGGTTTTTATCAATTAAAATAATGAGTGGAAAAAAAAATAACAAATAAAAAATTAGTGAGAGGTATTAGCCACTATGTTGCTCTTTTTACTATATAAATATAAAATCCTAAAATTAAAATTGCACATGTGTATAAAGGAAAACAACACTATCTCTAAACTAGAAGTGATGTCTAGAGCAATCTACTAATGTAAGAAATAATTACATGGATTAATATAGATAATAGAGCCATAGGCAATAAATATCACAATGCTAAAACATTAAGTACTAATTAAGAAGGTAAATTTGAAATATGTAATGTTTGGATCTAGATAATTTGAAATATGTGATGTTTGGATCTAGATACAAAGAAGATGCATGAAAATTTTGTAAACATTAAAATTAGAGATTCTTGGGACTAGAAACAATAAGTCTTTATCGATACCTTATATTATATCCTATGCAAGATTTTTTCCTTTTTCTACGTTGATTCCATGTATATAGATTATTTCCATGCCTATAGATCTATCTTCTATTGCATGGATATGTTTCTGATAGTTGTGAACTTATTCTCTTAGAATAATCTACTTCATTATCTCTTTCTCTCCTTTTTATATTGGCAATATTCAAGAATACCTTCAGAGAGATTCTAGATCACTAGGGGACAAACCAATAATCAAAGACAACAAGCTTCAATCATGTAAATTATTCTAAGGTGATTATGTAGATCTAGGTTGATTTTAGAGCACTAATAAAAGTGGTCCTATCATTCTAATTCCTTAAATCAAAGAATGGTTGTCCATTGTAATAGAGGAAATACAAGGGCATTGCAATAAATCATGTAAACATGTGTTTAGTTGGTTTATTATAGTTCATGAAAATAGATGAGAACCTTGGAAATTGAATTTGAATATTTAAAATTTGGGGGTCAACTCTATAAGTGTGGGATCAATCCCATGTTTTCTGGATTAACATTAATGTGGGAATTGAGTATATATGAATGACTATAAGGGTAGATATAGCAAATGGGTAGTGTATAGGAATATGTGTAGATATAAATAAAATAAGGTGAAAGAGATGAGAATAGAGTGAATTGTATTGTTATGATATTTATTCCTTATTAATACAAAATCGATCTCTTTAGTGATCTAGAGTTTTTTTAAGGATTTCTCTGCATATATTTAGTATCATTTGTGGTTTTTCATTTTAATTTTCTATTATAATAATTAGTTCATGTTACATTTTAAATTTGATGGTTAATCACATGTCTATCATTTTGTTAATTGTATAAATATACACTTTATGTCATGTTCTTAGTATAATTGTAGGCTAAATTTTCTCAACTAGAAATAATAAGTGTGAAAAAATCATAATAAAAATAGGAAGAGGTACTAGCCACTATGTGACATTCGTTACTATATACATAAAAACTACTTGAATAATAGGCATGAAAGTGAAAAAAAAAAGGGGGAAGTACTATCCACTATGTGACACTTGTTACTATACATATAAATTTAATTATCATATGTCTATCATTTTATGATAATAAGATTTATACACTTTATGTTATATTCTCACTAAAATGTTCATTAGTTTTTATCAACTAAAATAATGAGTGGAAAAACAACTCACATACAATAAGTTAAGGATAGTTACTAGCCACTGTGTTGGAATTTTTACTATATACATATAAAATCCTAAAATTAAAATACATGTGTGTACAAAGGACAATGGCACTTTCTCTACACTAAACGTGATATCTAGATTAATATTTTAATTTGTGAGAAATAAGTAGATGGAATAATATAGAAAAATAGATACATAGGTAATAAATATTAAGTACTAATTAGGGAAGGTAAATTTGAAAGATATGATGTTTAGCTCCAGATACAAATATGATGCATGAAATTGTTGCAAATATGGAAATTAGGGAGTCTCAAGACTAAAAATATTAATTCTCTATCAATACCTTCCATTAGATCCTATGCAAGGTTTGTTCCTTTTTCTAGGTTGATTTCATGTCTATAGATTATTTAAATGCATATGGATCTATCCTCTATTGCATGGATTTGTTTCTGCTAGTTGTGAACTTGTGCTCTTAGAATCATCTACTTCATTAACTCTTTCTCTCCTTTTTGGATTAAAAATGTTCAAGGATATATTTAGAGAGATTCTAGATCACTAGGGGACAAGCCAATAATCAAATGCAACAAGCTTCAATCATGCAAATTCTTATAAGGTGATTATGTAGATCTAGGTTGATTTTAGTGCACTAATAGAAATGGTCCTATCATACTCCTTTCTCAAATGCAAATCATATTCAAATAATTTTTGTGCATTGTATAAAGGAAATTGAATGCCTTAGAATATACTTGAACATTGCAATAAATCATGTAAACAAGTGTTTAGTTGGCTTATTATAGTTAGTGAAAATAGATGAGAACCTTGGAATTTTAATTTGAATATTTAAATTTTGGGGTTCAATTCTATGAGTGTGGGATCAAACACATGTTTTTTGGTGTAGCATCATAAATTGTCGTGCCCTTGATAATTTCACACTATGTTTTGCTCCCCCTAAATTATTGAGCCTAATTGGGTCCCTAATTTCTTAAATTATGCATTCCATAGCCCATTTGTACCACTTTTTGAGAAATTGCAAGCATTGAAAAAATGCATCCAATTAATATTTTTCCCCTGACACTTAATGTTCTGGAGAATAGGACCAAGACCCATTCACCCACGGGCGAACGGGTCCCCCTATTCTATCGGGGACCAATTTTGGACATGTCGAAGTGGCCATCTTAACATTCATAATTCAAGTTTCAAATTTTGGCTATCGAGTTTTAATTCTCAAGGAATTAGAGAAATGCCTATAAATACCTAGTTATTCCATCATTTGAAATCAAGGTGAAATTATATTGGATTTTATGATTAAGAGCACTATCAAGCAAGTCAAGAGCAACATCTCAGAGTTTTATTTCAGCAATTCAAGATTCTAACATCATGTCAAATCTTATGTGAGTTTATGTGTGTTCATGTTATCATTGTCTTGTGAAGGCTAACCCTTGTTGTAGGTCTCCAAGCATTCAAGAAAATCAAGCAAGTAATATCTAATACCTTGAGGTGATGTGTATGACTTTAGTCCTTCAAGGAAGCCATTAAAGGGTGATGAGTTGCAACACTTTGTGATTCCATCATTCCTTCCTATTAATTGTCATTTTATCATTGGAATTGCCATTATGGAAGTGGAAACACTTACATGGGGTTTGAATGAGGCAAGCCCCTAAATAGCCCAACATTTTCCCTCTCTTTGAATGTGTAGGTTTTAGGCTTGAAGAGGATTGAGGGAATCTTGAAGAAAAATTGTTAATTTTTGCATTTGAAGCCTTACATCTTGTCAACAAATGAAAACTCACCTACAAAATTATTTGATGGTGCTCTGAAAATTCTTCAATAAAAAATTAGAAGCTCAAATCTGTCATCAGAGGACTCCAAAAATAGAGAAAAAGTGTCATACAAAGACCCATTCACCCAAGGGTGATCCAATCTTGCTACAATGATCAGACCCAACTTTCAATGACAAGTACATAGTCCAAGTTGTACTTTCCAGATTTTCCTGCAAGTTATTGTTTCAGTTTGTGCATCGTCAAGATCTTGCATTTTTCATATTAGGTCATATAGTTTAATTAGGCTAATCATAGAAAATCAATTCCAGATCATCCTAATCCCTAATAGGATGGAGGTTCATGTAACGCCCCACTGTGCGAACCCTAAAGGACAACAAAATACGACACAATTTTTTTTTTTCGGAAGGGAAACATTATAGTAAGATATTTTTTTTATTCATTACATGAAGAGCAACTATGCATTTACAAATTTATCTACGTCCTCTGGGGGACATGGAACGGTCATTACGATACGTAAACTTTTACGAAAGAAAATATAAACCAAGATTACATAAAGATAACATACAATCATCCATAAACAAGAGACAGGAAAATGATACATCCTTTTATTGCAATTCAATTCATAGTTCCAAAATACATTTGTGGAGCATATTTCCACAGATACAACACATCATGATTTCATTAATACATTACGTAATGCTTCCCTTATAGCAATGGGAAGAGTACATCAAGTACAAAAATAATTACATTAAAGGAGGATAAGGTACAAGGTGAGGAAAAGTCTTCAACAACGTGAAGCTTTGGAACTTTGCATCTGCTTCTGCATCGTAAACACAACCTGGGAATGCAATGGGGTGCATAGCACATTCCACCTGACCACATGGACCAGAAGGTCCACCCCCCATGCTAGGAGTTGACAAGAAAGACCCACGACAAGATAGAAAGACATAACGATCACAAGACCAAACCACAAGGTCAACCAAAACATAACATACAACAATCAACCCACATAAACACAATCCAAGTGTAAAGGTCAACCATCATCAAATAAAAAATTCATGAAACCACCCACTTACAAGTGAAGCCACATAAAACTCAAATAAATACTTCAAGCTTGATATGTTCTTTTTTTCCAAGACGGATCCTCCTGGGTCGCTAGCCCCCATACCAACCCTTGCAAGTAAAAACCATATCCCCTCTAACCTCTGGAAGACTCTCAAAATGCTATCACAAGGGTTCCCTCATCCAAGGAATGACAACAATACAAGATATCAAAGAACTATCTACAATCCACCATTCACGAGTCAACAAATGCAGAATAATGAGTGGAAACATCACAAGGAGGTAATCAAAATTGATACAATCATCTCGATACAAAATCAGTCACGAAATCAAATCTTCTCAGCAACCATTTGGCAGAAAGGACTCACTCTATTAAGCATTAACCCAAAATGAACTCATTACCAACTCAACCACCAAATCAATAAGAAGATCAACCACATAACTAACCCATGTAGTCAAGCACTATAACCATAAAGGAAAATACTTCACATTCACAACATTCTCTTGACTTAACCATTTCGTTCGATCATTAGTTCGTATCCTCAAGTAGCTATCCTAAGGTTTACTATTTCATTGACAAGCATTCATCGAGCTACCAAGAAAGTATGAACCCCTAATATAAAATTGCAGCTTAAAATAATACAATAACGATTATCCAATTAACTAACTACATAATGAAGGTACCATAGATCATGAGAACTCAACATTAAATACTCAATAAACCCTTTTCAAAATCTAACTACGAATAACATCTGCCAATTTCAACACAATCCTATTTACATTATAAACTTCTATATATTGAAGCAATCACTTAAATATTAATGACATACAACTATAGGTATCTATATAAGAAATTCCATTTATTTATTCTTTTAGAAATACTCATTCAACCAAAAATAAATAGAGCAATTTTCTTTTTCTCACATATATCTAACTACATAGAGTCATTGGAAGAAAGCAAAAGAAAGGTTTATCTTTAAACACTTACCTACTGATTTAAATACCCTTTCTTGTAATAATTAGTCACCTAACAACTCTACTTTAAATATCACTCTATATACATATTTATATACCTTCATCATTATTTATTTATATTACTTACACATAACTAACACTTATTTATTTAATTATTTGCTACTTTTTTTTTATATTTAAAATAAATTTTATACTTATTTTTAAATATATATAATTAACACTCTATATAGTTAGTGACTATATTTACTCATATTTAATTTATTCATTAAAGAAAGAAATAGAAATAAGAAATAAATAACTAGAAAGCTTCCCTTCTCCCTCTTTTTAAATTCTAATATTAACTACTACTTATTCATTTCTTTTATTTCTTTCCATTATATCTTTTTTCTTTTTTATTATTTTGATCTACCATATTCCTCCTTCCAAATGGGAGTAGGAATCACTTCTTTTATTTTTAAATGATTGAATGGACAAAGGATTAAATGCTTTATTCACAAGAAAGACCATTTAATTATGAGAGGATTTTTTTTGTTTTTGTTTTATAAGAGGAGAGTTACGTGGAGTCTTTTATGCACTTTCTTAAAGCCTTCCCCATAGTAATAGGCTATAGAATAGCTTTCTTATCATGTTCTAAATCTTATCCATAAAAAGTGAATTTAGCACCCGAATGAAACTGCTGCAATTTGGATGTTATGTAAAGAGCATGTAATCCTTTGCATTTGGTGGGAAATTGAAGACTTACAGCCCATCACATTTTGGGTGTGAGGAGACGTGGTGAACGAGGGATAATTAATTGCATAGTTTACCTCTAGCTTTTCATAAATATATTTTTTTACTCTTTTAACAGAGATGTTATGCACCTTAAAAGATGGTAAGAAAGCAGTATATTTATAGTTTACAATTATTTGATTAGACCAGATTTTAATCCTCTAACAATATACAATCCAAAAGGCAAAAATGAGGGACTGAAAGTTACATTCTTGTCTGACCATAAGATTCGTATGGTTAGAGTTTCAATTGAATGATACGTGTCCATCATTATATACAATTACTAACCTAAATAGAAGGCTTTTCTATCTACAAAACAAGGACACCATGCCTCGGGACATATCAAATCATATTATCATGCAAAGCAGAAAAAAGATTAAAGCAAACATAACGACGCCTGCCAATGTGCCCAAAGGGTGAGTGTCATGAGCCATTCCAAAACCTCCACCATTCTAATTTAAGCATCCTCCAGAGAGGAAGCTGCAAGAGCAGCGACAGGAGAGGACGTGAGGGTGCGCGGCTGAGACAGGTTGACAATGGAATCAGAGAGATTATTTAAACCTCTATAACATTCTAATTTCCAGTACTGCAGACGTGACAGGTTGCCAAAAGAATTAGGAGGGCTATTTACGCCTCCACAGTCTTCTGTGTTCTAGTGTTGCTGCTGAGACAGGTTGCGAATGGTCTCAGGGAGATTATTTGCAGTTGCAGACTGGTAACCCCAAAACACAAGAATTATTCATCGCTCCTTGCTGACACTGTGGTTGTTAAGGATAAAGGGCCTGAAAATGCAACTGGGGTTAGCTCCAAATTATATTCTGATGTTGCATACTCATTTGACAACGATGATGAAGGTGAGGCAGTGAAACAGAAAACCCAAGGCCGAGGTAAATGGAGGAGAATCAGGCATCTCCAAGGAAACCTTACGATCAGAAAATTCGGAGATGGCTTAAAGAAGAGCAGCACCGACAATACCAACCATAGCTTGCATGGCAAAAGAATGAGGAGACTGCAAGAAGATTGGCTGCAGGGGCGTAGGTACAGGAGATAAATTTATTGAAAAGGCTTGGCGATTGAAGACAAAAGGGCGTCTTCAGATTCAAGACTTTTACTTAAACATTAACAAAAGTTTGGTATAGGAAGGATCAATTGGAAGATTTCCATGGTAGTCTTAGACTTAGTTTATCTACTAAACAAACACAAAATTAATTTCACAGTTCAAAACTTCTTGTATGTGAAAGGAGACAAATAGGGATCTAACACTGGATATTACGATAATATAGTATAAGAAAACAGCCATAGATAATACCTCAGAACCAATAGCTTCCAATCCCAGGGAAGAAAGCTTTTCAGCCTCCACTCTGCCCAATTTCATTCCAGGGACGCTGCCAGCCAGTTTCTTTCTCCAGCAGACAATTATGCAAAATGTGAAGCATAGGAAAGGCACGTCAACTCCTTTTCTCTCCTCTTTTCTTTTTTCAGAACCCCCCCCTCATTTCCCCCCAGGCATGTGGACGGCTCTCTCTTCACATGCAAAAGAGTTGGAGTGAAGACAAGGCACGTGGAGGGCTCAACAGAAGGCATGAAGAAAGGTGGAGGAAAAAGAAACAAACAGGTGTAATACATTTAAATGCTGCTCAACTGTGATTTGAATATCATCAAAAGAAAATATAAATATATATACGTGTTTATAATAATATAATAATATAGTAATATATAATAATATATATATATTGATTTGCATTAAATTTTAGAATTATTGCCACACAAATAACAACCATGCCATATGTTATAAAATTAGATCAATTCAAATTAAACTTAAATTCTACCCCCATATAACATTTTATGGGGAAAAACTTTAATCAATTATTTCAAAAAAAATCTTTTAAATAAATATTTATATATATCTATTTTTAAATTCACCGAATGTAGAAATTGACTAATTATTTATTTTTAAACAATCCTTAATAACAAATACATAAATAATATTATTTAATTAAATGGATATTTTTTTAATTAAATAAACAATATTATTTAATTATCAATTGAAAATTTTCAAAGCTACAATTAAGATATTACTCTTTTAATTTTACAACATAATTTTAAATTTTCAAAATAATTTAACATTTAATTAAATCTTTAGAAATTTCGCAAATCACTTTACCAATTAAGCTTGATGCTTAATTAAATTAATAACCATCACTAAATGGTGATATTGCATCCAAAAGAGAATACTGAGATTTCAAATAGGTATTAAATGGAAAGTTTGTTACCCTTATTGTAGCACCTATTCAATATTTCATAATACCAATTTCTAAACTCGACAGGAGGACATAAATAAAGATTTGATTGAGGTAAGAGAGGTTGGATAGTCAAAATAAATGAGAGGATAAAGCAATTACGTGATTAAGGAGGCTCTTTGGAAAATGTAGGTTCCTATCATAACGAAATTAGTGTTATAGTAAACCTATGCACAGTTTGCAAGTACAAAGATAAAAGTAGGGCATTGGTACAATGAGGATAAGAACAGGATAAAAGAAGGATGATGTGGTCTTTAACTATGTATTAGTTGCTAAGAGATGTTATCCATTAATTTAAAAACAACGTCAAATGACATGGTCAACATGACCTCACAAGTCACAAACAAACAACTTACTTGCACGTCACGAAGGGTTATTAGTAGAGAGGCACTACAGTTCAGGTCTGATTGGCTCACCTTTATGGTTGAAAGTCAATCTACTCACCTTGTTAATATCCATCTTAACAAAACATAAGAAAATACCCCACACACACCCAATACCAACCAATTTAAATCTTAGGCTCACATAGTAGGCCTAGGATCCTTATTTTCTTTATTTCATTTTGGTGAACCTAACCTATTAACATTACATACCTTTTGAAAATTGCATCCTAGATCTAAGTTGTGCATTGCATTGTTTTGCATCTTTCATTTAGGGTTTCACTTTTGCATCATAAAAAGTCACAAAAAATTCAAAAAATTGCATATCATTTTACATCATAGGTTGCATTAAGATTCGTTTCAGTCACCTAGATTAGATCTACATTGAAAATTGCATTCATAATTATCATTTTCATTGTTTTTTGTATTTGCATCATATTCTCTTAATTTGAGAAAATTCTGGAAAAATTCTTAGTTACAAACTTGTTTGCACAAAGAAGAAAAACCTTTAGACAACATAATAAAAATTCAAATTTTGAATTTTCAAAACCCCTAGCAAGGACTCAGACACCCTTGGGTGCTCCTGTCCTTGTACACTTGCATTGACAAGCTCTTTCACATTTTTGTGTATCTATGTCTTCAATCTGTTTGTGCTTGAAAAACTTTGTTTTGACATTCTTAATTGTATTCATTTAGGAATCTTTCATTTGGCTCAAAAAATAAAATAAAAATGCATTATTTTGTTTCAAAATTGTATCAAAATCATCATTCTTAGATTTAGGCATCTTAAAATTATTCAATTTTTGCATTTTAGATTAGAAGCTTGCATTCAAATTTGCCAACTATTGTTCACATATTGTTACACACTTGTCTTAGCATAAATTAAGCAAAATCTAGAAAAACATTCACTATTCAAACTATTTCCAACTAGAACTAGAATCCTTAAACGGAGTCACACATACTCAACATTTGAATTTATAAAAAACCAACCCAGGACACAAAAGCCCTTGGGCACCTTTGTCCTCCTACTGTTGATTGAATCAATTTTTGCGCATACCTATATTGTGATATTCTTTGTCTCCTTTTACTATTTGATTCTTATTTTTGGCCACTTTGTTGTGCTTGTTTGTTAATTTAGTATTAATCTTGGGCATGCTTAGTGTAACTTTGAAACTCACATGAGCTTCATGACCTAGTGCCCTATTTCCAATACGTCATTGAGACATAGTTATAGACTTGTGGCATCTCACGTTGTTGTTACATCCACTGTGGATCCTGAGTCTTCCAACTCTTCCATGCAAAGTGTTGTCAATACTCAAATCATTTTGGACTCTATCCCTGATGTTACTATACCAATGACAACCTTACAAACATCCATTTTCATAGATTTTGAGACTATGGTTGTGCATGTTCTCAAAGATAAACTAAAAAAATTGGACAAAGATTTAGGACTTCAAGACTATATGAGTAATGAATCTATAGCCGGTATTGTGGTCCCTATGATAGATAACATGAGGAAATTGATTAGTGATGCTCATGGATTAGAGGTTTTGTGTGGATTAGACCATATAGTTGATGCTAATGTACCTACAATAGTTAGTTCACTCAAGTTTTCAGATATTCTCAAAGCTAAGGAGGAAATCAAGTCTCCCTCCCTATAAGTATAGCCTTTATTCCTACATACACCAACCCAACTGTCACCTCAATGAGACAACAAAGCATCAGTATAACTAGACAACAATAGGTCTTTCCACTGGAAATCCTTATGCTTTTGGATCTTTGCATGTGACACCCCAAGTTTCATCCCCTCTCATTGTTATGGCATAAAATTGCACCTAATGCAATTTCCTACAATATCACACCTCACTTTAGCCTTATAAACCTGACAATACAAAAATCCACCACCTTTTCCTTTCCTTTCACATGTTCCTTTGTCATTTTTCATCTGAGGAAATTTTTATTGGGAACTCTCGTGCATCGCGCAGACATCTGTGCACCGTGCAACCATCTATGCGACGTGCCTAAGTCTGCACATTGCCCTAGCATCCTGACATGATTCTTTGGTCAGTGGACATTGGATGCGTTACATTCTCTACCACCTTATGAATTATAATGCCCCATGTGAACCTTGACCGCCCAAAAACATCCTCTTATCTCCTAAAAACACTTTTGAACTTCATTCTCTCACTCTCTCTCAATTCATTCATTATCTATCACTTCTATTCACCCAACTTTCATTCTTGTTCTTTGCATTCTACAATCTACACCATTGTTGTTGCTTTTACATCATTGTCTATTGCAAGTTTACTATTGCAAAAATGGAAATAATGAAGGTGTTGTCATTGATGTCAACTGGTCAAATGGTTGTTGTTGGCATTAATGTCATAGTTGCAAGTTATTGGTTGTATATGTCAAGGATATTGAGAAAATTGTATTGAAGAAAGATTGCAGGTGTTCACTGGTTGCTCTGGGTTTTGCTCCGGGATTTGCTCCTATGTTTGTGTGGTTTAGATATGTTGATCATGGTTGTTGGAAGTTGCTAGATCCAAATTTTTGGCTATTGATTCATTGTACAATGCGAGTTATGTTCACCAGTTGTGAACTGTGGTTTTTTGTGTTTTTGGTTGAGGTTCAGGAGAAATGTTGTTGGTCCGAATTTCTCTTTGGTAAAGTCTTATGACTTGCATTTCTAGAGTTGAGTTGTTTTGATTGTATTGAAGATAATTTTGGTATCTGGAAGGTTCGTGCTTAATTGTTCTATTTTTTACACTGGTTTGGTCAACCTTGTGTTGAACACTATCTTCGGAGTTGATGAAGCGTATTGGATCTATTTGGGTCCTTATGAAATGTGTGTTTGGGTCGCCCTCACTCTAATTCCACCCTAGGATGTTTTGGTGCAGACCTAATTTGAATTTGAATTTGGATGGCGGACTTTGGATATGTTTCAAAGTTGAAGATGGTATAAATATAGGATGAGTTAGTGGTGAAGTGAGAGCAAGCAAAAAGAGAGAAAAGTGAAAAGAAATAGAGCAGATAGATGCGAGATTGATGTGAATCAGTGAGTGTGTGTCCTGCGAGTGTGGAAAATCAGTACGAAGCCTAAATGTCGAGTTTCTAGATGTAGTGAGCAGAAGGTGTACTCTTTCATTCATGCATGTCTACAAGTGGTTGAGCAAATTGTAGTGGATTTATCTGTTGCATTGAGATTGTCTTCTCTCTGTAATGTATCTCTTATATCTTCTTTGTATCTCTATGATAGTGAGCCCTCCGGGTTGTTAGCCCTATTGGATAGTGAGTCCTAATCCAAACAGTGAGTCCTTATTTTGAAAGTGAGCCTTGTTTCTCAAGCAGTGAGCCTCTTGTAACCAGTTTTGATATTCTCCATAGTGTGAGTTAATCCTCACCGTGGTTTTTCCCTTATTGGGTTTTCCACGTAAATCTGGTGTTATTGTGTTTGTGTGATGGTTTTCAATTTTTGCACTAGGGTGATCCCACAATAGTGGTTTACAATTTTTGGCCAAACTGGACACTGATTTTTTTTAAAACTAAATCTTCACATTCAGGCACCTATAGCGATTAAACCGTGAGGAATTTGAAGATGATGCAAACTAGAGTCTTGTCACATTTTTTCTGAAGATTCTATTTAAATATTTTTTCCAAATTTTTTGTAATCAGATTGCACTTTTTTTCCATCTCTGAAAATTGGTTTTCAAAAAACAACATTTTAAAAAGTGATGCACTGCCATTCATAATGCATAACTTTTTTTTCCTTGAAAGATAAAATTCAATTCTTTCAAATTTAGATTTGTAACTCCGATATCTAGTGCTTCGACTTGGTTAGATAGTTTTTTATTGAATATTTTTTCTTTAATCAAGTTTCAAAGTCAAATAAATTACAATTCAGACATAACGACCGTATAACCATAAATTTTTTTGTATGTATCAAAATTTTTTTTTTGTTGGATCAAGGACTCCAATATTTGGTGCACTCATATTTTTAAATTTATTTTTTTGATAATCTTCTATTTTTCCACTTGTGCAGAACAGAGAGTTTTGTTTTCGGTGAAAAACCTATATTTAATAAAACTTAAAAAATAGATAGATAATATAATCAAAACATATTAAAATTATATTCGTTGGATAGCTCGTTTTGAGGGGAACCTGATACTAGTTGGGTTTCTGAGATCTCCTCCATTTTCATTCTCAAATCGAGCTTCGAAGTGCAAAATTCTTAGCAATTTTGGTGCCTCAGGGGGGAGGGTGAAAAAATGTGGGTTTGGTCAAACAAGTGTTTGGTCGAACAAAAAAATAAGGTTCGGTTGAACAGGGGTTCGACCAAACCCATGTTCGACTGAACCCACACAACATGGAATAAAAAAATGTATTTTAAAAGGGTTCGACCAAACATTCTAAAGATGTTCGGTCGAACACCTTCTTTTAAAAATTAATTTTTAATATTAATATAAATATTAATTATATTCTTTTTAAATTTGATGGCCATATGATCGTATTTAGAGATTTTTGCTGTAGAATACAATCAAAATTTTAAGAAGATTGTATCAGATAAAAGGAGATATTTTGGATAGACTGTCAAAATTTATATAGAGTTATAATGATATATATGTTTGATTTATATATAATTTTACATACACTAAGGTATATCATAATGTTTTAAGGGCACCCTTGAATAGATAACCGTAATTAAAAAATTTATTGATAGGCAAAGTCGACCATCAAATTTAATCCTTGGTAGGAGGGAGATACTTCAGAGAGAGAGGGGGGCGAGTGGGAGAGAGATAAAGGGTAGGGGTCCTAGGGTTTAAGGGTTAAGGGTAGAGGAGCTTGAGAGGGAGAGTGGGTAGGAGGGAGAGACTT
>VDFB02000003.1:220677965-220689748 GCA_007258455.2 Sequoia sempervirens | reverse complement strand
TATAATATTGAGATTGAATTTCCTCTTGCGGAGTGAGAGTATAATTCTCCACAAAATCAACCACTGAAAGTATAGTACCAATTGGAAATGTGTTTCTACATGCGCGAAATTGGCCATCAAGCCATCGAGCATGTTCAAAGTGCATAACATATTTTGGTACAATTTTATTATTAAATTCACTCATAAATGCATACACACTAACTTTTTCTGTAACTAAATCACAACGCTTTCCTATTTTTCCATCTTTTAAAGAATAGTGAACATTCCTAAATCTTTTTTTGGCTACGTCTACTAATTGTTGTCCAAAATCATGATCAACACTTTCATGCAAACGAATTTCTCTTAAAATTAAGAAGATTTTACTTGAGTTAATGCATTATCCGAAATACAAGAACTTAAAATAAAATAATCTATCATTAGATTTTTCACAAAAACAAACCTGAAATAAACTCTCTTATTGCTTCAGGTGGCATATCAATACCACAATCCTGTATAATCATGTTAGTATGCAAGGTACAACATATATATCGAAAAACATCATAAAAATAATGAAATTGAACATGTATTTTACAACAACAAGATATTCGTTGCTTATTAATTTTTACATACCAGGGTTTACATTTTTCAAAAGACCTTTGACTTATTTTAATATTACCAGGTAACACTGCATCGCTACAAAATTTTCTATAAAATTCAGTTTGTGTTGTATCTAATAGGTGTTTTGGGTAGGGATCATGGGACTTTGATTTACCTTAATTTTAAAGAAACATCTCTAGCGATCGGAGATTAGAGAGCCCTAGTATTATCATGCCAAGAAATTTTTAGATCAAAGAGATTTAATTTCAACATTCAATTTTATATCAAACCTCGGTATTCATCCACTGAAACTCCAATATTGATTGATAGGATCATTTTCTATACTTTCTCTTCTTTTTGTCGCTCTTAGCAATGTTTTAGGGTGTATTTTTAAAACTTCACTAATATTACTTACCATTTTTTTATTAAAAGTTGCTTTATTAACTATAGCAGTTGTTATAGCTTTCTTCTTGTTTAGCGTTTTTATCTTTAGATGTCATTATTTTCCAATAGATTGAATGGCACTAGCAACTTGTTAGACGCAGCATGTTTAATGATTGATCTTTTCTTTTTGGTTTAACATAAAAGCCTAACCTTTTCATTACTTTCCTCATTTTTTGCATTTCTCATCAATTGCATCATTAGTTGACATTGAAATGCAATATTTTTACGATAAAAGAATTCGGTGTATATTCTATTCGCATGTGTTCTTATTTGCCTCCAAGAAATTTGATCAGGAAGATTATCTCAAACACCACTTCCAATTTTTAAAAAAGTATTTGAATCATTAAATTCAACATCACATTCTAAATTTTCATCTTCATTTTCATCAACAAAACAGTTTTCATTTTCATTTTCATTTTCATCAACAAAACGGTTTTCATTTTCATTTTCATCTTCATTTTCATTAACAAAGCGGTTCTCATTTTCATTTTCATCAACAAAACGGTTTTCATTTTCATTAACAAAGCGGTTCTCATTTTATTTTCATCCCGACAAAGCGGTTTTCATTTTTTTCATTTTTCATTTTCATCAAAATATAGGTTTTGTTTCATTTTCAAAAGAAAGTAATGATCATTTTGATTTTACTTTCATTTGCAACAAAGATTTTTTCTTTTTTGTTTTCAACAAATTCTATAAAAGTTTCATTTCTTTGAATATAGTCAATGTCAACATCATTATCTCCAGCTTCTTGTAAATCTTCTACAAACAAATTTACCATTTCACTAACATGTGGATTTAAAGATGTACCTGGATTTGTGCATATTGAAACATTCTCCATAGCATTGAAAGAGGGATTTGAAGACATAGTAGGAATTGTTTGTATAATCATATTCTTCTCCAAATTGACTCCTTGCAAATTAGCTTCATGTACAACTATGGTATCTTCAATGTTTTCATCTTCAATAGTTGTTGAATTGGTTGTTCCACCATCGTTCATTGATTTTATTCTCATTCTTATTTCTCTTTGTCTTTGTCTCTCTTTTTCTTTATTTGCTTCAACTTCTTGAGGAGTCAATGTCTTTCTTCTCTTATTACAAAATTTATCTCCCATAATTATAAAATTCTCAAGCACAAATGAATGTTAATAGTGAAATACTTCAAAATATTGAATCCAAATTGGAAGTTGAATACCTATTACGGCAAAATTATTCCTCTTGTGTTCCTTAAAACAAATAGAAAACTACCACAATTCCACCTTAAAAATTGTTTTCTTTATGCTTTCTTTGAAAAATTCAATCCATATTGCAAATTCACTTCAAAAATGGTGTAGACAATGCTCCCTTTGATAAAATCAACAAAAAATCAAATTGACCACCTGTAACTACAATAACTTATGAAAAATAATTGATTTTTAGTGCTCTCGGCCGTACATGTGAAGTTGCAGAGTTGCAGAGTTGACAGTATTTGTGAACAGTGTTTTTTAAATAATATAAACAGGATCACGTCTATAAAACAAGATCCCGTTTATAATAAAACGGGATCCCGATTACATAACGGGATCCCGTTTTTTAATAAACGGGATCCCGCTCTATAATTGGGATCCTGTTCACTAAAATAACTCTGCGAGCCGTTGTAAAGGCAACGGGATCCCGTCTTACAAACGGGATCCCGTTACCTTTACAACGGTCGAAATAGAAATGGGATCCCGATTATGACACGGGATCCCGTTTATTAGTAAACGGGATCCTGTGTCATAATCGGGATCCCGTTTTTTTAAATTTCAATTTTGTTTTGCATCGTGGGCGGGTTTTTGCCAAGGTTTTCGGTTCGGGAAAAGCTTTGGAAGTCCGAACCTAAGCCTTCAACCTGGTTTGACCTGCAAATTGAAGGCCCTAACAATGTCAGAAAAATATCGACTTTGAACATATGGCTGACAACCTTTTTTCGAAAATTTTCTAACAAAATGAAAACCCATTTTAGATCAAACAATGCAGATTCTAAATATGTAATTTCTTTTGCAATTGAATTATTTTTTGTATTTTTCAATTAATTTCTAATAAAATTGGTCCATAAACTTTAAATATGGGATTTTTTACTATTTGAATAACTTTTGATCAACATAACATTTTGACAAACGGATTGCATGAGAGCAAACTTCAGACAATTCTTTTCAATTTGAAAAAAAATTAAAATGATAAGTTTAGGTCATCTTATGCATGTACATGACGATTTTCAAAACAACAAATCTGCCTAATAAAAATTAAGAAAAACAATATTCAATAAAAATTACAAAAAATATCAAGAGCAAGGTTTAGTGAGTCATAAAACTTTTCCCAAAAGGATTTAGAAAAATACGATAATTTAAGTCAAAATATGGATGTCGTACACGTGCATGGTATGGTACAAAAAAATGACTTTTAAACAGTGGTTTTTTGAAATGCCTATTGAAACACCATTTGTACAATCTGGGTATTGAAATAAATTACATATTTGGAAACTAGACTCCGAGCACTACATTTTATGATAAGTGACTTTTTTAAAGATTTCATCTCTAAGTGCTTCAAATTTTAAGGTCAAATGTGTCAAATACTGAAAATCAGGGAAAACACTTCCACTTTTTGGCCAAAAAGTGGACTCAACTTCTTGCACACACCCATAAAACTTAATCCATGGAGATAACTAAAGCCAAACTGATACTAAAGGATAGAAAAATGACTTGAGCTTAACTGCTGATGATGCTGCTACCAAAATTAAACTTACTAAAAATAGCCAACTCCTATAAATAGTAAGTTCACATCAAAACAACATAAATCCAAACTGAACATTGAACTGCAAAGGATTGAACTGCTGCTAGACAGATAATGCCAAAAGATAGACTTGCTAAAAATAATGAACTGTTATAAATAGTAAGTCTACACAACAACCTCAAAACGCCAACTGAGCAATATCTGAAAGAGGAAACCCTAATTTTCCACCTCAGCTTAGCCTACGGATTTCCAGAAATAGGCTAAATCCAAATGAAGAGTGTAGGGCCAAAATGGGGACATTACACCTATCATGGAGTATTTACAAACACAATGCATGATCTCAATCAAAGAATTGTCATATCAATAGATGATTCCATTCGAGAAAATCACCTTTTTGACTAAAAGGGTTAAAGCTATGAATAAGCCTTATGCATCCCATGCTTATTCATATCTAGTATGTAATACTTATGATAAACATAATCCTCCTATTATGGAGTAATTATAAGCATTTCACAAATAGTATATGTAGACTCTTCTTTCTTTCAAAGTAAACAATACTTTTCTCTAAATGCATGCAACTGTAAAAACTAGTTTAAACAGTTAAGAAGTAAATCATTCAACACTAATGCAAACAAGGGAAGAATATCCTCATGCCTATGATAAGCTTTCCAATCGACTTCCTGTAGACACAACACTTCCAAATCAACAACTAGCTTGGTATTGATCCTTCAACAATGACTCAATAACCTCTTTCTCTCAAGTTGGAAAATTCTCCTCTCAAAATAATAATAATCTCACTCTAAAACTCAAGACTCTCACTCACTGTTATTACTAGAATATTACAGAAAAAATGTATACAAAATGCAGACTTTTGCACAAGAAATATGCATAGAAGAAGAATGATGATGCGTCCAAACAAATGAACTCATGCTGCTATTTATATAGCAAGTAGGAGATCAAACACCCAAAGGATTAGGTATGTAGTTGACAACAAATTGCATGCACAACAACACATGATTCATAGAGAAAAGGTGGTGAACATGTAAACATAAACTCAGCTAAAAAAACTATAGATCGACCCTCATATTCGACAGCAATTGGAGACCAATTCAAGTCTCCATGTGATAGAATTTGATTTGTATCTCAAAGCAAACTTCTACAGGTTTAAGGAATCAAAGGTGGTGCCAAGCATTATTATGCTCTTTGATAGAAGGCGCAGTTTCCTCCTTCAAAGAAACAATCAATAACAAAAGTGTGCCATCAAGCTAAAGTATTTGACTAAGTCATGCTAAGTGTCGATTCACTCATTAAATTGGTTTAGACAAAGTCATTGATATGTTTTCGATGCTTATACAGTTGTTGATCGATGTAAAATAACATGGTAATTCAGTTGAATAATCCCATAGTTTCAATAAGGCATCAACTCATTCTCTTCTTGAATATCGACTTAATGGTTGTGCTAAGTTCGTAGATCACAAAACCTTCTATTATTGATAGCAAGAGCATAAAATGTGGCCCAAAGAATACAGTCATAACTATTCACAAAGTCAGCCTCTAAGTTTTTCATGATAATCAACTTCAAAAGCCATATATATAGCATTATAAATCAGTTGTTATTCATTGCTTAAGATAGTCAATCTTAAAGCAATTATCTTACTTCTCTTATATGGCTATGCCTTCACTCTTGTTGACAAAGTCTAGGCATTGCTCAAGATAGCCACACATTGGCATAACCTCAACCTATTATATGGAAAGAGCTAACACGTGCTTAGTTATTTTGTAAATTGTATTCCATGCGTAACATATATACAATACATTCTCTCATAATTAATTTTAATGATATTTGCAGTGGAATACTCAGCATTTCTCTTTAATGGAAACACTTTATTCTCTTCATACTTGCACGCAACACTTTATATCAAAGTTCCTTGACTTAGACAACCATATTCTACATATTTTCAAATATATACAACAACCATTTAGTAATATATGTATTTATAATACATATTATATATATACACTCTTTTGTATAAGCATTAACGTTTACATGTATGTATATATGTGTATATATATGTATTCCCATATATATACAAAAAGGACTTCAATATTATTGGCATATATATATCCTTACAATATTCACAATATATATATATACATATATATATACATTCTCCTCTATACTCATGTATACATACGTATACATGTATATGTATATGTGTGTGTGTATATATATATATATATATGTTCGATCACACCATCAAGCAAATAGACAAGCATAGTATTATAATAATCTTTTATATACATATATGCATCTCTATACATATGTCGTCATACTCGTATGGATATCTCATTATATCCATCGTATGCATATGCCAACATATGCATATATCCCAATACACACTCAACCACAAAAAAACACAGTAACATAAGGAAGGACTCACAAGCTCAAATAGATAATCATCATCTAGGCATGCATTCAGTAGTAATCAAGACCCTTACTAATGCAAACACATTATGCTAAGGATGACTTATGGTAAACCCATAAAAATTGATTTACAATTCCATTGAGGAAGGAAAAATGTATTTTCGGATGGAAAACACTTTAGGGTGTTTGCTAGAACTAGGAAGGTTTACTAGAATCCCCTAAAGAGTTTGATAGAACCAGGGAGTTCGAGCGAACCCTGGTTCGCTCGAACCCCTCTTTTCCCCCTTCTCTCCCTCTAACACCAAAAATCTCTAGAATTTTTCCCTTCGAAGCTCAAGTTGAGGATGAAAATGGAGGAGAATTCGCAAACCCAACTGGATGATGGTAGTCCTCAAAATGAGCTATCCAACGAATATAATTTTAATATGTTTCGGTTTTATTATGTATTTGTTTTTTTAGTTTGATTAAACATAGGTTTTTCACCAAATATCAAGCTCTTTGTTCTACACATGTGGAAAAATAGCAAATTATTAAAAAAAATTGAAATTTATATCAATGCACTAGATATTGAAGTCTTTGATCCAACAAAAAAATAATTAAATTTTGATATATACAA
The DNA here is from genome assembly GCA_007258455.2 of Sequoia sempervirens. Classification (NCBI taxonomy): domain Eukaryota; kingdom Viridiplantae; phylum Streptophyta; class Pinopsida; order Cupressales; family Cupressaceae; genus Sequoia; species Sequoia sempervirens. The sequence continues at coordinate 220,682,940 of VDFB02000003.1, read as the reverse complement.
AAAAAATTATGTTGTATACGGTCCGCCTATGTTTGAATTGTAATTAGTTTGACTTCGAAACTTGATTAAGGAAAAAATATTCAATAAAACACTACGAAACCAAATGGAAGCACTAGATATCATAGTTACAAATTTAAATTTGAAAAAAATAGAATTTTATCCTTCATGGAAAAAAAGTTATGTTGTATATGGTGAACATCATTCCTTAAAAATGGTGTTTATTGAAAAAAGCTAGTTTTTGAAGGAGATGGAAAAAGAAGTGCAATCTGATTCCAAAAAATTTCAAAAAAATATATTTAGAATCTATAGAACAAATTTCACAAATCACTATTTTGCATCATCTTCAAATTCCTCATGGTTTAGCCACTATAGGTGCCCAAAAGTGAAGATTTAATTAGAAAAAATTAGTTCAATGTCCAGTTTGGCCAAAAATTGTAAACCAGTATTGTGGGATCACCCTTACCTACTTCCCACATGATAACTCAACTCAATTATTCTATTGTGGTGTGTGTAAGCTCAGATAGGTTACGTTACTGGTTATCTGACCAAGACCTTCTCCTGAGTGATACTTCCCCTCTGCCTAGAGGAATTGAACATATACCTGCAATCACTAACACTTGCATATGATAGTCAACTGTTCACAAAATATGCAGTATACACGATACATCTCTAAAGTTAGAATATTAATGCAATATTCATCCAATCACATAAATGCATTCATTCATAAGGCAGTGATAACAAAGAGCACACACAATTTATTTATCCACTAAATTCACATTACATTCACATTTTACCCTACATAGTAATAGTAAATAGTAATTACACAATTTGGGGTGTAACATACTTCCTCGCTTGTGACTCATCATCCCCGATGATCTATATCACTTTAACATATAGATAAATTCAAATAAATTTTTACTTGGCATTCTCAAAATGCGTAAGATTTATAAACATTCATCCTATGTAGCATCACTTCTTGCTATCGCATAGGGAAAACTTGTATGTCTTACACATACTTACTCTCTCAAGAGCTTATGTGTTGTATTCATAATATTTCATATGTACATCCCATGTACAATAATATCTGAACAACACATGACACCTATACTATAGTGACTAGAAAGCATGTTCTTACTGGCTCACAAATTTATCCTTAGTATAATTCAAATAGAAAAGGAATGGTGATACATTGTGCACTACATCGTGGGTCTGATCCTTCCCTTTGGTATTTACATCTTCAAATAACTTAGAAGCCAAGTTCACCCATCTCTTACCTATCTATTTACTTTATCCAAAAGTAATGCTCTTGACCACTTGTTCATCTTGAGCATAAACATCTACCAATTTTGATACCGCTTCATACTTAAGCTTTGTATCGACAAAGTTTCATTGATCTCTTCGATCTATTACTCCTTTTTGACAAAAATAAAGTCTAAGGTTAACCCTATTCCCTTTCCTATTTCATCCTAATAGAGTTTCCATATGATGGATCAAACCTCAATGTTAGAAGTTTATAAGTACTCAACAAATCATTCAAGATTTGATTTTCCTCTTTTTCCTGTTTGACTACAATAATATATTGCCCATTCATTCAATTGAATGTCTTCTAGTATGATCATGGTCCACACAACCTTATCATTATTTTCTCATTCTCAACTGAGAAAACCTTCTTAGGAATACTAAACAACTACCTCACACAACATATTATTTAGGACCAAAATCCCATAAGTCAACTTTCCAACCAACGTTGGTTACCTTGGTGAGTTTGTCCACCACTACATTATGTTAGTTCCGCTGACATAGACAGGTTTAAATTGTCTTACATTCTACCACTACCCCTCTGGAATCTCAAGAGAGTACACATGTCCTTCCAATGAGACATCTTGTCTTCATTTCCTAGCGCACTAGACATTAACTTGCCACTTTTAGTGCAGCCTCTTACTCCATATTTTTCAGATTATAGTGGTTCCTCTCCCGACAAATAACTCTATCCCTCCAATGTCCTACCTCTGGCATTAATTTCCTCATTCCATCCCTTAATTCTCCAAAATTTTGGGTACATAAGCACTTTTATATTCCATATTAGTCTATTCTTTGACTAAGTGAAAACATATTTTGTGGTCTCATTCCACATTTAATTCCCAAGCAATAATGGTTAGGAGTTTTGTGGAGATAAATCCCATTTATCTTAGGACATCCATGGATTTCTTTCGTCCTCAGATTATTTTCAAAGATGTAATCCATCTTTCAACTCAATCTAATTTTCTTGATAAGAATTGGTACTAATTTTGAGTATTAATCCTCATTCAATCATGTTGGTTCCTAGAAGATATCAAATTTAATTGCATACCTAATTTCCAAGCATGAATTTTTCTCATTAACTCAATTGATTCACTTAATCACACAAGTGAGTCTCACCTTCAGTGTACCCTAATCTTTAGATTAAGTCATCAACCAATGGCTAGTCTGATTATATAGGTTACTCTAACCCTATATGTTCCAATCAAGACCAAATGTACAACTCAACCAAGTAAGTTATTCCCAACCTATAGGTGTTAATGAGTAGTCTAGTACATATTCCAACCCAATAGGTAAAACTTAACCTAAGGTTTCTCTCTTTATTCAAATGAACTTCTCGTCTCAATTAGTTTATTCTAAACCTAGGGTCTCATTCGAGAATGATCAAATAATCATTCCAATAAATATATTTTGATGTGGTTCCCATAACATCACATCATATCTTACATACCTTCTCTTTGGATTTATAGCTAAACCTTATTATCCCCAAGGTTTTCTATCATAGTTAGATAATAGTGCCAAGTCACTTCATGATATTTTCATACCTCACACTATACACAATCTAACTATCTACGACTAGATCAACAATAGCTATTTATTGTAAGGAAAATAGGAGTAGTAAGACACTTTCTTTACAAAGCACAAGTAATCTAGATCTTCCCTTGCCAATCCCATAGGAAATGATCTTATAATCTACCTATCCTTTCTTTAAGGCATCAATGATAATAGCATTTGATTTTGCAATCAATATATATGCAAGGTATGATGTGATAATAGGTCACAACTCTTGACCTTTCCACTATTTTTCTCCAAAAATTCCAATACCTTTTCCTTGTGGCCATGAAGTACATGACTCAATTGTCATCATGACTTACTAAGAAGTCAAAGTTTTTCCAAATTGAAAACATACCCACATTTTTTTGTTGGGTGGGGTACTTTATCTGAGTCAATCCACTCTCTCCCTTCACCCCTTAGTGTTTTCACAACATTCGATCAACTAGAAGTTGAACCCCTAGCAAAAAAATTTCTTTCTCAAAATGATTTTGCATTTCTTCTTGTTGGCTTTCTATTGCCTTTTTCTTGCCTCAATGGCATACCTTGAATATAATTTTTCCCAAACTTAGATTCATCATTGATTTCTATCTCATAGATTCAACATTTTGGATCATCCAATAGGAGATATAATGAATAATCAACAACTTTACAAGTTAAGAGGCACTCTATTAATCCATTACTCTTCCAATATCATTTTTGGTGGAGGAATATCCATATCCACAAAGCCTCTTGTGTTGATGTACTTTTCAACTTAGAGCATTGTTTCCTTACAACTTCTATTGATTTGACACATAGCATCATATTGTATGTCATTTCCTTGTTGGAACCTCTAGACATATGTTGATTTTTGTTGACACGTTGGTGAATTCTGCTTATACTCCAACCAATCTATGTACTATCCAAATCTTTTTCAAATCAATATGATTTACCTTTTAAGATTCTTTCTCACAATCACCTTTCCAAGTGACTTTTGTCCCAACTCTTGGTAACTTATTCTCTCATAACCTTTAGAGATACCATGGTTGTTTGGTTCCCTTCTCATCTTAATCAAAACTCCAAATTGTTCTCATCAATTTTGGTTGGTGGAAATATTTCCACTTTGTTGATTACTTCTTTTCTAACCATTCTAGTCATTTCTCATTTTACTAAGGTACTAACTCTATTCTTGAAAGATTCTATCCTTGTATAAGAATTAGATTTATGCCAAGAGTTCTCCAACCTCTTGGATACATCCTTTATTGGCTTTCTACTATGATCCATATTATGCCAATCATTGTGTACTCATAGATTCATAGTATTCTTCCTAAAACCAAGAATCCTTGACTCTTTGAAGCTATAGGTTGCTACCAATAAGGGAGATTATGTCAATCTTCTTTATCCATTAGAGTTTTATATCTATCAAGTAGGGTGAAGGTATATATTGGTTATACTTCCTAACCTTCCTACACAATTCAACTGCATAATCTTCCACAATCCTAGGGGATATAATAATAAGTTGTTGGTTTAGGAGTTTTTCATTCCAAGGATGACTCTTAAGTAGCCCCAAACTTAAACAAGTTCCTAGGAATCTCATCTTCCTTTTTATTTCCCCATGTTCTTTCCTCTTTCCATCTTGGTGTAAGAAAATTTCACCCATTATCTTCTGATAAGGTTTATGTAACACTTACGTAATGAGCTCATAGATTCTAGTGCTGAACCTGGCTCTGATACTACATGTAACAACCCTGGTGTTCTTCACAGTAAAATTTCCAATGTTTTCACCTCAAGTGAATAAAACATGATGCCATGACATAGGGATAAATTTTTTTCTTCCAATAATGTAAATTGCACTCTTAATTGAAATAACACAATTTCCAATTTGTCATTGCATTCCAAAGTAATTTGACAATTCTTCCCAAAGCATAGATATCATATTGAACCAAGATGTTAACAACATACAATGAGGATTCCATTCCAATATAATAATTTCACAAATTACAATATTCCAAGAATGTACACTATTACAAACACAACTCCATTGAGCTTCAGAGCATAAGATATAGATGGTCTAGGAATCCACCTTTCAAAACCTTGGTCTTTTATTGCTTGTTGAGGAGGAGAAGCATCACTCAAGCACTTTTCT